>CM053601.1:97646774-97679407 GCA_028646575.1 Pseudocheirus occidentalis | reverse complement strand
TTAGCCAGTCTGACTGGTGAGATGTGGTACCTCAACGTTGTTTTGATTTCCATTTCACGAATCAATAGTGATTTGGAGCATTTTTCCATGTGCGTAAATATATCTTTAATTTCTACCTCTGTAAATTGCCTGTTCATATCCTTTGACCTATACAGTTGATTTTTAAAACCCAAGTCTAAGATTTTACATTTTTCCCTATTGGAATTCATGTTACTAATTTAGGCTAAAAGTTCTAGCATAGATATTTTCACTGCTTATTTTTCGGTATGCCTGAGAGCTAAGAATGTTTTTCTTTTTTTCTTTTTTCCTTTAAAAGATACAAAAAACTACTTAAAATGTATACACTACTCTTGATGCTGTACCCAAAACAGATGATGGGCTGAATCTAGACTGTGGGTTAAATAAGACTAGGTTATGCAAACCTCTGTTCTAGCTAATCAATAACTTTTAAAATCTTTACTCTTAAGCAGTGTGTTAGCAGCTTCTCCTACTGTAATGCCATGCATGAGCAGCTTCCCAAAAGGAATGCTACTGTGAACAGCTTTTAAGGTTCTGATTACAAAGTACAGTGAACACTACATTTATTCCATTACAAATCAAGGCAAACGTTCACAACAAATCACAATATAATATTCACAACATTACATCTCATCATAGAAAATCACAATATAATGTTCACAACAGTTTAACATTAGGATGACCACATAGTTTTCACCAAAGTGGTCAAAGTATTTAGAACAAAGAACAAAAGGACAATAATCTGGTGTCCCTAAGGGGGAAACCCTCCTTATTTAATCATTCAATCATTTCACAATACAAGTCAGTTTTCCATTAGTGGGGTGATTATAGATTAACTTAATCAGTCACTTATCTAGCAATCAATCACTAAGTATCATTAATCACTAAATACAATCATTAGAAAATTACACAAATCCTTCACCCCTTAGTCTCTAGTAAACTTTAATTTCATCACAAGCTCAATATGCAAGGAGAGGCCTTTTCTTCATCATGACTCAGCGTAGCCTCTCAGATTCCCTGGGTCCCAGCTCCTACCAAACAGTCACGTGGATTCAGTGGCAGACAGCTCCCAGGTCCTTGTCCAGTTCTCTGGGCAGGTCCTGGTACACACTGAAGTTCACAGGGTCCAGCACATCTCAAAACCTTCACAACTTCTGTTGCTGGGAACTCAAGGATCAACCAAGCCACAAACAAGCAAAATCTTATCCCAGTCATGCTTCTTCAGTCCTCCAGCAATTTGGCTGGTCCTAGGATCCAGAAGAAATCTTAGGTTTCCAGGTGGGTTCTCAGCCTTCTTGCAGGCAGCAACTCCAGCCTTCACCAGATTCCGGTCTCATAGAAAACTCCAATTCAGTTCTCAGTCCAGAAGCCCAGCTTCCAGATGCTCTAATTCAAACTCTAATTCTCTAATTCTGACTGCTTCTCTCTGGGACCCTTCTTATAAACACACACACACACACACACACACACACACACACATTGGCTTCCTGTCTCAGCCAACCCCTTCCTGTTATGTCAGCAACAGGAGACTGAGTTCACACCTTCTGTTTCTTTCACAGAGGTACTTAGCCATTACTTACTAATGGCTAAGTCCCTGCTTACTTGACCTAAAAAAGGGGGGTCTTCAAATTTAAATTGATTACCATTACACCTACTTTGGAATAATCTATAAATTTGGTAATTATTTGATAAGTCATTAATAAATATGTTAAACCTATCCCATACTTAGTAACATATCTTGTTCCAACCTGTGCAAGATTATTTTTTTTGTTTATGTTTAGGAATAGTAACATGGTTAGAAGTTATTACAAAGATTTGGTCTTTATAAATGCTGAAAGAAATATATTCTGCCAAATAGAATAATTTAGTAAACAACTTAAACTTTAAACTTATTATAGAATTTCATTAGAATACAACATGATAAATGAAAGAACTTACATTAGCTATCAACGTCATAAAAATGTAGCACTGAGTTCTATAATCATGTGAGCTTGATAAGATATTACAATAAGATGTTTTTAAAGACCTTGGTTGTTATACCTTTTTCAAAGAAATGACTTCTCAGAAAATTACATACTCAAACTTATTTTATTCTCCTAATTTATAATGTAAAATGAGATTTATTGATTTTTTAAAAAGTGTTCTATTTACATAGGATGTACAGCCTCACAATGAACATTCAACAGTAAATGGGAATTTCCAAGAAGATAAAATAAAGGGTCTTGAAATAAAACAGAGAAATGTCCTTACTTTATGTTTGACAGACTCACATCTACAGACTCCAAGTTAAATATAAGTTACAGGCTGTAAGATCAAACTCTTTATGAATCAGTATTATCTCATTCTGCTTTGAATATAGTTCTGTAAGTATTATCCCTCACACATATTTAGCAGTTGTTCTGTGACAGATTTTATTGAAATTTTTATAATTCCTCATTACTACAGGAGAGTGTCAAGATGAAAATGATATTTTATTCAAATGAAGAGACTGAAAATAAGCCAATACCAAAGTTACAGGGAAGGCATTATATTAGAAGTGATGACATTTTCTGAGAAAATATGTAATTTAAAAACTATCCCTTTAAAAGATAAATAAGAGAAATGTCTCAGCTAACTGTATTGCCTCTTCCAGTCCCTCCAAAGAGCTAGTGAGTTCTATTTATGAAACATTAGAGAATTGAAGTAAAACTTGAAAATTTTAATGGGGGTTTTTCTTTCCCCTGTAGTAATAATCACTCTTTTAGAGTTGGTCATGTTACTGGTCAGCAATGAATCAATTTAGTTTTCCCCATAAGTTCATGCTTCATACTGAATTAAATAAAAAACCAATTAAATATCAAATGGCTGTGACAAGACTGAATTTTTTTGACTAATATTTGAACATGAAAAAAATTGTATAAGGAAAGAGTTATTCATTTAGAAAGTGTTCTCATTTCAGTAAGACCTCATTTCTAGTATTTAATTAAATGATGTTCCAAATGATATCACTCCAATAGAACAGGAACTCTTTCCCTACTCATTGTTTTGAATATTTCAAATAATTAGAGAAAAGCACTTTTATGTACTTAGTATAATCTAGTTTTGCAAAATGTAGTGCCTAATTCATTCTTTGGATGAAGAAGATGGAAGATTGATAGAGAAAGAACTAGTTGAATAAACAATTAAGAATAAGTACAGATGTTAAAAAATGAGCTTTATTCATGAAGAACAGGTTTAGTTCACAAATGATTTTATATTCCTCATTTTTACCATTATTCAAGGGTTGCCAAAGTAAACCATGAACCATCAAATGACTGAAGTAAAGAAATGTCTCTTAAAATATTTTTAAAATTAGCTGATACTTTTGACATTTAAGTAATCATTAAGGTTTTCCTTAATAAGTAATACATATTTAATTTTTGTGAAATTAACTAGGTATCTTAGAACTTTTTGATATATTAGCATCTGCCTCACAAAACAGGATCAAAAGAAAAGAAATAAATGATATATTGATGACTATTCAGGAAATCCTTAATTATATTATCTTCTTATTGATGGCCATGCTCTTTCCTAAAATTTTCATTTATCATATAACCAATAATTATGGCTTTTCCTTTGAAATTTATATATCCCTGCTTCTCCTTTTTGTCACTAAAAATAGGTTGTGCTTTCCTTCTTGTTAACAAAGTCACCCAAAGTAGTCCATGTCAAATGTAGTACACAATATATACTAGAACATTATGCAATAGAGTGCTTAACTAAGAGAATGATCCAAGCACATATTATATATGATGATGTATTTGCAGAACACTCACCATCTACGTCTTCACATCCTGCATGGTTCTTGTCCAGGTCTTCCCATACATTCTCCAAAAGGAAAACATACCATAACCCTTCTTCTCTGCCTTTTGGCATCATGGGATAACCAACACTCAGTATCTCCAGTTGTTATACCTTGTTCTTCATGCCTTCCCAGACCACCCCCTTTTCTGACTGTACATTTCTTAGATGTTATTCTTTTTTCTATTTAAAATAACCAGATAGTTGACTTAGAGCTGGAAGGTACCTTAGAGGTTATCTAGGCCAACTCTTATTTTACAAATGAGAAAATTGAGGGCCAAGAAAGTTCAATGATTTTTCCAAGGTCGTAGAAGCAATAAAAGTCTGATCTATGATTCATACTCAGTTGCCATGACTCCAACCAAAGTTACAGCTACAAGGTCAATATTTTTTCTACTGTACCATGAAGTTGCCTACTTCTTGAATGAAAGTTATAATTAGCAATAAGCTATAGTCTATTCACAGCTCACATTTATAAAACCCTCTGTTTTCTTTGGATCTCTACAGTTTTTTCTGGCATTCCATTTCTAGGGTGAAATTGAAAAAACAAAACAAAATGATTTGAGTCCTCATTTCCAAGCTGTATGCCTTAAATGTTGCTCCTGAAATGATTTTGCTTAAATTGGTCTCATATTGCGCTTTCAGAAATTCAGTGTTTCTTTTCCCCTTTTCTTGTTGTTTTAATGAGGTACTTCTGTTTGTAATCTTAAGCCATCATATTTCATAAAGTCTTTCAGATGATTTTACTTTCTAAACTAGTGTTGCCCTTGGCTGTCATATCGTGCTGCTTGCTGGCTGAGGTGGTTTCTAGTCTCTGTTGATTTCCTTATTATGGTAATTACTTTACATTGGTGAAACCTCTGTAGAAAATTGTATTAATCCATGCCATTTTTCATGTTATTTCTGTTTTTCTACTTCAATAGCTTATTTGAGTAGTTCTTTTTGTTTTTGTTTTACTCAGTCATGTCCAATTCTTTGTAATTCCATTAGGAGTTTTCTGAGCAAAGATATTGGAGTGGTTTGTCATTTTCTTCTGTGAGTCATTTTACAGAAGAGGAAACTCAGGCAAGCAGGGTTAAGTGACTTGCCCAGGGGTCACACAGCTAGGAAGTGTTTGAGGCTAGAGTTGAACTCAAGTCCTTTTGACTTCAGGACCAAAGGTCATGTTGGAACTTTACCATTTGCATGCTATATATTCTTATCTATGTCCTTTCTTCCAGTTTGGTACAGATTTTGATTTTTGCTTCAGAATTTTGCTTGTCTGTCAGCCCACGGACACCAAAATCATAAACTAGTAACCCGTCATTTCCTGTTGAGATTGCATGGGTTTTGTTTTTATGCTGATTGGTGATTGCCATGTCCAGCACTTTCCACCTCTTTTCTTGAAAAAAGTATTCAGAAGAATGAAGATTCTGATATAGGATTTTGGTCTCTTGAAAGATATTTCCAATCCTTTCCTATATCCACCTTCATAATGAAATAGCCAATTATTAAGACATAAGTAGATTTAGGTTATATATTTTAAATTCAGATCTAGAAGGTGCTTCAGATGAGAAACCTGAGACCTAGAGGAGTTATCTGATTTTCTCAGGTAAATTTCAAACCCAAATCCAGTGCTCTGGCTTCTAAATTCTCATAAAAGATGTTCATATATTAGTGCCACGATGATATTAATGAGGTTTATTTTTCTTGTTATGATCAAAGTAAGGTGACCAAGTGTCCTATTAAATGATATTTCTTATTGTTTTTAGGCAAAACATCTTTACCAACTCCTTTCTTTCCCTCTCAAGGTAAACTTGTAAGCCATACTTTGATTTGGCTGTGACTTTTATATCCTTTAGTTTCATTAATATCAAGACTATATAATGTATACTGATATTGTTCAATTTCTGAAGTTCTAAGTTGATGTTGGTTAAGGATGTCATACAAATTACTAAAAATTAAAATAATTTGTAGGTGGTCTAGAAACTACAATTTTTAAGATCCTGTGCTTTTTTTTTGACACTTTTCCACTGTCACTGTAAAAGAGGATGACTCAGTACACAAGGTGTACTACTTTGTACTTTTTCCTATTTTTATGGATTGTCTTAGTCAAAGAATTCATCTTTTAGTGACCATGCCATTAATGGTGAGGCAGCAGGTAATGAAATGATAGAGTTCTGGAGCTAAAGTCAGGAAGATATGAGTTCAAATCCAGTATCAGTCACCTACTAGTTGTGTGGTCCCGGGGCACTCCACTCTATTTGTTTCTGTTCCCTCACTTGAAAAATGATGATAATAATACCACCTACCTCATAGAGTTGTTGGGAGAACCAAACGAAATAATATTTGTTAAAAAAATCCAAACTAACCAAAAAACAGCTAGCACAGTGTAGTAGAAACCATGAAAGTTTAAATTCTTTGGATATGATCTTCAGGAATCAAAAGTTATGTCCTGCCATGATGAGAAATAGTACCCTTTTGTGTAGAACTTTAGATAATATTAGCAACCAAGGAAAACAGTAAATAGGCAAAAGCATAATGGTATTCTAATGGTTGGACAGAAATATAATTTTTTTTTTTGCTTTTTGGAGGGCAATTGGGGTTAAGTGACTTGCCCAAAGTCACATGGCTAGTTTTTGTGTCAAATGTCTGAGGCCAGATTTGAACTCACATCCTCCTGACTCCAGGGTCAGTACTCTATTCACTGTGCCACTTAGCCACCCCCAGAAATGTAAATTTACTCTCAGATAAACTGAAACATTTATATGAACATATTTAAAATAAAGGGTATGCTTGAATTTGACCAAACCAAATTTCTATAAAAAAGTGTTAGAAAATTTTTCATTAAAAAAGAAAAAGAAAGACCAGAAATTGTGTGTAGTCATGGTTTATCACAATTGATATTAAAGCTAGATTGTCTCCAAGATGAAAATGTAAAAATCTTACCTCTTGTTCCTTTGGAAGTTCCTAGGTATGACAAGCTCATTAATTCTCAAGTACATGTGACCTATAAGCTTTTTCTGTGGCCTTCATAGATACTTGGAATAGTTGCTTTTGGGTAATCCCAAATCTGTCTGTTATCAAAAGTAACTCATTCTGGTGACTTTAATGAACCTCGAATCTAAGAGAATATTTTGAATCTGCTTTTGAATTTTTCTAACATTTAATTATAACATAGATGCAGGGTTGAGGGGTAGGATTCAATCATGTATACAGATGCAGGACAGTGTTGGTAGTTGTGAAAAAAGACAGGGCTGTGTTTTACTGTTTCAATTTAATCATTCTGGCATGAGCTTCCTGCTTGCTGTTTCTGAAATAATTTTATTAGATTATAAAAAATTAACTCTTTGAGTCCATGATAGTTAGTAAGGAAGAGGAATTAAGCAGACTATGTATCTTCCCTTAACCAGATCACGGAATTGAAAAATAATGCCTCAAAGAATCTGTAAATATTATTAAATGCAATATATATTACTTTTCTCCTTTATTTTGGAAAAATATCAGATGCTGTTGATTATTATTTGGGTAGAAAAACGCTACTATATTTCAAATTGTGCATAACATGGGAAGATGAAAAAGAAGTCATTTTATGAAGTATATTGACAGAGGAAGGGAGAGGGGTAAGAAGAGGAAAGAGAGAAACAGACAGAGAAAGGGAGGATAGAAAGGATAGAGATAAAGAGGCAGAGCGACAGAGAAGGAATATTGAAGGGAGAGGGGAAAAACAAGAGAGACAGAGTGAATATGAATAGTAATCGTAGCCCACCTGGAAAATATTTAGTGATTTTATGCTGTTATCCAGAGGCAAATGGATAAGAAAGAACTGCTTCACGCTGCCAAGTAGTTTGATTTATAGGACAAATTTGAGAGGTACCATAGTATAGTGGCTAGTGTGCCTGAATTTGAATTGATAATGAGCTGAGTTTAAAACCATTTTGACTCTGCACAAATCACTTAATCTTCCTTAGGCTCCCACATCTCACTAAGGTCACAGAATGTGATCTGAAGTCAGTACAGGTTGTTTTCATAATGATGAAGTCACAAGTCTTTTTTTTTTTTTTTTTGGAGAGCAACTGAGGTTAAGTGACTTGCCCGAAGTCACATGGCTAGTTTTTGTGTCAAATGTCTGAGACCGGATTTGAACTCAGGTCCTCCTGATTCCAGGGTTGGTGCTCTATTTACTGCACCACCTAGCCACCCCAATCACAACATTTTCAAGTATAGGTCAAATGGTAGTAAAGGACTCAACTGAGACCTGTGCACCTTTTGCTATATTTGCTAGACCACCATGCATAAAATCATAATTTCTGAAATACCATTGACGTCTTCATACCACAGCCTGGAAGTCTTGGCCTTGGTACTTTCTGTGCACCAAGCATCATTGTTCCAGAGTCAGAATTACTTTTTCCATGTAACTTCACTACTTTCTATATATAATCAGCAGGAGATTGGCAAGAGAGTAGTCTGCATATCAATAATTTTTCACATGCCTCCTTCTTTGACCCATCATCCTTTAGCAGTTCATGTACTGTTCTCCCAGATGCCAGCCAAAGTGAATGATATACATGTGAGATATAAAGTTGATTTTTTTTCATAAGAAGAAAATTGCACTGGTTATTTCAATCTTTAGCTAACCACATTTTTGAAATTTTCTCAGGAGTTGCAAAAATTAGGTAACAAAATGTAGTCTTTAATATATGTAAATGCTCTTCATTTTTCAACTTAAAGGATTAGGTATGTAATTAGAGTTTATGACAAATCAATTATTTTTTTAAAAAAGGTAAGCAAATGTTACATAATAACTAGAGGAAATAGAAGCACAATTACATCATTTTATGGAAACAAATGAACAGATGCAAGGAAGAAAACATAACTACTAAAACAAACAAACATTTAGAGCAAATGATTTAGAATTAAATGGAAAAGTGAAAGAGTAATGTCTCAGATTGAGGAACATAGACTGGGCTTTCATTTTCTCCAATAATTTCATATTTGATGACTCTTGTGAACAATATGGTGATTATCCATATTTTAGCTGTGTTTTCATTCACACTGGGGTGGGCTTGCCACCTGCCCAAGATTTCTCTGGGCAATTCAAAATTTAAGGTATACACTCATTGTCCAGAAAGCTCAGCAAAGTCTGGAATGTGGCCACAGTGACTGTGTTTGTGGTTACCACATTCTCATAGATTGGGGGCTGCCAAGATAAATTTGGCAGCCATTAAAATAGTTGCTGCCAGCATTGGCTCTAAGTCATTTCTGGCCCTGCTTATGAACATCTGGTTGAGACAGGAGCCAGAAGTTTGCAATGTCCCTCCTCCCTCCACCCTTTCAGTAATACAAATGAGAAAGGAGAATACACCTAGAGAGATTCACCCTAAACTGATCTTCTTCCCCTGTAAGGAGGGAAGTCTTAGCCAGATGTACAGAAAATTGAAAGCAACATTTTTTTTCATTTAGAAATATATGCAATAATACCTTTTACAATTCACTCACAATAATATACCTTATGACTTATAGTTTGAGAATATTTTTCCCCATTCATAGTCTAGTTTGCCTCAAGGGCTCTTATCTCCATATTGACCCTTCATATACACACAAGCATCACTATATCTTCATACTTTATGGATCAGTGTTCTCTAGACAAGTGTCTATATGTTATTTCAGCCCTACAGGATGCTGGTGGTTAGTTGGTTGTTGTCCATCATTATCAAAGGGGACCAAAATGCCATCACTATGTTGGGGGTCAAGTATGTCCAACTGTGCCTTGTGTGAGTTCCTCATAACATAGTCTTTTAGGCAAATGTATGTTTGGCATGCAAATAACATGACCAAGCCATTGAAGTTGCACTCTCTGTAGTGGAGTTTGAATACTTGACAGTTCAGCTAGAGAAAGGATCTCAGTATCCAGTACATTATCTTGCAAGTTAACCTTCAGAATCTTCCTAAGAAAATTCAAATGGAAGCAGTTCAGTTTCCTGGCATGGTGCTAGTATTATTGTCCAGGTTTCACAGACATACAGCAATAAATTCAGTACAATAGCTCTATAGACTTTCAGTTTTTTAGGCAGCCTAATATGTCTTCTTTTCTACACTTTCCTATGGACTTTCCCAAACCCTGAACTATCTCTGGCAATTTATCCATCAACCTCATCGTCTATGCGTACATCCCTGGAAAATATACTGTCAAGGTAAGCGAACTGATCCACAGCATTCAAAATTTTTCCATTTACTCTAACCAATTTTTTGCTGTGGTGCTGGCTGTGGAGAACCTCTGTTTTCTTGGTGTTAATTGTTAGGCCAAAATTTAGTTTAAGCAGTAGGGAACAGATCCATATTTTGTTGCCTCTCAGCCTTAGATGCTGCATTGAGTGCACAATCATCTAGGAACAAAAAGTCGTGCACAAGCTCTCCCTCTGCTTTAGTCTTGTCTTACAGTCTTTTCAAGTTAAATAAGTTGTCATCAGTGTGGTAGCTGACCTTGATGCCATTTTTGTCCTTGTTGAAGGCATCTGACAACATAGCTAAAAACACCATGATAAACAGAATGGGATCAAGCACATAGCCTTGCTTCACTTTATTGATGACTGGGAAAGTGTGTGAGCATTGTCCATTATCCAGAACCTATATTAGTGTGCCATCATGAAACTGATGTATAATACTGATGAACTTAGCTATTTCAAAATGATAAAGTAAGGGCAAAATAATTCTATTTCCAAATATTCAGTTTTCAGAGTAGAAATAAAGAACTTTGAAACGTTTTGTGAGCCTTTTAAAGTTCACATATCCCATGAGTTGCCAAGTCTTGGTTACGATGCCTGCACAAATTCCATACACTTACATAACCACCACAGTGGAGCACTTTAGTTCCTCATGACGTCTTACCTGGACTATGGCACAAAGTTGTATCCTAAAGACTCTCCTTGCTTCATATGAGAAATATTCTTGCTCAATGAATTACAGTGACTTCTTGCTGCCTTTAGAATACAAAACAAAACAAAACAGCAAAAACAGCTCACACAAAAACAAACTTCCTGTTTGGTATTTAAAGCCCTTCATAATTCAGCTACGACTTATTTCTCCAAGGTTATTATACATTACTTCCTGTCGTATAATCTTTTTTTTCCTATCAAAACTGCTTGTTACTCTTCCTCTTACATGATTTTCCATCTCTTGTTTTAACACCTGAAACTCAGTCTCTTCTCAACTTTGCTTCTTAGAATATTGTCTCCATTAAAGCTCAGCTCAAATGCCATATCTTACATGAAGCCTTTTCTAGTCCCATCCTGCTGCTAATGCTAATGTCCACCCCTACCACTATTCAAGACTCTGACTTCTGGGGGGATATGAAAAGACCATGAGGTCTCCTCAGACTCCCCAAAGTCAAATTTTTGGATTTATTTTATACATATTTTATACTTGCATGAGCGTATGTCTCCCCTATAGAATATGAAATCCTTGTGGTCAAGGCCTGCTTTGTTTCTGTGTTTATTCTGAAGAGTCTAGCTTTCTGCATGGTACAAAATTGTTGCTTGCTAAATAAATGTTTGTTGATTGGTTGATTGATTAAGGCCCTTAGGTCATCTTTTAAGTACCTATTAAAGCTATTTGTAAAGTGATAGCCCTTTAAAAAAATCAATAAAATGTTGGAGGAAGCAATTTCTTACTGACCATTTGAATTAAGCCCAACCTATATATGAACATAAACACATATGTTTTAATTTAATATATAATATACAATGTATATATTATATAATACGAACTATATAATTTAATACAGTCAGAGGAATATCAGTCCCCAGTTCTGTACTTGGTGCTTTGTCCTCCTTATGGTTACTTTTGTTCTTGTCCCTGATTTCCAGTAGCATAACTTCTGGTTGTCATTTGCTCATTCCTGGCCTAGTCTCCACTCTATCCTTTTCCTGGCCCAGTTTCCTGTTGTATTGTTCTTGGCTGCCAGTAGCTTACTCCTTGCCCAGTTTCCTCAGGCAGCCACTTTTTTACATCTCATACCACAACACCTCTCAACCCCCAATGAGATTTCATTCATCCTTTTAAAATTGTGTCTATTAAAAGCTGCTGACTTGTGCAAAGGCTTTTGGGGGATAGTTTTTGAAAGTAAAAATTCTTTTCACAGCTTCTCCTTAGAGTTGAGGGAATGCAATGAGATGATGTATTTAAAGCACACTATAAACTCTAAAACTTTTTTTAAAATGTTAACTGATAATAATTACTAGCATATGTTTAAAGTTTACAAAGCTATAATTATCATTATTATTATTTCTATTATTATTATTGGTAATGGTGGTGCTGGTGGTAATAGTAGTAGTAGTAATAGTGGTAGTAAAGTGGTGGTGGTGGTAATAGTAATAGTAGTAGTAGTAATAGCAGCAGCAACTGAACTAGGGAACAAAACTAGAAGATCATGGAGCATTAGGTATCTGAAGTAGGGAATCTTGGGGCTTGTGAGAAAAAGTCAATGAATTTGGGGGGCTGTTGCCAGATTACTTTGCCTTTATTCTTCAAAATACTTTTTTTTAAATAAGATTACACTGTAGTTTCAAGTATCCTTTAAACATAACTGACAACAATTAGAAATAGATTAGAAAAAAGCTTGCTGCTTGAAAATCACTAACCTCTTGAGTGAAGTCAGAGCAGTATCCGAATTGGATTAAACTCTGCCTCATACCCACCTAGTACATCTTATTACTCTCCTTTGACCCATGAAAGATAACATCTTGTTTTCTTAATGGCATGATCAACCTGCATTGTCCATTGGCCTAGGGGCCTTCAGTTTTGCTCTACAAACAAAAACATAACAAATTGTATAAGATACCAATCTTATACTAACTTATAATAACAAAGTCAACTGAAAAAATATAAACTATCCTTGGTTAAAAGTGAAGTACTGATTGCATGCAGTTTTTCTTCTCAATGTGAAGACTGAGACAAATATTGAAGAAAAATGGAAATAAATAAACCTTCATAGTTGAAGTCAAGAGCCAAAAAAGTGCTTTTCTATCCAATGATGGAATGTTGGTGCTGTGAATGCTCTTAGCAAAGATTTAGTCTAACTCCCTTATTTTACAGAGGAGTAAACTGAGAAACCAGAGGAATTCAACTACTTTCCTGAAGTTAGAAAGCTGACAAATGACAGGGACTGAAATAAATTCCTGTCTTTCAGTGTAGCATTTTTCCCATTACACCTATCATGCTTTATATGCCTTTGAAAATATGTGAAAAAGGTGGTGAAAATATACTAATTCTTTCCATTTTCCCTACTTCTATAATAAAGAATTTCTCAAAGGAAAAGAAAGGGAAAACTTTTTAAAGTTGTCTTCACCTGCCATTATTCTATCGATTGAGTCTTTATTAGGAAAAAGTGGATTACTATGTTCAACTACTCAAGATTAATAATGGAAGGGAGTACCCTTTCAGGGGCAGAAATGTGAGACTGCTGAAGATCTAGGCAGTCATTTACCTCTTATTCGATTCAAAACAAGTGATTAAAGAACTTCTATTCTTTACAAAGATTATCCAAGGGTTATGAGATGTCACTAGCTCTATCCTTGGTAATGTCATATTTAACAACTGACATTCTAGCAGTATGAAATTGTCATGAAAGTGTCTGCCTGTACCACTTTGCCAACCAAAAGTTTGGTTTTTAATTTAGTCATGAGATTAAGAAGATGACTTTCCATTACAAAATATGAGAATTTCCTCCTTTATTAATACTTTGATCTCAAGTTAGGTCCATGAAATACATCTGGGGAGAAATTTTATGTTCATTTAGTGAGGATCAGACTCCTCTCATTCCAAAAGGACTTCTTACAAAGCTTACAGTAACTTGGGGATAGAGATTTGGGTTTTAGTAGTTAAGAATATGAAGAGAATTATGTGACTTTGTTTGACCAAGATATTGTATTCAGAGCTTAAAAATGAGAGTTTTCTGATACTTCTGTCTCTCTCCTTATCTTTTCTCTTCAAATTGCCACCTTGCCAAATGCTATTCCTTAGAATTTTGTTCTTCCCTTCTAGTTGAGGAGGCTGCTCTTTGGATCTTTTCATTGTGGATAGCCAAGAGAATAGTATAGTCACCCTTTATTCTCTGTACTTCAAATTAGAATTGATCCAAGTGGGGTATACTTGGATTTATAGGTTTTTTTGCTCTCTTTTCCCCTGTAATTTTTCCCCCTTCTGATAAGACAATGAGGATTCACATATTCATATATAATCTAGTATGTAAACAAAATCAATTCACAAATAGTCTAACAATGTCCTGCTAAACTTAGGACAGCTATCATTTGCAATACAATTCTATCTTATTTCCTGGAACAGTTGTGTATCTTATATATTTAAAATTATTGTTAAAGATGGGAAAAGTATTATGGTGTATTGGAGAGTGTTATATTTGGAATAAGGAAGACCAGGCCAATTAAAATATCTACCTCCATTTTCTCTCCTCCAACTCTCTTCTTGAGCTCTTAAAATCTTGCTTCTGACTTTATCATTCCACTGATACTGTTTTCTCCAGTTACTAATGATCTTACTTGCCAAATCTAATGACCTTTTCTATATCTTCACGGTGGAATCATAATAAAGCTTCCCCCAATCCCAACAGACATGTCCTGATTTAGCTGCTTAATCTGGCTTTAACCACACTTCAGGACCCCAGACTCAATATTGCCACTGCCCCTAGCTCTCCACTGTCCCCAGATCCAATTCACATATTTGATCGGTGTGTTTCTATACTCAATCACAATTACATCATCCATTTAGCCCAAGACACATAATACCTCATTATCTATCTTGACCACACAAGACTACCTTAGCTAGCCAAATGGAGAGCAACTCAACCAGGATATTTGACCCCTGAACCATAAAAGGGATTCCTCCCCTGTTACCTAATGCATAATCAGCATCATTACACTTTAAAATCTCCTGTCTTGCCTTACTAAGTGACTGGTTCTTCTTGGAACCTAGCCCACTTCTGAGATTAGTTGTGGTCTGATTATGAATTCTTTGAGACAGTGCCACCAGAACACGCCATGAAACTGCAACAGTTTTTGGCATCTCTTTGACCTCTCTGCACCCCTTGACATGGGTCACTCTCTCTTCCTTCACATTTTCTACTCTCTATTTTCAGGATGCCACTCTCTCCTATTTTTCATCTCGTTTATCTGATCACTTCTTGTCTGTCTCCTTTGCTGGATCCTCTTCCAGATCATTCTTTTTTAACTATAGGTATTTCTTAGTGTTCTGTCCTGGTCTCTCTTTTCAGTACTCCTCTCCCTTCAATACTGTTTCACTTGATTATCTCATCAGCTCCCATCTCTAGATTGATGATTGACAGATCTGCCTATCCTGCCCCAAACTTCTGCTGAGCTCCAGCTGATTTTCTTACTTCTAGAACTGAACATTGAGTGGACATTTTAAACTCAGTATATCCCAAACAGAGCTCATTGTCTTTTTCTCTTCCTAACCACAACTTTTCCTACCTCCCTGAAATCTTCCTTAGTATTATAGGAGGCAACATCATCCCTCTAGTCCTTCAGGTCCACAAACTAGGATTCACTCTTATTCTTTACTCCCTCACTCTCCAAAGAAAAATCTTGCAAAAGTCCATTGATTTCAACTTTGTGACATTTTTTTCAAATATATGCTCCTTCTCTTCTCTGGCACTACCACCATTCTAGCACAAGTCTAGCTCCACTCCAATCTATCCTATATTCAGCCACTAAAGTGACTTACCTGATGTACAAGTCTAATTATGTTACTTGGCCTCTCTCCCAACCCCACTCCCCATATTCTATAAACTCTAGTTTGCTTTCTATTTCCAGAATCAAATACAAAATCCTCTGTTTAGCATTCAAATTCCTTCATAACTAGATACCTCCTACCTTTCCAGTCTCCTTATACCTTATTCTACCAAACATAGTCTTTGATACAATAACACTGGCTGTTCCATGAATAAGATACTCAATTTCTTGGCTCCTGGTATTTTCTCTTGCTGTCCTCCATGCCTACATTTCAGTCCCCCCTCCACTGTGCTTGTTAACCTCCATGGCTTCTTTAAATCTCAACTAAAATCTATCCTTGACTGGAAACCCTCCTGAATCCCTCTTAATTCTAGTGTATTCTCTACATTAATTATTTCCTATTTAGCCTGTATATAGCTTGTTTTGCATATATTGGTTGGCATTATGTCTGCCCCATTACATTATAATTTCCTTGATGGAAGGGACTGTCTTTTGACTCATTGTGATGGTAATGGAAATTCGAAGATCTTCCCTGCCCCATAATAGGCCTAAGGGAGTTTAAAGATCTTGCCTGCCCCTTAATAGACCAAATGTAATTATGTGGAGCCGGTAGTGGGAGGCATTTGCTGAATGGGTAGAGCAGGAAATGAGTCAGAGCAGTTAGTATGAAGGGAAGAAAGAATGGAGAGGCAAGGAGACAGCTGGGTTTGTCAGTGTTTGTTTGTGGGAAGGCTTTATGATGGTGTTGCTTCCTGTAGTGATTAGGTGTATTAACTTCATTGTTGCTTTGATGGATTTGATTATCTGGTATTGGGATTTGGCTTTCTGGAGTCTGAATAAATGCTTTGCTTCTTTCTTCTAAATGGAGAGTTGGTTATATTTTGCAGTTCAGAATTATGCCAGCACATTCGTATTCATTATTGGTGCTGTGAATATTGTGTTGGTGGTACACTCATCTTGTATCCCTGGTGCTTAGTACAGTACTGGCACATAGTAGGTCTTTAATAGATATTTATAATTGTAACAATAAAATTACACTTACACTTATGTGAGTAAATTATAATTACATAATAACTATTCATTGTAGCTTTGTGGCTATGGACAAGCCTCTGGTAACTTCACTTTGGCTCTAAGACATAACTATTAAAGTATGTACAATTGAAATCTCTATTAGTAGAAGGAGTTCCCACAATGATGCAGTCCAAGACAGTTACTAAAGATTCTAATTTTAGAGAGGAGTCAATTTTGATAGATTTTTACAATCATTACTCATCTACAAATTCAATGAAAGTTCATGTGATTCATGCTCTTTCTAAAAAGTAAAATTGATTCTTTGAGTCATTTAGCTTTATAGGAAGTGAAAGTGCTATAAGTATGACTAGGCTTTAAAGATCCTGCAAGACCTGAATTTCAATCTATTTGAGATGTAAAAGAATTAATACCTGGTAGAGAACTTTGGGTTAGATCCTTCTCTCTCCCAGCCCCCTCTAAGGAGTCTGCTTAATAATGCAAATACCAATGTTAGTTGAAGTCATTTGAATACCTAACAACAAAGACCAAGCAGTCACTTGAATACTCAACAGTAAAGATCAAAACAGCAAAGACTAATAGTATGTCTACATGGCATATCAGATTTTGGTAGGTTTAAAGCTAGAGACAAATGACTACTCTTTAAAGTAACCTGCAGCTTTTAACTCTTAGGTCTTTTAAATTATTTTATTAAGAAAGCTCTTCTAAGGTCAGGAGTTATATTCTAGTCGAGATGAACTTTGTCATATATTTGAACAAAAATTTCCTGAAAATACATGAAAATCCCTTAAGGGCAAATGAGAATTCCTTTTATGGAACTCTCTCACTCAAAGATAAGTCATAGGTTCACAGATTTAGCCTATATCCTTTATCCTCTCTTCCATGGGTTGCAAAGTGTATCTATGTATATCTAGTATCTAAATAAAATCAATACAGTTGATTATGCAGCTGTTTCCAAAATTTCTATTTCTAGGCTTCATTTAGACATATCTCCAGTGAATGTGATTAAACTATGTTGCCCTTTGTAGCCTCAGTTTCACAGATTCTCATGGCCCAAATAACACAATTAACCTTTGGAAATATTTAGACTTTTAGTTTTTCACTCAGAAAACCTGAGGAAAAGTAAATATGATAATCATGCTTTCTCCCTTCACTTGTTCCATGTATATCATTACACTGACTCCTCATTTGCAAACTCAAAATATAGGAGATTTCTTATACACACACATATGTAGATCATATATACATATACAGGTACACACACATAGATAATATATACATATATATATGTGTATGTGTATGTGTATACACATACAGAGACATATATGTCAATTAAAAGGAGTGCCAGAGACCTTTAAATGATACCTGAAGTGCTAAATGAGAGCTCCTCTGATGGGGCTCCCCTTCCAACAGATAAAATATAAAATCATAAAGTTACAGGTAAGGGGAATTTAAAGGTTATCTAATTCAATCCTTACCTCTTCCCCTCTGATTTTTTTAAAATAAAAAAAACAAACTTAGAGAGTGGTTAAGTGACCTGCAGGTATTAAGTGATAGAGACTGGATGTGAACTCACATTATCTAACTCCAAATCCAACATTCTTTCCATGATACTACTCTGCTTTTTTTTGTTCTGCCTTGACCTGTATCTCCCTTAGGTGGAATTTTCTCTCTCTCTCTCTCTCAGTCTAACTAATATGGCCAGCTTTCCTGACAGGGTGAATAATGTTAATAGAATAGGAAGATCTTCCCTTCTCTTTAATAGGTCTATGTGACGTATTTTGGGCTCTAGCCCAGCTTTGTCACGTGGAGCTCAAAGTGGGAGGAGTTTGCCTAAAGAGCAGAAAGAGAATGAAGCAGTGGTACTTTGTTAAATCTTACCTCCTGGCATCCTAATGATGTTCTGATTAAATATTTTGGCTTTGCCTTTATGGAATAGAGTTTATTTTATTTTGTGAATCTACCCTGGAAATACGTATGCTTACTCACAGTGGCTGCTATGGGTGTCACATAGGTGTTACAGATGACTACCTTGTCTTAAGTGCTTTCTGTTCTTTTGAGGCTACCTTCTTGGGCAAGAAGAAAACAAAAACTTCCACTGTCTTCCTCCTATGACCCGCTCACCATTTTCCTCTCTCTACTTTTGTTTTCCATTTGTTCTTCCTCCTTTAGATTCCTCTCTCACCAGTTCCACCCATTGCTAAACATACCTTGTACCTGGTATTGCAGTTAGTTTCTAAGTAAAATGAAAGAAGGAAGGCAGTAGTGAAACTATACCATTGATAGAATTCCTAATAAAGCTGCCTCCAGGCCCAATACTCTAACTTCCTTATGGGTCTCAATGAACAACAGGCATGTTCTGATTTAATCACACTGGATTTGAGCACACTTCAGGCCACCAGACTCAATATAGCCACTGCCCCTAGCTAGTCACTGCCCCCAGATCCAATTTTCATATTTGAACAGGTATGTTCTTATACTTAACCATAGTGACATCATCCATTAAACCCAAGACAGAACCACAATACCTAACTATCCATCTTGACCAGAGAGGACCACAATAGCTAGCCAATCAGAAAGTAGCACAACCAGGATGTTTGACCACTGAACCATAGAAGGGAACCCTCTTCTATTGCCTAATCCCTCACCAAACCCCTCCTGCTTTATCTAATTACATCTTTATAAAAATCCACCTTGCTTTCTCTGAAGTTACCGGTTCTCCTTGGAAACTCGCCCACTTCTGAGGGGTGTCCACCCTCAATAAATGCCTCTACTTGGATTAGAGGCAGTCTGACTTTGAATTTTTGAGATGGTGCCACCACAACACACCATGAAACCATAGCAGTTGTTGGCATCCCTCGATTAAACTGCAATACTATCACTCGCTACATTCCTATAGCTACTCAAAATGTCTGAAGCCTCTCTAAATTATACAGGATACTGTATATAATATTCATTCAAAATGCATTTGTATTCAGTGCAAGATATACAGTATGCAATGTTCATCCAGAATGAATTCACATTTTATAAATTTTATATGTGCTCCATCATTTACTGTCTTTTTCCAAGACACTGTATGGTATTTACACCATGAGGCAGCAACCTATACAATGTGTGTGTGGGGATCATTCATTGCCCCTGGTGTGTCATTAACTCCTTTCATCAAGTCATAAAATGTGAAAATTGGAAGAAATCTCAGAAGCTGTCTGGTTCAACCTCTACTTGAACAAGAATCCCTGCTAAATATTTCTGAAAAGTTTTCATACTAACTTCCCTTCAAGACCTCAAGTGAGGAGGCTCTTCCTGATGAAGCTCTTTTCACTTTTGAATATTTCTTATTGTTAGAAAGTGGTCACACATTAAGCCTGAATTTGTATATAGTATTAGTATTCCAAGTACTACCCTCTGGAAGCAAGCAGAATCCTTCTACATGAGAACCCTTTAAATATTTGAAGACTGCTATCATGCTCTCCCAAGTCTTTTCATGCTTATACTAAACGCTCCCTATTCCTTTAGCTGATCATTGTTTAGCATAATCTCAAGGCCACTCACTATCCTATTCTTCACTGAACACTGTAGTTTAACAGTGTTTTTCCTAAAATATGTGGCATCCAGAACTGGAGCCAAAGAAGGACTGTCACCTCAATATTCTTGAACACACTAGCTTTCTCAATGATACCTAAGACTGTACTAATTTTTTTTTTTATTTTTTGGGTGAGGGGTATCTTTTTTAAAATTTAATTTATTTTTTGGTTTTGCTTTTTGGAGGGAAACTGGGTTTAAGTGACTTGCCCAAGATCACCCGGCTAGTTTTTTTTTTAAATGTGCTAAGTGTCTGAGACTGGATTTGAACTCAAATCCTCCTCACTCCATGGCCAGTTCTCTATTCACTACTCCACCTAGCCACCCCAGGGGTGTCTTTTTTGCTATGTTACACTGTTGATTCCTGTTAAATTCACAAGTTTACTTATTTAAGTCCACAAGTTTACTTACTTTAGTTCACTAAACCTCCAGGTCTTCATCAGTTGAAAAGTTATCTAGCCTGTCTATCCCACAACTGTTTTGTACCATTGAATCTGATTTGTGGAACTCTACTTATTAGTAGTGCATGCTCTCTCAGTGGATTCTTTTGCTTTGGCCCTAGTCTCCCCAGCATATTTAATAAGGTGTAATTGAAATTGTTTGACTGGGAATCTTCTTGAGGAGGGGAAAGCTTGATTCTAGGTTTTTAAAATTTCTGTCAGATCAAGGGCTTCTCTTAATACTATGACCTCAAAATCTCAACTTTCATTTGAAGGGTTCCTGATATGGAAGACAAACACTGAGAAATACTTCTCTTAATGCATTAACAATCATGGAAGCTGCATGATTTTTTGCTGAGAAGATTTGTGAATGGCAGATTAAAATGGTATGGCACCAATAAAACGTTTCTAATATTCTCATCCCACCCCCAAGATATGTCTATGCACCTTGACTTCAATGTTTTATAACTGCTTATATTCTTTCAAGTTTTCAGTACTGACTTTTGAAATACTTGCTCTGTGTTCTGAAATAGGTCAACTTTTTCTTCAGGACCAGCTGGATCTATTCTATAGTAGATCTAGAGATTTCTTTTGATTTAGGTTTCTACAATCATTATGGAGGGTTTTCATACCCTTTGATCTAGAGTAGGCTTTGGATAGCACCAATAATGCACAGTAGGTCCTTAATTAATATTTTTTTTATTTGAGTTCATACTCTGAGTGGGGTTTTCAACATTTATTATTATACTCCTTTGCCAGCAGCAATTTGAATTTGGGTGAACTATGCACAGTTCTTCTGAGCTCATGTCCTTTTCATTTTGCTATCAATACTGGCCATCCTACTGAACTGAGATCTTTTCTAGACAATTCTAATCAATTGGATCAATAGGTATTAACTAAGAAACTGGTACTGCCCTTCAGGTGGATGTCAAAATAATAAGTGTGCCTCACTTGAAAAGGTAATTTCCAACTTTTATGAAGAGGAAGGTCCCTTTTTAATCTTAAGAAATTTAGTGAAACCTTACAAGGTATTACTTGGAATATTCAGTATAGATCAAAATTATACTAGTAGAGTTCAAAATGATATTGCTTGGGATGTGTAGATATTTATAACTTCTTATAATAATCCATATTACTATACCCTTACCCTTCCTGAGACATATGATGCTAAGGTGATGAACTACTGACTTTGGGTTTTCCTTAGCACTTGAACATACCTAACATAGTTCATACACTCTCTGGTCACTGCACCTGCACTCACCACTTCCTGTAGGATCTTTTCGAGCTGGAAATTTGTTTATTGTCCTCTTAGATTGTATTCAAGTTCTCAGCCCTCTCCATATAACTAAAGATTATTCTGTACTTTTATGTATTTGTGCACTTTGGCACTGTAATAGATGGAGATATATATGCATATATGTGCATATACATATATTTGACCTACAAAATGCATGATCTTTGAGGATCATTGTCAGTTAGATATAATTAGTACTCTCACTCCCTTCCACCTGCCACACTTATAGTGTTTAAATAGTGTAACCATCCATAGTTAATTTTTTTCCTTTCATAAGGAAAAATATTCACCAAGAATTATAGCAACTTCCAATAGGGGATTCCTTAAGGGTAAAGTTGTGATCTCTTTCTCTCGGAGCTAATTCAGTGACCCATTCTTATACTTTGGATGACATGACCATGATCAGGACTTAGTGGCACTTTTTAACTCTAGTAGTTTTGCCAAAATTGTCACTACATTATTAGTTTTCTTTCATTGTTTTACTTTGTTGTAAGAGAATTATCATGGAGTGCATGGAGGAGGGGATGTAATACAGAAGTGTTTGCATTTTTAAAATGTCAATAAATCTTTAAACAAATAAAGTACCCAAATCCAAGCAGGTATTGGATTGAGTATAACTAGAGAATATAGAGATAAATGATGAGGTATGTATTACATATAAACCAGTCAGGTAAGAGGTTAGGGCCAGAGAAATCAGCTAGAAAAAACAGGCAGATACCACAACTCTAGGTAGCTTCCTAAATCCTGGAGGACAGAGATACCAAATGGAGTGGCATCAGTAAATAAATAGCATTAAAGATTAAACTCTGATGCTAGAGCATAGACCATTTGCTTTCTTCCTTGTTTCTTATCTTACCTATTGGATTTGAGTATAACTTGTGGCTGAAAGAAGAGATTGAAAGACTGCCTGTAAACTGTACAAAAGTGCCTATATCTCCCTTGGAGGTCTTGACACCTCTCATCGGCAATGAAAATTTTACCATGACAACTTCACAAATGCTGATAAAATAGGAAGAGAATAGCTGAGTTAAGGCCAACTTCAGGTAGCCAATTTGAGGAAGAAATGTAGTTCCTCTTTTTTCTTTCCCCTTCTAAAATATTGACATCAATCTAAAGAAGGAATAGTTTAGCGCTTTCAAGGGATTCTATCTGGGCACAGATACTCAATTGCTATGTGAATAATATATTCTCCAATGAATAAATCATGGGAACAATAATACAGACTGGTAAGTCGTTTTGTGAGGAGTGGGGACAGGCATATGTTTAATAGACAGACAGCTTTATGTGAGAAGTCTCTATAGTAGGTGGTATTTGGAAGGGCTGTTTTATTAATTCATTGACTCCAATAGAGATTTTCCTCTTTCTTACTCCCATTACTTTAAAAGAAAACTGTAATATTGATATTTAAAAAATATTGATAACACTTCCAAATGATCCCCACCATGTAGATCTCTCCCTTGCAAAAAAGATGCATAATTAAGCAAAGCAAACCAAAAATCATGACCATGTCTGACTATTTGCATTATTCTTTCAGTCATGAAGACAGATTACTGAAATGTACTGGTTACTAGATCTAGGATCCAGGGGGCCTGGCTCTATTCCTAATTTGTTACATTGCTTTACCTTGTTGAGCCACTTTTTGTGATCTTTTAATGGAAATAGTTAAGATCCACTCAAATCTACCTAACTTGATTTTAGGGAACATCTGTGTGTTGTTGCTTTTCTTTTGTACTCAAAGAGAGCCAATAACATCATGATAGTGGGGTCAAGTACATTGTGTTTGTCTATGGTTGATCAGTCCATTCTGAGCTTGGAAGGATCAATCTATTTGAATATTTGGTTTGGAGATGTCTCTAAATTTCCACATCTTACACTTATTTGGTGCTATTGTGATTCAATTTTGGTAATAGAGAACAGTACCTTCTTTGATGCTGGTATACCATACTAGTCAGTCCTGTGCTAGTCTTCCATATCTCACAGTGGTGGCTAAAGTTCTTCAGAAAGACCTTGAGAGTATCCTTGTATGAGTGTTCTGTAAAATAGTCTTTTAGGTAAAGTAACATTTGGCATTAGAACAACATAGCCAGCCCAGCAGAATTTTGCTTTCTGCTGTAGAGTTTGACTGCTTAGCAGTTCAGCTGGAGAGAAGATCTCAGTGTCTGGTATGTTTCCTTGCCAGGTGATCTTCAGGATCTTCCTAAGACAATTCAAATGGAAACTATTCAGTTTTCTAGCATTTAATGAAATGATAAGTGTAAAAGTATTTTCAATGACATTAAGTGCTAGTGAAGAATTGCTGAATAACAGAAGTGCTTTCAGATTTCATAACAAACAGAAGAATGGATTTGGATCCATGAGTGGCATGGGCATTGAAAACTAGAGCCACCTGTTAGCAGGAAATTGCTTTGAAGAAGTTTGAGCTCTACAAGGGTAAGAACAGGTTAGTTTAGTTCAAGGTTTTTTGATGTTAGGTTCTGATGGTATAACTACGACATATTTACTTCTACTGGATACAACTCTTCATTAACTGTATCACATTAACTAATTAGAAGAGCTGTTACTAATTAAGTTTAAATTCTAACTTACCAATCAATTTTTATTTCTTAATTGTACTACATTATCACTAATGAGAATAGCAGTTTTTACTTAAAGGATTATGTGTAAATTAAGATACTTTAGTCTAGGGTTTTTTTCTACTTGAATTTTGACTAATTGGTTTGACAATTATTAGGTTTGATTTAATTTGAAATTTATCAGCCTAGTAGAGAGTGGATAGTTCAGTTTCACTCTGGGTGAAGCTAAGTAAAAATGATTAAGATGTGGTAGTATTAATTTGTTTCCAAATCAACATAATTTCAAAAGTGTTTGAGTCAAGAAATGATTACACTGTGTCTTCTAATCATGTTTTAAAAGTCAGTTATCAGTTCAGTCATGAAGAACAAACCTAAAGGAAAGTTTTATGCTGATAAGCATTCAAGGCATACTTTTTGTACATTCTACCTGTTTGCTATCCATTAGTTAAGGTGATCCAGTTTTTAGGAATGAAAATTATAGCACTGACTCTTGTTACTTTCCTTCTCAAAAACATTTAATGGCTGACTTTCCATCTCTTATTAAATAAATTCCAAACTCCTGGGTTTGGTATTCAAAGCTTGCATAATTTGACTCCAACCTCAATTCTAGATTTAACTCTGTCTGTACTGTTCATATGGATGTTATCTGTACTTCAGCCAAACTGGGCCATTTATTTTCTCCAGACTTGTCTTATGTTTTGTTGCCTTTGTATCTTTGCCGATGCTACTCCCTTTGCCTGATAATGCTTTTCTTCCCTCCATGGTTACCTATTGAAATTCTGTCTATTTTAATGTATCAGTATATATCATTTCTTCTATGCAAACTTGGAATCTCAAGACTGGAAATAATGTGTTTCTCCTAACAACTCTAATAGCATACTATTCAATTTAAAAAAAAGATATGGTATTTCACCTATGTCAAAGAGACTCAAAAGACCAAAGTAAAAAAAAAGTTTTCAGTTTTGTCTTCATATCACAATCCTCTGTTTAACTTCTAAAGCTATTCTGAACCTGACTATGGTTTATCTTTCTAGGCATACATTAAGCTTCATCCCCTACTCTGGGTTCAAGTTGCACTGGACTCTTTGTTGTCCCTCCCACTCCATCCTCCCATCTTTGATTTCTGTGGCTTCGAATTAATTTCCCCTTCACCTCCCTCCCCATCACTGAAATATACTTGTTTCACCTTCACTTCTTAGAATCCCTTGTTTCTTTCCAAACTCTGCTTGAGCAACATACCTGAATCCTTTCCCCAAGCTGTTAGTAATTTTTTCTTCAAAAAAATTTTGCCTTGTACTATTTTGCACCTATTTATGTACAGATTGTCTCCCTTGATAGACTAGAACATTCTGGAGGGCAGAGAGTATTTCATTTTTTAAAATATATCCAGAGGCTGCCATGGAGTAGTAGAAGGCACTCACCAAATAATTACTACATGGTATGTCATGATTCCCCATTGAGGTTATAAAGTCCTCTATAGGCAAGGACTATGTCTTAGTTAACTCTGCATTTCCTCACACATTTAAGACAGTGCCTTAAATGTAGAAAGTACTTAGTAATGGTTTCCTGAGTGAATTAAAATTCTGAAAATTTTTCCCTGTCAAGGATTCCATCCTTTAGAACTTACTGTAACTTGATTTTTATGTGACTCAAGTTCTTTGTGAACTTTGAGTATCATTTATAGAGCCATCTCGTCGAATAAACTTTTGATCAATATTGAATTAAGTATAATAAGCTAGCAATTAAAAAATATTGCATTTCACCTAAGTCAAAGAGATTCCTACATATGTGAGAAGTACAAGAGACAACATAATGGATAGATTATCCAACTGTGGAGTCAGTAAGACCTGACTTCAAGTCCTGCCTGACATACATTAGCTGGATAAGTCACTAAACCCCTCAATGCTCCTGGCAATTATTGAAGACTCTCACTTACAAATTAACTCCTTCTCCTTATCAGTGGAATTTCCAGACCAATGAAATTAGAAGTCTGGACAAAAACAGATAAACATATTAAGGTACATGTATGTCTGGTGCTATGGACATTTATAGATATCATACATATATACATAAAATATGCACATATGTACATAAAACCATATTTCAAAAGTATATGTATGTTTGTGTATGCATGTTTCTCTATCTAACTAGCTACCTTTTTAGAAACCCCCAAAATTGTTTTCTGGTTCACAGTATTTTTCCCACATGAAATAGTTTTTCTTTTTTTTTTTAATCAGGTTTATATAATTTAGCCTAGGTTTGTGGTCCAAGAGCCTGACAGGAATTAAACTGAAAAGAAATCAGACTTCAGTCAAGAAAAACTTTGATAATAAGTGAAATTATACTATACATTTCTAGGACTGTGTGTCTTTAATTTACTGACAGTCACTGCTCACAGATGCGGCACTCTTAAGACATTGGGATGGGAATGACTGATGAAATTTTTATGGCTTAGCAAGACACACTTTTCTTGTTAAGTGGTAGGTTTAAAACAATCAAACAAACAAAAAAACCCTGTCTTCCTAGCTGGACACTAACATCTGAATTCTCTGTTTCCCATACCAGTATTTATATATCCATGTTTATCAATTAACTAATTTTTGAACATATGTATATACAAGTTGGCTACATGATCTCTTTCAATTTAGGCCACTTTAACATCCTCTGGAGTATGTTGATTTACATTCAGCAGAATCTTGACAGGAATGATCTAGGAAGAATGAAAATGACATTATAGGGTTTTATGATTATGATAAATAAGAAAGCAATTAGAAGTTGTTCTTAATTTTACATATTATTACTACTACAAATTGATATATGATATATATTGAACATATATGTATTCAATAAAATGAAAAACAAATATATCTTAACATAAACTGTGCTATTTTTCATGTCTGATGATTGACCATATTTGGAGTTTTCATTCCTTCTCCAGCTCATTTTACAGATGAGGAAACTGAGGCAAGCAAGGTTAAGTGACTTGTTCAGGGTCACACAGATAGTAAGTTCTGAGGTCAGATTTGAACTTAGGAAGATGAGTCTTCCTGATTCCAAGTCTGGAATGCTATCCACTGTTACCACCTAGCTGCCCATCATAAACTTACACCTTGTATAGTATCTTAACAACCCTATAAAGATAGACACTGTTTGTATTTTCCCCCCATTTAACAGATGGAACAACTGAGACTCAGAGTTTAAATGACTCCTTCCTATAGATAACAGGACTAATGTCAGAGGTAGGATTCATACCCAGGCCTCTCCTGATTCCAGAGCTACTGAGTTTTTCAGTAGCCTACTTTCTCACTCCCTACTATTTTTTCTAAAAGTCCACTTACAACCTAGGATTTTTTTTTTCTTTTTCCTTTTGTAGCCTAGAGATTAATGATAAATGCTAGACTATTGACTTCATGGCTTAATAGGGGGAACTGCAGGAGTCAAATAGTTTTATTCATATTTATTCCTTAGTAGGTAGTACAAGGGTAGAGAAATTTTCCTTTAATGTTTCCCTTTAAATTAAATAATTGTGGAATTTGGGGGTCAGGGGAAAAGAAAGTAAAAATGTTTTACTATATATGACCAGTTTTTGAAAATCTTTCTTCATGTGCAAGCTGTATGTAATCTGAGATAAAACTAGATATATTAGAGGAGGGATGGAGTCATAACATCGTGAGCTTCTTAAGAAGTATGAGAAGAAATGTGGGAACATTAAGAAAAAAATGCAACTGTGAAGAACACATAGGTCAGTAGAATGTGTGAGAAGGAGGAATTGACAAGCCTCTAAAAACAAATGATTTTAAAGATGGAGAATGTCATTCACTGTAATATAGCTTATAGAGGGCGAAAAAAGCTGATATTAGTTGATGCTTTCCTTTATGTTGTGAAGACTATATTTGTCATTTCAATTTATTCTGACTTTTCCAAAGAGATTTAAAATCTACTTATTTATACCTCCCTAATCAATAGTTCCAATTCCTACAAGAATAAGCGATATTTAAATTCAAATTAATTTATAATCTGCTTACATGATTGTTTTTAAAAATGGGTGAAAATACTTTAAACTTATCTGAACAGAAGAGAAGTTTCCTTTCCTGATTTGGAGACTTTAGAGCCCTCATTTTTAGTAATCCTCTGTCATAATATGAAGTTGTCATCTACTTTGGAGTTGGAATAGCTTTCCAGGTCTTTTTGTTCTTGTTGCTGTTGTCAGTTTAGCACATAATTCTTCATGGTGTTGATTACATATGATTAAAGAAACAGCTTAAAGTAATAACAATAACCTGAAATTGTAAAGTGAAAGAAAATAATTATAATCAGTGTTAGTGCTGCTATTGGTCATTTTCCTCTATACTAATCTATTTGCCCCTTAGATGGGCTCTGAAGGAGAAAACAGTAAGTGGATGGGCATTAACACCCATATGTGTTTCAGGGATGTGGTCTAGTATAGCTACGTTATATAGAGTATAATCTCTGCATAACCTGCCAGGAGGTTTACTAAGTTAGAATCTAGCAAAGATACTTTGCAAATGCGAGGAAGTAGGCTACTTACATGATCTCTTCCAAATGTACTGGGGAGTACACTTCTCTTTCCTGTCCCTGTTTAGGCTCCTCTTGGCTCAGATTTGAGTTGAAAATATGAGTATACGATATTTCAGATTTTCATCATAATTTTCTCTTTCCCATTACAATTCTTATTTTTCCCCAATCCAGTGACCCAAAGAAAATACATCCCCTATAGTTTAGAATATTTTTTGTGTGAAATATGAATTTTAAAACCATAGTCTAAAACTCTTGGTCATTCCATTGCTCTGGTAAAGATTAGAAAAACTTTTACTTCTCTTTTTTCATGTTTTCCTATGTTTGCTGTGGCATTATCAATGAGTATAACCACTGTTCAGATGGTTCTCGACCTTCTGGGACCTGCTGACTATTCTGTATCTACATGTGATATATAATCAAGCCTCAACATTGTGAAGGTAACAATTCATAGAAAATGGCACAAAAGTAACAAAAAATGTGAATGGGTTTAGGTTCCCATGATCACCCAAAACTGTATCTTTTGCTAGAGATTACTGAAAATTCACTTTTCTGCCTACAATTCTTCATAATAAAACATTAATTCAAATAATATGCATTTTTCCTGACAATAAACATGAAATAACCCATAAAATGCAATAGAGTAAAAATGGTAACATATGAAGCATTTTTCTTGCCAATAATTCCCTAAAATTCTGTGACCTTTTATGCTATCACTAAAAAAGATTGATTTTAGATAATATTCATGCTTTTATTTTTTAAATCAGTTAACTTATTATTAGCTTTCAACATTCACTTCCATAAGTTTTTAAATTTTCTTTCCCTTTCTTTACCCTCTTTCCCCCAGATGGTATGCAATATTATATGGGACCTCCACATATATTCCTATTAAACACATTTTCACCTTAGTCATGTTGCATAGAAGAATTATAAGGAATGGGTGAAATCAAGAAAATGAAAAAAAAAACAACAAAAAAAATTGTCTCCACTCTGCATGCTGACTCTGTCATTCTTTCTCTCAGTGTAGACGCAATATTCACTTTTTTATACCACATGAAATCTATTGTACCATAACTACTGTATAGCAAACAAAATTCTTAAAACTAAAACATAAAAAACCAAATGTTTTTTACATGCAACTGGGAAATAAGATATATAGGCACTTGGGTATAGAAATCCATCTTGCCCTACCAGAAAGTTAGGGGGGTTGATTGGGGAAGATATAAGAGAGAACAGACTGGGGGAAGGGGTATTCAGTAGGCTTGCTATTTTAGGGTTAGAAGTAGGAGAAACCCTTCCTACCCTACCAGAAAGTTAGAGGGGTGTTGGAGGAGGGTACAAAAGACAGCAGGTCAGGGGAGAGGCTTTACATTGGGATCGCTATTATGGGGTTGAGGTGGGGGAAAGAGAGGGAAAAAATTTGTAACTCAAAAATCTCATGGAAATGAATGATGTAAACAAGAAAACAAATACAAATTTATGTAAAAAAGAAGTAGGGGAAAGATGGGGAGGAAAAATTAACTCAAAATTTTATGGAAATGAATGTTGAAAACTAAAATTAAATAAATTAATTTTTAAAAAACTTTGGAAAAAAACCTAAAATGTTTTAATCTGAATATTACTTTGTCATATGGTGGTGTGAGGGCATGGTATTTTTCACTATACTGCTATAAACCTCTCTATCTTGTCTATCTGAAAATCAAGAGAGAGTTTGATGGGACTTTAGTCACTCCTACTGGAAGACTTTCAGACCAGATCGCATTTTCACCTCAGAGTTCAAAGTACTTACACTACGTTTTGGAGAATAATCGTAACACAAAACTTGAGTATTAAAGGCAAACAATGAAGATATTCAACAAATGCATGGGGAACTACGTACTTCATTGCAGAATGTTGAACAAGACCAGTAAAGCACCATGTAGAGTAACAGCTGTTCCACAAACTTGCACACATAACCCCTCTTATTTTTCTTTTTCTGTACTACACATTGCCCTAAATGTGTGCAGTTGCTAATGTGAAAGTGAAAATGAAGTTACTAATAAAATAATGCAAATGCTTGAAGTTGGGTATGTGAGTTAGTTGTTGTGAGTTAGCTGACGGTCTAGGCTAATTATCAGTTTGTGAGTAATCACAGACAAATTTTGCCCTTTATCATAGTATGACCACATAGTTTTGGAGTAATATGGTCTGTTAAACAGAACATCTGCATTCATATTAAGTTTCCCTAGTCAACAGTATATGTGAAGCACTATAGTTGGCTAATATTTCTTCCTATCTCTGCCAGTCAGCATCCAGCCTGGTAATGGTGAGAATAGAGGTTAATAGGTTATTGTCTGTCTACATATGAGATTTACTTCCATATATAATCTTTTAACTTATTACTTCTAGCCCACTTCAAAGACAAGAACTCCAAACAGTAGATGAGATAATAAATCTCAATGTCAGAAAGTCTTCCATTAGCAAATGTGATATGTTTCTGATAACCATTGGTCTTCTGGTACAGAACTGCCCCCAAACTTTCCAGGCTGGTCTAAATAATAGGGCTACTCTGACCCATGTCTAACTCAGGACTTTTAAGCAACTCAGCCTTGGTATTCAATGAAACATTTATGGGGCACAAAATAAAATAATTTTTTTTCCAGTGACAACAGACAAAAATGGTACAATTCCTATTTTTTAAAGATAGTAATTCAGAAAAAAGTATACTCCTCTCTGTCCCTACCACAGCAGTACCATAGTAGTCTGCCATTTATGTGTAGGTAGGTAAGGTATTCTTTTATGGTAAAGACAATTCCACTAAAAGATGTGACCTCATTTCCTAACTGGTTAAACTTTTCTGCCTTAAGTCAAGGAATATTATTGTGAAAGAAAGCCTGCCTAGCCTATTTGACCCACTCCTTCAACAAAGACTAAGGATTTGATTATATCAGCAAAGGCTAATTTTGGGATGCATGTGTGTTCAAGGAGGGCAATCACCTTTGGTGTGAGAGCTTGCTGAGCCCTTTTCAAGACTGCTAATCCACCTTTGGTGTCCACCTTCACTCAACTTTCATCTTTGGCTCTAAGAAGCTACATGTAGCAGGCCCAGTGTCTTGGTAGATAAGCTAAATCAAGTTGAGTGTAACTAATGGGCTACAAACTTGTCTGTGAGTTAGTGGGGTATCTACTCCAAGCATGGGAAGACTTCCCCCTCTGGAATGGGTGAATGAGAACAATTTGTTCCAGTGGCCACACAGATGGATGAAGCTGGGACTGTGGAATACTTAGAGCTTGGTCAGATATTAAAGACTCCAAAATCATGCACTGTCTCCCAGGCCATTGTCAGTTATTCTGATTTTTTTTTCTTGCCACTGGAGTTTGGTGACTGGAAGAGAAAGTGAGATTGATGACTGCAACTCTGCCTCACTTAAAACCAATTCACTCATGAGTCAACTTATCACCCTGTGTAATGTTAATGAAATCAGAAGATCTTCCATGCCCCTTTCTATTGGCACCTACTAGAGGCACTTAGCACCTCAAAGGCTTAGCTCCTTACTTCCAGTTAACTCCTTGGGAGTAATCACAGCTGGAGTTGAGAGGAGAGTGGATTGGAAGCACCTGG
>CM053601.1:97630695-97646274 GCA_028646575.1 Pseudocheirus occidentalis | reverse complement strand
CCTAAAACACTTACTACATTCTGATGTGAGTACATGTTTCATTTCTCCTACCAAACTGTAAACTCCTTGAGGGCAAGGACCATCTTTTGTTCCTCTTTGGCCCTCCAGAGTCCTTACAACAGTACCCTTGCACATTGCAGGCACACAATAAATGTCTCTTAAATTTGGATTCATTCCCAGACACAAGTATTTGGCAACACAAAGAGTCATAGTGAACATTTTAAAAGTTTATTCATCTCACAGATGTTTAAGGTTTTGTGACCCACTTTGTTACTTGGCACTCTTATGTATATCTGATGCATTCTTTCATTTGGTTCACATTATCGACATATTTGGTTATCTCTTGTGTTCTTTGTAGGAATGGAAACAATAATGAAGCCAAATTACCCTCAACGGGAGATGTCACAGACTTGATCCTTACCTTATGTATTCTCTTCTTTAGAAGTCATTGCTCCTGCTACAACCTAAAATGTATCCTATTATGTAATACCAAAGTTAAAAAAAAATCTAAATGAATGCACATGCAGCATCCTTTTGTCTATCAGAACTTTTCTGCTCAATAATTATCTCTCTAAATTTTTCCTCCTCTGGAAAAAAAAGTATTTGTCACTAGAAAATGATAAATGAGATGTATCTCAACTATTATAACCTTTTATAAGCATTTAAAATAATTAATAAAGAGCAGAGACACACACAAGCTAATCTGTACCTTATAATGCTTATCTCCATGAAGTGAGATAAAACACTGAATTTTTCATTGGACACTTCTTAGTTCTTCTACATATGGCTTGTACTGTTTGTCATCCTTATCCAGAAGGGATGATGTATTATCTCAAGAGTAAATAAAAACTAAAGAGACAAAGGCTGCAGCAGAAATAATTATTGCTAATTAAAACAATAATGTTATTGCAGATTTTATTAGAATGATTGATCTGAATATACCCTAGAATGTTTCTTTCCCTGATATGAATTCACTTATTATGGGTAGAAACTAACTTGGCCAAATGTCATTTATGTGAATAACTATTAGCAAATTAATTCAGTTCTGTTTTTAATTCTAATGCAAAGGATAAACATCTTTTAGCTTTAGACTAATAAACAAACTAGTGAAATAATTAGTTTTCTTATCCATCAAGGGAGGATAACATTACCTATTCTTCCTTACAAGGTGGTTGTGAGACCCAAATAATATAAGGAAAATAAGTACAAATTGAAAAATATAATATAAAAGATCATATATTATTTTATTAATAAATTATTTCAATTCAAATATAAAATCCAGTTGAAAAATACAATTAAATATGGATTTAATGAATTTCCTAAAACAATTCCCTATTTGTAGACAATAGCTGAATTTTTAGAGGTGACATGTGTATGTGTGCATAGGCATAATAAAAACTCTGTTTTATGATACTTATGTACAAATTTATGTTAACCTGAGGAACAAAAGGGTTATAATGTCCAACAGAGGAGATTTGCACAAACAAAATTCTGGATCTATCAAAATAATAAATTATAACAGGAGAGAAATATACAAGAAATATACAATAATACTTTGAAAAATTGCAGGTAGACTTTTGGATTAATATCTACTTAAATCTTCTGTTCACATTTTATCATTATTCACACATTAAGTTTAGTAGAATCTATGAAAACTTTACTGATGGGCCAACAAAAAAGGATAGGGAAGGATGTAAGAAGGATGTAAGTAAGAATGGGAGGGAGGAAAGGAAATTTCATAGAATACCAATAATGCTGCAATAGGTAAATTTCTAGGAAAGGTGACTAAAGACATCCACTTCTGCCTCTATATGATTGAGTAAGGTGATCTCATTGCTTATCATACCCAAATTATGTAAGCCACTTAGGAACAAAAAGCCCCTGAAAAGAGACGCGTTAAAGGGCTGAATTGTTTATTCAAAGGACATCCTGAGCTGTGGAATCAGTTCTGTGGGTTGTTTTACTCTTATACCCCCTGCTGTCTATGATAAATTTTCTTATTTCTCCTTATTTTGTTGTCAGAACTCAGAATTCTTCATGCCATTATGATGTTCAGATGATGTTGCATGAGTTGGAGGTTATCCATTATGACATGAAACTACATAGCATATAACTGTGAGGAAAGGATGTATTTAAAGTCCAAGAGAAGGCCACTGAACTCTCCAACATTTGTTGCAATTTGAAGACCAAGAGGACTAATATTATCTTTTTTTTCTCTATAAGAGGTCAGGCCAATTATCTGATAATAGGGAAAGACTCAGATTTTTTTTAATGGAAGCAAAGCTTGCATTGCAGGATCTAACAAATATGATGTCCAAGTTCTTTGCTAATAGATAATAATGATATGATTCATAGCCATCTACTTTGTTTTGTCTTTCATCCTTTTTGAAGGAGCTTTGAGAGCTTTTGTCAATTAAATTAGCAGACATATGCAGATCTACCATTTCATGCTTGGTAAAACACTTCTAAATTATTCTCTAATATTCTTCCCAAGAGAAGTCAACACGAGAATTGTGAAAATTAAGAAACAGAAGGGCCATGAGGCAAAACACCACATGGCATATCAACTGTAGATTAGAACCCACTGATGTTTGCCTTTGACTTAAAGAGCCTCTGAGTCAAAGACACAGTAATAATAGGAATTTTAGGAGAAAAGAAGAGAATTGTGAATGGAGAAAGGTTAATTGCTGAAAGCTCATATCATTAAAAGAATGACCCAAAGGGAAAAGGCTCCACTAGTTTCTTGGAAAGAGTATTAAATTGGAAGTTCTAGGTTCTGCTAGCTAAGTGACACACATCATCTGGCTTATCTGTAAAATGAGAGGCTTGGTATAGATGATCTCTGTGATTTCTTCTAGGACTGAAGTTTGTGAGAGAGCATGGTGCAATGGAAAGGGATTGGATTTAGAGTAAGAAGACCTGAGTTCATATCCCACTTCTGTAATTTACTAATTTCATGACCTTAGGCCACAGTTTCCTCATATATAAAATTCAGAGACTGGATCTTAGATGGTCTCTAAAGTCCATTCCAGCTCTAAACCTTTTGCCCTATGTGTCAATTAAATGTAGACATAGCAACTTTCTTTAATGGCTTAAAATGAGGAGTCGGCAGGATAAATAAGATTCACCGAGATCACAGAAGGAACCACTGCAGGCATCTCATAGAACTGGAGTTGTGAAATTCCTAACAGAAAGGTAGATATAGGAATATATTTTAAATGGTTATATGCTTCAATTTCTTTTTTTTTCTTTGTCTATAAAACTAGCAGTGATAAAAAGAAGAAAAATCCAACTTTATTACATTGTAGAGTTAAAAAACCATGCCAGTCACTGTGCCTCCAACCAGAGATCAAAGAAATCCTCTACAAAATCCTTTGGTTTACAGAACTCTGTCAATCAGCCTGTCAATGTTCTGGATTATTATCCAAGTAGCAATCCCAAATTTTGTTGGATATATCAGATCATCTCCTGCTTCACAGGTAATATTTTTCCAAGTGGGTTTTGAAATTTTTATATTGACATTGGGCTCATATGCCTGCCCCTCAAAATATTTGAAATCTGAAAGAAGAACCTCAGGCATTAGGGTATAATCTTTTATTCACAAACAATTGGGCTGATATTCTCTAGGGAAATTGCTATGTATAGCCATGATATTAACTCAGGGGATAATTTATCTTAATTGTGAATTATCTAAGACTATTGCTATTCTTCCTCCATCATGGTATTCTGTCCATTGTTTTTGCATGTTCATTGCTTTTGCTTTCTTCTTTTGAGGATCTCAAGTGTGGAGATGTAAGTTTCAAAACTAAATATCTGCTCTGAAATATTAGACTTTCCTGGCACACTGAACAGCCAAATGACTTCCTTCTTAATCACAAGCCAAGTATGTGACAGCAATTGCACTTAAATTCAGCTTTGTCACCACTAAAATGACCCAAGGGGCAGTGAGGTACCTCAGTGCATAGAACACCAGCCCTGGAGTCAGGAGGACCTGAGCTCAAATCTAGCCTCAGACACAAGCTGTGGGACCCTGAGCAAGTCACTTAATCCCAACTGTCTCAAAAATAAATAAATGGCCCAATCTTTTAAAAAAAATAGGTACTTAAAATGGATGTCTTTTGAATTAAATTAAATTGTCTATATTGTTCTTGAAACCATTCCCCCTAATAATAATTTAAAAAATACCTACTCTGTCTCTGAACATGAATGTCTCTCTAGCGGTGGGAACAACTCCACAATTGTTCCAGTGATCTCAAATCTTCAATGTTTTACACATGCTGTGACAAATAACCTATATGCATTTTATATAATCACTGAATCATATCATTTTTAAGCTAAAAAGCACTTTATACACACACACAGACACATATTATAAAGGCCTTCAGGATGTTGTGATTTTTTTTCGGTGAGGGGACAAGGGTTGAAATGGGCAATAATAAATATCACACAAGGTAAACAATTACTCTACCGCATAATGTTAGCATTTATACAGCACTTTAAGCTCAGCAAAATATTTTTCATATATGGTAGTATGTAATTTAATTTCACAAAATTCTGTGACACAAACATCATTATTATTCTCATTTTATAGATGAGGAAGCTGGAGATGAAAAAAGATTAATTGACTTGTCCAAGGTTACCTAGTTAGTATATGAGGCAGAATTTAAATCCAGGTTTTTTTTTTCTGAGTCCAAGCCATGTTTTCTATCCATTCATTATGCCCCATTCTTTTGTATGGGTATTACTTTGTGCTAGCGTTCCAAAAATAGTAATATTTTGAACTTAGATAAACACTATGTTGGAAATGTGCTCTTTGTACTACAGACCTCAGATTTGGTAGAATTCCATACAATACTTTGAAATTCCATTCAGTGAGGCATAATCAATAAAACTGCACACTAGATTTTATAAAATACACAAGCATACATCATGAGATCTCTTTTTTTTATTTTTCTTCATGAAATAGACATAATACTGTTTGGGGAAGTTATAACAGTTAATTAGACAGAAGTCACAATTGGTAGTGATAAAGTGTTCACTTCTTTATTTTTATCTTTCCCCATGAAGCTTAAGGTACACATATGTCCACTTCTATTCATTCTTCCTCCAAAAATCAAATTTCCATTCATTCTCCAAAACAGGCTTAGTTCATTCATACCTCATCTGAGTGGTTCAAAATGAGAACCAGACACTCCAATTTTATGCCCACAGATTTGCCTAACATAGCAAATTTAATAAAATGATTCATAATAGAAACTATTTCAGCAAAAACAAAAGAAAAACAAAACAGTCTAAATTATCTGATACAACGAAAGAGACAAAGCATTGTGGTATCAATGCTCAAGAGGAAAAAAGATTGTGACCTTTTTTTTTTAAGCAAACAGCCCTATTCCAAAGATACCATGGTGGCCCACAGAGTTAGAGAGTTGTGCGCATAGCCAAACATCATGTGATACAGTAAATCAAATTAAGGTGACACTTAGCTTTCCCTGAAGAATTGAATTCCAAATTATTATTTATCCTCCAAGCAAAAGGCTTCCTCTGAAATTTCTAGATAGGAGGACGTTGAAACCAAAATGTTTCACATAAAAACTGAAATGATTTTAATTTGTATGTTATACTCATGCATTGTATTTATCTCTCCAGATTAACAGTGAGGATTCTTCCTGTTTACAAAGACGGAAAAGTGGAAAAGTGGTGGCTACTATTTGGAGAGCCAAAAAAGGGCATTGTTATTGTATCAATAAAAGGAAGCCATATTTCCACATTAATTTCTGGTAAAACCTCATTCTTCTCATAATTACATTAGTTCATAAAACCAAGCACATGTAAATGTGTTTTTATATATGACATCTATAAATGGACATGAAATTAGAAGGGAAAAAGAAATATAAAAATCAGTAAAATATGATAAAATACCAAGTCTCAGTAACAAATCCTCTTAAAGAAAAAGTTGGGTTTTTGTTTTTGCTTTGTGGAGGGTTCTTTGGCTCATAGAATTTTCTAGAATAATATCAATATATAAATGTAATGTTAAGGAAATTTGAAGATCTTCCCTTTCCCTTAATAGGTCCATGTGACCTGCTTTGAGCTCTGGGCCAGCCCACAGCTTGATTTACATGGAGCTCATTTGTAGGAGGAGCTTGTCAAAGGGGTGAAGCAGAAAAGGGGGAGCAGGAAGAGAGAGTGAGGCAGAGCCAAGGCAGAGCAGCCAATGTGAGTGAGAAGGGAGGGATATTGCCTAGGAGTGGCTTATTTGTGGGGAGGTCTAACAGAGGGAAGACTTGGGTAGGTTGGTGTTCCCTGGATTGGTGATGTGTATAAACTCCTTTGTTACCATGGTGGAATTGGCTTTCTGGTATCTGAATAAATATCTTGATTTCATATTTAAGGAAGAAAGTATTATATTTTATGACTCATTGCTGGAAATATGTCTGCATATTCATAGCAGCTGCTATTGGTATGGCATTGGTGATATAATAACAAAACTTAGGGACTCTGCTCAGGAACAAGATGGTAGGGATGTGAAAAGAATGAATAAATATTTATTAATCATCTATAATATGCCAGGCACTATGGTATGTGATTTTTTTATAGATCTCTCATTTGAGCCTCACATTAATTCTGAGATGTAAAAACTTATTATACTCATTTTACAGTTGAGGAAACTGAGGGAGATAGAGATTAAGTGACTTGCCCAGGGTCAAGTGAATTTCTGACACCTGATTTGAACTCATCTTCCTGACTCCAGGTCTAAAGTTCTAACTCCTGTACCACCTAGTATCAAAGACATGATAGACTTAAAATCAGGAAGACCTAGGTTCAGATACCTACAAACTGTGTGGCACTGGGAATATCCCATAACTTCTCAAGGACCCCAAGCTATTCTCTAAGATTAATAATTACAGCATACTTTCTGAACTTCACTGGTAGCATTTCTATACCATGGGATCGTTATATCATTGGAATCCCAGGTCTAGACCAAAAATAGTGCATTATTTTTATTTACAAATTCTATGCCTACTCACATTTATATAAGCTCAAAAGTTTTCAAAATGTTTTTCCTCACAATAGTCCCTTTTTTCATACTTTCTCTTAATGGTTTTATCGTAAACTACATTATATTATTATCAAAATAGTGAGAGGAAACTGAGAAACCATTTAGGACCCTGAAAATTTTATATTAAATGTTTTTGGGGGGGAAGTCTCTTAAAATGTGTTTTGAAGTCTAATGACAACAGACTATAATTGTACTAAAGGAAGATATTTAGCAGTAGGCTAATTAAAATGTCTCAATTATACATGATTAAGTATTTATGTACCACAAAGAGCTCTGATTCAGTTGACTCCTAAACCACAAATAAGCATAATTAATACCAAATTTAGCCAAAGTTTTGTGAGCCATAATGTAACAGAAAAAAAAAATTTTAATCCTTCTTTCCTTTTCAAGGAGAACTGACCTATGTGTCAGGTATTTTCCCAATCATGCAGAGCTCATCAGTGGATTGGGTTTCCTTTGATTTCCATTATTTCAAAATATGTTAGGAACTCTTTATAAACAGTAAAGGGTCCAGGTAATATTTTGCATAAGAAAGATTGAGGAAACACTCTCCCCAATGTCCTATGACAAAATAAATTACTAGATAAAAATCTTAGTAAATGCCAAAGGGCTGATGTTTCCCTTTTGGTTTGTCTTTTTGTTTAAATTTCTATTCTGGTCTATATCCCCAATGCAAGAAAATTCTTCAAAGGATGTGTTTCTGTAGAGTTGTCAACATATTAATAGAGGTGGCACTTTTCAAATCAAGTGGGAATCGGTTCTATATTTCAAGTGTAGAACAGGAAAAAGCTTGAATTCCTTAAGGGCTCCAGACAACTGTTTATTAAACTTTCACAGGCTACTTCACAAAACAGAAACAGAGGGCAGGTACAAAAAAAAGCCTTGAAGAGAAAAACACACTGGAGGCCATATCTTCCCTCATTCAACACAAAAGTACATGCATGCACTTGCTCTCTCTCTCTCTCTCTCTCTCTCTCTCTCTCTCTCTCTCTCTCTCTCTCTCTCTTTCACATGCACACCCCTTCAATGAAGGTAACAGATACTTTTGTCCATTCTAAGGAAATCCCCAGGTACTCTTTATAAAGGCAAAGCTATTCCTGAAGTCTACAAAACAAAAATTTGCCAGACACAAGGTTAGATCCGAAGGTGAAAGTTGACCTCTTTTTCGTTAGAAGGGGCTTGGTAGTATAGAACAATCTTTCATCTAGAAATGTAAACAACAGCTGACTGAGGTTATAAATGAAGGTGAGGAGGGGAGAGAAGGTGATATTGTCAACTTGAATTCAAATGAAGAATTTGGTAAAAAAAAAAAAGCTCAAATCGAAGGATGAAGAAATATTTCTAGTCAGTTTTATTTGAAGACATTAAGTGGCTTTCTGAGTCATCCTGGTGAGGATGACCATGACATAGGACTGCTGTTCCTCTAGGCATGTTTCCTCAAGAGTATTCTATTTTTTTCTCAACGTGGACCTTAATTAAGATCTTTAGAGAGAGAGAAAAAAGAAAGAAAACCTATGGAGGCTTGAATAATCAATGAAAGTAAAATTGTCACATACATAAAAATAAATGGGAAAAATCTTATTAATAATATACCTAGCTGCATTCTCGCTTGAAATGTGAGCAGAAAATTTTTTAAAAGAGGAGAAGAAATAAAGCACATATATTCAATTCCTCATTAGACATCTATGTGAACAAGAAAGAAATGTAATTTTGCAATAATTTGAAGGTGATAAGAAATAACTTGGAATATGCAATTTATAATAAATGTTCTTATTAAGAAAGTTTAGTTAAAGAAAGTGTTCTGGTGATTTATTGTAACTTGTGTTTCTAATGCCTGGTCAAGAAAGCAATAAAGGTATTACAGCTACAAGACACTCTCCATATTTTTTCCTGTTCATTGATAGGTGTGCCTTTGCTCTTCAAAATACAAATCAAAATTCACTCTCTCCAAGAAGCATTCAATTAATCCCAATCCAAAAATGGCTTATTTCCTTTGAATTGTCTCCACAGTATTTACTTGTTTAGCACAATGCCATTTCCCATTTATTTGCATGTAATTTTATCAACATTCTTAAAGCCTTTAGAAGAAAAAATGAGAGCAAGGCTACATTGCTAGGGAATATAAAAATGCCAGGAAGGCAAAAATTCAGAATGTCATTTCAGGGAACACTAAAGAAAAAAAGAAAGCAGTCTTACCCTCTCTACCACTACCTCCAACATATGGAGGCAAGAAGAAAAATAGATCATTTCTTGGAATGAATGGAGCCATGGTGCCTAGTACAATGCAAGGTAGATTGTTCTTCAGTTGTTTCTTAGTCATGTCTGACTCTTAGTTATTCCATTTGGGATTTTCTTGGCAAAGATTCTAGAGTGATTTGTCATTTACTTCTCCAGTTAATTTTACAGATGAGTAACGGAGGTGAACACACTTAAGTCACCTGACCAGAGTCACCCGTATTAAGTGACTGAGACCAGACTGAACTCAAGAAGATGAGTTTTCTTCACTTCAGACACAGCATTCTGTCTGCAATGCCACCTAGCTGCTCTTCAAAGCAAATACTGTGCATTTAGCTTTTATTGACTAGCTGATTAAGTAGCACAGGAACTCCCTAAGTTTCAAAACCTTGAGTTACAAGTATCTTATGCATATATACAGCCATTTGATCACTTTTTTTTCCTTTTCCCCACAGAAATTAATCCCACTATGGTAAATAACCAATCTGATTTGGACTCCTGGCAATATCTGGTGTTGACTGCAAGGTATTTTTTGATCATTTGTTTCCACTTCACTCCACTTCTCTTTTTAATAGTTAAATTTATTATTTATTTAATTTTAACATTCTTTTCTTTTTACATTTTGAGTTCCAAATTCTCTCCCTCTCTCCCAAGCTTTCCCAAACCCACTGAGAAGGCAAGCAATATGTCAATTACACATGTGAAGTTAATGCAAAACATATTTCTTTACTAGCCATATTGCAAAAAAAGCAGGAAATATAAAGTAATTGAGAAAAGTATGCTTCAATTTGCATTGAAAGTTCGTTAGTTCTCTCTCTGGGAGTGGATAGCATTTTTTCATCATAAGTCCTTTGTAAATGACTTGGGTCATTGCATTGATTAAAGTAGCATAGTCTTTCACAGTTGATCATCGTTACAAAACTGCAGCTACTGTACACAATGATCTCCTGGTTCTCACTTTGCATCAGTACATATAGTTCTTCCTATGTTTTTCTGAAACCACCTCCCTCATCATTTCTTATAGTATAATAGTACTCCATCATAACCATATGCTACAACTTATTCATCCATTCTAAATGTTGTGTATTTGATTTCCAAACCTTTCTAATTCTTTGCCACCATAAAAAGGGCAGCTGTAAATATTTTTTTTGTATAAAAAGGTCCTTTCCCTTTTTCTTTAATCTCTTTAGGATACAGACCTAATAGTGTATTTCTGGGTAAAATTGTATTCACAGTTTTATACCTTTTGGGCATAACTCCAAATTTTTCTCCAAAATGGCTGTGCCAGTTCATTACTCCACCAGCAGCTGTAGTGTACCTCTTTTCCCATCATTGCCTCCAGCATTTGTTATTTCTGATAGAAGTGAGGTGGAACGTCAGAGTTGTTTTAATTTGTTTCTCTAATCAATATTTACTTAAAGCATGTTATATGACTGTAGATAGCTTTGATTTATTCTTCTGGAAACTGATTGTTTATATCAACTGAAGAAGGGATCTTATTTTTATAAATTTGATTCTGCTTTACATTCAGTATGTATTTGAGAAATGAAGGCTTCATCAGAGAAGCTTCCTGTAAAACTTTTTTATATTGCTTTATTATCTGTGGTACCTTTTAGTATAATGTAGTTTCCCTGACTTTGTCTTTTAATTGGGTCAATTTTGCTTTTGCTTTGTCTGAGATCATGATTGCTTATCCTGCCTTTTTGTTTCATCTGATGTATATTAGATTCTGTACTAACCCTTTATTTTGACTCTGTACGTCTTTCTGTTTCAAGTGTACCTCTTGTAAACAACATCTTGTTGGATTCTGGTTTCTAATCAATTCTACTATCTACTTCTGATTTTGGGTTAAGTTTATTCACAATTCACATTTACATTCACAATTATGATTACTGTGTATTTCCCTCTGTTGCATTACTTCTCTCTCTCACTCTCTCTCTCTCTCTCTCTCTCTCTCTCTCTCTCTCTCTCTCCTGTTACTCCTCAGGAATCTATTTTCTTCTAATGATTGCCTCCCTCAATTTGTCCTCTTTTTAAAAAATCATTCCCCCTCTCTCTTATTTCCTATCTCCCTATTGGGTAAGTTACCTTTCTATGTATAACTAAAAGACTGTGTGTGTGTATTCTTTTCTCAATTCCAATAAGAACGATTTTCAGGCCTTGTTTGTCAGCCCTCCTCTGCTTTCCCCTCCATTGTAAAAACTCCTCCTTGAACACTACTTTTATGTGAGAAAAAATAAATTTACCCATCCTACCTTTCCTTTCTCCCTTCTCAAAATAAATCTCTCTTTCTCACCCCTTTATTTATTTTTTTTGAGATTATTCCAAAAGAATTGATTCACACTCAGTCTATATAGAGTTCTTCCAACTGCCCTAAGAAATGATAAAGTTATAAAGAGTTACATGTATCATCTTCCCATATAAGAATGAAAATAGTTTAACTTTATCAAGTCCCTTATGATTACTCTTTTATATTTGAATTTTTTTCTCTTGAGTCTTATATTTGAATGTCAAATTTTCTATTCAGCTCTGTTCAAGCATCAGCAATGCTTGAAAGTCCACTATTTCATTAAATTTCCATTTTTCCCCTGAAGGATTTCACTCTGTTTTGTTGGACAGGTTATTTTTGGTTGTAATCCATGCTTCTTCCAGAATATCATATTCAAAGCCCTCTGTGTGATTCTGACTCTGGCTCCATTACATCTGAATTTTTTTTCTTTCTGGCTGCTTGAAATATTTTTTCTTTGACTTTGGATTTCTGGAATATGGCTATAATATTAATTTAATTTGGGGTATATCTTTCAGGAGAGATAAATCAATTTTTTCTATTTCTATTTTACCCTCTGAATCTAAGATATTGGGGTAGTTTTCTTGACAATTCCTTAAAATGTGTTGGCTATGCTCTTTCTGTTATTGTGGCTTAAAGATGACTCAATAATTTTTACATTATCTTTCCTTGATCTACTTTCCAAGTAATTTTTTTGATGAGATAGTTCATCTTTTCTTCTATTTTTTTCATTCTTTTGACTCTGTTTTATTGGGGTTTTGATGCCTCATGGATTCATTGGCCTCCACTTCTAATTCCGAAGAAATTTTCTTCAGTGAGATTTTGTACCTCTTTTTCCATATGATCAATTCTGCTTTTTAAGGTGTTAATTTATTTCAGTACTTTTTCACTCTTTTATAAAGATGTTAATTCTCTTTTCATAATTTTCTTGAATCACTCTCATTTCTTTGTACATTTTTTTGCTCTACTGTTTTGCTCTCTTACTTTTAACTCTTATAGGAATTTTATTTTGCTTGAATCCAATTAAAAGTTTTACTTCAAGATTTTTTTGTAGCTGTTTTCACAGTGTTGTCTTCTTTTGAATTGTACCTTCATTGCCACCATAGCAGCTTTTTATGGTCAAATTCTTTTTGTTGTTGTATGCTGCTTTTTCCATCCTATTTCTTGATTCTCAACTTTATGTTAAAGTTGGACATTATTTACCTGGGGGTAGGAAGGCACTGTCCCAAATTTTAGGCTTTTTTGTATTGCTGTTTTCAGAACTAATTCTAGGGGTCTGACAGTTTTTTGTGCTTCCAAAGTGGTGTGATGCAGGGAGAGGTATGGTCACTGCTCTCCTGGACTGTACTCTGATCTACCCAAGAAGGACCCTGGTTTCTTGAAGCCACAGTTCCTAGAACTCCTTTTATCTTTTGAACTGAGACCAGAGTATCTGCTCTCTTATGACCAACTATTAGGCCTCCTATATTATAAAATGTTTTCATTCATGTAATTTGAAAATTATAAGTATTTAGAATATCAGCAGCAACTAAAAAGGCTATTTTTAAATTTTTATGGATTAACATTAGGTCTCAATGGATAACATATGTAAAAGTTTTGGTTCTAGTATAGTTATCTATTGAATTCTCAAAGATAATTTATGGGTTTGTAGTTTTGTAAGAGGCAGAGTCTTACTGCCGCCAAGCCCCAGGACCCATATTCATACATGTTCTCCCTCTCCCTCTCTCTTTCCTTCTCCCCTTCCCTCTCCCTCTCCCTTTCTCTCTCCTTCTCCCTTGCCCTCTCCCCTTCCCTCTCCCTTTCTCTCTCCCTCTCCCTCTCCCCCTCCCTCTCCCTTTCCCTTTTCCTCTCCTTCTCTCTCAAATTAGGGACTGGAAAGACAGCCTCATGCTATGAGACTGTCACGAGCTTCATGTTAAAAGATGATGTTATTAAATACACACAAAGAACTGAATAAATTATTATTCTTCATAAATCAAAACTGAAAAAGTATAATCTCAGGGAAAGCAGTCTGACAACCATAAAATATAGAATCTAGGGCTAAATGTTACAATCCTATTATGCTCTATGAGGTCACAATGTAATTCCCCAAAGTAATTATTTTCCAGTGTTGGTCTAGAGAAGGACAATTGATTTACTATACCTGATCAATATGTTGCTTATGCTATTTCTAATTATGGGTTTTTAGGGAATTCATATTGCCACTTAGCTAAGCAATTCAAACTTTTGTATATAAAAATGAAAAGCAGCAAGCCCAAATTATTAAATAAAAGCTACATAATTCAACTTAATTTTTCTAAAACATTCTCCCAAATCCACATGAAATGCATATTGGTGTTCAAGTAAAATGGTGGACAGATACTAGAAAGACAAATGTGGTAAAATAGAAAAAGCATATGCTGTATAATCAGACTACATGGGTTCCAATCAAACCTCTGACACTTATGACGGCTGTCACCTTGCATAAAAACTTTTATCTCCCTGGGCCTCAGTTTCCTCATCTATAAAATTAATAAATTGCACTAAATTATCCCAGAGTTCCCTTTCAAGTCTAGCTCTATGATCCAAAAAGATTAAATATTTACTAATTTTGGGGAGTCAAGGGGGGGCGGAGCCAAGATAGCAGCCTAGAAGCAGCAGTGTCCCACAGCTCCCATGCAGCCACCCTAAACACCCATAAGAATATGAGCTGGATAAATTTTAGGACTCTCAAACTCAAAAAATACAGAAAACACATCTCTCGCGGAAGGCAACTCAGCAGCAGGGGATCACTGCAGCAGGACTCGAGCCCGAGGCTGGCCCAGCTTGAAACTGAAACCGTGGCCAGGCCCTGGGGCAGTAGGAAGGAGCCAAGCCAAGCTGCAGCCAGTCTACAAGAGAGAAGATCTGCAGCCTCCAGCACCTCCACATCATCCAAGGTGTGAAAAACAGGGGTTAAAGAAAGGTGTGAAAAATAGGGATTAGAGAAAGGCAGCTGGCTGGAGGGGCTCAGCCCAGGCCGGGAGCTGAGAACAGCACAGCCTGAAACCACCATGTGGCCAAACTCCAGGGCGGCCTGGAGGAACCAATGCCTCCCAAGCCACAGTGTGAGTCTACTTCAGAGAAGATCTAAAGCTCCTGGAGACATCTGCATAAGCCAGGATTAAAGGTCAGTGAAAGTGAGTGAAGCTTTCAAGCTAAATTTGGGGGAGGAAAAGCAGTTTGGCCAATCTACCCTCCCCCACCCCCCACCCCCGGCAAGGAAGCAGTGGGGGAAGGGCAGAAACTGCTGTAACCGGGGATGCCCCCACTGGGCTGCTTCAGAGCCCCGGGTCTGTGGACTCCGACGGGGAGCTGAATCAATTGATCAGGGCCAAGTGCTCTTGCATTGAGTGGCCTGGGGTGTGCTTTCTGCAAGCCAAAGCTTGGGGGACTTGCAACACTTCCCCTAATAGCTCCGGCAGCTGGGAAAACCCCAGCAATTTGGAACAGAGCTTTCCCCACTGGAAGCAGAGTTTCACAGAGCTAAAAAAATCAACCAATTAATTGACTGGCCAACATGAGGAAAAGGAAGCAAAATAAGAACATCAATAAAACTCTAGAATCCTTTTTTATGGAAAAAAAGGATCAAAACATGGAATGGGAGGAAGACAACACAGTCAGAACTTTCACACTGACTGCTTCCAAGACACTTGAAGAATGCCTAGAAGCTATACATCAACTGAAAAAGGACTTTGAAAACCAAATAAGAGAAGTAGAGGAAAAATTTGGAAGAGAAATGAGAACAATGTGAGAAAATCATGTAAAGAGGGTCAAAAACCTGACTGAAGAAAACAACATATTAAAAAATAGATTAAATGAGATGGCAAAAGAGGCCCAGAAAGCCAGTGAGGAGACAAATGCCTTGAAAAGTCGAATTTCCCAGATGGAAAAAGAATCTCAAAAGCATTCTGAAGAGAATAATTCCTTCAGAATTAGAGTGGAGCAAGTAGAAGCTAATGATTTTATGAGAAACCAA
>CM053601.1:97570315-97609049 GCA_028646575.1 Pseudocheirus occidentalis | reverse complement strand
CAACATATTCATAACCATCATGGGTGTTGTGAATATCTCATTATTGATACACCCTGTCATGTCATTCTCCTCATATCACCTCTTCCAAAAAGAAGGACAAACATCAGCAGATAAAAATGGTATATGTATGAAGTAGTTGACCAGATGTTTATTCACATTAAGTTCAAGGCTAAACAGTCCGTTCCTGCCCTTTTGTTTCTAGGTCTTTTCAATCATTGTTTATCCATGAGGGAACTCATTCAATGTTGTAGCAGTTGCATTTGTGTACTTAACATACCTTCATTAACTGCCAACAAATCATAAGAAAAGGATTTAAATCCATAAGATGCTTTACATATGGCCAGATGAGGAGTAATTCTATCTTCTCTGGACCAATGCTCATTCCTTACTAAAGTAATAGTGACCTCACATATCCATACTTGAAGGGCATAGTATGGAAGATGAGGCAGCAAAGGAGACTGGGAATTATCAGCAAGAGAGGCCTCAAGATAGCCAGGAGAAAATAGTGTTAGAAAAGGGGAGAGGCTATTGAGAGGGAGAAAGTGGGTAACAGTGTCAAATACAGTAGATAGGTCAAAAACAATAAGGGCTGAAACAAGACCATCAGTTTTGGCAAGAAGAAATCATTGGGAACCTTCAATAGTGAAGTTTTAGTTGAGTGATAATGTTGGCAGCCAGACTGCAAAAGATTGGGGAGTGAGTGGGGTAAAGAAAAGAAAGTAGAGGCAGAAAGTATAATAGACTTTTTTTCTGGAAGTTTTACTGAGAAAAGGAGGAGATAGAGGGAATAACATCTGGAAGGAACAGTTGGGCTTAGTATTTGGCTTTTTTGTTGGATTTGTTTTGTTTTAGCATGTAGAACACTTGGGCCTGTTTGAAGATAGTGGAAAAGGAAACTGTGTAGATAGGAAGAAAGTGGAGAGTCTAGAGATAGAAGGGATGACTGGGTTTGAAATTTTAAAGAGAAATAGAAGTATATAGATTCAAATGTACCTATAGAGAAGTTGGCCAAACCAAGGAAAAAGGACACTTTATTATCAGAGCCTGGGGAAGTGAGGGAGTAAAGGATGATATGAAAGAGTCTTGATGGAAAGAATTGGAGCAGAGATTACATCTCACAGTCTCAATATAAGGTAAGTGAAGAAATGGTAAAATAGCATTCAGATGCCCTTAGTAAGTTCATGTCATCAACCCCAGGTTAACTACATTATAACTACACGTGGACTGTCAGGTGTTATTGAAGATTCACTGAGCCTAATCTTTGAAAAGTCATTGAGAAAGGAGGTTTTATAGGCCTAGATGAAAAAAATGCCTCAATTTCAAGAAGAGGAATATTTCAACAGAAGAGAGAGATCTTCATTTTCTGACAACATTCTAAAATGTTGAATAAAGGGATGATGCCTATGTATTTAGAAAGGGAAGAAGTGAACATTAAAAGCACAATTTATCAATTATAATTCATTCCAGACAAATCTCATTTGTTTCCTTGATGGTGTCAGTGTATTGCTTTATTAAGTAAATACCACATACAATAGAATATCTGAGTTTCAACATAGTAGGTGACAAAGTCTCTTATGACATAGTTTTGGAAAAGATGGAGATCCTGGATACATATACCAATATTTCTAGTTGGTTTTGTAACTGGCAGTATAAGTAGTTCCAAAGTGCAGTCATTAAGAATAGGTGTCAACTTTTCAAGGAAACTGCTAGATGGATGGCCCAAGGAATTGTTTTGATTATACTATTCAATATTTTTGTTCCAATGAATAGATTAAGGTAGCACAGGATAAGCCTCAAGGTTGTGGTGATAGAAACCTGAAAGAGGCAGCTAATACTCAATTTCCTCCCCACCACAGCCCCTCCCCCAATCTTGACAGGCTAGAATAATAGGCCAAATCTAATACAATGAAATTTGCATAAGCCAGCTTTGATTTCATTGGTAAAGACTACAAATACAGAGTAAAACCCTTCTATGACTTTACAGAAGGTCTTTGAAAAGCACTGTGGCTGAAAAAAATAATCTAATTATTTTTCTTAATTTTTTTTAGACTGGGATCATTGAAAGATGAAATATAATAAAGATAAATGCAAAGTTCCACATTTGGGTTAAAAAAATAAAAGTTGGGGTAGCTAGGCAACGCAGTGAATAGAGTACCAGCCCTGGAGTCAGGAGGACCTGAGTTCAAATCCAGCCTCAGACACTCAATACAAAACTAGCCATGTGACCTTGGGCAAGTCACTTAACGCCAATTACTGTACCTTCTTCCCTCCAAAAAAAAAATAAATAAAAGTTAACAATATAAGGTAGATGAGGTATATCTAGACTTCAGCTCAATTATTCATTAGTTTTTAGGTATGAAATGCTAAGTAAGGCAGTAAAATCTAGGGGATTTAGTAGACTGAAAACTATGACATGGCAACAAAACAAAAAAGCTAATTTAACCTTAACTTGTATTGATATGAGAAACATAGTGTCCAGAATAAGGATGATCCTCTTGTCTGTTCATACCAAATCTCAAATAGAATGTTTAGTTCTTGGTATTGTTTGTCCTTTATTTTGAAAAAGGATCAGTGGGTGATGGCTTGGCTTGTGTGTGAATTGGATTTAAGTGAGGAGGAACTGCACAAAGTTGTCAGTTTCACCCTCTTTTCCCAAGTCATTGAAGTCCAGTGGCAAGACAAAATTCAAGATGACTGGTGATGGCCCAGGATGCAGTGGACGACCTTGGTCTTCAATGTCTGACCAAGGTTTTAGTGTTCCATAGTGCCTGCTTTAACCGCTCTCATAACTGTTGGGACAAATTGTTTTCAATTACCTATTTTGTTGGGGAAAATCTTCACATGCTTGGGGTGGACATCCCCTAACTCACCAATAGGTTTGAGGCCTGTCAGTTAACCTCTTCCTGATTTAGCCTGTCTACCCAGATACTTTACCAGGGTGTGGCCACTGAGCATGTTATAGCTTTTTGGAGCCACAGGTGAGAACTGAGTGAAAGGTTAGACAGGTGCATGAACAGTTCTGAAAAGGGTTCAGCAATTCTTCATGCCCACAGGTCCTAGTCTGCTGAATATCTCATATACCCCCAGCAGCTAGGTGGTACAGTGGATAGAGTACTGTGCTTGGAATCAGGAAGACTCCTCTTCTTGAATTCAAACGAGGCCTCTGACACTCAACCATGAGACACTGGGCAAGTCACTTAATCCTATCTGCCTCAGTTCCTCCTCTGTAAGATGAGCTAGAGAAGGAAAAGGCCAACCAATCCAGTATCTTTGTCAAGAAAACTCCGAATTGAGTAACAAAGAGTCAGACATGACTGAACAACAAAATCTCAAAGGTGCAACCCTTCTTAGATCTGCTTTCCAAACTCTTGACTTGAGAGTTAAATCCCCTCTTCTCCTTCAGTTCTTGGTACTTTATGTCAAAAAGAATGCCCAGAAACTGGAGTATGCACAAAGGTTGGTGACTAAGGTTATAAAGATACTGAAATTCATTTGTTGAAGGAACTGAGGATGGAGAAGATGTAGGGGGAGGGGAAAGCTGTGTTCAAGTATTTGAAGAGCTGTTATGTGGCAAAGGTATTATCCTTGTTCTACTTAGGCCCTGAGTGAAAATGATCAAAAATGAGTAGAGGTTACAAGGAGGCAAATTTAGCATGATTTAGAGGAAAATGTCCTAGAAGTAGAGCTAACAAAATGTAGAAGGGACTGCTGCCTCAATAAGTAATGGATTCTCTGTCACTGGAGATTGTTGAGCCAAGGCCAAAAAGGTCATTTGCCAGGGTTCTGGTAAAGAGGATTGCTGTGTAAATACAGGTGGAACTGTAACATGTGCTGCCTTCTGGGATCCCATTTAGGTCTCAGATTCTAAGTTCGCTGATATGATAGGAGGAATGGAGTGCAGAGATAATATAGTCACGAATGTGTTCCTGCCGAAATATGTGGGTGTATAAAATTGACAAGAGGGTGCTGCTATTATAAAATACATTATGAGTGCAGAAAATTAGAGTTTAAAAGAAATCTCTAAATTATGTTCAAATCAGTACTAGAGTGATTCAATCTTTATATTATTTCTTAAAGTGGATTTAAATTTCCTGGATAATTTGATACTGTCCACTGTATTATTTAGTTGGTTCTGCTCCGACAAGACCAATTAGCCAATAATTTGGGTTTTTAACAGAGAGGCCTACTTAGGAGGATTCTCTTCCAGCTAGGATGAATTGTGCTAGAGTAGCTTGTAATGCATCTCAGGCAACCTTTAGAAACCTTTTCAACAACAGGGATATTTTAATCCTTTAAAAAATTCTTGTGAATGTCCTTTGCTTCAATCAGACATTAGTGTGCTTGAACCTATTTAAGTAATCTCCATGCACAGTAAGGCATTTTAACCACATTCATAGGAAGACAAAAAATAGTCCCCCTTTAAAGTGAAGTTGCAACAAATTCTGAAGGTTTGAGAAAGGCACATATGCTGCTCCTGGGGTCTCACTTTAAGAACTCCAACATATCTTCTTTAGTTATGGCTATTATGATAGTTTCAAAATGGCACAGATTTCACTAACTCAGTCAGTCAGATATTTATTCAGGACCTACTATGTGCCAGAAACTGTAGAAAGTGCTAAAGATATAAAAAGGAACAAAAAGCACAGTTCTTGCTTTCAAAGAGTTTGTTATCTAATGTGAGAAGACAAGAACTTAAAGGAAATTACAAGTGAATTTAGGTTAAATTTCAACTGGCCAAACTCTGTTGGATCAATAATAGCTTCAGGACTGAGAGATGCTTATTCTCTAACTGCTATCCTCAGACACATAGAGATGACACAAGGAAAGGTGCTGACCTAGTCATTGTCAAACTGTCAGAAACATGTGAAGTTCTGCCTGAGGATTTCTCTGAGACTGTCTAAGGCTCACCTCCAAAAAATTTACAAAGCAAGTTTCTCAATATGAATGAATATGCAATGAGGTCTGTCTTAATTTGAGGGTTTTCTCCCTTGTATTTCTCACTATTATAGATAGACTTTATATGTTTACTAGGTTAAATTCACAAGGATTTTAGAGGAAGGTTGCTTTTAACTGACTATGAGAGAAAGTCATCTATTTTTTTAAAAAATAAAATTTCGCCATTGGTACCACTGCTTTGGTAAACATCAGTACTTTATGTTTCAAGAAAATCAGCAGCAAAACTTTCTTTGAGTTCAGTGGGCATTCTTGTTTTCTAGCAAATCATATTACTGAAACATTTCTGAAGGGTGTGGCTTATAAGACCTTTTTTCAGGTAACGGGAAAACTGAATCTTAATTATCTAAGTAGAGCTTTAGCTCTCAAGGCTTAAATTCATAAAAGCTGATTCAACATTCTACAAATACATGTTAAGTATACAAGGAACTACGTTGAACACTGGGTATACCCAGATTTAAAAAAAGACAGTTTTTATTGTCTCTAGGTACTTTTTGAAGGCAAAAAGGGAGGAGAAACAAATACTTTTGCGAAATACAGAGTGATAGGAGAAAAGGAGAGAACTAGGAAGAAAAAGAAAAAATATGTTCCAGTAAAATGTAAGTAGGAAGAGAACAGTTTTAGCTGGATTAGAGAAAGATGCATAAAGTGCCACTGAAGTGGAAGAAGAGGAAATAAAAACCAGGAAGAACATGTAAGGTATAAGGTATGATCATGGGCATGTTAAATCAGTTTAAGCAGGCAGAATGACCTGGGAAAGGCAGGAGACATGAAATGGCTAATGGTTGTAGTGAGGACAGCAAATAGATTTAGGTTCTTTGAGGTGCTTTAAATCCAAGCAAAAGCAGCTCTCCTGAGGACTGCTGCTGTGAATAACTTTAAGGTTCTGATCATATAGTATAGTGAACTCTCTATTCAGCAATAAACTAAAGCAAAACTTTCACAGGAACCAAAGTACAACAATCACAATGATATGACAAAACTTATTACTAAAGTGGCCTTTAGTCTAAGTCTTAAAAGATTTCATTTAGTAAGTTACAGTCCGAATCAATCAATATAAATTACCCATCTAAAGGCTTCTTCATCTTGAAGACTGGCTTCCACTCATCCTTAACTCAATCATTCTTAAGGGGTACAGAGTACAAAGTACAAAGTTTTCCCACCCCTAGGTCATCAGTCAGCACTAAGTACCCAAGTAAATGTCCTTTCACCTTCATTCCAGGCTAATTTCTTAGCTTCATGACTCCTTTTCCATGGCTCCTGGCTCTTTTCTGAATTCACCTGTCACCTGGATTCACAGGTAGACAGCTCCCAGCTCCTGGTCCAGCTGGGAGCTGGACCTTAGGTCCATCTGGTCTAAGACCACCTGGTCTAAGGTACACACACATCAATCTTAGCAGAGTTACAACAACATTCACATACATTGTCCTTACTATCATCTCAATTTACTTTCTGCCTGTGAAATCAACACAAGTCAACAAACAGGGTGCTTCTGTCTGACAAAGTAACACAATTCAACAGAGAGTATGCTTCTCTCTGACAAAATAACACAATAAGCAGACAGAATGCTTCTGTATGACAAAGCAACACAATCACAAGTCAACAGAGTGCTTCTGTCTGGCAAAGTATGCAAATCAACAGACAATGCTTCCGTCTGACAAAGTAACAAAAACACAAATCAACACAGACAGAACAGAAAGATAGAGGTCTGGACACCACAAATGTTCTCTGTCTCAGTTCTGCTCAGTCCCAGCTCATGTTAGAACTTTAATATCCTCTGTTCCTTCCTGTTCTGGTCTTTGGTAAGTTCTTCCTGCTTTTGGCTTCACAGGTTTGGTTTCTAACAAAAACTTGATATAATCACAGGTGAGGATCAAAGACACATGAAAAGCTGAAACAAGGAGTTAAGTGCCATTTTGCTTGCCATTACTGGCACAGAGCAATAAATGCAGGAAATTTTGGTCAAAGGAGCTTCAGAAAATTGGATTGTGGTGATAAAATACTTGTAGGTGATTATGATATCAATGATACTATCATCCACATTGTGTGGCATAGGTGGAGTGAAAGTAGCCATATAAATGGAGAAAACTGATGAACTGGAAAACAAGAGTATTTGGGTTTATACTGAAATGTAAGGGACCTCTCCCAGTATAAGAATAATTTGGACTGAGCTTTGAAAAAGAATGGGAAAATGAATTAGGGGGAGTGGCAGTAGATAATAGCTACCAAGATCTAGATGGGATGGCATATCTAAATGGAATGACATATCTAGATATCATAAATGTCCAAGGAGGAGAGCTCTGGTGCTGAGTGAAGGTGGGTAGGGAGAGGGACTGGTATCAAGGAACAGGAAATGCACTTACTTCTACAAGAGAGAAGATACTTCTACTGGAGAGGGTAGCTGGGGATCCAATGTCTTTAGGGAAGAGATAGGTTTCCGTGAATCCAAGGAGTTTGAAGGAATATGAGATGTAGAAATCTAATAAAAAAAGAGTTTATTTAAAATAGATTGAGAATTTCACAGGGCACAATGAAAGAAGAGAGTAGAAAAGAGTTGAGACTTAGGAGAACTAGCCTTGACATGGATGGGAAATAGGAATGGTGAGAGTGGCAGCAAGGGAAAGAAGGCTTGTTCTAGGCCATCTATAATATATATTATTCACAAGTAAATAATGGGCCAATGGATTGTCAGGGCTTTTCCAGAAGCTATTATTATTATTATGACTATCATAGGATATATTTTTTAGACAAGAAGTGAGTCCTAAGAGGTTATACTAGATCCCTGTCTTCAACCAGGTTAAATGACAGGCTAGGAAATAAGGGATATAGGTGAGGTTCAGGAAGGACCAGGATTAAACATGATCCTCTTGGGAAAGTCTAATTAATAAGGCAAGCTCTGTAAAATTTTTGCTTTGTTTAGTTTAAGAGATTCTTAACTTGGTGTCCATGAATTTTGGTTTTTTAAAAAAGTATTTTGATAATGTTCAATATAATTGATTTCCTTTGTAATCCTACATATTTTATTTTATATATTTTAAAAATATTATTCTGGGAAAAGATCCATAGGTACCAACAGACTGCTAAAGTGATCTGTGATACAAAACAGGTTAAGCAATAAGAATGTGGATTTATACCACATAGAGCTTATACTGTGAGATTTGCTCACATTGTAGTAAAGTAGTTTTATGCATTAAAATGCTGCATTAGGAAGGCATCAAAGAGAATGCTGATTTATCTTTTTTAAAATATGGTGATATGATTTTTATTCCAACCTGTGATTTCTTCAGTGTAGAGAACTCCCAAAGGAAGAATTTCCCTCTCTGATGATCAGCACCTCATCTGTAACTGCATTATGCCATATTATTCTCCTTGATGCAATCTATAATCCAGCCAAACCAGCCTACTTACTATTCTCAGCCACTACCTTTGCATTGGCTGTCCTTCCTCCCCTGGGTATTCTCCCTTTGTAATAATTGTTGCTTATACTGTTACCCAAATAAAATGAGACTTGCATTTACATACCTCTTTACATGTTCTAACCTCCAGTAAAATGTAAATTCTTCAGGGGCAGAAACTGTCATTTTTGTCTTTGTTTTCTTAGTACCTAGAAGAGTGACTGGCACATAGTAGGCCTTTAATGAATGTTTTTAGAATTGGATTCACTTAGACAGTTGAATGAGGGCACTGAGAAATTAAGCGATCCGCCCCATGGTCACACAATTGGTATACATGTCAAAAGTAGGACTTGAATCCAGTTTTTCTTGGCCCTAATGCCAAATTATGTATTTTGTTTTGTTTTATAAACATGAGGAACATCTTTGAAAATCCTGGCAGATTCAACAGAAAGCAGCAATCACTAATTTGCTCTTCTAATTTTATTTTGTTAGATTAAATAGTCTTATCAAGAGAGGGGGAGGAAAGAGTCAAGTAATACTAACACTTGGCATAACTCTTTCCAATAGTAGGAGAATAAAATAAAAATTCTTTAGGGTGAAGGAAGAAGGTCCTAGAAGATGAGTTTTTAGTTGATATGTTAGCTGTAGTTGAAGATAAATCCTTACAGTAAAACTCTAAAATCAATCAGCAAGCATTCATTAAGTATTGTGATAGCTGCTGAGAATACAGGAAAAACAAATACAAAAGCAGTCCCTTCTATTAGAGAAAATGGCATGTTTGTTATAACCTAAGTAAATACAAAATACATACTAAGTAATGGAGAGACCATCAAGTAAAGAGGTATCAAGAAAGATCTTTTTTAGGAAATAACATGCCAAACTTTGAAGGAAATTAAAATATTACAAGTCAGGGGTGAGGGTAGAATTTTGGGAATGGGGGACAACCTGTGCTAAAGTAATGGGGGATGAAATATCCTGTAAGAATGACAGTAAGTAGGTGAGTCTGCCTGGATTATGGAATGACCTATTATATAGCAGTTGCTATGAATATGCAGATGTATTTCCAGGGTTGAATTGCAAAATATAACAAATTCTCTTCCTCAAAAACAAAAACCAAGATATTTATTCAGATACCAGAAAGCCAATTCCATCATGGTAACAAAGGAGTTTATAAACATCACCAATGAACGGAGCACTAACATTTCCAAGCCTTCCCTCCACTGGTTTCTCTACAAACAAGCTCCCCTAGGCAAAATTCCTCCTTCCCTCACTCACACTTCAGCAGTTCTCAACGTTTGGGTTGTGATTCCTTTGGGGATTGAACAACCCTTTCACAGGGGTCACCTAAGACCGTCAGAAAACACATATTTCTGATGGTCTTAGGAACCAAGACACAGCTCCTCTATCTATCTAGAGGCGGGTCTGCCCACATGCAGATATGCCCACTTATGAGTATTAAAGGGTTGTGGCATTAAGAAGGTTGAGAACCACTGCACTAGGTATTTTGCCTCAGCTCTGCCTCATTCTCTCCCAGCTCTCCTTACTCTTTTTCAGCTCTCTATCACTTTCTCTTCCTGCTCCACCCATTCAACAAGCTCTCCCACCATGGGCTCCACGTGACTCAAGGTGTGGGCTGGGCCAAAGTGTAAAGCAGGTCACATAGGCCTATAAAAGGACAGGGGAAATCTTCAAATTCCTTTAACATTACAGCCATAAGCCCGGAAAGACAAACTGGAGCTAGTTTATGAAGGCCTTAAATACCAGGTGAAAGAGTTTTATTTTATCTTAAAAGCAAAGAGCCACTGGCTCTTTCTAACATGCTGTTTTGAAATATTAATTTGACAGCTTTGGGGAGGATGAATTAGACTGGGAAAAGAGTGTATATAAAGATATCTATGATGAAACCATTGCATTCATCCTGGTAAGAGGTGATTTGGTTCCAAATTAGAGTAGTATGATGTGAGTGAAGACAAGGGAATAAATGGGAGCTATTTGTCAGTAGCATGACTATGCAGAATGAAAAGGGGAAGACAGAAGGAAAATGATTCTTATTGTGTCAACCTGGGTAACTGGAATGGTTATGGTGCCATCTGAAGAAATAGAGAAGTAAGGAAGTAGGATGCATTTGACAATATAAAGAGTTTTTAAACTTTTTGCTTATTTTCCCAGATTTCTTTAAAATATGTTTATCAGAGGAATTAGCTGATAGGCTATGTAGGCAAAGATGCAAAATGTCATCTAGTAATAATAATAGTAGTTATTAGTAATAAGTAAAACACACTGCAATAATGTGGCACTTACAGTTAACATGGAAAACATGTCAGAGTACACAAGTTTCTTATAGCATATACAAACCTAAGCGCTTTTAGAGAGAAATGAAAGGCAAAGAGTCATAGCTCTAAGCATGAAGTGAGGTCTTTGGAGGAGAAAATGTAGGTTCTCTTGATAGCAATGTCAGAAAGTTTCCAGGAGTGAACACAAAAATCTTAAAGTTCTAGGGGATCCCAGAGGTTATCTTATCTCCTGATTGATGCAAGTTAAAGTAAGAATTCCAGTAAATACATGGACAAAAACCAATATTTAAATATCACAAATACATATGTGGTATGTACATATCATATATAATATACATATATCTTACATGTATATATCAGTATTTTGTTATCTGTCATTATATATATATATATATCTTATATGGATATATACATATCTCATATGTATATGTTTATATCTATATCTATTTATCTCTATCTATCTATCAATCAATATTTTGATAGATCTGTTATCCTGGACCATCTTATGTGACATCCATTTATTGCCGTAAATCTGCCAAAAGGAATTCACTGGATGTGCTAGGGGCTTTCATTTATATCTTGTGACATTACGTGAATCCTAGTAGAGCATATGCACTATCCGTAAGTAATCTTTTACTCACCTTTTTCCAGTTATTCATTTTAGAATTATATGGTTGTATGTCTTATGTTTATTTTTCCTATATAGAACCTGTTCTTTTACTCTCTACTCTTCAAATGATATGCGTACAAATGCATATATGTGTAGAATCCCAGATGAAATTTAACATATTACCTTGTCTCTTAGTTTTGTGTTATCCACAAATGTTATTAAAATGCCTTCAGTATGTTCATACACTAAACTCCATTTCATATATGCCACTCCACTAAAGTACTACTTTGATGGTCCTGAATACCATGCTATATAGCCAAGTGCGAGCAGCTTTCCAGAAGAATGCTGCTGTGAACAGCTTTCAAGATTCTGATTACATAGTATAGCAAACTATTCAATAACAAATCAGAACAAAATATTCACAGAAAATCAAGTTATAGCATTCAGAATGTTACAACTTATCACAGAAAATCAAAATACAGCATTCATCATGTTACAACTCAACAACTTATCACTAAAATGGCCACATAGTTTTCATCACAGAGGTCACATAGTTTTGAACAAAGTATAGTCATTTAGTCAATCAATCACTTAGTAACTCAATCATCCAATCATCCTTAAGGAGGCTTGCCTCCTTAAAAATACTAAATACTAAAGTCAAAGTACTCCACCCCTGGGGTAGTCTCAGTAGAGATTAGTTTCCAATCATAAACAAAGTACATCCATTTAGTCAATCACAAAATCCTTAATTCAGTCACAAAGTACAAAAGTTAAAATTCTCCACCCCTAGGTCACAGTAAATCATAATCTTCTCAGTCAGTACACAGTATCCAAGTAAAGTCTTCTTTCAGCTTGACTGGAGGTTGGCTCTCAGCTTCCCTGGTTCCCTTTCCATGGTCCTAGCTCCTACCTGAATTCACAAAACTCAAATTCAAAGGCAGACAGGTCCCCGTTCCTTGTCCAGCTCTCTGTGCAATTCCTGTTTCATACTGAAGCTCACAGTGTCCAGTCCACCTTAAATCCTTCACAGTCTCTATTCCTGGGAAGTCAAGGCTTAAAAAAGCCACAAACAGACAAGTACTGACAGGATAGTCAGGCTTCCTCTGGCAGCTCCAAAGTGGCCCTTGGAAGTCTTCAGCAGAAGTTTCAGCTGGCCCTCAGAAATCCTCAACAGCTCCTTAACAACCCCCAAGCAGGTCCTCAGCATCTCTGGCTGGCCCTCAGAAGTCTTCAGCACCATAAACTCCATTTAAAAAATAAAAATCACTTTATCCATGTGTCTTGCTCCAAGAAATTCTCTCTCAGTTCTCAATTCTCATTTCTCTTCTCAATTCTCAGTTTGGTCTTCAGTCTAGCAGTAGCAGCTGCCCTGCCTCCACATGTTTATCCTAAGAAGTTGTGACTTTCCCAGCTGGGGTTTTTCCTTTTATACAGTGTTGCTCCTCTCTGTTCAGCCCCTTCCTGTTACATCAGCAACAGGGGTCCATGCCTTCTGTTTCTTTAACAGAGGCTTAATTTAAAACTAGGTGCTAAGTACCTGTCAACTTAGCAATACAAAGGGATCTTTAAATTTCATTACCATTACACATGCTGATGTTTCTAGGTACATTTGTTCTGACAGCAGGGTACAGGCTCTATCTAGCTAGTTCTCCCAAACTGGAATGAAGGGTTTTGGGGACAGAATCAACAATACAGTGGATTGCTATTGTCGGATAACCAATTTTGGTAAGTTGAGAGAGTTCTCACAATAATTTATCAGTTGATGAATTGTTCTGGCCTCTGCAGTATAGAGGTTATCACCTTCTTTGGTGGTAAAACTGCCCGCAATTATGAAATCACAGAGCCTTGAAAGATTAAAATGTATTATCTTGCAATTTGTTGAAAAAAATGTTGAATGAGATGAAACTAAAGGCAGAGCATATATAGCATGACAAAAGAAAGAGGTACTTAAATTTGAGTTATAGATTTCTCAAATTGGTCATATATGCTTCATTAAGTTGCAAATAATTCATTTTCCCCCACTGAGAACTGATTGAGAAGCCTCTATTTAGGAAGTACATTAGAATAATTTTAAACACACATCCTTATGTTTTAGACTTTGTATAGCACACTGTCACTTAGGAAACATTACTGGATAAATTTACTTTAGTTATGTTAATTTACTTCAATTAATATATGAGTGCTTCAACTGTGCCCCATTTACAAAGGCAGATTAGTTTTAAAATTTATTCTAATGTTGGTAAAAATTTATTCATGTAAATTTGTAGTTCATTTATATGTAAATTTAAATTTTGAATAACTTAGAAATAGAAGAATCTCAAGACTAGACGCTTTAAAAAACAACAATAACTTTAGATTACAACTGAGGATGATTTTACCTATTCCCAAGAGCCTGGTCAGCCTTTATCTGACCTTGGTTTCATAGCTCTTCACTAGTCTTTATATTTCTCTATAGAAAGCCTATGGATTACTGTTTTATATTTACAGATGTACTGTTGTCTAGGAGACATTTGCTGAATTCCTCCCAGTTTGTATAGTAGCTTATAAATGTAGAGATAATTAATGCTTTAAGTATTATAATTGCTTCATCAATGATATATCTGGTTTGCACATATGCATGTGAGGTTTTATGAGCAGGTTTGTTGGTATAACTATTTGTTAAGAGAAAAAGTCATTTGAATTGTGCTTCTTTCTATGACCACATTTGTCAATAATGTCTACTTGACTGGGAGAGCCAATGCAAGAAATGTGATACATACAAGGGCATTGGAAACCTTTTCTATAGACAGAAATTAATACCAACAATAATAGAAAGGAGTGAAGTCATGATAATTGTCATTATAAATATTTAAAAACAGTGTATGTCCCAAGACATTCTGTCCCCTAGCCAAGTGCTGGTTACTCTTTTTCTTTGAAAAGTTACATGTATTTTGAGATAGTAGAATTTAGATCAGCATAACTAGACTAATTTTCATTGTATTCTTTGTAGCAGCAAGCACCCTAAGCATACCCAGGATGGCTGCTAGCACAGGTTCTTAGACCTGCTTTTCTAAAGGAAAGCAACTCAAAATGGGTTAACAATCTTGCTTTAATCAAACATATATCATTTACCTAATTCAGGGGGAAAAGTCAGCACCCTGAACTTCAGAGAATACAAACAAAAGTTAAAAGCTGACAAAAAATACAGAGAGAAACAGATCAGCAGACAGGGTTCCAGCTGTCTGATGATTATATTCATACCTAGTTAGTTACCAGAGAGGGAAGCACCAACATCTGGATTTTCAAAAGCTGGGTGGCTCAGCGGCTGCCCAGAATCAAATCTGGCCAAATCACACAACTCTTCCCAAAGTGAGGGCCAAAGCAAAAACTCACATCAGGGCCTTCTCTTGAGTCAGAGAGTGTCACAACCTTCTTGACCCACTGTGCAATCACAAAGTAACAAGGTGTGGGCATTCCTGAAAAACAAGCCTCACACCACAGGCTCCATGTGACCACATTCAGCCAGTTAGAGTGCAGAGTATATTTTCAAAGCGGTGAAGGTTCTCAGAGTCACTTAAGCCTATCAAGGGGCCTACAGGCAGGGAAGATCTTCAGATTCCCATTCCCATGACATTATTCAGCATTAAATGCTGATGCCCTAGTTTCAGTTACAAGTTCCGATTCCTCACTAGACATGACCCAGAGTGACACAGCAATTTCTGATCAACATTCTGTATCACACATTATTTTAATGGGAGAAAATCTGGTACCAAAAACAGTAGATAGTTTAGCCATACTATATTTTACAGCCTCAATCTCTCTCCTGAATTTATTTCAAATATTCTTTCTAGTTTCTTCTGCCTAAATATAGACACTTCCCCTTTAGGATATACTAGCCACTGTCCCATACTTGTTTATTTTAAATGCCTGGGCAGAAGGCTTTGTGCAGTTTTTAGCTACTTGATTCACCTGTTTTCCCTTTCCTTGACTTTGTGTGGGACATCTCAGGGAGGAGATGCTTCATCACTGGTACAAATGAAATCCTAAAAAGATGAAAAAAATATTTTTTTCATTTCATAGAATCAAAGAATTTTAGATCTGTCTTTAGGTAATTAGTCTAAACTCATTATTTGATAGATGAGACTGTGACATCTCTATAGCATCTTTGATAAATCTTGATATGATTTGCCAACATACAGTAATTCATGTCTTTCCTCAAATTTTTAAGAAAGTCTATGTTATAGTGCCATGAAAACATCAAAACCTTGTTACTCAGGGGCATAATAATAACTCACATTTATATAGCATCTTAAAATTTGAAATGCATTTTACCTCATTCCTGTTTAATTTTCACAGCAACCCTTTGAGGTAAGTAGACAAACACTAATTCAATGCTTACCAGTCCAGGCAGCTCTATGCTTCCTTTAGAATGTGCATGCCAAGATTTTTAAGTCAGAAGAATGCATCAATTAATAAGTGTTTATTAAATGCTGTGTGCCAAAATGTATTTATGTTTTAAATGGGGGTGGGGTGGGGAAGAGGGAAGGAAAAGGAGAGGGCTACATCAAGGCAGATGTTTGTATTCCTGGTAGGTGGCTAGATAGTATTTATGGAATACTTGAAATCAGTTTTCCTTTCCTTGTAAAGGATATATGAAATGCCAGAAGACTCCTTCAGTGCTACAACTTTGCCATCTACTAGAAGAAAGGTCAGAAAATTATCAGAACTGCAATTCCTTTTTTTTGTTTTATTTTGTTTTTGTTTCTGGCAGCAGTCCTTTTTTCTGATCACTGGCAGCTAGATGGCACAGTAGATAGTCCTGGGCTGCAGTAAGGAAGACTTTTCATAAGTTCAAATCTGACCTCAGACATTTCCTAGATGTATGACCCTGGGCAAGTCACTTAACCTTATTTACCTTAGTTTCCTCATTTGTAAAATACACTAGAAAAAGAAATTACTAATCACTCCAGTATCTTTGCCAAGAAAACCCCAAATGGGATCATGAAGAATTGGATGTGAATGAAAAAAACTACTCAACAACAACAGAACATAAACATTATGGTCATTCAAACATTTTTGGAATGCCAGACTGACATAGGATGGTATAATACATGTGACTTTTGCTGTCTGCTTGCTGCAAGAGGGCAGAAAACCATATCACCAAAAATGATGTAGAAACTTTTGACAACTGTCAGTGGAATGGGTTCTGGCAAGACAGCTTCATGACTTAATTCAGAGGCAAGTTCCTATAATAACATACACACCAGTTTTAAAATGACTATCAAAAATATATTACAAACTAAATAGACATTTATGCTCTCAATTTAAAAAAAGGTTTATTTTGAGTTAGCTGAATATTGAGTTGACTGCTTGATCAATGGTATTTTCCAAATGTACATAGTCAAACAATCTGAAACCTTTACTGGAAAGTCACAGTTTGTTGACCGAAAACGTCACTTATCTGTCCATTAATCAAAAAGCAAGCATTTATTAAGTACCTCCTGTGTACCAAACATTAAGCTAGGCTCTGAGCATAAAAGAGAAAGAATGAGGCAATTTGCACAAAGATACTTATATTTCAATGAGGGAAACAATAGATACTTTGTAAAAGTTTAAAATTGCACCATTATTTCCCTCATGCGTTTAGTACGGTCAGAATCAAGTTTTAAAGTTTAAGGACTTTAACACTGCACTAAGACTTTGGGACCATCTGATATGTATATGTGATGAATAAAGTAGAATAAATACTAACTACAAATAGTTAAATACAAGGTAGTTTGTGATGTAAGGCACTAGCAGATGGGATCAGTAAAGGCTTTACATAGGAGGTGGTATTTGAGCTGTATCTTGAAGGAAGAAAGGGAATCTGAGGTGGGGATGAAGCAAGAGTACATTTCTGGCATGAGAGACAGCCAGTGCAAGGCATGGAGAGAGAAGATAGATTGTCATGTGTGAGGAAAAGAAAGAAGACTAGTTTGAATATATCCCAGAATGAAGGAAGGGATATAGTGTTTGAGAGACTAGAAAGATAGGTTGGGGCAGTCTTTAGGATATTTGATCCTAGAGACAACAGCTAGCCAATAGAGGTTATTAAATAGGGGATTGACATGATCACATCTGTTCTTAAGGAAGATCACTTTGACAGCAGTGTATAGGATGGATTGGAGTGTTGTGAAGACACTTGAGGAAAGGAGAGCAATTGGGATACTGCTATAGTAATCCAGGTGAGAGATGGTGATAGCCTGAATTAAAATGGAAGTCATGTAAGTACAGAAAAGATTTCAGATGTTAGTGATGTTGTGAAGCCAGAAGTGACAAGTTTTGCAACTAATTGGATATGTGGGATGAGGGAGAGTGAGGAGTCTAGTTAGTATCTGAAGTCACTCCCTGTCCATTCTGTTTCTATTTATGATTCTTCAACCTTTTTCCACGTCATATTAAGCTGGAACAAAATCTTGTTACTCTTCATTCTGAGAACTGCATATTTTTCTGTTCTTCCATTCCTCACAGCAGTCAGGCTAATCCTTCCCTTTTCTTCTCTTCTAAAGCAACATACACCACTCCTCCCAATTGTCTCTCAACAAAAATCTTATAGTATTACGCTGAAAATGGAATACACATTCATTGTAAGCTCCTTTTATCCAATCTTATGCATCAGATCTATTCAATATCATTTCTCATTACCCATTACTCATTACTCTCATTACTTTGCTCTAGTCTCTGAAAAAAAGAAGTGACAGTTCTTTCAAGATTAACCACTTTTGGGGTGGCTAGGTGGTGCAGTAAATAGAGTACCTGCCCTGGAGTCAGGAGGACCTGAGTTCAAATCCGGCCTCAGACGTGTAACACAAAATCTAGCCGTGTAACCTTGGGCAAGTCACTTAACCCCAATTGCCCTCCAAAAAGAAAAAAAGAAAAAAAAGACTGACCACTTTACTTATGTCTTTGATCCTATCCCCTCCTATTTCCTTTGAGAGCTTGCCACTCCAGTCACCACCTCTCTAGTCTTTATTCTGTTAAAGAAACATAGATCGAAACCTGGAAGAGACCTAAGACGCATGTTGGACACCTCCCTTGTTTTACAGATGAGGAAAATCAAACTCAGCGGCTGACTTATCAAAGTGACTTGTCTATGGTCAGAGGTGGAAAGCATCAGAGATGCTATTTAACCCTTGACTCCAGAGTTAATGTATAGTATACCAGCATTGATCTAGTGGCTCGTTCTCTTCTACCTAGAATTGTCCCCAGATCTTTGCTTATCCTTAATAAAACCTAGGCAGTGTCATCCACTTAAATTATTTCAGTGCATCTCTCCTCCATCTCATTGCTTAAGTCCAATAAAAATATGTCTACTCTCCTTCCTTTTCTCCTCCCATATACTTCATAACCTCTTAGAATTTGATTTTGGATCTCATCACTCAACCGAGTTTTTTTTTCTCCCTCCTTTAAACTCAATCATAAAACTAGATGGCCTTTTCTCAATTTTTATTCTTCTTGACCTTTCTGTGGCATTTGACACTGTTGACTATTCCCTCCTCCTAAATACTCTGGATTTTCATGATAACATTCACTATTGCTTCTCCTAGTTGTCAGGACACTTTGTATTCATATCCTTTAGTAGATTATTGTCCATGCTCTAAACCCTTCATAGATGTACCCCAATAATTTGTCCTGGTTTCTTTTCTTCCTTTCTTAGATTATCTCATAGTCATTTTATCTGATCTAATTGAGTCAAGGATTATTTCTGTGCAGATGATTCTGAAATCCAGCTCTCTTTCCAAATCAACAACTACCTGCTATATATTTCCACTTGAATGTTCTACAGGCATCTCAAATTCAACATGGGCAGAGATATCCCCCTTTCCTGTAAATCTGTCCCTACTTCTAACTTCCCCATTTCTTTGGAGCCCACTACTATCTTTCTAGTTACCCTGATCATGCCCAGCTCTTCCCTCTCCCCAACCTGCATATCAAGTTGCCAAATCTTGTCAGTTGTACTTCTGTAACATTTCTCCTAAATATTCCTCCTGAGCCCAATTCACATGTCTACTATCTTCAATCAGGTCTATGTTACTGTTCATCTAGACTACTGCAAAAGTCTCCTAATTGGTCTCCCTGCTTCCATTCTTTTCCTGTTCCACCTGTTTTTCCTACAGTTCACATGCTGATATCGCTAAAGCACTGATCTGACTGTGTAATTTCTTTGCGTAAGAATTTTTAGTGCCTTTTTTATAATCTCCAGGACTAAAACAAAACCAAAATCCTCATTATATTATTAATCTTCTGCCCTTTAATCTAACTCCCACATGTTTCTCCCAATTGATTTTTGTGTGACTCCTCTCAGCTAACTTAACATCTTTTTGTTTCCCACTTTTATCTCTTACCTCCATGTTTTTACACAAACTGTACCTCATGTCTGAAATATTCTCCATTTTCACTCAGCATCTTCTAATTCCTAACTGTCTTAAAGTGCTGTCTCCTACATTATGATTTTACTGATCCACCAAACTGCAAGTCTTCTGCCTTACTCTGTATTTATTTAAAATAGACTTTGTAATTTCTTATTATACAAACTATGGTCTATCCCCTCAGTAGAATGTAAATTCCTTAAAAGCAGGGACTGTATTTATTTACACACTAATTTATTTATTTATTTGCTCAATTATTTGTTTAAACTCTTTATTTATTAATTTGCTTATTTCTTTGTTTGGTTATTGTACTCCAAAGAGTCAATTACTATGGGAACGGGATTGGTTAGTGTCCATTATAAAAATCAGAAATTCATTAAGTCTTTTTTCCACCAGTTCTTCAGTCATCCTTTTCTATTTAGATTGTTTGTTGAAGTTGATAGTAAGCTGGCTTGTTTTGAGTTTTCCTTCCATATACCCAATGCAGGTACTAATAACTGAATTGGCACAAGAGAGGCCTCCAAAGGAGAGGAGTAACAACCCACTGGATAGTGTGTCCCTTTGTGATCTGGAATTGGCTGAATACCACTTTATTTGTATAGATTAAGAAAACTCTGAATAGCTTGAGTTCTTTCCAATATAACTGAAAAGTTGTGAAGAGAAGAAAAGGTTAACTTGAAGATAATGGTATCTTCTTGAAATTCATTGCTACAAACCAATAAATTATTGAAAGCAGAGTCCTGTGGACTCTGGACTATATCCTACTTTGTTTTCATTGACTGAGAACCGCACCCATCTCCCACCTCCAGTATGCTGGAAAGCTTGCTTCAATTTAGAAACAAAGCTGAACCAGTTGATCTTAATCTAAAGTTTTACTAAATTGATCAGTTTTAAAAAAATTAATAAAAGGAATTTATTCACCTCTTGATGCAGAACTTTGAATGTTAATGGCAAAGAAGAATAGGTGGAGGTGGAAGAGGGGAAAAGGGTTTAGTTTCAAGGTAAAATAAAGATTCTGTCCATGAAGATAAAGGGAATTAGGCTCTGTGTGGGCCTATGAGTGTGTTAGATATGGAAATTTTGTAATGAAATCAATGAACCTAGAGTATCAATATAAATAAAATGCTACACCCAGTGGCTGGAACCTGGCAATACTTCATTTCCACTGTGACACCAACTCCATAGTGGGCATTAAGAACCCAGCTTCAGCCGAGATTTGAGTATAACTAGTATCAGCAAAACTGTGAAATTAGAAGGGAATTCAGTTTTGAATGAGAGGCTGGGGACAGGATAAAGGAAGAGAAAGTGATGAATTCTTTAAAAAAAAATACAGTTTATATTTGTATGACAAGAAAATCTTAGAATAAAATGAAGTTTTTCTTCATTGCTAGTATGGCTCACTGCCCGTACAAACACAAAGCAATGTAATGAAAGCAAACACCACTACTCACCCCATTTCCCAAACCAGAAGAAATGTAATACACAAAGAAGCACCTAGGGATTCTGTAGACTAACACCCAGCAAGAGAATGCAATTCAGAAAGCAAAGTCGTGAAAGCTAGAAAGCAGAATCATGATCAAACAACATGCTTTAAAAATACTTTTTCACATTTCATTTTGGGAGAAAGAGAAAGCTAGCACTACAAACTACATACCTCTTGCCATAGCTACAGATCAGGGAGAAAGGAATACATCCTTATGAAGCTCCATGTCAAAAGTGTGGAAAGTCAAGTTTAGAGGCTAGAATGGGACATTACTATGCGTTATCTCTTAAAATACCCCCCTCTACCACACTATATTACAATTATTCCATAGGCCTTGTGTATTTCTATGATTCATTTATTTAATATCATTCAAACACATGAGGAAAACAAAATACAAATAGGTTCTATAGGCCTTGTTTAAATACCTGAAATATTAGGTAATGTTTTATGCCAAAAACAAAACAAAATTTTAAAAAGAGAACACAAAAAGCTGAAGTTTTGGTGGTACCTGTCATGGCAGAATCATACAAGCCTGATAGAGATCAGAATGAGGGATTCAAGATTTCTTTTGTTCATACTCTGCTTTCCTGAGAGCATTTTTATTGTTGTTGCTGTTATTTTTGAAGTTGTAATGAGGGGCCATTTACTGAAGTGTTATTGTTAGTCATTTTTTCAGCCATTTCTGACTCTATTTGGGGCTTTCTTGGTAAAGATACTGAAGAGGTTTGCCATTTCCTTGTCTTGCTCATTTTATAATTGAGAAAACTGAGGTAAACAGTATTAAATGGCTTGTCCAGAGTCACATAGCTAATCAGTGAATGAGGCTAGATTTGAACTCAAATCATCCTGAATTAAGGCTTGATACTCTATTCACTGTGCTATTTAGCTACCTATGAAATGCTAGGCAGAATGATTCGTTTTTAAGCTGAGACCTAAAAACTAAACTAAGACTTTTCTGACACCCTGTATAGCATTCCAGAACATTTATAAAATCTTAAAAATGTATGAAGGCTTTTGGTACACTCTGTATTTCAAAACCCAAAGAACATTTAACACATAAAATAGGCATTTTTGTTCCCTCATTATTTACGTACAGGTTCAGTAACTTAAAACCTTCGTCTATTTGTCTCTTCCGTAACTTACTTTTCACCTTCATCCTGCCATTCCCTGGCTGCTGTCATCCCCAAATCCATTCAGTCTGCTTGATTCCTCACATGGCTTGAATGGGATGGAAGCAGGGATGTGCTGGTAAAAATTTAAAAAATAACTTTGAAGGAAAAATGTATTCATAACTCACTTTTAAAGTTTAATCTTTATTATTAATATTTTCTCCATCACTGCCCAAACTCTAGACAATGAACAATAAAATAAATTCACTCCTGGTTTGTATCATTTGCTGATTCCTGAGGTATAAGCTGTCACGCTGAAAAAATCATAAATAGCTCTGGTTTAAGTTGGCTCTAGAACATCCCTGGAAGGAAGTCAACTACTCTGTTCCTTCCAGTGAGTTAGAAGACTGCCAGGCATCACTCTTTTACCTGCTTCTATGACCTACGGAACCCTGACAACAGCATCTGATCTTAGTTAAGAGTATATGGGCATTGTTATCTGCCCCAGGCTTTTCCATTTACCCTGAAGTGGGATGTGTGTGTGTGTGTATGTGTATGTGTGTGTTGTCTCACTCAGAGTATAAGCTCCTTGAGAGAAGAGCCCAGCTAGCTTTTTAAAATTTATATACCCATTATTTGACACAGATCTAAGTGCTTCTTTTATTCATTTATTGATTATTCACCTAATTTTATTTTGTTTTAGGCAATAGCAAAAAGGAGACTCCTCACATTTGCATTCCTTTCTCCCCATTATACTCAGAGGGGTAGGAGTTATCAATGTAGGTATGTGCTGGTATATTCTGATCCTGTGCCATGGAGAAACTGCAGATTGTTGCCATTTCGGGGTTAAAAGCATGCATCTGTAATGTGTATGTACCAGCTCTGATTAAATATAGCTATTCAGATGCAGCTTTAGGCTAAGTTAAGGCTTTGCAATTAAATGGGGCTTAGTTATTTTTAGACAAGTTTTAAAGAAATACCTGAACTCTCATAATTGGACAGTAGCAATGGTAAATTCACTTATGTTGTCTAACTTTGCCATACATTAGTGCTGGGGCTCTTGCTCCCTTATGCTGTATTCCTCCATCAGTATTTATCTTTGCTGTTGATACTGTATTATTTTAAACTTTTTTATTTAGCTGTTTGCAAATATCTTGCCTTTTGAAGATAGGTTTATATGACTTCCAATGAGATTGTAGCTTCCTCCTTTAAGGGAACAATGTTTTCTTTATTTTTTCTATCTACCATTTAGAAGAATGTTTAGTCAAGAGTAAAGACTGTTGACTGACTGACTCTCTCCCTCCTATTGGATCAATCAGAGGTCTGGCATTTTTTTATTTCAAAATATTATTTCTACTAAATCAGAGTGAAAATAAATGCCAGGCGATGTATGGCTCTCATTGGAAATCATATATCACATTTAAAGAGCTTCCCTGGGAAAATGGATAATAAATAAATTGGGTAAATGAGATCTGTAACAGATACTGGAAGTAGGTCACATGGAAGGAAATTTGAATAAATGGCTTTTGTCATTCCTCTTGAGTGAGTTCCTGATCCAAGTGAATTTCAAATGATCTATTCGGCCAAGTCTCAAACTCATTCCATGTTTATTTATTTTATACTAAAATATTTTGGAAAATAGGATCCTTATTCAAGTGTATAGAATTGACTAGATGGACACTGAAGTCCCTTTCAACTCTTAGGTTTTCATTTTTAAAATTAATTTATTTTAGGGGTGGCTAGGTGGCGCAGTGAATAGAGCACTGGCCCTGGAGTCAGGAGTACCTGAGTTCAAATCCAGCCTCAGACACTTAACACAAAAACTAGCCGTGTGACCTTGGGCAAGTCACTTAACCCCAACTGCCATCCAAAAAGCAAAAAAAAAAAAAAGAAAAAAAATTTAATTTAGTTTAAACTTTGATACTAAACAAATACAAAATATAAGAAAAGAAAGAAAAGCACTATCATGTGCACAGCAGAACACAATAGGATTGAAATTATATAACAATAAATTTCCATTTCAAGAAAGTCTATATTACAAATTCTACACATTGTATTCAAAGACGTCCACCTTTTTACTTCCTTGTAAGCTTTTTTTATTCTCTGCTTTGCACTTTTTACTTTGTTCGTTTCCCCCTCTTCCTTTTTCCCTATCCCCAAGAAACTGCAAATGAGAATGAATGTGTGTGTATAGTATATTATAATATATATATATATATACATACACACATATACATATACACAGATATGTGTATGTATGTGTGTGTATATACATGTATGTGTATGTGCACATATATGCATAGATATACACGCAAACATACATGCATATGCATACATACTCATACATAAATACACATAGAAACTAAGATATCTATAATAATACTCATATAGACATATGTATTCATATTCTATGCCTGAAATCATGATTACTACCCCTGCTTTTTTCCCCTTAAAAATTCTACTCCTGATATCTATTTTATGTTTGCATGTATCTCTTATTTCCTTGCCCTCCTGACTCCTCTATTTTGCTCCTATAAGCTATTTTGTTCTATTACTTAACCTACTTCCCTTCCAAGGTTCCATCCCTTATCATGCCCCTCCTTTCCTCTTAAACTCTTGTCAAATATGTTATTCTCCCTTTATCCTATTCTCATTAATCTAGACACTCTTCTATCCCCTACTATCCTATTTTCTGACCTTATTTCTCTATAAATTTAGAAACTTTTTATTCCATTCTAAATGTATATATTGTTCTTTCTTTAATCAAAATTTGATGTGAATTCCCTCTAAAAATCATTCCCTTATTTGCTTCCCCCTCCCTATCCCCTAGCCTTTTATTTTTTCTGATTAGAAGATTTTTATTCCCATTTTTTATTCCCATTTTAACCCGTTCCCAATGAGAGCAGTTCTAGAACTACCAGATCTCCTCCCCCATCTACTTCCTCTGTGTCAATTCTTCCTCTCACACCTCATTCATATAAGATAATTGCTCTTTTTTTCCTTTTCCTAAAGGTTTTACCTTTTAGAGTGACACCACATGCAAATCTACCACTTCTTTTGAACTACCCAATTACTAATAACAATTTTAGGCATAGATTTTTACATTTCATCACATTAAATGTAAACAGTCTCTTCTTATTGAGTCCCTTTTAATTAGTCTTTGATGTGCACCTTAGATTTCTCTTGGATCTTGTATACCAGATTTTCTATTAATTTCAGGTTGGTTTTTTTTGGGGGCGGCAACAAGATCCTGAAAGTATGATAATTCATCAAGTATCTTTTTCCTTTTTCATTCATAATTATGTTTAACTTTGCTGAGTATGATAAATTTTTGCCTCAGGTTCTTTGCTTTTTGGTATATAGCATTCCAAGACCTATGTTTTTTATGTTACTGCTGCTAGGTCTTCTGTGATTCCATTTGTTCTGCCATATTTGGCAGAATATTCTCTGCCATATTTGAATTTTTTTTTCTTTTTGCTAGTAAGATTTTATCCTTGAACTGAGGGTTCAGGGATTTTACTAGGATATTCCTGTAGGTTTTCCTCATAGGATCTTGTTCAGGGGATAATTGGTGGATTTTTTTTTTCTATTTCTACTTTCCCCTTTTGTTCTAATGCTTCAGGATATTTTTATTTAATTATTATTGTATTGAGATTTTTTAAATCATAGCTTTCAGGTATCTGACTATTTGTAGGTTTTCTCTCCTTGATCTGTTCTCCAGATCAATTGTTTTTTTCTTATGCAATGTTTCCCATTCTCTTCCATTTTTTTGATTCCTTATATTTTATTATTTCTTGGTCTCACAACTTTACTGGCTTCTCTTTCTTTGCCCAATTCCAATTTTCAAGGAGTTATTTTCTTTCTTAAAATTCTGGATCACCTTTTCCAGATGATTGACTTTCTTTTCATAATCTCATTTTTCTTGGACTGTTCTGATTTGTAAAAAAAAAAAATTCTCAATCTCTCTCATTTGATTTTTAAAGTCTTTTTAAAGTTCTTCTATGAATTATTTTTGGGCAGGTGGCCATTTGATACCACTCTTTGAGGTGAGAGAAGTTTTTTGTTTGTTTGTTTGTTTTGCTTCTGTGTTTTCCTCTGAAGATGAATTCCATTCTTCACTATTTCCACAGTAACTTTATATAGTTGTGTTCTTTCCCTTTTGCCTGCTTATTAAAAAAAACATTTAAATGTAGCAGTTTATTATTGTCTTTGCCTATAGACTTGGGGAATGGAGAATGGTGCCTCTGACCTCAGAGCCTCCCTCAGTTCTCCCCTCTGTCCTAAAACCAAAATTGAGAACTCTGCCCTCCTCTAAATGCCCACAGCCAGTTGTGTCCCCACCTCACTGTTTCTGCACTCACTAGGCATGTGCTAGCTCCTTCTCATTCAGGACTGTAGGTATCAGCATTACAACTGGGTCTAGCATCTCTTATCAGCAGAGATTCCACCAATCTGTCCCCATTCAGTCACCTGTCTCCCCACACTGTCTGGGGGCTAAAAAATACCTGTGTCTGGGACCATGGCTACTTCCCAACCCAGGTATTCCTAGGGCTAAGTGTTTCAGTGGAACTAGCCTGGATGTGTTTATACTTCACAGGACCAAACTTTGGTTCTGGGATTTTTATTAGGGTCTTCTCCAATTGTCCCTGGAGGAACACTGTTTTGCCCCAGTCACTGCTTATTTTTGCCACTCTGTTCACTGTGAGGTGCTATTTTGTCTTGTTGGTGGGGGAAATTTGGAGGGCTTGGAACTTTTAGATTTCCTAAAAATTTCTGGTTTAACAGGGGCAGTTATTCAATATTGTTTGTGGACAATATACCACTAGGTACAAAGTACTACAGGGAGGATTGTTTCCTTTTGCAAGGTTGGGTTTTAATACAGTATTATATTGCATCCCTTGAGAATATTAAATTCAAATAAGGGTCCTAGAGGCAACAGAAATATGGGTTTTGCCCCCATAATTTTACATCCCAAATGACAGCATGCCATTTAACTGTGTGGTTTGCATAGAAGATGGATGATAATTCAATGAAATTAAAGAAATATTTCACTGAACAGAAGGCAATGGTGATAAATTGTTGGGTTTTAGGGATAACAAAAAGACTCAGAATAAAATGAATATTCAGAGACAAAACCAATGTAACAAAATGTTTTTAATGTTCTATATACATAAAGAGACAATAAGGAAAGCATATGCAGTGTTTTTTTTTCCAGTTGAAATAATCAAATCAATAGAAAATACAGATTTACATTTATACACATCTCTAGCAGTTTGAAAGTTATTCTCATATTTAGGAAAGATAAGGAAATATCCCTATGTTGGGGCTATTCTTTTTTTCAAATACTTAAGGCTACTTTTAGCTCTAACTCATGTATAAGAAGCCACTTAATAAATAAAAATAGGTATCGTTATGGTAAAGAAATAAACTTGAATGACAAATATTAAATATCTACACATGTATTTACACCAAATTTCTGAGATGCCACTGAGAGCCTTTTTTTGGTCCATCACCAATTGGTATTAATTGGAATGACAACGGGATATCAAGGAATCCCATCAAAGGACTTAACTGTGTCAATCTCAGTTTCTAAATGTTACAGTGAATTTGGCACCTCATCTTTTCACTTAGTGTTTTAGAGACTCAGGATAATAAAAAGGGAATAATGGAATGGAGTGGATAATTTGGGAAGAAATTGTGTTTGAAACCATTTTATCAAATAAATCACCCTCCATGGGAGAAAACAATACAGAAAAATCTTGGCTCTCGCAGTTGGATAAAGTTAAATATTCAGAATGAGGCAAGTATGGCTTAGGTAGATAACAGCTTGTCTGTCAGGGGCAATGTTGCCAATTAATGCTAATAGAACCATATAGAATTTCACAATATTGTGTCTAAGCATGCTGAGAATATTGTTAACATCAGAGTGCTTATGTGTCATTAAATAGATGAATTGAAAAGGTGGGGGAAAATTGGATCAAAGCTGTTACTGAAAGTTAACTTTTTAATTGAGAATCACTTTTTTAAAGATAGGCTTTGGAAGAATAAGAAGTGAACTAACACTGAAATTAATAATGCAAGTATTTTATTGGTAAATTGAATTACAGATTCACAAAAATATTGAACTCATCCAACAGAAAAATATATTATGTACACAGATAACAGCTTACAATCTCATTGTCTCAGTTGTTCACTGATAACACGTAATGATATATGCTATGGTATTTATCTAGAAGAATCATATTCCCTAATTTTAGGATGAAGCAGAAACTCAAACATAGATACAGAAAATGAAAAACAATATCACTGTTATGTCTTAGACATAGATCTTAGAATATGTTTTAAATTATACTTATGAGGTAGGTAAACAATCCTATAAACACAACAGAAAGATGAAGTCACTGTTTGTTTGTTTTTTTTTTTCAGAGAATTGGGAACAATGATAAGAAGGAACAGTATTGGCCTGCTGAAAGAGTTGTTGTTATTGTAGGGCAGTTAGGTGGGGCACTGAATACTCTATGGGCCTGGAGTCAGGATGACTTAGCTTCCTGAGTTCAAATTTGATCTCAGATACTTACTAGCTGTGTGACCATGAGCAAATCACTTAACCAAGTCTGCTTATTTCTTCATCTGTAAAATGAGCTGGAGAAGGAAAAGGCCAGCCAGCCACTCCATTATCTTTGCCAAGAAAAACCCTAAAGGTCAAAAAGAATCAGACATGACTGAAAAATGGTGGAACATCAAAAGGCTTTCTCCTCTTAAGTTATCCCCTTCAAAGAATAGCTAAGTACTAAATTCTTCTGCACTAGGTGAAGTTTCTTGCGGGGAGAAACTGTATTCTTTCTAGTCTTTGCTTTGTTCAGTGTTTGACATGGAGTATTGCAAATAGTAAGCACTTAGTATCTGTGTAGTTTGTTTATAAGTAAAATTAAACTCTGTGGAAAGTATGTGGGCAATCCCAAGCTACTATAGTTCATTTGTAGCTAACATGTATGTCCACAGGATACATATAATTACTTAACAGAGAATCATCAAGTACCCTTGTCCTTATTTCAGTTAAAAAACAAAATGAAACAATTTATTAAACCATCATCATGTATAACACACTATACTTAGAACTAAGGATATGAAGATCCAAATAATAGACAACAAAGTGTCCAGAATGAGCTTGTATTCAACTGATATGTAAAGAGAAGGTAGTATAATATAGTGGAAAAAGCTGGGACTAAATAGCCAAAAGAAGTAGGTATTTAATAAATGCTTGTTCCCTTCTTTTTTTCCCTGCAGCTCTCTTCCAGGCAAAACTCAAGTAACTCTTACTTTCAAGGAACTTCTATTGGGGAGACTAAATATCTATCTATCTCAGTGGTTCTCAACCTTCCTAATGTCATGACCCTTTAATACAGTTCCTCATATTGTGGTGAACCCCAACCATAAAATTATTTTCATCGCTACTTCATAGCTATAATTTTGCTACTGTTATGAATCATAATGTAAATATCTGATATGCAAGATGTGTCCTATGAGCTAATTTGACTCTGAAAGTTCAAGTATCACCGAACATGTCCATAAACTTGTTTTATATGGTTCCAGGGCCTTATATTTCACCAAAAGAATAAAGATTGAGGAACATTATGGAAAATAACTTGCTGTAATTATACTCACACAAGTCCCTCTGTCTTATGGAAAATAGTACCTGCTCTTTGGATAAAGAATTCTGAGAGATAAATATGAACTTTGTCCCACATCTTCTATCATGTACCTAGTCTCTCCCTGACTTCTCCACACTTCAAAATGGTTTTCTCCATCAAAGATGTTTCTGGCCAGGTTCAGCTGTTGTTTCCATCTTTATCTTCAATTATATTTCCTTTTCCTCATTATGACAATGGTTACTGCGGTTTTAGAGTCTAAATATTGTGGCTTCACTGTCATTGATGATGAGAGTATATGACTATTAAAATGCCAGAAAATTTGTTATTTCATAGTTATACTTTCATAGTTTATAGATCTTCTTCCAGTTCCATCTATGATGACTATGATGACAATCTGGTTTAGTTGAGTCTCACGCTAAGTTTTGAGGATTGTTTTTCTCTTTCTTTACTTTTGGTTGTTTGGGCTGTGATAGTACAAGCCATTTTTCATCATTCATATTCTTTATCTTTTTTTGTTCTAATTAATTGGTAATTTTGACCTTTGTTTTAAATATCTGTTATTCAGTCACCAAATAGATAGCTGATTCTGGCTTCTGCTGAAGTTGGTTCTTGCCTGTTAATAAATAGTCATCATTTTGGTTATGTATCATCTTGTTTGATGATCACCACATTCAATACCTTTTGTTCTACTTTTCAGAGTAAGTATACGTAGCATATAAGTGTGCTGTTCTCAGTATTTGTAACAGCAGACATCCTGGCACACCCAGGATGGCTGCTAGTACAGCTTCTTTGATCTGTTTTACTAAAGGAAAGCAAATTTAAAGGGGTCAACAATCTTTAAACACACACACACACACACGTTATTCACTTAGTTCAGGGGAAAAAGTCAGCACCCTGAACTACAAAAATTACAAGGAGAGAAAAATACAGACAGAGAAAATAGCACAATTCAACAAAAAAAACATATGTGGTTTCTAGCTCTCTGACCATTACATACATACATATTTACCAGAGAGAAAAGCACCAACATCTGGGTTTTCAAAGTCAGGGGGGATCAATGGCTACCCAGAGTCTCATCTGGCCAAATCATACAACTCTTCCCATAAATGAGCCTGAAAGCAAAACCTCACTTCAGAATATATATATACCCCTCTTCAGGGTCAGAGGACATCACAACCTTCATGTCCTACGCCCTAATTATAAAGTAACAAAAGGTGTGGGCCTTCCTGAAAAACAAGCCCCTTCTGTTGGGATCCACTTGAGACTCATTAAGGGGCAGGGAAGATATTCAAATTCCCTACACCTATTAAGGGGCAGGGAAGATCTTCAAATTCCCTTACCATTACAGTATTCTAAGATATTTTGGCCTTTTTTTCCTTCATTTCTTAATCTTGAACCATATTTTTTCAAGATATTTTTGTCATACTACCCTCACATTTTCTATCAAGGTATGTGTGTCTCTCTGTCTCTCTCTCTCTCTCCACACACACACACACACACACACACACACACACACACATGCACACACACATACACATTCAATCTAATAATATATCTATCTCTATTATGCATATATTATATATTGGCTTGGGTATTGGAGAATTTTGTCAAGTTCTTCATTTAATTTTTCTATTTCTTCCTCATCTGGAACATCTGTTGGCCCATAAAGTATAACTGACATCATGGCTATCTATTTATTTAGGTTTATCAAGAGTACTGTAAGGTGTGAAGACCAGATATCCCATGAAATAGAACCAGCTCTACCAATTTACTTTTTTACCCATCTGAGCAGAATTCTGTTTAACTTCAATTCTTTGAGAAATGCCTTTTGCTTTCATTTATAGGATGTTAATCTGGGCATTGCTCAGCCCTTTCTTGGTGTATCTACTAAGCAGTTGTTTATCAGGTATATTAATATATGTAAGAGTATAAAAATTGAGTTCTTTCTTTCATCATTCTTTTTTTGACTATGATAACTTTACTATGACTACAGATGATTTTGTATATTTTCTGAGTTTTATTTATTTTATGACTCCTTATGTTTAAAAAACACTTCACCTAGTGACTAGCCCAGGGGTCAGGAACCCGTGGTTTCAAGATTGCATGTAGCCTTCTACATCCTTGACTTTGGCCCTTTGAATGAGGCCAAGTTTTACAGAACAAATACTTTTATTAAGAGGATTTTTTTCTGTGAAGTTTGGATTCAGTCAAAGGGCCATACTTGAGGACCCAGAGGGCCACATTTGTCTTTGAAGCACCAGGTTCCTCACATCTGGGCTAGTCTGTTGGTGAAGAAAGCGCCTATAATAAATGAATCTCACTAGATTCAGCCAATTGCTGCTGCTTAGATAGATGATCACCAGCCTCCAAGGATTTAAAATTATATTTTAGGATGGTTTATTTAAGAAGTCAAGGAAAGTAACCCATTTTAAAGAAATGTTCAATATAATATAGTTAATAAAAATGTTAAAAGATTTTGGTGCTTTAAGACCAAGAATGCCTCATCTCTGAAGTATTTCAGATAGCCAGAGTTTTGCTAAATCACCATACATACTTGCTGCCTTAGGGGAAAGAGAAGTACAAGCACTGGGAGCAGGTGCAAGGTTTTCAGTAACAACTATAGTCTGAAAGTAAATTCTGACACTCTTAAAAAAATGTTGGTTGATTCATTCCCCCTCACAGTACTATTCCTTTTCCTTTTGTAGCAGTCACAATGTTGAGGCTGGATTCTTGCCATTTTTCATTTCTCATACTTCTACGCCTTTCAGATCCACACTCTGGGAGACAATATGAGGGGGACAGATAGGGGTAGAATTTCATTAGTGAAGCAGTTTCAGCACAAATGGTTATTGCATTATTCAGAATGCATACTGGGCAAGAAGATGGTTAAATGTTCTTTTCTTTGACATTTACTAAATGATTTATTTTAAAAAGTCATGTATAACTTTTTTATTAGTTATTCTTTTCAACATGCTATGAGATGGATAAGTATTGTAGACTCCATTTCCCAGGCAGAGGTGGACATTAATCTTGCAGGTGTACCTCAGTGGAGAAAGTTGTTGAAAGCTTAAAGAAAATTTTTACTTTTCAAAATAGCCATTTGGAGAGAGAGTGAACTGGGTTCTTTGACAAGGCAGAAGGAGATTACTCCAAAATGCATTTGCATTTTGATTTATATTTTGTGATATTTCATAAAATAGCTTCAACGAGGCATTTTTTTCCTCTTGAATTTATTTTTCTCTCTTTAAAAAAAACAAGAATTCCTTTCCCTTGATTAGGTATCAATATTTATCTAACAGAAACAAAATTAGTGAATGCAAAGGTAGTAGAATAAAATCCCAGTTAAGATAGTTTAAGATTTCTAGTAAATGTTCAGAAGGTCAACTTGAATGGCATAGAAATCATAAGGTATGGAGGCACATGATGTTTTTTCTTCCCCTCTTGTGTGTCTTTTCCTGTTTGCAGGCAAACAGAATAAATTCACAAAGCCATTGTGATAACACATTTCAAAGTGAAGTTCTTGTAGCCTACACTATTACTTAATAAAGTTTCAAATTCAGTGTTTCCTTCTTTGATTTCCATGTAAAGAGGTTCAAGTATCAATTACTAGAAAGATCCCATGATATAGTGATTTTACCTGTAAAGGGATGCCACTGTATGTATATTGTATGACCCTAATGTAGGCATTTGTCATTGACCTAATGTTACAAAATCATTGTTAAAATTAAATAGGAATAATTAGAAGCTACTTGGGTGGGAAATGGGGGAAGCAAACTAACAACCTACCCCCTTCCCTGGGCAAAGATAAATCTGAGACCTCTATGAAAGTGACAGTGCTTATGGAAGACAGATGGACTTTTTTCCCACTGATTCAAGAGCTAATGTATGTCACTGACATTTTAAATACAAATGAGTGATGTTTTTTCTGAGGCTCCCAAATTTGAAACCAGAAAGGAGATGATAGGTAGCACTCATCACGTAGTTAAATTAGGCTTACCATTGACTGAGTGATTATTTTAAATCAAGGTAATCCATCATTTGTTGTAGGCTATTTTTAATTTCTCTAGATATTTGTAAAGATAGATTGCTATTGTTCCATTAGACAGCATTATTGCATTATTTTAAAATCAGTATTGTTAGCCATAGGGACATGCGAAATATATGAACTAAGATGTTTTGAGGAAAGGTGACCTTCCTGCTCAGAACATGAATAAATAGTGAAAGAGCTATCTAACCCCTGACACTGATGTTTCAAGGTAATTTAATAATAAGGCCCTTAACTAAAAATTAGGATATAATACTATATATCATACTTTGTGGCAACATAGGTTAGATGGACAATTACTTATAATGACTTTTTTCAATTCTGCTGTATTAGATCCAGTTAATTTTTCATTGGTTGAAAGACACCTTGGTTTTACTACATTTTCTAGGCACTTGTAATCATTAATAATACTTACAGAGTCGTAGCAGCAATCCAGAGAAATGTGTTGATTCATATCAAAGCTATTTAAAAAGATATTACATTTATTTTTATTTAAATTTGTCAATTTCTTTTCTGTGTCTTTATGTATGCATATATATATGTATATATATATATATATATATATATACATACATATACACACACATAGACACACACACAGGTATATCAGAGTATTTAACCATACATTAAATGTTTATAATTTTTATAAAGTCCTTTTGCTTGTGAAAAATTTCATTTATTTATATGATCTTTGTATTAGATTGTCATATATGAATATACCCAAGAAGTATTATTAAGAAAAAAAACAGCCATCTGTCCAGACAGTTCTATAGAATCATCATGCAGTCTTTAAACGAATGATTGAATCAATTGTGATCCATTAATGTAATGAACTTTCAGAATGCCATTAAGACCAACACATTATATATGTGGAGTGTGTACTTGTATGTGTTTGTGTTTGTGTGTGTGTGTGTAAAAAGAAGGAAAGAACTATATACAATTATACAAAGTAGAATTAAAGTAGAAGCAAAGAATGAAGCAGACACTTAACTGTTTAAGACATATTAAGTGCTACCACATGAGAGGAAAAGTGAATGAGGATGAATAGACAGAAAACAGAAGGCTTTGAAGGAATGATAAGTTACTTTATATACTGAAAACAAGTTACATGCAAATTTTTAATGAAAGTTGAATTCATTGCATTGATGTTCAATAATTTTAAATGAAATATTCAGTTAAGAAGATTGTTATTTTTAGAGGGTAGAAACTAAAGCTGTTTGTAGCCTGTTTGCATTATGATATTGTATATAACAGAATGCATCTATAAATATTCAGGTACCAGAGCACCATGATCCCTTGGTATCAGTATGACTCCCAAGAAGAAATGGAGAGCAAGAATTTTACCAAAGTTCTCTAAATTTCTAAATTAATTAAATTTCTAAATTAATTCTCTAAAGTTCTATTAAGTTACATTTAATCCATGTCCATATGACATAAAAATCAGCAGGGAAAAATGTAGAAAAATATAATCACTCATATTTTTTCCTCCATTATGCTAAACGTCTACATGCTTGAAAACATCAGAATGACTAGAATTTCTAACACATTTCATGTAGCCTTCCATAGAAAACAATGAAACAGCCTTACTTAGAATTGTAAAAATTATTTTTTCTCTCTTTAATTTTATTTTATTACTTATAATAATGTAAATCATATCTTTTCAGTAAATAATTTAAGGCTTTCTAAATTAGAAAAAAAACTAAACTTTATACTTACATGGCAGATGAAAATTGGTTTAAAAGAAAAAAATTCCACAGAATGCTTTGATACTTTAAAGACTTGAACTTTTGTTAGTGCAAGTACTCCCACTGACACATATTGCAAAACTTTTTTTTACTTAATGGAATTCCACTACTTTCTATTTTTTTGTAGAAGGCAAAAATCTAGTAAAGAGCAATGTAAAAAATTCAATTAGAGTATAAGTTATTTGAGTACAGGAACTGTCCTTTATATCCCTAGAACCTTGGGATGGGTTTTATATGGCAGTTGCTTGATAACCATTTGTTGAGTAATAATAATGACAGTCTACATTTATAAAGTAATGACTGTCCTAAGCATTTTATAATGATTATCTCACTCGATTGAATAGAGAGTCCTTAAGAGGTGCTATTGAATGAAATGAAAATCAAAACCAAAACCAATCACCTTCCTGGTGTTGACATTCCCTGAAGTTGTTTGGAGCGGGCTTTGGTCAATATAAATAGTCTTTTAACTGGGCCCATATTTGAATCCTTTCCCAATTTTCTAGGACCTATCAAGGTTTTTTATTCTATAGGTATAGCATTCAAGAATTCATGTCACCTCTATGCCATGATGAAATATCAGAGGGCTTTACCTGTCTCATCACCCAAAATATCTAACCACTCCTGCTGTCATTGTGAGATAAATTTATCTCTGACATAGCCTTAGATTTCATTAGACTATGTCATCCCTGCTGACCATATTACCCTCTGTTTATATCATCTCTCCTTTTCTCAGTTAAACTTGAAAAAGCCTTTTTATATTCCTTGCCTTTATTCTTTTCTTTTTACTGTTCTAAACCTTCTGCAATATGGCTTCTAACCTCATCAATCAACTACAACTACTCTTTCCAAAGTGATCAATAATTTCTAAATTACTAATAAGATGTATTTTTCTTAGTCTTCATTCTCCTTAATCTTTATGCATTTGACTCTGGTGATCACCTTCTCTGCCTTTATTCTATCTCTTCTCTGTATGGGTATGTGTGCATGAGCATGCACTGTTCTCTATTGACTCTCCTCCTAACTGTCTGACCATTCCTCAGTTTCCTTTGCTTGAGTTTCATCCATGTCAAGTTCCTTAACTGGGTGTTAAGCTCTGTTCTTGTTCCCCTTTCTTTTCTTTTTATATTTTTTCATTTTGTGATCTCATTAGCTTCCATTGACACAATTATCAACTCTTCATCTAACTCTAGACTTTCCCAGGCTCCAGGCCTGCATTATCAACTGCGTATGGGACATTTAGAACTAGATGATCCATAGGCACAGGATCATAGTTGAAGGAAGCCTTAGAGGCCATTTGGTCCAACCTATACATTTTGCAGATGGGACCAGAAGCCCAGAGAATTTAAATGATTTGCCTCAGATTGAGTCTTAGCTAAGCAAATGACCCAGCTAGATTTTAAATCCACTGCCTCATATTCCAATTGAAGTATTTTTCCACTATGCCTCAAACTTAGCATGGCTAAAATGGTAAACATATTTCCCCCTAAATTTTCTCTTCCCTGTTACTTTATAGGGTTCCACTACCCTTCCATTCTATCAGACTCATAATTGTGGTGACAATTTCTCACTCTCATTTACCCCACATAAATCCTGTTGATTCTATCACTAGAATATTTCTTGTTTCTATGTCTCCTTTTATTCACTTTCATAGCTACCACCCTAGTTTAGACCTTGATAACCTTTCATCTAGATTATTGCCAAAGCCTCCTAATTGTTTTTTCATCCTCTAGAGCAGTGGTTCTCAACTTTCCTAATGCTGTGACCTTAACCTTTTAATACTCATATGTGGGTGTATCTGCATATGGGTGGACTCGCCTGCAGTCAGATAGAGGAGAGGTGCCTCTATTGCTAACACCATTAGAATTATGTGTTTTCTGATGGCCTTAGGTGACCCCTGTGAAAGGGTCATTCAACCCCCAAAGGGGTAGCGACCCACAGGTTGAGAACTACTACTCTAGAGTTTCTCCCCTTCAGTTCACCCTCTGAACAGCACCTAGGGCAATTTTTTAAACATATATATCAGATCATGAGATTCACCCCACTCAGTATATTCTAGTGACTTTCATTTTTATCAAATATAAAAATATTTGAGATTTAAAACTTTTCACAGAATATTCCCTCTCTACCTTTCAATGCTATCACTTCTCACCTCTGCCTCTTGGAATCCTTACTTTCTATAAAGCCAAAGCTCAAGAGAGACCTTCTATAACAAACCTACCCTGAAGACTGCCACCCCTCTTTACCTCCCCACCTCCAACTGCTACTACATTCTCATCTAAGGTTTCTTTGTACTTACTTAATATCTTCTATCTATTTACATTTGCACATTTTGTCTCCCCCCCATTAGAAAGTAAGCTCTTTGAAAGCAGGATTGTATTAACATACTCAACACTTAGTCCAATATTGAGCACATAGATGCTTATTGATTAATTCCAAGTAGGTACTTGTGGTAATCAGTTTACCAGATACTTAGCACTTAGTAAATTAGGACTAAGTATGGAAGGTGTGAACTCTGTCTATTGTTGAGAAGTAATGAACTCCCCTGTTGACTTGGAAGAAGGCTATTGACTGAGACAGGGGCTAGTGCTGTATATAAAGAAGAACTCTGGAGACAGAGAGACAGAATTGGAATTGGCTCCTCAGTGAAAGAAGCTTCATAGAGACTGAAGCCAGCTGAGAGAGAGAGAGAGTGTTCCTCTCCCAGTATCTGGAAGCTGACTGAAAAATGAACAGGATAATACTTTGTTTATTCATGGCCTAGCTGATCCTTGAGTTCCAGGCATGAAAAGTGGTGAAGGGTTTGAGATGTGCTGAACCCTGTGAACTTCAGTGTGTGCTGGGGATTGCCCTGAGAACTGGACAAGGACCTGGGAGCTGTCTACCTCTGAGAACTGGATGAGAACCTAGAAGTTGTCTGCTTCTGAATCTAGGTAATTGGCAGATTCAGGAGGGAGCTGGAACCATGGAAGGGGATCCAGGGAATCAGAGAGACCTCACAGAGTCAAGATGAAGGAAAGGCCTCCCCTTGGACTAAACTGAGGTTTGCTGGAAATCAAGGGGT
>CM053601.1:97551924-97569815 GCA_028646575.1 Pseudocheirus occidentalis | reverse complement strand
AGGGGTGATACTTTAAAAGGTGAAATTCTGAGGTGGGAGAGGACTAGAATGAGAGGAGACAGGGAGAGACAACATGGGGTCAATCATCCCATATAAAAGAGGCAAGGGATAACTATTACAATTTTCCTTTCATTTACTCTCATTGAATCTGGCTTAGGGAAGAAATGGCATAAAGTCTAAACTGGGCATCATGCCACACAAGAGAGTAGGGGGCCTGGGGATGAAAGGCGGGATGATGGAGGGGAGCGCAGAGTCTCGGGGAGGGATGCTTGATGCTCACACTTCAATAAAGGGGCAGGGACAGGGTAGAGAATAGCACAAGGGGGGAGGGATAGGAAGGAGGGACATATGATCACTCTCACAATATGTCCACTATGAAGATATGATGTCCTGTAAAATCACACTTACACAGTCTGTATTGAATTAGTTGTTCTTCCAGCGGGGTAGGTGACAAGGGAGGAATTGAAAGAATCTAGAATTTAATGCTCTGTCATACCTGCAACTAGGAATTAAGATATACAGGGGTTGGGGTAGGGAGACCCTCCCTGCCCTACCAGAAGTTTAGAGAGCAGACCAGGGTAGGGGCTCTACTGTGGAATCACTGTTCTGGGGGTGGGTAGGGGAAAGATGAGGAGAAAATTTGTAATTCAAAAATCTCATGAAAATAAATGATGTAAACAAGAAAACAAATAAAATTTATTGCAAAGGAAAGAAAAATTTTAAATGAAAGAAAAATGTTTAAAACAGAAAGACAACATGAAGGAATGAAGTCAAGTTTCTCAGTTTAATGTTATATAGGTCAATTTTTTCAGCAAAAAAAGTAAAACAGAGATAAAAATTAATGTTTATTCATTTCCTCTTTGTAATGGCAAGCACAGAAGAAACACCATGTTTTAGAATTAACACTGTGTTTCAGGTGTTGCTTTTGAGCCTTGTATAAAGTCTTTTAAGAAACAGAACTTATGAACCCTACAAGTTGTGAATCCTAGAACTTGTGAACTCCTCAGGAAGAGCTAATGACCACATATAAGTAAAGCCCAGGCTAGGGACAGGAAAACTGAGGAGAGGACTCTTATGGTGGCAGATTCAAGAAGGAGAAAACTTGTGGTATCCAGGCACTCCGTTTGTCTGCTCTGTCTGTGTTGATGTTTGTTTGAGATACTTTGTACAGAAGCCCCAGGACCTTATTGGAAGCCCTGACAGAGGATTTTCTGGTTGTATGTTTATAGAAGTCCTGGAGGAGGATTTTGGAAATCCTGGGACTTTACTGATGATTTGTGCTGATCTGTTGGACCTTGTTGGTGGGCCTAAGTTGATTTCACAAACAGACAGTGAATTGATGATAGTGCCAGCAATGTGTATGAATATTATTGTGGCTCTGTCAAGCTTTGTCTTCCCAGAAACAGGAACTGTGCAGGACTTGAGGTGGACTGGATACTGTGAACTTCAATATGGAATGGGAACTGGACAAATAACTGGACAAGGAGCTGGATAAGGAACTGGGAGCTGCCTGCCTTTGAACCTAGGTGACAGTTGTTTGGATTCAGGCAGGAGATGGAACCATGGAAACTGAGAGTCAGCCTGAAGTCAAGCTGAAAGAAGACTTTACTTGGATACTGTGTACTGACTGAGAAGATTATGATTTACTGTGACCTAGGGGTGGAGAATTTCGACCTTTGTACTCTGTGATTGAATTGAGGATTTTGTGATTGACTAAATGAATGTACTTTGTTTAAAATTATGTGACCACTTTGGTGAAAACTATGTGGCCATTTTATTGATAATTTGTTGAACTGTGACACGGTGAATGCTGTGTTTTGATCTTCTGTGATAAGTTGTAACATTGTGAATGCTGTGCCGTGATTTTCTGTGAATGTTTTGCTCTGATTTGTTATTGAATAAATAGAGAGTTTGCTATACTATGTAATCAGAACCTTGAAAGCTGTTCACAGCAGCAGTCCTCTGGAAAGCTGCTCATGCATGGTTTATTCTCTTACATTAAAGAAGACAAGAGGAGACTTTAGAGATCAGTTAGTTCAGTATGAGGAAATCAAGTGAGATTTATTAAGTCAAATAACTAGGCCCAAGTTATCCAGACCGTTGGTGATACAAACAGGATTTCAAACCAGTCCTCCTGATTCCTAGGTCACCATTTTTTCTACTTCAACATGGTGGGGGAAGGAGGGCAGAATCAATCTCTGGTCTTGGTTTCATGTTCAGAGCCCTGGTCTCTACTGGATCATAGGATCATAGATGGGGAACTAGAAGGAACCTCAGAAGTCATCTAGCATAAAACCCCTTGTCTCATAGATGAAGAGACTAAGGTACAAAGAGATTCAAGGTAAGAGAGGTGGTTAAGTGTCAAGGGTCATATTTGAACCTAGAGTCATTGAATATGTCTAGGCTCCCAAACCTTACTTTTCAGGGTCTGCCCCATTTTGCCTATTGGTAATTGCTCAAGTGTTAGTTACGACAACCACCAACTCACTCTATTGACCCTGTATATATTAATAACAGGATCATAGCTTCAGATATGTTGAATACTAAAGGACTTCAAATTTCATGTAGCCCAAACCCCTCATTTTACAGATTAAAAAACATGAGACCTAAGGAGGTTATATGACATGCACAAGGTTATGTGAACATAATAACTCTCAGAATTGGGATTTGGATCCAGATACTCTAACTCCAGATTCAAGACTCATTCTACTGTACCTCATTACCTCCTATGAGACATGAGAAGCATGGGAAAAAATTACATTGGGAAGCATGAAGGTAAGTATTACAGTTTGACCTTTATTCAGTGGTTTAGAAAATCTAGAACAATACTTCTCTTCAAATATTTGAACTTAAGAGCGAAGAATGAAAAGAAAATTAAAATCTCTGATGTAAATGTGAAAAAAAATAGTACCAGGAAGTATGAAATAGAATTGGACATTTAGGCTTTGATGTAAAGCCTTCAGGAAATCCTGGGGACATGAAGTTATCACACAGCAAAAGAACTTTTAAAGAGAATTAATGAGATGTTGTACCCTTGGGGCATGTCTTATGCCCCAAGAATGACAAAGGTTAGTTCTAGTATAGAATAGAGTATCTGACAAGGATGAATTGGAAAACACCAAATTGCCAGTTTCTTAAATAAACATTAACATCAAGAATTCATAGCAAATGCAAGCAATCTAAAAAAATAACTCAAAAGAATAAATTCATCATGATAGGTAGTCTAAAAAGACTGAATTTCATGCCTCCTTTAAATGTCTAATTCACATTTTTAATGAGATACAACTTATAACAAAATTTGATAGAAAAGTTGTTACAAATTTGATTCCATTAAATGTCAACTTTAATAACATCACCAAACACCACAAAATGAAACTGAGGATAAAGCCATAGAATTTATTCAGAGAATGGGTAGGTAGATGTTATCTGTAATATAATACTATAATTGCTAATTATATATTTGGTTCATTCTTAAATATGTACTTGCATAATCTATTGCCTTATTCTATCATTTTATCCTGTCAATTTTAAAATGAAATTTTTGTGCTTCTCTAGTTTTAAAAAGTGAGATTTGTGCAAAATGTTTTTAACACTAAAAAAGTATGCATATTCCTGCCACAAGCTTGATTTCATCATGATTATTAAGTTTCTTTCAGTGGCAGTGCATTAATGGAAACTCATAGCACAACCCCTATATTTAATAGAGGGTACCTCTTAAAATTTAAACTAAACAACTTTACATAGTTATTTCTATATTAAAATCATGGGAACCAGAGTAATGTAAACAATGCATATACAAATGATTTTCTTTTATTTTTCCTGGGAATGAATGGTTTCTCACCAAAATTTCTTTGATACTTCCATATTTTGGTGGCTCTCTCATCTGATCAATGCCTTCCAAAGGTACAGATGACAGCTCCTCATATAGCATGGCTCTTAGGTTCATGTCTTCCACAAATTCTCCTAAGGAGATATCCTGACACTGTATGGGCGCCAAATATACAGCCTATAATGTTAGAGCTGGATGTGACATCAATATTCATTTGGATCAATTCACACTGGAACAAGAACACGGGCAACAAATGGTCATCTATCCTTTACTTAAACACTTCCAACAAGCAAGTTCTCATAAACCTCAGAAGGATCCCATTTTATGATAACTTTTAACTGGCAAGAAATTTTTTGTAATATCAAGGATATATTTCAATTACAACATAGATTCCATTGTTTTTGCATCACTGAACCATAAAACTCCTACCCATTTGAAAGGACAATTAATAAACACAAATGAATTAGTAAACACAAGTAAATTGCAGGCGTTATTCCAGGATGGTGAGGAAACAACAGCTATCTAAAGCCCTCTAGAAACTGCCTGATGCCCTGTTGGAAATTGTTTTGGCTTTTTCTTGGGCAAACTCTGATCTTTGTTTGGAACATGTGTGACTCTAAGAAACTATGTTTTTCTTCAGTTTATTTATTTTTTAACTTTTACTTACTAAATAATCTACCTATAAACTAATCATTTGCTGGTAGCACTAACAGATGAGCAACTATAAGATGTGAATGCTATGGGGCTAAAAACTCCATTTTATTCATCTACCAAAATTACCACCTCAGTCTGATCACTGAAATTCTCAACAGGAACAAAGTCTTTCCTTCTGCAGAAAGAGATGATTCTATAGCTCTAGATAAGTAAATTCATCAAAAACTTGTGACTTTGATCCACACTGAAAAGAAATACTACAACTTATGATCTTAGAGAGTAGCCTGAGGCTCAAAGAGGTGGTGACTGGTACATGGTCACACTACTAGTAAGCGTCAGAGGCAAGACCTGACGCTAGGTCTTCCTGATTTTAAATCCACCTTACTGTGCACTATACACCATAACCTCTCAAATGCATATATAACCTTGTTTTATACCCTTTAGGCTTATAGGCACAATGCAATCTTAGACTGACATTGTCTCCTAGGAACCAGGTTCTACCAGCAACCCCTTTTCTGTACTAAGGGGCTCCACTAAGGAGATAATCTTATAAACTGATCTGATATATTTAGAAGCACATAAAGCAAAATCAAGATTCCACAATAAAATCCTGCTATCCTTGGGAAAGACATTATAAATCTTGCTTCACATCGTAAGCAACATAAACCTTTCACCTTTCCTGGTTTCCAGGAGGGGGAGTCAGCGAGGTGTATACCAAAGGCAATATCACCTACCCAGTGTGCTGTACTTTATAGCAGGTTTTCATCCCTTTTATCATAAGGTGTTGAGCATTTCATTTTGTGCCTATTTGCAGATCTCTCTAACATTTCTACCTGTGTTGTTTTATTTGGTCCAGCAGGGTTGGCACATTTTCAATTTTATATTTAACAATTGCTTCATTATTCCTTAAAGGTGTGAGCCACAATTGACTATACCAGGAATGAAATAACGATGGCATATTTCCAAGTTATGACCATGACTCAAGAAAAGTATTGTCCTTCTTATTTGTTTATTTTTAAGTTCTTATCATTTATGTTTAATGCAATCCTAAAAACTCCATTGCTAAAATTACTTCCTGAAAATGGTTCTCTTTAAAAGAAAAGCTTGTTAATAGTTCTGGAATATTGCTTAGAAATAGATGTTGTGTTCTGCCTTTTAAAATTGATCTTGCTGTCTTCAATATAGAGAAGAATCCTGTGGTTGAGATATAGAAATAATATTTCATTTTAGGCTTTCCGTGGTATATAGTTCTAGATATCCCCATGTATCATTATGTGCACAAGGAATACAATTTAAAGTGTGGTATTAACTGAATCTGTGGAACATAAAGTTGCTTTTTAGTGGGGTTTTACTACTTTTCTTTAGAAGTATGTAATGAGCATACAAAAAAGTGACACTACTAATCACACAACTCCCCAGGGTAAGATTATATATACTGCAAATAAATGATGCCCTCAACTTCTTAAGGTCATCTGGAGTCTTTTCTGTAGATAGTCTTTGAAGAAATCGAGAAAAGTTGTCTCCATTAGAGCTTTTCCCAGTTATTTAGCAAATCAAAGCTTTCTTGTCATCAGCTTCTTTCAGTAATTTTTTTTAATGTTAATAACTATCAGTTCTCTATTCATTTGCCATCTGCAGAACTTTTTTTTAATCTCCCACTGGTAGGTTCCATCTCTGTCAGTAAATTCTTTAAAACAGCCCTTTCAAAATGAATGACTTTCTCTTTCAACATTGTGCAACTCAGAAGGTCACAGGCCCTTGTCAATATGACAATAAAAGAAAAGAGGGAAAAGGCAATGGTGGAAAGCACATTTATAAAAATCCAAGGCAATATCAACTGAAACTGCCAAGAAGAAAAAAGAAACCAGATTTCACCACTTTTTTCTCAAGATTAAGCACTTCATAGCTAGGTGCTTCCCTTATTCTATGCAACAGGAAGATTCTTTGGCAGGGTTTTTATTAGATCTAGCCAATAGTGAATTGACAGTCAGTATGAAGCAGCTAAAAGGTAAGGTCATACATATATGCTAGCCCATGGCAACAATGAGAGACGTTTATGCCAGTCCATGAAGACAGGCTCAGGAAACTGCTTACATTTTCCAAAATGAAATCCAGGATAGCTTGACAAATCCCTGCTGTGAAAGCCACATCCCTCACAGTCTACAATTACTGTTAATAGTGTCTCTCTTCCTCATCCATTCTGTCAGCAAGACAGCAATTCATTGAACATGGGCTTATTGAGTGCTATACTTCTGCAAGACAAGTGGTGCCTTTATACACTTTACATTTGGTTTTTCAGAAAGCCATGGTATTTAATACTTTGCTTTCTTGTCTATGACATTTAAAAGTTCTGAAGGGTACTCTAACAGCTGTGAGTAAGAAGGGCTTGAGAATAAAGAGAAAAAAGCAAGATGAGATAAAATCCCAGTCCTTTGTTTTTAAAAGAAATTTAATTCTTAGTTCCATCTCTGTAATATTCCTCCTGTTAGAAATGCCTTTTCCTTGCATATCTCTGTCTAGAAAAAGCCCACTCCTTATTAAATATCTGTCCTTACTCTTACTGCCTTCAAGAAGTCTAAAGTTATTTCTCTCTTCACTCAAGAGACAAGGAATACCACACAATTTAGTAGTGAATTATTTACTTACTTGATTAGATGAAATAAGGGACCATGATGTTCTAAGCCCTGGACATAAAATGTATCATTCCCTGTCCTCCATCAGCTTATATTCTATGGGGGAATGAGGGGAAGATGCAATGTGAGCACAGATGAATAAACACATTTGGAGAAAGAGAGAGAGAGAGCATTAATGATCAGGGAAGTATGTATGGAAAATGAGAGTACCTGGGCTGACCCTGGATAAACCACAATTTTTGACTCACTAATTAAATTGAAAGCCCTTTGAGAACGAAAATCTACAGATATAAAAAGGATAAGGTAGTCCCTAGCATATTTGAACTTCAACTTTCTGGTCGACTGGTTGTTGAATTTTGATCATGCTTTTAATGTAGTAAATCAATTCCATAGTGACTAAAAAAATAAAGCATCTGTTCCAACTATTCCCCCTATATATGGACAATGTTGATAAATTTGATCAAAATTAGTCTCAGAGTTATCAGAAGAGTTTTACATTCCACAGACGATCTCGAAGGCCCCTTCCAGGCATCATCCTATGATCATTTTACCCAGAGTTTAATGGGAAACACAGGGATACCAGAGTCAAGCAGAGATGGCAGCTGCTAGGGATGCACCACTTCAGAAAAACAAAATAAAAACAAAATAGACCAAGTGAATACGATCAAATTGAACACTAATGGTTCAGCAGTCTTGCCTCTGCACAGAGGTTGCAGAAGTGATCTTGGCCAGTATGTGTTGGCTAGGTTCAATCAAGGGGGGGGCTAACCTACACCAGACACACACAGCCTCTACATTCTCTGCAATGACATTGTTATATCACCCAGTAGTCTCCCTAAGGGTGCCCACTATCCCTCCTACCAATTAATCTGTTTGAGAGTATTAAAACCATGTACATTTTAATGATCCCAGGGAAAATGGAACACTGCAGAGGAACAAGAACAGGGGAAATTAGTTGTCAAGAAGGGTAGCTCTCTCCATAAAAAACATTTTTCTTTTCCTGATTGATGAGAGCAAATTCGTCCTACAGCTTCATACATGGAAAGTCCAATCAGCAAAGAGTTTAAATATATTTTAATACTTATACAGGAAAAATGTTGAAAGATTTATAGTACAATAAAATATCAATTTGAAACATAATGAGTTTGTCATAATTATTATTAAGAACTATTTAACTTGATATTTTATATGCTATATCTTCATTACAAACACTCCTTACACTAAGTCACTGTGGTTAGAAGTAAAATAGATTCATAAAGGCTATTACTTGCCTTTTGTTTTGTACTTGTTTTTAAGTAAGTTTACTGAGAATGAATAAAAGTTTTCATAAATTCATTTATTGGTTCTTAACACATTAAAATATATACATACATCTATACATATATGCATACACACATACACACATAATAGTTCAGGTCAAAACTATAAGGGGAAGAAAGAAAGAATCCAAATATACAGTGTTAAAAACAGATTTGATAATGCCCTAACTATAATTTTTCAACAACCTCATGAATATGGTCTTTACACATAGTAACATGCCACCCAGAAGCATGCATATAATAATACCACCACATATGGTTGAAACTCACTGAATACTATAGTCCCTAAAGAACTAAAATGGAAAATGAAGAGATACATGGATGGCACGAGTAGGGAGCAACATGTTGTAAAGAATTGCTCAGAGGAAATGGTATAAAAGATACCACAGAAAAGTATGACTGGAAGAAAATATGGATCAGTCATGTAAAGAGGGAAAGGGTAGCAGATGGACAGCATTTGTGATCCTCTAACTTCCATGCAATGCCAAAAGAGCTAGCTAAAGACTCCCCAGAACATTGGGTGTATTCCCAGAAGAGGATTTATAGTAGGACATGGGCAACAGTACACAAGATAGATAAGCATGGATTGACTGTGCTCATCATTACTGAAAGGAGAACTCACATCAGTGGGATCATGGAACTCTCAGAGTATTAAAGTCATTCTATCAAGCAGATGAACTGTGCCAACAAAATAATTTTTTAAATTTATCTCCTAAAAATGTTGAAGGATTTTTCCCCTGAAATACATGTTGTGATAGTAAATTCAGGAAGTGAGCAACTTTCACAAGTGACCCCATTCATGTATGAAACTTCTGAGTTTCTACATTCTACCAACTTCAACATTACTAGCTCTTTCTGGGCTCAGAAGCTATTTTGTCCTATTGATTGTGTCAGGTGGCACAGTAGATAGATTGCTGGGTCTAGGATAAGGAAAGACCTAAATTCAAATTTGACCTCAGAAATGTATTAGTTGTATGACCTAAGGCAAGTCACAACCTCTGTCTACCTCAGTTTCCTCAGCTATAAAAGAAGGATAATAATAGCTCCTACCTCCCAGAGTTGATATGAGGATCGAAGGAGATATTTATAAAGTGCTTAGCACCATGCCTGGCACACAGTAAGCACCAAATACTCATTTCCTTTCCAGAAGGTGTACACAGATTCCCTGACTTAATTTGGCCAAGGTATGGGAAAAATCCTTTTGCTTTTACTTCATTAAAACTGACATGAAATTTGTGAAACAAGGAACTCTAAAAAACTAAGAGAACATGCACATACATATATGTATAGACATACACATACATACATATATACATATAAAAAATCAAATTTATTTTAAAGAAACACAAAATAAACAAGTGCATATGGTTTGCTGATCCAGAATAAAAATCTGGCCATAGATATAGTTTAAGTAATCCTTCTAGTTCCTTTCCCTCATACCAGCATTGTCAAAGAAATGCTCAACATATACTCAAACTTTTCTCCCAAGAAAATTTTATATTGCCATGGCTCTAAGATCTAGTGGAATTTTTTATCTTCCTTTAACCTGATTATTACTGTATCAACAGGGATAGACTTCTCACCCAGCTCCACTCAGAATTAGAATTATATGAAAGAAGGGGTGGCTAGGTGGCGCAGTGAATAGAGCACCGGCCCTGGAGTCAGGAGTACCTGAGTTCAAATCTGGCCTCAGACACTTAACACAAAAAACTAGCCAGGTGACCTTGGGCAAGTCACTTAACCCCAACTGCCCTCCAAAAAGCAGAAAAAAATAGAATTACATGAAAGAGAGAGACAGAGAGAGAGAGACAGACAGACAGACAGAGAGAGCAGGCTTCATTTATTCTAGTTTCTAGGTATTATGTACACAGGAATACTCTCTAAACCATAGCTTAGAAAGCCCCATCAATGTGTTTTATTTTTACCAGTGAGACATAGCACACATTTAGTTCAAAACAAAGGAATCTAAATAAAATGATAAGTAATATGTCATTCCTGTCACAAGCCTTGATCTCTCTCTACTACATACACAAACTGTAATGCCACGCACTATCAGCTTCCCAAAAGAATGCTACTATGAACAACTTTTAAAGGTTTTTATTACACAGTATAGTGAACAAATTCAAGAACAAATCAAAGGAAAACATTCACAACAAATCACAATATAATATTCACAACATTACATCTTATCACAGAAAATCACAATGTAGTGTTCACAACAGCTTAACATTAAAATGGCCAATAGTTTTCACCAAAATGGTCACAATATTTAGAACAAAAAACAAAAGAACAATCAACTGGTATCCCTAAGGGGGTTTGCCTCCTTACTCAATTATTCAGTCATCTCAAAATATAATAGTCAGTCTTTATGGGGCAATCATAAGTTAACTCAATCAGTCGCCTATCTAGAATCAATCACTAAGTATCATTAATCACTAAATACAATTGTTAGAAAATTACACAAACCCTCCACCCCTCAGTCTCAAGTAAACTTCAATTTCATCACAGCATTCACTATCCAAGGAAAGACCTTTTCTCATCTTCACTAGGGGTGGTCTCTCAGATTTCTTGGACGCCCTTCCATGGTCCCAGATCCTACCTGAATCCACCAAACATTCACCTGGATTCAGAGGCAGGCAGCTCCCAGGTCCTTGTCCAGTCCTGTGGGAAGTTCCTGCTACATAATGAAGTTCACAGGGTTCAGCATACCTCAAAACCTTCACAATTTCTGTTCCCAGAAACTCAAGGATCAATTAAGCCACAAAGTCTTATCCTGATCATGCTTCTTCAGTCTTCCAGCAATTCGGCTGGCCCTAGGACTCAGAAGAAATCTTAGCCTTCCAGGAGGCCTTCTCAGCAGCAACTTCAGCCTTCACTAGATATTCTGGTTTCAAGGAAATCTTCTCTCAGTTCTCAGTCAGCATCCAGATGCTCACTAAGAGGAACTCTCTTTCTCTTCCACCAGGAGCCCACCAGGAGAAAAAAATTCTAACTCTGCCTCTCTGGAGCTTTTTTATATACGCAACACAGCATTGGCTTCCTGTTTCAGCCAAATCCTTCCTGTTATGTCAGCAACAGGAGACAGAGTTACCACCCTCGACCTCTTTCACAGAGTCTTGACTAAGGGCTAAGTACCTGCTTACTTGACATAACAAAAGGGAGTCTTCAAATTTAAATTAGTTACCACTAAACAAATGGACCCAATGATAAAATTGATCTTTCGTTTATATGTGGGGTATCAACCCATGAGGAATATATCATTCTCATGGAGTGACTTTTATGAAAAGATACACACAATGGGAACATGTATGACCAGGGTAACTTCTTGGCAGCCAAGAAAGGGAGGGAGGAAAGGGAACCATTCATTCTGCCATGCTGCACATCTATAGGTGTCTTCTACTGATGCTCTCTGATGAGCCTGTTATTATCCTGGCATTACTCTCCTGTGTTCCCTCTCTTTCCCAGGCACTTTTCTCTACTTCAGATGGTAAAAAGCTCCAACTATTTTCTTGGTTACCTTGTACCCCGTATAACATCTGCTATCAATGTGATGTGATGGTCATAGCACTTTCACTTAACTTATTTTTGTCGTCCAGTAGAAGGGTTCTGGTGTGAAGAAAGTTCTCCACTGAAGGGGTTATGAGCTGCTGCTAATTTCATCTCTTCTTATATCCATTTCTTAGCTCTAAACCTCAAATCAGTTTCTATCTTCAGGGCTACTTTAGCATTAGTCCTCCACAAAATACCTAAACTTTGGGATTCTAAAGTAAGGGGGGCATTGGATTTTTGATTGCAAAAACTATCTTCCATAGAAGCCCACCCACAGCATTCTTCAGCTAATCTTCTCTGTCAAATGTTTTGTCATTCAGACATCTCAGCTGATAACTCTGAAGCTTTTTACTGTCTTCTCACCCAAAGGCTATGAAAGTCTCTTCTCCTCAGCCAGCACAGAGAGAGTCATAGGATAAAATCATTTCTACCCTTTTAACTCTTCTCTTAACTGATTCTCTGAACTTTTTTTAAACTCCATTATCCTCTATTTTTTCCTGAGTCTCAGTTCAACTGTCACCTAAGTGGTCAGAAAAGAAAAACCATTTTACCTTCTTAGATTTCATCATACCTCCTGGCTGACTAAAGTCAATAAAACAACAAGTGTTTTTAAAAGTATCTCCTAAGGTATATGCATTATTCTAGGCACTGGAGGTACAAACACAAAGAATAAAGCAATCCATACTTTCAAAGATTTTGTTTCCTCCAATGGAAAAAAGAACTGAGAAACAGCAGGTTTTAATCTTAACCCCAATGGCCCTCTGCTCTATAAATCCAGACTTTCTACCTCTTCTTGGCTCAAAATTGGTGAGTCTCCAAATCCAGTATCCTCTCTGATTGGCTGTTCCAGCTCTCATAAGCAAGAAATGAGTGATATATTCTAAGTTGTTCAATCTTTCTTGGCTTGTCATGATTTCTGCCCAGTTCCTCAAATTTTCTTTGATTAATTGTCACTCAAATACCACTAGGCAAGATTATCTAAAATCTTCTCTATGTAATTCTAAAATTATCAAAATTACCTTAAATGTACATTAAGAATAACAGCTGAGAGGATTCTGGGAAGATGGCAGAGTAGGTCAGAGAATCGCAAGCTCTCAAGATTTTCCCCCACAAAAGAAATAAAATAGCACCTTAAAGTGAACAAAATATGGATGGAGATAAATAAGAATAGTGGCACCACCAGGATCTTCCTGGGACAATTTGAGAAGATTGGAAGAAAAATCCCAGGACTGGGTTTGGTCCCTATGAAGAGTAAACACCTACAGGCTAGGTTCTGTTTTAACCACAAGTGTCAAGCCCTACAGTTAGTTGGTTTGAGAGGCTGCCTAGGCCTCAAACAGAGAAACTTTCATCCCTCATAGTGAGGGAAGTTGGTATCTCAGCCCAGGAACACTGAGGGAACCTCTGTTGATAAAGAACACCAGACCCAGCTGTGCTGTGGAGAGTGGCAGTGGCAAGAAGGATCCAGCACATGCCCAGTGACTGCAGAAACAGTGGGGTTGAAAGCCCCTGGCTGTGGGTACTTATAAAAAGGTGGAGGTTTGGCTTTGTTTCCAGGTTAGAGGGGAAAACTGAAGACCTGGAGCAAAACGTACTATTTTCCATACCCCAGGACTAGAGGTGATTACAATAATTAAACTACTACCACAAAAAAAAATGAACAGGAAAAGGAGAAAGAATCCAACCACAGAAAGCTATTATGGGAATAGAGATGACTGGGACTCATCTTCAGGGGAGGATACTGAAGTAAAGAAACCCCCCCAAAGAGTAAGGTCAAATAGTCACCTGGCCAAAAAGAATCCATAAAAGATCTTTAAAATGACTTTAAAATTAAATGACAGAGATGGAGGGAAAAAAAAGAATAATCCAAGAAAACCAAGAAGGTTATGTAAGGAAAGTCAGCCAATTAGAAAATGAAATTCAGAATCTCAAGGAAGAAAATGACACCTTGAAAAAAAATTGGACAAAGTCAAGTCAGTGAAATTATAAGAGATCAGGAAATAATTAACCAAAATAAGAATAATGAAAAAATAGAAAACAGAGTGAAACATAAGAAAAACAAGAGATTTGGAGAATAGATCAAGAGGAGACAATAGAAAAGTAAGCAGACTAATTGAAAGTTATAATTAAAAAAAAGAATCTTGATACAATAACCCAAGAAATAATTAAAGAAAATTGTTGTAAAGCATTAGAACAAGGGGGGAATAGACATAGAAAAAATACATTGATCACCACTTAAAGGAGATCCTAAGAGGAAAACTCCTAGGAATAACATAGTCAAATTCTGAAACCCCTAGCTCAAGGATAAAATATGAAAAGCATCAAGATTTAAACAAATTAAATACAGTGGTTCCACAATTAGACTCACACAAGACCTAGCAGCAGAGACATTAAAGAACCATGAGTCTTAGAACACTATATATCAAAGAGCAAAAGAACTAGGACTCCAGCTGAAAATATTATACCCTTGGTGGTGGAGCCATGTGGAGTGGAACTCCACATGACTCCCACTCCAAACACTGCCAATACCTGTAAAATATGACTCTAAACAAATTTTAGAGCTATGGAATCCACAAAGTGATAGAGAGAAACAAATATCCTGCTGAAGGCAGTCTGGCAGGATAACAGGAAGGGTCTATAGCACCAAGTTAGGAGCCAAACACAATCCCACATAAACCACCCATGACCAGACCCAGGGTGGCCCCGACATATGGCATAGACAGGCCAGAGCAGATTTCAAGAGAGTGAATGTAATGGTAATTAATGGGAGAACAGCTCCCAGGTCCTTGTCCAGTACTCAAGGCAATCCCCGGCACACACTGAAGTTCACAAGGTTCAGCACACCTCGAACCCTTCAGGATTTCTCTTGCCTGGAACTCAAGGATCAGCCAGGCCACCAACAAACAAAGTCCCATCCTGTTCATATCTGCAGTCAGCCACTCAGGAACCAAACCAAGATCTGTCTTGTCTCTGAAATTCTCCTGCTTATAAAAACTGGCCTTCTCCCAAGTCAACGTGGTTCAGGGGAGTGTCTCAGCCAATAGCATACTTCCAAGTCACAGGGGAATTCACACCTTTTCACCAATGGACAGAGTTCTGGGAATTCACACCTTTTCACAAATGGACAGAGTTCTATACTTAACACTAGGTTACTAGGATCTACTTAACATCTGATCAAACAAATTAGTTACCATTACAGTAAATCACCAGCAGCTGCAGTGGTTTCCAGACTTCTCAACCCGTAAACACCAAAGAGAAAGTAAAAGGTCAGTGGGGAACTCTGTTGTAAATAAGTGCCAGAAGAGTGTGGTCCAGCCCCTGCCCCTAGGGCAAGAGGTGGTGGAGGCATGGTGGCTGCAGCTGCTGCTACATGGCTGCCTCCTGAGCTCCTGGTACAGATGGTAGGGGGACCAAGTGACCATTCAGAGGGTAATTGTTCTTGCTTTGACCTGCTTGGATTTGGATAGTGGTCTTGGGTGGTGGTCCTATGGTGTGTGGCAGTGTGCCAGAACTTAGTGTGTTTGAAGAGAGGGCACCTTCCTCATAGCTCTGACAACATCGGTGAAAACCCCAGCAATTTGGGACATAGCTCTCTGCCCTCTGGAAGTAGAGTTCTACCATGGCAAAGAGCTCAAAGGTCAAGTAATTAGCTGGCAAGATGAGCAAGCAGAGGAAACACAATCAGACCATAGAATCCTTTTTTGGGAACAAAAAAGATCAAAACATGGAACCATAAGAAGTCAATGAAGTTAAAATCCCTGCATCAAAAGCTTCCAAGAAAAATATGAGCTGGTTACAGGCCACGGAGGAGCTCAAGAAGAATTTTGAAAATCAAGTAAGAGAAGTAGAGGAAAAATTGAGAAGAGAAATGAGAATGGTGCAAGAAAACCAGGAAAAGTGAGTCAACAGCTTGCAAAAGGAGACCCAAAAAAATACTGAAGAAATTAACACCTTAAAAAAAATAGGCACCAAAAGCCAATCAGGAGAAGAATGCCTTAAAAAGTCAAACTTCCCAGATGGAAAAGGAATTTTAAAAACACACTAAAGAGAATAATTTGTTCAAAATTATATTAGAGCAAATAGAAGCTAATGACTTTATGAGAAATCAAGATACTACAAAACATATCAAAACAAATGAAAAAATAGAAAGCAATGTGAAATATCTCATTGGAAAAACCACTGACCTGGAAAACAGTTCCAGGAGACATAATTTAAAAATTATTGGACTACCTGAAAGCCATGATAAAAAAGCCTAGAAATCATCCTTCAAGAAATTCTCAATGAAAATATCATACATTGAAAAGGTATTATCTGCAATGAAAAAAATGGACATTTGATAAACTGTCAGACTTTAAAGACTTTATTTTTTTAAATCCTGAACTTAATAGAAAATTCAACACACAAGAACCAAGAGAAATATATGATAATGTACACAGCAAAGACATAAGGAATTCATAAGGACAGACTATTTACTATATACATATATATAGTGTATGTTTAAGATTCTTATTAATAATTGGGTAGCTCATAAGAAAGACTGGGGTAAACCTAAACATGATAAGAATTTTTAAAGCAAAACTATTTAGGAATAGCTAAAAAGAATAATAATTTTGTATGAATGAGGTACAAGAGGAAGAATTGACACAGAGGAATTAGATGGCAGAGGAGGGCTGGTAGTTCTGGTAACCTAATTTCATCAGGAATGTGTTTGAGAAGAAACAATACATATATATTTAGGAGATCATAAAAATCTTCTAAATTCATAAGAAATAAAATAGTAGGGGCATTGGAAGGGGAAAAGGAGGAGGAAGGGATCTTTAGAGGGGAGAATGAGGGAATACATGAAAGGGAGGTATAGAAGGGTGTTTAGATTTATGGGAATGAGAGGATGGGGAGGGATTCTAGGAGGGGGTTAAGCAAGTAACCGGAAGACAAGGTAGTGGGTAGAGAAGTAAAGTAGAGGAAGCAAGAGGCATAGGAAAATAGATATGCACAAACTTAAAAACAATGTTCAGAAGTTTGGGAAAGGATGTGTCTATAGATGTAGGCATTTAAGTATACGTGTATGTATTTATAGCTAGAGAGAAACATCTAAACTTTATTGTAGCCTTCTGGTGGAATGGGGGAGAAAAAAAAGGACAAAGTAAAAAAGTGCACAGCAGAGAACAAAAGAAGCAAATAAAAGATGGACCATTCTCAACTTATTTATGTGTATTATTTATCATACAAGCTTTCTTGAAATTAAAATTTATTGTTACATATTTTGAAATCTCTCATGTTCTGCTATACCCACAACAAGCTTTTTTTCTTTCTAATTCTGTATTTAAGTTCCAATATTTGTTTATGATATTTTTGTTTCTTTTCTCTATTGTGTATTTGTGTCCTGGCATTTGAGTCTATAATATTTTTAATTAAAAAAAGAAGATTAACAGCCATACCATAATTCTCACCAGAATAAAAACCCACAGACTCACAGAATTTTAGGATAGAAAGAGACTTCAGGATTCATTTAGGCCTGTTTTCCTGAAGCATGAATCACAGAAAAGTCATCTGTAGCATCTTTGATGAGTTTTTTCCCATCTCTACTCTAAAAATCTCTAGTGATAACACATTCTGTACCTCCTAAGACAGATCATTCCATTTGGAGTACCTCTGCTATAAAGTTTTTCCTTCACAATGAGCTGTAATTTGTGCCTCCCTTGTCTCCCCACCCTAGTCTCCTCCCAGGACCAAGCAAATAAGTCTGATATCTACATGGAGATATGCAGAATTTTAAAGTCAAAAGTAATTTTCTCCTAGAGATCATACAATCAAAAAATAATAATTTTACAAATGAAGAAACTGAAGCCCAGAGAGATTAGTAGTGTCATTTAACCACAAACTTTCTTTTTTTAATGTAATAAATTT
>CM053601.1:97523755-97551424 GCA_028646575.1 Pseudocheirus occidentalis | reverse complement strand
ATGATCATGATGATCTTACACAATTTGGAGCTACATTGAGAAGCATAAGTTCTAGGAAAAAGGAAGTTATAGTCCTTTTGTGCTGGTCAAAATACACATAGAATGTTGTGTTCAGTTTGGGGTAACAAAGTTTGTGAATGATGCTTACCAAAGCTTTCAGAAGAGAACAATGAGGACAGTAAGTGAGTTTTGCATATTTCACCCGTATAACTGATATCATACTGCTTGTCTTCTCAATGGGTGGGGGGCAATAAGGGAGGGAGGGAGAGAATTTGAAAATCATTTTTTTAATTAAGGTTAAAAATTTTTACATGTAATTGTGAAATAGTTAAAGAAACCTATGCATATATATTTTAATGAGAACTATCTAAACAATGGCTATGTAAACTAGAATTGATAGAACTGATCTCCAAGATCAGATAATCCTTGAATTTTATGATTTAATTTCTGTTAACATCAACGGTTTTGAGAATCTATATGGGCTACTTCCCTCCTTTTGGCAAAGAGGGCAGTTTCAAAGGGAGGGTCACTACACTATTAGAAATGGTAAGTGTGTCAGTGGTTTTGCTTAATTAAAAAAAAACAACAGTTGTTCGTGCTTGCTTCCCTTATATGACAAAATAACTAACAAATAAAATGGATTAATATCTACAAAAACATAAAAGAATGAGATTTACAAGGAATTGAGAATCTAAGCAATCTGATGTTAGAAAGAAAAATTAAGCAAGTCACAAATAAAACACCAACAAAACCAAACCCTTATACTGGAACTCAAGGTGAATCTCATCTAATATTTAAAGAATGAATAACTATTATGTTTGAAAAATTCTTCATAAAAAAGGAAAAGTAGGTTTTTTTTAAATCAAACTCTTTCTAGGAAACAAATATAGTTCTCATATCAAATCATGGAGCAATAAAGCAAAGAAAAATAGGATGATAACTCAAAAATATTAAATAATACAACAGAAACAAGATAATAGAAATATTCTAAAATACATAATTTAATTCAGAAAGCACATATTAAGAAACTCCTATGAGTGCAAGATTCTGGGGGTTCCTATGACCTGGTAGGGTTTATACCTGGAATCTAAAAATGGCTCATTATTAGCAAAACTACATATGTATATATGTGTGTGTGTGTGTATGTATACATAAAGATTGACAGCTTATTATCAGTAGTACCTTATAATGTAGTTTTCCTGTTTCTCTTTTCCCTGCCGCTGTGTGATTGCCACTCCAACTTTTTTAAATCAGTTTAGCCTCTTAGAGTTTCTCACAGTATGACCCATTCTGCAGCTCTTCACAGCTCCCATTAGATTAGGGTGGTCCCTGACATCAGTCTCTGCGTGTAGCTCCCAGCCTCTCCTGGTTTACTTTGCCTATTCTTTGAAATTCCCAGAAGATGGTGTTGCCAGAAGCTTGATTTCTCTGTAGAAAGGAGTGTTTTGGAATTTCTTTTGTCATAGTAAGAGACATAGGTCTTCTATATGCTGCAAATTCAGAGTCAGACTAGAGTGTCTCTCCTCTGAAGTTTCTTCTCTTCGTAATACTTTCTGCTAATTTCTTAAAAGAACTTTATACAGTTCCTAGTAGTCAGGGACATGCCCTACCCCCATTAATTTCTCCATTATTGATAGGGACTGAGTTAGAGGCAGTATGGAGTAGTATACAGAATGCTGGAGTTAGGAAGCCCTGAGTCCAAATCCCTCCTCAGACACTTAATAGCTGTACACGTCCCTTAACACTGCCCCCCCCACACAAAGAACCTCAGTTTCTTCATTTCTAAAATGAGAGGAACTTGTAAAAATGGATCTAAGGTCCTATCTAGCTCTAAATCTGTGAAACTATGATCCTCTACCTAACTTTATTGGCTGGTGTCAGGTCCCAGGCTCCTCTTGAGTGTATTTATTGCCCACGTTATAAATTCCTGTAGGGCTAGAACTTTGATTTTAAAAAGTCCAGATTTGACTTCAATTTTCTCTAGAATCCCAGGAGAGCCTCTATTCTATGGACATCTAGGCAGATTATTGAAATTACTCTGGACTGTTTATCTTTTTAGAGTAGAATGGCAGAATCCACAACTTTCCACCATGTTCACAATGTGCTCTCTACTTTCAAAGTGTTTGCATTGTAATTAGATTAAGGTCTGTTCTAGGTACAAAATTCTGGCATCTATGTTTAATCTGTCAAAGCCACACTTCAGAGGCATCCTTTCACCTTTTAGAATTGCCATCTAGTTTTGAAACAGGCTAACCCCATATAACGTTCAGGTAAATCAATGCAACAATGAGCGTTCATTCGGTCAGCTTTAAAGCAATCAGCATTCCCACATTATTTCTAGGAATACTCAGTAAACCTGGATGTTGCCTACATCTTTATTTTAATTTTATATTCAGTCTGAAGTAGCGTAATGGGCCCTTTCTGAGTCTCTCAATTAGGTGATGACAATGATTCAAATAGGTGAGAAATCCTTCACTAAATATGAAAGTATCCTACACAAGGGTTATAGTTAAGAGGCTTGTAGTTATGATAGGATCAATATCTACTAATATCTAGTGCAAATTGGTGATGGATTATGGATTAGGATGGGACTAATCCCTAGAGCCCTCATAAAAACCTGCAAACTTGAAGCCTAAAGCCGTTAATAGTTGATTCTATGAGATTCTTCAAATCATATGTGACACAGAAGTAGATAAGGGTTCATTTTAAATCAAGCCAAATTCACAAAAAGAAATATTTAATTCTAGGATGCCATTTGAACAATGAATTGACCTTATGGTGGTAGAGACAGTAACATTATTAGGAGTGTCCTATTCAACTTTGTCCCATAAGTTTACAGTAGCTTGGAACTGGAATTGCTTGGTATGTGGCAAATTGGGTGAATGACTTGCCAAGGACCACATAGCCATGAAGTGTCTGCCATCACATTTGAACTCAAGTCTTCTGGGCTCCAGGCCTAATGCCCTATCCTCTCATGCCACAATCCAAATGAAAACAAAATATTTATTTTATTGGCCTGTGTCCAATAACAGTGTCAATTGACTGATTCTTTTTTCTCAACTTCTTGTCATTGTTTTGTGAGTCAATACTGTTTATTTCCTTTGGTTATCTTTATGTTCCAGTTTTACAAGTGAGTTTGTATGCCAAACTAGGTAGCACAGTGTATAGTTTCAGGTTTGGAGTCAGGAAAACTCTTCTTAAATTTAATCTGGTCTCAGACACATGCTGGCTGTGTGACCCTGTGCAACTCATTTAACCCCATTTGCTTCAGTTTCCTGGCAAACCATCCTAGTATCTTTGCTTACAAAACCCCAAATGGGGTCACGAATTGTCAGACACAACTGAAAAATGACTAAACACAGTGTGTGACTTGAGAAACTCATAGTCAAAATAAATTATGTTTAAAAGATGAATTTTAAGTGATTTTAAAGCATCACACCAAGCGCACGTCAACAAAAAGAAAAAAAGACTGTAGAAAATAAAATAACATGAACTGATTCAAATATGAAGTGAGGAAGTTAAAAGTGAATACTTTAGGATAGCAGTAGAAATTCTGGGACTCTTATGACGCACCAAAGCATTATGAAGAGTTCATTGAGTTATGAGTCAGAATATTTAGTTTAAAATTGACTCAGACACCTAAAATGTATGTGTATAGAGCAGATATGAGCTAGGTATTTGCAAGGGAACTTGATGACAGCACTCTAGGTTTTGTCATACAGTGAAGTGTCACATGGAGGGGGGCAATGCATCAGAGAGACCAGAAATCCCCTAAAGTGTACCAGAATGGTTCATATCACATGAAAGTCTCTGACACAAGTTACATCTTAGGTTCATTTACACAACAGGACTGATATTTATCAGGGTTCCTTCTTCCCTACAACATGGGTTAGTCTAGTTTTTCCCTACAAGGTGCTGTTCACAGTTCCATTATAACTTGACATATATGTTCCTAAAAAAATCACCATTATGCCAAATCACTTACTAAAATCCACAGAATTAAGGGGGAAAATGTAAATAGGGGCACCACACTAAAAAATTTTCTCATTAACACATTTAAAAAAAGGTATGAACCTAATACTAATTGCAGGAGTTTTATAAGTGTTTTCTATATAGTGACATTAAAAAATACAGGAATCCAATTTTTAAAAACAGTACAGTTTTATGCATGTTAATTGGTTAATAAATACATAAATACTACCATTAATAGTGATTCACCTACAACCTGGCTGGACAAGCAAGTTGGGAAAGTCTACCACTCTTGAGGTGTAATGCCAAGCAAAGGCAACTTTCAAGGTTTGGATTATCAGTATAGCAAACCCCATTTATTCAGTGATAGATTAAGGCAAACATTCACAGAAAAGAGAAAATCAAAACAGTGTAACTCATTCATTTAGCAAATAAGTTCTCAATTCAATTGCAAAGCACCAAGATCCAAGTATCCTACCCCTGACCAGTACTCAAAGTAGCCCACTCCTGGGCAGTACATTCATTTAGCCCCTTCTCAAATGGAGATTAGTTTTCAATCATCAACAAAGTATATTCATTTGGTCAATCACAGAGCACAAAACATCAAAGGTTTCCTACCCCTGGATCACAACTGAATCACAATACCATCCATTAATGCCAAGCACTTTCTCAAAAGGAGCAGAAGAGTACAAAAGGCCATCCACCCTTAAGCTACAACAAGGTTAAGAAATCATCACAGGGTCCAATGCCCAAGGAGAGGTCCTGTCTTCATCTTGACCTGAGGCAAGTGCTCAGCAAACCCAGTTTCTGGAGAAGCAAAGCCTAACAAAGCCACAACACACATTGCCAGTGTCCTCATCAAGCCACTCTCAAGTCCTAGAACCCCTGAATACATCAGCAAGGCTCTCTTCCAGGATTTCAGTAAACATACAATACGAAAATCCTCCTTTACAGCTTCTGAACCAACATCATGGTTCCAGAACCTCGGCAATAGCAGCACTGTCCTTCACCAGCAGGTGAATCTGGCAAAACAACATCAAAACAGACACACAAAAATACCAGCATCACTGCCCTGCCTCCTCAGTTCTCAAAAGTCCTGGGTAGCTCCAACTGGCCCTCAGCAGTCTTTCTCTCAGCAACTCTGGCTCTATGATACTGGATACTGCTCTCCAAATGTCCTTCTGGCCTTCTCTCAGCTTGGGCCTCTCTCCAAAATCATGGCTCCTCCCAGTTCAACCCTCTCTCTTCACATCAAACCAATCCATCCCACAAATGAGATTCACAAGCTCTGGGTTTTAACACTCAACCCAAAACCCAAGCCAATACAGGGGGATCTCCAAATTCCATTACCAATTCAGGAGGCTGTGGAGGAAGGTGAGAATAAGGAAGAGGTGGGGTTAGGGTAGAATAGCTCTCCTGCTTCTTATTATCAATTGAGAACAAATTTATATTTTTGAAACATGAATTATAGCAAAATTGGCTATACATTATTGGCAAACGGGGGGAACAAAGTTCAAGCTGTTACCTCCCCTGATCTAGTATCTTGGTGGTTTCTGATTTTGTTGACATGACATCCTGGTCACCTGAGGGAATAAAAAGGCCCATCCACCTAGGGCTAGGGTCTTTTAGACTTGACAGATATGTTGAGACCTCTTGAGTCACTATATTTTCATCTGCCAAGAATATGAGTATCATTTCAGTACAAGCTTGCCCCTAAAAATACAGAACTAAAATTTTAATTGACTCTAGCATGCACAGTAGTGCTCTCAAAAAGGAGGCATTGTCATGTTGTGTGTTTTTCTATAGAGTGTGAGGGGGAAAAAAGATAAATCTTGAAATGAGAATAAACTCTCACAAAAGATTATTATCAAGGAGATATCTATAGCCTGTGCTACAAATACCATAGAAGAAACTCAAAAAAAATGTCTGTAGATCAGTAGTGTCAACCTCAAATAGAGAGGCCATTATCAATTATGTGTGGGGTACAAAGGCCCTAACCCAAATTGACTACTTGAAGACTTCTCAAGGTGAAAGTAGAAAGGTTTATTAGACTCTATGGAGGAGCTAGCAGTCCTTGCTCTGGGAAGTCCAGAATGAGGAGGCTGCCTTACAAAAGCAGAAGTTAGGTTAAATAGGCAAAAACCACAAAATCCTTCCCAAAATCCCCTCCCCAGTAATGGGACCTTTATTATCATTGGTGGGAAGGTGTGTCCTTACAATCCTTCTACCCAATACAAAATTATTTATCATAAGTATACTTGTCACAGATTACATATTTTTCTTCTTGTTTACCAGAAAGCAGACAATTTACAGAAACACCTGGCAGACATTACTTGTTGCAAAAAGTAGGCTATTTATAGATCACTTGTTGCTTTTTTTTGTTTACCAAAGACAGGAATCTAGCAGACACATTATAGAAAAATAAAACTTGGGCCTATCAAGACTAAAGCCTAGCTCAAGTTTGGTGACTGTCTCCTTTACCCCATGAGAATATTTTCACTTGTCCCTCTCAATCTCTAATTTCTTGATAGTGTGTGGTGATAAGAGACAAGGAACTTTAGCAGACAGTCTATTTGAGAAACCACACTCTGTCCTACACAATTGCATAACAATTCTCTGCTGCTGCATAGACTTAGAAAACTACAAATTAACATTATCTATGTGTTACTATATTTTTAAAATTTATTTTGCTAAATATTTCCCAGTTACATTTTAATCTGGTTCATCTGGTAATATTGTGAGGCCACAATGCAACCCCAGGGAGTATTTGGTACCTCTGCTGTACACTTTCTGAGTAACTACAGAATGTAGTAGACCAGCTACAGAAATACTAGATGAAAACAAAAGACCAAAGACTAAAACTGAAAATGAATAGACCGCAAAGTATGGAGAACAGGGAAAAATTTTCAATGACTTTCATGCTGTCTACATTTCCATTTATGCCATGGGCCAGTAACTACTACTTATGTTTAAAATGCAAGCTGTCCTCCCTCTTAGAAGAGTAGGGGGTTCACAGAATGCCTTTATACTATGCAAATTGTAAGGAAAATGAAATGTTTACTCTAAAATGGGGGAGAAAGGCTTTAATGTTAAAGCAGGGGGTGGAGGTGCAGAAAAGGAAAAAAAGTCAGAGGAATTTTGAACTGTACCAAAAAACTAGTAGAAGGAAAAATATGACACACACACAAAAAATAAAGGGCCACTTTTCCAGAAGAGCAAAATGAAAAAATGTAAAAGACAGTTCCTGCCCTCAAGCTGATACGTGGCAAGAAGAAAGGAAAGGCTCTGAGAAAATCTCGGGAGTCTTAAAGAAAACTAAAGATTCTGAGAAAAAAAGAAAAGGCTTTCCAGGCAGAGAATAGCCAGGATGAAAACAAAGAGGTAGGAGACTGGGTGCTATGTGTAAGGAACAATTAAAAGGCCAGTTTGGCAGGACTGCTATTATCTGTGGAGGGACAGATTTGGAAAATTAAGCTGTGAAATGTGAAACCTTCAGGTTATGGAGACCCCCCTTGAGTTTACTGAACAGAGAAGTGGCATTGGTCAGATTTGCAATGTAAGAAAATTGGTGTAGTAGGGGGATCTGAAGTGGGGAGATGAATGAGGAGACTATTACAACATTCCAGGCAAAAGGTAATGAAGATGTGAGCTATATTCGCTATCTCTCAACAAAATATGTTAAGAGAAAGAACAAATATAAGAAATGTTATGGAGGTAGAGGCTACAAAATTTTGGTAATTGGGTGTCAAATGTGGCTGAACAGAAAGAAAGGGAAAGTTGAAATAATAGGGACGTTCAAAAGTGGGGCCAATTTGGAGGAAATAAATTCATTTTTGAACATGTTTTTGAGATGTCTCTGGTGCCTCCAGTTCAAAATTTCTAATCATGTGCGGTTGAACCTCAGGAGAGAGACTAGGGCTGAAAAATGAATCTGGAAGATTATTAGTATAGAGATGATCATTAAATCCATATGAGGTGGTCATCTAGAGAGAGTGACTAGAGAGAAGAGGGCTCAGGACAGAGACTTGGGGCTATTCAAGGTGAGGACCATGTTGTAGATAATGAGCTACCAAAGGAGGATGAGGATAGTTGGAAGGAGAACCAAGAGACAAGTGTAAAAACGTGTGAGAGAAGAGAGTTTATCAGAGGAGAGGGTGACCAATAATGTCAAATGCTACTAAAAGGCAAGGAAGTATAAGAAATCCAGAGATTCAATAAAAAATATGAAAAACTTTAGTAAATAAATGGCTCACAAAAATCGTCATTAGATTTTTCTGTGTATTACTAACAAAACCCAGTAAGAGAAGATAGAGGGACTGAATTCAAAGTAACTACAAAATTCCTAAAATATCTGATAAACTTGACAAGATATACTTAGAACTTAGAGGAATACAACTACAAAACTTTCATCATATAAATAAAAATTGTATAATTGAACAGATTTGTATAAGATATGTTCATATAATAGGATGATAATACTATCTATAATAATTTACAGATTTGTATGAACTTAAGTCAAGTTAATTAACTGGAACCAAACTGACAACATATACAATGATGTTATGGACACCAGCATTGAAAATTTCCTATCAAAGTTATGACCAATCTTAAATTCAGGAATCAGTATTTGCTGAGTGCTAATGGCATCAAAAGAAATCAATAAAACTTTTTAAAGAAGATGGAGAAAAGTGGGCCAGACAACTGTCTAGTTAAGTCAAGTCAGTTTGGAACTAATTAATGCTCGGATAAAAAGAATAATTATACTAGTTCAATGGCAACTTGGAAAAAGTTATCCATATTTACCCATAAGGATAAATGTCTAGTGCTGTGCTCTTTAATGCCTTTATCAATGACTTAGATATAGTTATAGAGAGCATATATCTCATATTTGGAGATGATGCAAAGCTTGAACAGATGGTAAAGATAATGCATGATATTATGCCTTAAAGTTAAAAGGCAGTGGTGACATGGTGGGAGATGGATAAAAGGGTGAGGGAAAGTTCAAATGAACCATGTAATTAGAATGGGAATAAATTATTGGTACCTATGCCCAGTTCTGAAGTAATCAGCAAATTTTTGAAATGCTGAATGGTAAATCTGTTCTTTACCCTTACTTGATTTTATAGCAACATCTGGTAACCATGAGACTTCTAAAATACATGCATATATTGTGCTACAATTAGCTTCTCTATTCTATTATTACAGATAGCTGGGTGGCGAAATGGATGGAGCCAAGAAAACCTAAGTTCAAATTCAACCTTTGACACTAGTTATGTGACACCAGACGAGTCATTTAATATTTGCTTCCTCAGTTTCCTTTTCTGTAAACTAGGAATAATAATAGCACCTATCTCCAAAGGTGGTTGTGAGGATAAAATGAGATAATATTCATAATGTACTTGACAAATTTTAAAGCACTATATAAATGCTAGCTAGTAGTAGTGGTATCACTTTCTATATATGAATATTTTGTACTTGGATATAAATCTAGCTTCCATTTTAGAACATGTCTTACTGAAGGCATGCACATATACTTACACACAGTCTAATATCCACTACTAGTAAAACCTACTTATTTAGTTATGACTATATCTACCTCATTATGTTAATCAAAGAGAGGAAGAATCTCATTCCTGCTACTGGCTAAAAGATTGTATATGTATATATATGTTTATGTATATATGTATATGTATATATGTATATGTATGTATGTATATATAATATGTATGTGTGTATGTATATGTATATGTATATATATGAATGAATAGACCTAAGATACTATTAATATTGGGGAAAATAGCTCAGGATAGGAGGGAAAAACCTTTATAAAGTCTGATCAATCATTACTATTATTAGAGATTTGGGCTACTGTCCTCATAGCCATTTATTCTAATGTTGAGGCTCTTAACCGTTATTTTTTTTCACGGATTTCTTGAATCTTTTAAACCTATGGACTCCTTCTAAGAATAATGTTTTAAGTGCATAAAATAAAATATATAAGAAACCAATATATAAAAGAAACCAATTTTATTTAAATGCAGCTATGAAATTATTAAACAAAAAAAAGCAAATTCATGAATCTTGTGTTTAAAAGTCCCTGAATAAAACTATGAAAAGAATAGGTAACAAAGTCACAAAATCCTCAAAGTCACAAAATCCTCGAAGCCGATTTAAAAGTTGCAAGGTACTCCCACACCAATGTAATACTCCCACCTCATTCAAAAGCTTCAGCCAGAATTGCTCATCTTAGTTTCCAACAGTAGGTGGTTAAATACTATCATTTAAATACTCCTCATCTTAAGGGAGTCTTCAAGTAGTATCTCATTTTCCCAAGGCCTGAGTAAATAGTCTTAGAGCATCCTTAGACTAAAGGAATAGTGAGGTTCCAAAAACCTCTTGACAGCCTAGGACATTGGAATGAATTGAGTGAAATCTAATAGGAATACAAGTAACAAATTATTTGGAGCCCAAATATAAATTTCATAAGCACCAGGTAGAAATAATGTTTTTTGGAGGGGGGAAATAAATATTTGAAAAAGTGCATGTGGAAAGGATCTAGAGGAGTTCTGAGTAAGAAGGTCCTGTCAAAGGTCCTAGAGGAGCCCAGGCTGCCCTTACCTCCATAAACAACCCAGAAAGATCTAAAAGGATGCCTAATGTTAAAATGATCAGGAACACAAAATAAAAACACCACTAAGCTATTCTATTCAATAAAAGACTATACATGAAAGCCAAAAGGCCATGTGTACTCACAGAAAGGGACATGCCAGGGGAAGCAGAAGGAAGCAAAAGTTCCAGTTAACAAGGCCAAAAGCCATCAGGATAGGATCTTTGCCATGGCCTGTTGATGTAGCAGCAGGAGAAAACACCATTTCCAGATAGACCACTGTGGAGAGAGACAGGCCAGGCAGTGCAAATCTCAGAACACTCTCAGCCATAGCAGGAGACCAGGCCAGCTCAGTGCCTATGTACATGTGCCAGGAGCCTTGGCGAAGACAATCATGATCTCTCCAAAATCTGATTATCACCTATCAGGGCCATGGTAAGGAATAGAACCAATTTCCTGTTGGGGATTATGCATATGAATTAATGAGAAAGTTCCACACAAAAAAAAAGAAAAGAGAGAAAGAGAGAGATGGATATGGAAGTATTTAATTCCATAATGTTGTTCATAATGATAAGAATACTCATCCACCAGACAATGAAAAGAGCAGAAAGCTTGCAGTCACTCTATGTGCAAAAGACAGAACAATTTCTTAAACTTTTCTTCAGGACAGTAAGTCAACTACAGAGGGCCACAGAAGACCAGCTCATAGATTCATTGCAGGCCATATAGTATATGAATAAAAAAAAACATTGCATGTGTCAAGTAACAAGCATGAGAGAAAATCCAGACAGCTAAAAGATTGGATCCCATGAGACCAAACAACTGGATGAGAAGATCACGGTAAAACAAGATAGAGGTAGAACAAGAAAGTGATCTGGCTCTTTAGAGATAGATATCAACAGTAATCACGAAGTGCTCACATCTTTTCAGTGAATCAATTCACAATCGTTATAGAGGGTCATAACTCTGAATTGCATTGGATAGGAAACTTTCAGAGAACGTAATTACCTCTACCAAGGATAGTTAGCAACTTTACACCAACTTGTTGGTCTTAGAGAGTGGTTTACATCATTGAAAGGTTAGATAACTTCCTTAGAGTCACAGAGCTGGGGTTGCCACAGAGGTAGGACTTGAACCCAGGTCTTTCAAGATTCAAAGCCATTCTTTCAATCCACTTTTACCTTGCTGCCTTTCAGATACAAATTTGAATGTGAATATAATTCTTGTGTTCAATTATATATACATAAGCTGTACATACAGGTTGTCATCCCCATGTTATTCCATGTAAGACGGAACAAATTTAAATCTCTTCTGGGGTATAAGATTGTACTATTTCTAGTATCTTTAAATAAAGAAAAAGAATCTTATCATATAACTGTTTCACCTAATACATGATCCCAAGGCTGAGATCCCAAGTGTTATCATTGAGTAAGTTCCTTGTGGTCACAGACTGACTTACTCTTTACCTGTATCTGTATTTCCATCACTTAGTACAGTGCCTAGAACATAAGAAGCACTACTTTTCTTGTCTTCAAGCAGGCTTGCCAAAGGATTTCAGGTGCCCTAAAAAAAAGTAGGGCTGCCACTGAACACTCTCCTGGTCTGTCACATGTTACGTACAGCAACCAGCCATCATCTAGTCTAACCTATCTGCAGCCTGAAGAAGTTTACAAGCTGTGCAGGTATACTTTAAAATAAATATCTGGGATTTTGTACACATAAATGTATGTACAAGGAACTTATATTATTTTTCTTCGTTTACTGATTTTTGACTTTTAAAAAGACATAAATGCACAATTTAATGGATTTCCTTACAGGTCATAATTATTTTTCCTACATTACAGAATGATATGTCCTTGTCTATAAGACTAAAAAGTGCCCTGTATCAGACAATTAAATAACCCACAGAATACAGAAACAAAGTATACACCATAAAAGCATAGTAACTTCAAAGCCTCTTTTTCTTCTTTTTGTCTCTTTTCCTTGAAAATAAGGACAAATCTTCGAAGTTCTGATGATTCTATTGCTAATGATTCCCCTCAAGGTATATGAGTTTTAGAATAAGTTTGATGTAGAATAAAATACCATAATGACCAGTGTAGCATGTAGTGCACTAGAAGAAAAGACTGTTTCTTAAAACTTAAAAGGCCAAATAGGCCTAAGATCTAAAGAACTACCTAAAGGTTAAGGAAAAAAATACTCTTTAAAGAGCTTTGTAGAATATAACCATAAAAAAGCAGCAAAGTGTAAAGAACAAAATGACTATAAAGATGTAATGACATATCCATGATCTTAAAAAAAAGTCCCTAATAAATCTTCCAGTACTGTTGCCTAATTTAAATGTGAAACTTTCTAAAGTCTTCTAATGCTATGCTATATTATCAGCTTCAAGAAGAGTTTCATACTTTATGGGATAAAGTAAAGTGAAAAATGTTGGAAGGGGGAATCTATTTTCCAGAGTGTACCTCATTTTCACAGGGAATAGCAGTTATCTGAGCTAAAATCAGTGGTTTTTGTGAGTGTGGGTATCCATTCACTATATCAACACAGGGCACAACCTACAACCATAACTTTGTTGAAAGTGTCTAGGGATTGTTGTTTTCATAAAAAATGCCCATCACCTGGTAAGCAAACCTCTGTTTAGGAATCCTCCAAAATTAGCTAGACTGGTCAAGTGATAAATGTTGTTGAGTTCATACAATGAAGCCTTTCCAATTTGGTAGAATTTACATAGAACTTGTATTCATTCCTCTCATTGGTATCACCTTTTCTAGGTCCCAGGTTTGTTCCCTACCAAATACTATGAAAATAGAAATGTGACCAGGATCAAGGTGACTTTGTTTTTAAGATGAAGCTCAATAACAATACAATTTAGCAACATCACGTGACAACTCAGCCAAAAAAAAATAAGCTATAATTTCCAGGTAAAGTTGGATGACATCATTCTAAAGTTTATATAGCACAATGAGGTGTTTGCAAAACACATTACAAATATGATTTCATTTTACCCTCACAACAACCTTGGGACATTGGTGTTATTATTATTCTAATTTTACAGATGAGGATACTGAAGCTTAAAGAGGTCAGGTGACTTGGCTAAGGTCACCAATATCTACTAGTATTAGAGGTGGGATCTGAACTCAAAGATTGATGCCCAGCATTCTATCTACTGTCCCGTCTAGCCACCTCCACCCACCATAAAACTCTTGTCAGGAGTACTGATAAATAATAGCTTATAGATATTTAGCACTTAGTTACAAAAATGCTTCATGTATCTTGTTTCATTTGATCCTCATAAAAATAAAGTAAAGCTGCTAGGCATCTACCTCAAGGAGGACAAAGAAAAAAAATTATAGTAGTACTTTTTGTAGTAGCAAAGAACTATAAACAAAGGAGGTACCCAATATTTGGCTAAATAAATTATGGAGGATGAATGGAATGAAATATTACTGTGCTGTTAAGAAAAGATTAATATAATAAATACATATAAGTTTTGGAATTGATACAAAGTAAAGTAAAACACATACACAATTGCAACAAGTCAAGTAAACAATCATTTATTAACCACCTAACATCTATCATTCAAGTGTAGTAAGCCCTGACGATGTAAAGAAAGGCACACCCTCAAAAAAGACCCTGCTCCCAAGGACCTCAAAGTCTAATGGGGGAGGCAACATGCAAATAACCCTGTACAAACAAAATAACTGTAGGACAAACTAGAAGTAGTCTCAAATGGAGAATATGGATATTGGGAAAGGCTTCCCATTAAATATGGGGTTTTATGTGCGACTTGTGGAAGCCAGGGAATCCAGGAGATAGAGATGAGGAAAGAGAATGAGAACACCAGGGCCTGGGGGAGGGCATGGAAAATGCCCAAATTCTGGAGATGGAGCATCTTGTGGAATGAATAATAAGAAAGTCGACATCACTGGAGCACAGAGTATATGGTAAAGGGAGTGAGATATAGGAAAACTGGAAAGCTAGCAAGAAGTCAAGTTATCAAGGACTTTGAACACATATCTAAGTCTTTATATTAATCCTAGAGGAAATAAGGACCCACTGGAGTTTATTGAATTGAATGGTGATATAACTAGACCTGTTCTTTAGAAAGATCAATGTGACAGCTTATTGGAGGAAGGACTTGAGTGGGAAAATACTTGAAGGAGGGAGATCAACCAAAAGTTACTGCAGTAGTTCAGAAATGAGGTAATGAGAGCATGCATAAAGGTGGTGACAGTTTCGGAGGAGACAAAGAGAAATATACAAGAAATATTATGAAAGTAGAATCAACAGGATTTGGCAACAGATTTGATATGTAGAGGCATGAGAGAGGAAAGAGACAAGGATGACACCTAGGCTGTGACTGGGAGTGTGGTGATACCCACAACAGTAATAGGGAAGTTAGGAAGAGGAAAGGTCTTGTGGGAGAAGAAAATGAGTTCAGCACTTGTTGCACATGTTGAATTTATGATGTCTCAGAGATATGCAGTTCAAGACACTCATTATGTAGTAAGAGAAGGGATACCAGAGATCTGGGAGGAGGTTAGGGTTACATAAGTAGAGCTGACAACTTAATCTATGAGCACTGACAAGAACACCAATAGTATAGAGGGAGAAGAGATGAGGGCCAAGGGTAGATCCTTGGAATATAACTAATATCAGTAGGCAGTACATGGATGAAGATCCAGCAATGTAAGTGAAAAGAAGAGCAACAAAAAGCCTTCAAAACAAAATTCATTGAAATTAGTAAGGACTGAACTTAACCCTAAAGAAGACATAAGTGAAGACATTCTCTCCCTCACCCCCTCCATTTATTTGCAGAGTAAAGGGGGGGTAGGAATTGGTGTGGAACACTGTACATTGTCATATTTTTTTTAACATGGTGATTGGTTTTGCCAAATTTTTTTAGCCCTCTTTATTTTTTGTCCTACTATACTGCTTTCTGAGAGGAGCAAAATGGGAGATTTAGGTTACATGAAAACAAAAAATATATTAATATAATTTTTGAATTGTGTGAGGAAATAGAAATTCAAAGAGAATGATTTGCCCTACATCTCAGTTCCATGAGGGCAAAAGTCCAGTCTCAGTCTTATGGTTCTATAATATGCTCTTCTACTACATCCAAACTGCTAAAAATTCTTTTCCATTAACTAGTTACATTTTCTCCCATAAATATCCTTTTAAATCATCTTTATAACATAAAACCAAGAACATTGTTTCCTCTGTTTTATATCTATGTTCTCCACTAATGTGTAGCTCACACTGGTCTTTTATGGGTGGTTTTGTCTTGGGATAAAAAAACAGGCAACCTTGACAATAAACATTTAGAATATTATTTTAGATGTTTGGATTAAAAATGCTATGTACCAAAGTATTACATGATGTTATTCTTAAAATAGACAATCAACAAATTTATTCTCATAGACAATACCAAAATATTTGAATATTTGAATTTCACAATACCAAAATTGTGTCCATTTCAATTAAATATGTAATAGTATAATATCTCCTAATTAATTCCTAGGTTTTATGGAGAAGAGAGGGGGTTTATATGGGGCCTATAATTTTGTTTTAAAGAAAAAACACCTGGTATAGAAATTTCCTCTAGCCCAATACACAGACCACAAATGAAAGAATGGAATATATTTATTACACACTTATTAGGTGTCTATCACTGTGTTAAGCACTGAGGATACAAACAGAAAAGTGAGAGTATCCATCCTCTAAAGAGCTCACATTCCAATTAGAAGAGACAACATTTATAAGGGTCTAGTTCCAGGGCAGGTGGAAAAGTTCACTAGTCCTTGGGTTGTAGATACTGCGTAGTGCGTTATCAGATGCCAAAGCACACAGGTTTGAGAAAGTAGTGACAAGACAAATTTTAAAGTCCAATCGTTTGCCATTTTACCAGAAAAATTACAACTGGCAACTACCTTCTTATCTAAGTGGTATAATGCACATAAGGCTAACCTAAAAATGTCATAAAGTGGGTAATAGATTCAAGGTTTAGAGTAATTTGGAGCTCTGAGTTACTTTTCATGAGGATAGAGATACACAAAAAATCAACATCCATTCAGAAGGAGTCATTTAGTACTTGGAAGTGTGGGGTGTGCAAGAAAGATATTGGCTCTCCTCTGTACTTATTTCTGTAGGACCCTCCATCTACACATTGGGATATATAACTCATCTGTAACTAATTTAGTCTTGGGAAGTTGCCTTGGATGCTGAGAAATGGAATGATTTGCCCACAAGCACACACATTTCATCAGTATCGTTTATTTATCATGGAGGACTCATCCATTCTATCTCCTGTGGAGAACTACATCACAAACATCACTTTTGCTGTTGTGTTATATTGGGATTTAGGAAGGGAGGGTATACTGTCTCCCCCTACACAGAGCAACCTTTCTCCCTGAAGACTCTTGTGTCCTAACTTTCAAAGTATGTTCCCTTTACTACACATACCTTTCTTTCACCAGGCACCAGAGTGACTAGTTACAATTATGAATATCAATGCAAATTTTTCTCTTTCTCCTCCACGTAATTATTTTACTCCTCTTTCTTTCCATGAAACTATACCAGGTCACTCTTTTCCTCTAATTTCTTATATAGGATTTACCTTTACTACCTTGTAGTATTAGTTACTTGTATGACTATGTAATCTTATGTTATAATCTTTGATTTGCTGATGTCCAAGATTATGACTTGGGGCGGCTAGGTGACACAGTGAATAGAGCACCAGCCCTGGAGTCAGGAGGACCTGAGTTCGAATGCGACCTCAGACACTTAACACAAACAACTAGCCGTGTGACCTTGAGCAAGTTGCTTAGCCCCAATTGTCCTCCAAAGAATAAAAAAATAAAATAAAAATAAAATCAGGAGGACCTGAGTCTAACCATATCAGACATTAAAAAAAAGATTATGACTTATAAACTTCTTTATTTCCCAAGTGAAAACAATGTTTCAAAGACAGTGAGTGTTCCTACTAGGTGGAGCTCACCATTACAATGTTGCTGCTACCGTCTTATTTGCCTCCTTCATTCCCGAGTGGAACACCAATCCAAAAACTCTTCTTACATGATCAAGTACAGAGGCGGGTTATCAGTCCATGTCAAGCAGGTTAAGTATTCAGGTTCTAGTCTTACACAGTTTTCAAAATCATTGCACTTTCTCATAGAAAAAGAGACATTTGAGTAGCTGTACTAAATAATTCTAGTAGATAATCTGAAGTAATAAATGTAGTAATAAGAACATTTTAGGTACATATGAAATATCGAGTTATTCCTATAGCTACTTCTAAACATTTTAATTGAAAACTCAAGGTTTATTAAAGACTGAAAGAATTATGTCTAAAATATCAAAGAATTCTTGAATAGTAAAGCCAATTTAAGTAGGGCTATATCTAAAACCAAGGGAAGGCAACTTGCGCCCTCAATCTAAACTTGAAATTTGGATTCAGTCAAATGAAGGATGCAGGTTCCCCACCCGTGAAAAACCCTTAAACAAACTATTCTCAATTTCACTATTAAATTGATGTTAAATATACTTTATTAATAGCTAATGATTACATAGTAGTTTAAGAACTGCAAAGTGATATATGTGTGTGTATATTACCTCATTTTTCCCTCAAAACAACCTTCTAAGATAGGTGTTATTATTATCCCAATTTTTACAGATTAAAAAAATACTGAGACTGAGGTATTTTAAGTGGCTTGCCTAGGGTCATAAACTGTCAGAGGTAGAACTTGAACTCAGATCTTTTCAATTCCAAGTACAGAACTCCATCTACTATGTCCCCTGTTATTTAGCACATATTTCAAAAAAAATTGTATAACAAATAATAAAGGATATGAAAATAAGAAGAACTCTTTATTAAATGCTAGGCATTTATTACTATTATTGAGAAGACTTTTGCAAAATTAATTATGAAGCTGCTAGGTTATCTTTTTTAGAGTTTTATTGATAAATTTTATTTTTATATTATAAGCATTTATAAATTATTTCCATTTCATAAGTCTCCTTTGACAAAATAAAAGTTAGGTAAAACTCATAATATAGTGACCTCATCTAAAAGTGCTTTCAACATTTCAAATCTGAATCTATACCTCTTTCTTTTCTTAAGTTTTTTTCCTCTCTTTCCCTGATCCCACTGATAAAAGAAAAAAATTCTTATAACAAATATGCATAGTCAAATTTTAAAAAAATTTTAATGTCATATATATATAGTCTCATCCTTAACCCTGACTTCATCACCTTTCTGTAATAGCATGTTTCATCATCTGTCCTCTGGAATCATAAATATCCATTGTTTTGAAGCATGAATAGCCATTGTTCTTATTGCTTTCAAAGTTATTTGTTTTTATAGTTGCTTTCATTATATAAATTACTCCCTTCTTTCATTCTTTATCAGTTTATGAAAGGCTTCATAATTATTAATCTTTGTAATACTGATATTCAAGCATAAATTTTTTCATCTGGTACTGCTAACCACTCTGAGTCAGGTCACCTATGTCTTTCAATATCTTTTTGAAGTAATCCATTTCCTCAATTCTTATAGCACAAATAGTGCTCTGTCACATTCACATACCTCAACTTACTCAACCATTGCTCAATTAATAGCCTTCTCCTTAGCTTTTGGTTTGTTTGTTTTGGTGGTGGTGGTGGTGGTGCTTTTTGCCACCACATAAAGAGCTCGTATAAGTAGTTTTGTACATAAAGGGCCTTTCCATTTTCAGAGATCTCTGTTGGGTATAGTTCCAGCAGTGGTATAAGTGGTATAACTGAGTCAAAAAGCTTACTCTTTTGTCACTTTTTGTGCATAACTCCAAATTGCTTTCCAGAATGGGTTTACCTATTCACAAATCCATCACCACTCTATCAATGTATCTATTTTTCTGGAGCCTCTCCAACATTCATAATTTTCACTTTTTTGTCATCTTTGCTCCTCTGATGGGTGGGAGGCAGAATCTCAGATTTACTCTATTTTGAATTTCTGTAATCAGTAGTTATTTGGAACATTTTTCTTTTTCATACGTGATAGTTTGGATTTCTAACTTTTTAAAAATAGTAATAAAATTCATTTTTACTTTGTATTTATTGAATTCAATAAAGATTCAAGTGCTTTTTTATATTCAAGAAACTAGGCTAGGTGCCACAGAAGAAATTAAAGTGAAGAAACCATAGGTTCATTCTTTAAGTAGCTTATACTCATTTAAAATAATTTAGTACCACATACTACTATTTGTGTCCTCTTAATATCTTAATTTCCCTGACTATTCAAAACAAGATTTATGTTTGGTCTTATACAGTAAAATATAATAACCTTTATGTAAATAATATGAGTTTTGGGGGAATTTTTAGGATTATTTTAAGATAAAATAAGAAATCATATAGAAATGTTCCCTAAAAGGCTATTGAATAATGTACCTTATCCTTATATGCTTTTCCCCACAGGTTAAATATTGTTCTAACATAAGATAATAAATTTAAAAATAAGTCCATATTGTTAAACAGATCCATCTTCATGACTAATATGCCTAATTTTTTATTTCAAATCACATTTTCTCAGTTTACATTTTAGGAATTAAGTAAAGCAAGAACTCTAGAAAAGTAATCCCATATAAACCTCAATTCCTATAAAAGGAAATATGCTCTAATTATAAACACTGATATAAATTACAGTTGTTTTGAAGATGCTAAAAATAAAAATTACAGGTGACTTTTAATTATCCTCTAGTTCTTACACTCTGCCTAAAATCCTACATTAAGACATTTTATTATTTAAAATGAATGGAATGTAGGTATATTGTCTTAGAAGTATGAGTTTTAGTCTAAGTAGAGTCCTTTTCCAAGCTTTAATATAATTGTTATTTTTGCCAGCTATGATATATATCTTAACAATCAAAAAAGTTGTTAATCTAATTTTAATCTTCAGTCTTCAATTAAAACAATTTTCTTCATAAAGTCATAAGCTAATTAAGTCAGTTCCCTTTCACGTGCACAGACTGAACATTTAGTAATTAATACATGTCTAAAAGAGGACAAGACTTTAATAGATCAATTCAAATTAATAAAAAGGAAGGTAATAAATTGATCTACATATTTGTTGTTGTTTTTTATTCCCAAAGGAATAGAGGTGTTATTTATTACAGCATCTCTTAAATATATTCTTTGGCCTGCTTCTTTTCATATCATCAATGACGCTTGAGGTTATTGCATCCCCCATTACTGACAGTCTGAAATTTCTTCTTATTAGATTTGACAGATCTTTTCCTTCTATGCTTCATGATTCCGGATGTGTAAGTCCAGAAAAGTTGTGTGCCATGTAAGAATTAATATACAGTCATCAGCAATAAAATGTAACTATATACTTGATTTCTTGAGGAAGAAATTTTTTGTCCTATTGTTGCTTGCTTATACAACAGTTCGGACTGAATTTGATGTTTCAAATAACACACTTGACAATTTTATTGTTGTCAATGATAAGAGAGTAACTTGAATGAAACAAATGTCCTTGGCTGTCAAAGACAAGGATATCTCATGTCATGAATGCCATCACAGACAGGAAATTGCTTTTGCTGGTTTCAAGCAGGGATTTCAGGAAGGAAAAGGGAAAGACTTCTTGACAAACTACATTCCTTGAAAATTGTCCATCAATCAAAAAAGGGAAAAATTCTTAGATTAGATGTTAACTCTTTTAACAGATACATACCATTGTGCCAAGTATTCTCCATGCTAGAAAGCCTCTTGGATTGTAATCACAAGAGGCTATTCTGAGAAATTTAATGAGTTTCAGTTATGCTGTCAGCATACTCATGGTTAAACCTCACACAACAGAGGTATACACAAATCCAAACAATTCACCTTTTTGTGAGACTTTAAATACTGTCAGAGAAAGAGACCAAGGACATGAATGAGGACAATAAAATCAAACAGATTTATGATTTTCCCCTTTTTTATAATACCTTTACTCTTTACCTGCTTCCTAGCCTCCAGGCTGTCCCCAAATCCCTCCATAGCCAGAATTCAACCAAGCTAGCTTCAGGAAGATCCAACCACTAGGGTATTACTCACCTTTCTCCCTTCCTCTATTGTCTTACTCCTTCTCCCCCACCCACAATCCATTTAGGTGATTTGACTGTTCACATAGTCTGGATAAGACTCAAGTCATCACGTCCATTCCTTCTAGAGGGATGAAAGACCACCAGGTTTTAATTCCTGTTATGCCTCTATACCCTGCAGACCCCAGGGACTATAACTAAACTACTGACTCCGTAGTCAGTAGTGGGACTTACCATCTGCCTCACTGACTATACTCTTACAACTTCCTGATCTTTCTACCGGCCTTGTCCCTGAGCATTCTTTTATGTATCATTTCCCGTAATTATAGTGTGAGCTCCTTGGCACCAGTGCTTAGCACAGTGCATGAGAAGTACTTAATGGTAAGCACTTAATAAATGCTCTTCATTCATTATTCTGAATTGTGTGTGTGTGTATGTGTGTGTGTGTGTGTGTGTGGCATATGCCTATGTGTGGGTGTGTGTGATGAGTAAAGCAATCCAAATCTGAAAATTTATATGAAGAAACAGCAAGGAGGATAATGCCTAATTCAATCTCACATTATTTTAATATATTCTATAGTAATCTCTCCTTTATCCCCCCTCAAAAAAAATAATTAACCTCTTTTACTTCCACTACCATTAAAGCTGGCTATAGGAAGACTACTTTCCAATTTCTTTTTCCTTATTGTCTGTGTCATTATCTTATTTATAAGAATTTACTATTATGGTTTCAGCACATATTTGAAAGAAAAGAAGCTATATTCTCAATTGCCTTAGGGCTTTGTTTTTTAAAAATCATAATAAGGTCTATCATACCACCTTACTGCTCAGAAAACTTCCAGGTTATTAGTTACATAACTAAAAATATTACTACATATCTCTAGGTCAAAGATGACATATGAAACAAAACTATACCCAGGAGGAAATTGGGATGGGGGTAGAATGGCTACATGTAAGCTAAGAGCATACAGTCATTTATCCAATGAAATCTAATATAACCTAATATTCTGGAATTCCTATTCATTTTACAACAATAATAGACAATGCAGAAATAGAAAAAAAAGTCATATTGATACCTTTTGTGAAATTTATAGTATAAAACCTTAGGGTATGTCTTGATCAGATTTAGAAAGCTTTTGTATGTTCTGAGCTCCCTATCCAGCTGTGTTTGAGTGAGGTGTGAGATGAATTGGCTAACAAAGAGCCTATGCTTAAACTTGTAACTGAACTGGAAAAATATTGTCACTAATGGAAAAAAGGGCAAGGGCTTTACATCTTTCCCGTATTCCATCTCACTGTGAAGTCAATGGGGCAAGAAATATAGGCAAGTGCAGAGCAGAGATTCATGACTCAGAGCTCACTGAGAAACAGTTTAAAATCTCAGAAAGAACCAAGAAGGCATCCATAGTCATTAATTATCTAAAACCCGCAATGAAAAGCATTGCATTGAGCCTACTATCTAACATACTGGTGGGATATAACCAGAGGGAGTATCATGTAGTACTTTGAGCTGGGATTTGAATGTCAGACAACATAGACTCTCTTTTGGAATCTGTCCTCCCATGCTGTATAACCTTGAAAAAGTCAATTAATCTTTCTTAGCTTTCATTTCTACATATTGACAAATGGAGCAAATAGCTACAGTGTGTAAAGTATACCTAGACATGTAGGTTAATTTCTGTAGCTTCATAAACTACCCTGATGAACTCTACACACTCTCTTTCAATAACTTCCTACTGTTCCGGGGGCATTATTAGGTGATAATATTCCAATCAACATAGAAATATTCTCAGTGTTGCTGCTCTTTTTTTTTCCACAGTAAGTTAAGAGGCGGATCTGGTTGCTATGGTTTAGGGAAGAATAATTATATAAGATGATTCAATCACAAACTAAGAATAACAAGTACTATTTTAAATCAAAGTTTGCAAAGTGCTGCCCATACACAGTCTAATCTCAGCTTAACAACAATTCTGTGAGATAAGTGCAACAGATATTATTATGCCCATTTTATAGATGAGAAAAGCAAAGGTAAAGGGAACTTAGATGAATTGCACACAGCTCCTGATTGATCTATACAAGTCCTAAAACTCCACTGCTAATGTCACTGTTTCCTTTAGACCTAAACATTGGTAGCTGAGTGGAATTATCACTATGGGTTTCAATGGTAACAACGGTTTATAGGTATTCTGTATGATTGTCCCCTGATTGAGAAATATTACATACAGATGATACATGCATTTTACACTCAAAATGTGAAGCATATGTGCAAATTGTTTGATTTGGTGTCTTAGATAACCTGCTTTGCTGTTTAATGTGTATTTTGATGCTTGAAAAGACATAAGGCTTTAGTAGCTGGGTAGCAAATTATCTATAGATATTATTTCATCTTGCTTTGTTATCTGTAAAGGCAAGTAGATATAATAGGATGCTGATTGTCTTAAAGTCCATTTGGTCACGAAAATGAATATCAAAGGAGTACTTATTATTTAACTATGTAGCAAATTATTTAAATTTAAGACCAAATTGTAAAAAAAAATTACTAAATGCAAAAGTCAATTTTAGTTTATTACACATCAAACATAAGTTAAGATGCCATGTTTTTACATCATCATAGTTAGCCTTATTATAGAAACTAAATATTAAATTGGAATTACTAACTATAAGTTTATCCCCTTATTTTCTGCCTACTGAAAACATCAGCTCAACTCCCTTTGTCACTGGGGAGACTAGGCAAATGAGACATATAGAATCTAATTCATGAAGAAAAGGGGAGCCCAAACCAATAACAAAAGCTTAGTATGATGAAAAATAACCCCCCAATTTGGCAACATTATTAGGGAGATCTGGAGAGGATCGCACATGTGAGGGAATAAAAAAATTGAACAAGGATCTACACGAATATATTATGAGTTGAAAATTAAGTTGCCTGTAACTGAATCTACAAATGCACTTGTTCTCACCATAAGGACAAAATCAATTAAAATGTTAAAAATTAATCAGAATCATGATATAACTATTACTAAAGTTAAACAGACTATTTATTTACATGGACACAATTCTATACCCAGATAGGTTATATCCTCCACCCACCCAAAAAAATTAAAATTTATATTCTCTCTCAAATTTTTAAATTATAAAAACATCTTACTAATTATAGTAATCATATGTGTTGAAATTCAAAGAGACTTACATTTTATTTTAAAGCAAATGTGTGCCCAAAGAAAACAGTAGAAAGTAAAAGATAAAAGCTCTTACCAAAGTCACAGGAACAATTAAAGTACCTGAAGCAAAAGTAGTCTACCGTATCAACAATGCAGCATTCACAATGCCTACAGTAACTATAAATATGATTATTAATCACAAAATATGACAGGCTCTCTACATGGGAAATATAGTTAGAACATTTATTCAAATACCAGAAAACTGAAACCCCAAACCAGAAAGTCAAAGCCATCACAGTAGTTATGAAATAGGCACATGTAATTAATGTAGTAAACACCCACATTCTCAAGCCTTCAAAACAGGGCAGGCTACTTCAGGCAAAGATCCTCCTCTCCTGACTCACAGCAACTGCTTGGCATCCACACAGCTTGCTCCCAGCAGCTCTGGCCCCTGCAGTTCCCATCGGTGGCAGTCCATAGCAGGAGTCCTTAGCAGAAATTCTGGCTGGCTCAAAAAAAAAGAGTTCACACCCAGCCACAGCTACTGCTGCTGCTTGCACTTCCAATAACCCACTCATTCTAGCTTGGCTTTGGCTTCCTCTTGCCCCACCCCTTCCTGCTGTGTCAGCAAGTTCAAGGGGCATGGAAGATCTTCAGATCCCATAACCATTACATTCACAAAAGGCCATCTACCCTTAAGCTACAACAAGATTAAGATATCATCACAGCATTGAAAACCCAAGAAAAGGGCCTTCCTTCATCTTGACACAAGACAAGTTCTCAGCAATCTCTGTTCCTGGGGAGACAAAGCGTAAGAAAGCCACAGTATACATTGTCAGTGTCCTCATTAATTCACTCTCTATTTGCAGAACAGTCCCAGAACCCCTGAAAACATCAACAAGACCCTTTTCCAGGATTTCTGTCAACATACAACAAGAAAATCCTCCTTCAAGGCTTCTGAACCAACAAGGTTCCAGGACCTCTACAACAGCAGAATTGTCCTTCACCAACAGATGAATCTAGCAAAACGACATAAAAAAGAGACAGACAAAATACTGGCATCACAGTCATGCCTCCTCAGTTCTCAAGCAGTTCTCAAAAGTCATGGGCAGCCTCAACTGGTCCACAGCTGTCTTTCTCTCAGCAATTCTGGCCCCAGCAAATCTCCTCTCTGCCTCTACAATACTGCTCCCCAAAAGTCCTTCTGGCCTTCTATGTTTGGGCCTTCTCTCTGCTTGGGCTTCTCTCTAAATCATGGCACCAGCTCCTCCCAGTTCAGCCCTCTCTATTCACATCAAAATGTCCATCCCACAAGTGGGATTCACAAGTTCTAGTTGTTAACACTCAACTCAAAAGCCAAGCCAATACAAATGGATCTTTAAATTCCATTACCATTACATCTACACAGCAGAAATCATTAAAAGAATAAAAAAAAATTAAAACACAGTTCCTAAGCTCTGAAAATAAGTGCAAAAATAAGTGTGGATATAAATATAGTGAGGTGAAAGAAGATCTGGAAGAAAAGCAGAGCAGTAACATTAAAAAACAAGGTCTCTATAAAAGAAAAACTACATTGATCATGAAAGCAGGATATGTAGAGACAACTTAAGACTCATAGATTTACCAGGAAATCATTGCAAGTCAAAAAAAATTTGAATATCATGTTGCAAGAACAATAATAGTTTTCTAATAAAGCATACAAAGCACCAATCAAAAGAACCCACAGATCACCTCCATAACATCCTACAAGACATATAGTGATTAAATTTAACAATTCTGCTGATAAATATCAAATTCTATAAGCAACCAGAAGAAAGATTTTCAAATATAAAGGAAAGGAAAATATATTCTAAAAAGCAAAGTAGCCTAAGATGCAACTTAAAAATGACACATCCTGAAAACTTGAAATTATTACAAATTATTGCGAATAGCTACATCCACTATAGAGATGTATATTCAATGACATGGAGGAAGTTAGGTATCACAGTGGATAGAAAACTGAAAATGAAGTTAGGAAAACCTGGGTTCAAAGCTGGCCTCAGATGCTTACTAGCTGTAAGACCCCAGCCACTTAACCCTTTCTATCTCAGTTTCCTTATGTATAAAATAATAATATTTTATTTGGAATTATTTTTAATAATAATAATTTTAATAATAAAAATTATTATTATAGAATAATAATTTTAATAATAAAAATTATTATTATAGAATAATAATAATAGTACCTTCCTCTCAAGGTTGTAGTGAGGACAAAATGAGAAATATAACTGCAAAGTACTTTGCAGATAAATGCTAGCAATTATTACTGTATTATTACATATAACATTATTATTATCATAAACATTCGTGAGAAAGAGCAGATTCTATGATTGGTAAACACCTTAGATAATACAAAAACAAGAAAAGCAAACAAATAGAACTAGCAGGAAAAGCAAAAATAAAGAAAGAACTTACCCCATCTTTAGAGACGATTAAAGAAACACAAGGACAAAGACTATTTGTTTTACAATAATAATAGCTACAGAGGAAAACAAAGACTATTAGTTTTACAATAATAATAGGTACAAAGGAATCATTAAGAGATTTCTTCCAAAAAGTACACAAGTAGATAAAGAAGAAAAAAGAAATTAAAGAAAAACAAGAAGTAGCAATAGAGGAGGAAGACCATTGACTAAATATCCCAACCTCCACTATAGGTAAATAAATGTATTTTGAGGATTAAATTGCAGAATGAGAGGATGTAAAGAAAGGAAAAGGGATATAGAAGCTAAAGGGGTTTGTGAAATATATATAATCAAGTCTATGGATAAATTTTGTCCTCTTTTTTAAGAGGGAAGTCCCTGACCCAGGCCACTATTCATTCCATGAAGTG
>CM053601.1:97503013-97523255 GCA_028646575.1 Pseudocheirus occidentalis | reverse complement strand
AGAGTAAGGTTGACTCATTCCCTTCCACCTCCTTGCTCTTCCACTCCATTGTAATAGCTTTCTCTTGCCTCTTTTATTTTTTGGGGGGGGGCAGGGCATCTTTAGCAATCTGTTGACTCATTTTCTATGATTTTCTTGAGACACTCTCATTTCTCTTCCCAATTTTTTTCCTCTACTTTTCTTATTTGATTTTCAAAATCCTTCTTGACAAGCTCCTCCATGGCCTGCAAACACTTCATATTTTTCTTGGAGGCTTTTGATTCAGGGGTTTGGACTTTGTTATCTTATTCTGGTTCTATATTTTGATCTTCTTTGTCACCAAAGAACATTCTATATTCTGATTTCTCTTCCTCTGTTTGTACATTTTGCCAGCCAATTACTTGAATTTTGAGCTGTTTGCCAAGGCAGAACTCTGTTTCCAGAGTGAAGAGTGCCGTGTCCCAAATTTCTGGGGTTTTGTGCAGCTTTTGTCAGAGTTTCTTCTAGGCACCTGCATCAGAACTGTGAAGATGACTGTCTCTCCACAGCCTCAACAAACTCTGCCATACTAGTGCTCTTCACCCACCCAGGACTGCTACCCAAGACTGTGACCCATATCCAAACAGGGCAAAGCAAAAGAATACTGCCTCAACACCAGCAAAGAGATTTCTGCAATTGCCTTCTGCCCAGCTGCTTGATCCCCCACTATCTGTTTGCCTGTAGTCCCAGAAGCAACCACTATTGCTGCCACCATTGCTGCTGACACAGCTGCTGCCACCTCTACCACCCTAGGAGAAGGGGCCAGAACACTCTCTTCTTTCACCTAGGTCCAACAGTTTCCTCATTGACTATGGGTTAAGTCTGGAAACTGCCACAGCTGCCAGTGATTCTGTCCCCTGAGGTCTGTTCTGACCCGGTCTGTGCCAACAGTCTATGCCAGTGTAGCCCACGCAGGACTGTGCTCCTGCTATGATAGATCTTTCCTGTCAGCCTGCCAGGCTGTCCTCTGCTGGAGACGTATTTACCTCTTTCATTTTGTGAATTCTGAAGCTCTAAAATTTGTTTAGAGTCATTTTTTACCGGTCCCAAATCATTCTGAAAAAGAATTTGCAATTACCCTCAAAAGTGACTAAACAGTTCATAACCTTTGACATCAAATGGCAAGAAAGTCAAGGACAAAATAAATAGTCTTATATTTATACAAGCATGTGGATGTGTTGGTAAACAAACAAAACATTGAAAAGAAAGTGGGTTCCCAGTGATTATAACGTAGCGGAATACACTGTAGCATATAAATGTCATGAAATATTAGAGTATTGCAAGAAACAAGAAATATGAAGAACTCAGAGAAATTCAGAGAAACATAGGAAGAATTACATGAGCTGAAGTAGTAATTAATTAAACTGAAACATAATACAGCAAATAACTAAAATGATGTAAACAAAAAGCACAACAAAGCTGACAGTTATATTATGGTAATGACTTCACAAAGTAGAGATCATAAAATATATAACTTTCCTTTCATTGGCAAGGGGTAAGGAACTATGAATTCAGAATGTTGCTTAGGCTGTTAACCATTGTTACCATGTGGGTTTGTTCATCTTAATTGTTTTTCTTTGTAATAAAAGTGCGGAGGTGAGAGAAGTGGGAATAAGGGAGAAAGAAGTTAGTTATATCCAGAGAAGACTGAAACAAAACAAAAAGGATCAGTAAAACTAAGTAATTAAGCAAGTCAGCAAATAAATAAAGGAATAAATGAGTGAATGAACAAATAAATAAAGAGATAAATAGACAAATAAATTAGTAAATGAATAAGTAAAGAAATAAGACCTGTTTTAGTTAAATAGGATAAGGAATTCATCTTATTATGTTGATTCAGAGAGAACTGAAAATTAGTATAATTTATATCTATGCTTGAAATATGTAATGTGATTCTTTAAAAAAAAATTAAACCAAAGTACTTAATTCTGGAGAGCCATCCTCTCCTAAATCTTCCTTGATAAAGAAAGGTAGTTAAATGTTGTACTGAAATAACTGTTTCACACTTTCTATAAAGTAAGAGTAAACATAGCTCGAGACATAAAAACAAAGCAAGCAATTGAGTAAAACAGTTACTACCATTAATAAGCAAGAAATCTTACTTTTACTAAAGTTAAGTGGCAATGTGTTACTTAGCTTGTATCCATTGAAAATGGAATACTGATTGTAATTCTACACTTAGTAAAGATATCAGAGTATAGTTATATAGATGGAAGGTGCCTTGAAAGTCACTGAAACCAATTTACCTTTTTTATAGAGCAGAATAATATGGCTCAAAGTTATATATGCAGTAATATAACCATTCAGAGGTAAGATTTGAACCCAGGTCATCTGACTGTGGAATCAGTGCTCCTTTCATTTTCCCATGAAACTCTTCAGTTGCTTACCTACCCCAAAATGGGGGTTTGGAATAGAATACATCTTAGTTCTTTTCTAGTCCCAAGGTTCTGATTAATAATCTATATGCTCAGAATTACAAACTCAGGTTATGTTTATCCATATCTAGAAATTAAGGAATGACATAGAATCTCATTATGGTAGCTAATACCATAAAAATATCCTATGTTTTGGCCTGCATCCATTTGGTAATCTAGTTTTTTACCTGGACTGAATTTTGAGAGTTAAATATTTCATTTGGAAGTCTGCTCACTCCAAGTGGCATCATACCCTGGGAGATTAGTGAATAATAAATAACAGCATTTTTTCTTTGTTAGCCTCTTATTTCCATGCTTACTAAATCTCCTGCTAGGCAGTCAAAGAGAGTCTCTGTTTTTCTCTGAAAGACAAGCAAGATGCCATAGAGCCAATCTCACCAAAGCTTCAGAAGATCTCTTGTTGTGACATCCAGACAATTAAGTCACTCTGTTCCCTCCCTAAACTACCTGAAACACAAGAATGTCTGAAAAAGAGAATTGAATTTATCTTATTCTCAGCTTTTTTGAGCAATTTTAAATAAAGTTTCAAATGACAAATTTTTAATGATTTAGATAACAACATACTCCTTTTAAATGGATTTTTGCCCATACTAGGCAGATCCTATATTGTTTAATCTGAATTGATCAAGAAGGAAACTACAATTAAATAATTGCTTTTATAAATTGGCAGGAACAAAATTAATTTAACGGGTATAGAAAAAAAGTAGGAGATCCACCATATTAGTGAGTGTGATTTTTGTATTCATCTATCATATTTTGTATATCATCCTATCATCTATAGGAGTAATAATATAGTTCATTTAGGACTTAGATGATAAAATTTCACATATTACACATTTTAGAAAGAAGAAGTGAGAGTATAACATGTGTATTTTGGAGCCATGGAGAATTAACTCCACACTCAAAATCAATCCTAAATATACTATTGTCACGACTAGAACTGGGAACAACATGAAGATGAAATAAGTGCAGTATGAGACAGTTAGACAGCAATCACCAAAATTTGTTGTTCTGTCAGTAATTATGTGAAATATGTGCCAGAGAGAAACAACTAATGTCTTTAGTAAATTTCTTAAATTTTTCATTCCTCATCTTGCCTTTTCTTACTTTCTTCTATTCTTTCTTCTAGACCATGCTGCTGTATTTATATACTACATTAGTTTGTGGAAAAAAACATAAACATTCTCAGTGTCAACAATACTTCCAAATAAAATACAAATGATAGCTGTAGCTGAATCCCAGAAAACTGTTGGTCTCCACCTTTTTAAAAAAAGTTGATTCCTTGCAAACAGAAAACTGGAATTTACATGTCCACATCCAAATACATGTATTTTTAATAATTAAAATAACATTGTACTTCTTTTATTTTTTATTTTTACTTTTTGCTTTTTGGAAGGGAGAAGGCAGGGCAGTTGGGTTAAGTGACTTGCCCAAGGTCACATGGCTAGTAAATGTTAAGTGTCTAAGGCCAAATTTGAACTCAGGTCTTCTTGACTCCAGGGCCAGTGCTCTATTCACTGCACTACCTAGCTGCCCCCACTGTACTCCTTTTAAATGGATTTTTACCCATACTAGGCAGATTCCATATTGATTAATCTAAATTACTACAGAATGAAGTCAAAATTAAATAATTGCTTTTATAAACTACTAGAAACAAAATTGATTTAATGGGTATAGAAAAAAGTATATCAGTCATTTTAGTGAATGTGGCTTTGTATTCATTAAATAAATTCCATTTTTTTATCTTAAATAATTTTCTCAGCCATCTTACTCTAGACAATTTTAAAATAGTATTTTTTTTAATTAAAAGGGAAATAAGATTATTGCCTAAACATTCATAATAATAATTTGGTTTGCTTAGATTTCCAAGTGACTTCTTTCCTACTAGAACGTAACTCAATGTCAGTGATGTCAAGAAGTGAATTTTTCCACATTTCTTCCTACAATTTATATTATATTCCAAATGTATATAATAATATACTAATAAATTTTGGTATTAATTAAGGTGTTTTCAAAGTAAATAGCAAAGAGACATTGTGGTAAAAATAATTAAGAGCCAATTTTAAATTCAGGAAAACCTAGGTTTAAGTCCTCCCTGAAATACTATTGGATTGGATGCTGACCCTGTTAATTTAACTTCTCAGTACCCAAGGCAATTTTCTAAGACCTTCAGCATCAGATGAGATGATGATATGAGTTGTTAGAAAATTCTTTACAGGAGAAGGTTCTTGATCAATGACATAACAGGGCTAGTACACAAAAAACCTTATTTTACATAAATTTTATGTTTTGTTATCTACTTGGAAAGAAAATTCATATAATCTACTAAAGAGCAGTATGACATATAAAATGATATATAACATAATTATATTAATATATAATTAAATTATTACATATAGTAAAATATATATTTTAATTGTGCCCTCCCACTATATGTGTTTGGTTGTTGTCCCTCATTCTTGAAGAGGACCAAAATGACATCACTGTGTTGGGGCAAGGTACAGTGTGTCTGACTGTGATTTATCAGGCCAATACAAGTTAGAAAGGCTCTACCACAACTTGGGCACAAATGGTCCATCTGAACTTTTGGAGTGGAGATGTTTCTAAATTTGTGTTTCTCATGTTTCATACATATATACATACTCATATATACACATACATACTCATATACATATATCAGTACATACATGTGTATAAGTTTGTGTATACATACATATGTGTATATACATATGTATGTATACATATATATACACATATCACAATACATGTGTTGTGCATACTGGAAGCTATAAGTACTATATAACAAATGAATAAATCATTTCAAAAAATGATTCAGTAGTACTAAAGAAAAGTAAAATACAAGATGGCTTAGGGGTTTTGAATGGGAGGAGGGAAAGACAAGAATAGAAGTATCATTGTCAAAGGAAGCCATTTTAGGAGAGAGATGATAATGTTAGTTTTAAGACTCATTATCTTAAATGGAGAGCTAAAAGAAACCTAGAAGAACTGGCTAGTTCAGCCTCCTCAATATACGTGTGAGGAAATGGAGAATGAGTAAAGTGACTTGACCAAGGTCACACAAGTTTATGTACCAGGTATTGAAGTAGGACCCTGATTCTTTCTTCACTGTGCCATGCTGTGACCTTCCATGTGCTTGACCTGATGGCAGACTATCCAAGTAGATGTAGTCTCAAGTTGCAGATGACTACAGTTAGTTGTGGTTATCTGTATGGAGTGTTAATACTGTCCATGGAAAGGAACATAGAAAAGTTAGAAAAGATGACTATGTCCGAACGTGGCAGAACACCTTGAAAATACAGAAGAATGAAAACAGTAAAATATAACTTATTATTTGAGCACATTTTAAGACATAAGTATTTATGAAAATATATAAGCCAACAGAAAAAATCTTGTAACTAAGGACTTGGAAAAGAGAGAATTCCCCCCCCCCCATATCTCCAGGAAATAAGTAATGAAGAAATCTTTTTAATTTTTAAAATTATTATTATTCCCTGTTATAACTCTTCCTAAATATGACTATCTATAGTCTCACTCTATGGTGTTTAATATAGAAATAGCATGGCTTTAAAACGCCAATTTCCTATGGTGATAAGCATTATAGAAAAACAAGCAGTTCCTACCTCCTTCATATAAAAATATTTTCGATGTTCTCTATTATTTAATTCAAAGAAATTGTTATCATTATAGAAAAATAATCCACAGAAAGGGAACTTGAATCTATAGTGACATCTAGAATTATCTTTTTGGCATTTCCTAAGAATTTTACAATACACAATCAATTAATAGAGCCTAAATAGTGTCAGTTGATTTCTTCTCAAGTATCAAGTACTCAAAAGGAGAAAAATTGCCAATCGACAGAGTTTGGTGTCTCCATTATTGTTTTGGTTTTATTTGTTCTTAACATAATGTCTTCTGATACAACAGTGGATGTGATGTACCTAACTAACTTTAAAAAATAATCCATTTCCTCATAGCATGCCCCCTCTTTATTTTTCAGAATGTCTCCTTAGTTCCTTTCCACCTTGGCATTAGAGCCCACTGTGTATAATGCTCTACTGAGGATTCCGTAACACTGGGTGGTGCTATATACCAACAAAAAAAAATATTTATTTAGTCTATCTATTGAGTGGGCTTTAATAGTTTATGATCCTTAGCTCAATCTGGATATCAAGTGTCACTGGTCATTCTTTTCTTTTCCTTCTAGTTTTGTGCTCACTGAAATACCTGGCTCTAAGTGTGCTAATTAGCAAAATGTCAATCACATCATTCAATTCAGATAACATTATGTTCATAAAATAATAACTTATTGTAATGAATAAAATGGATATCTGACAATGAGGAATTTCTAGTCCTCTTACTGACAGCTAAAAACTTATTGAAGGAATATGAGCGACAATGACTAAGAACATTAAGTAGACGTGTTAAATGAGCATAACCTCCTTTGCTATTCTAATACTATTTTTATATTGTTTGGTTTAAAAACAGTGATTTAATTCAAGAAACCTAATATTCAAACACAGATTTATTCAGATTAGAATTCTACATATACAGTGCCATAAAATGTACTAATCTCCCAGTCCGGTGGTCATCAGAAGAAGTCTATGCAAAAGTATAGAATATAAGGCTTATATTCAACATTTGTTGCATATATGCTATGTCTGGGAGAACCTATAAGAATAAGCAATGAATTTTATTTTATGCTCTAATATATTTGATTTTATGAATTATAAGAACAACTGAGTACAAGAGAAATACTCACAAAAGGCCTGGGACTGTGCTTAAGTTCATACTTAATGTTTTACTTGCTGAAACTGATCACACATACACACACAATGAAGAATTATAAGCTTAACAAATATACAGCTTTTCTTCTTGGAGTTTAGCTTGTTGCATATGATTTCAGGACATATAATATCCTCTGCCATCTGGCAATATCTTCATCCAAACTGTTTATGTTAAAACCTTGCTGAACTTAATAATTTAGATCAACTGCATAAAGGGAAGAAAAAGAGGAAATCTTCCTTTCCACAAACATTTCATAAAAGAGTATTCATAAGAAAATAGAACCAAAGAAAACTGAAAGAGCCTAAAAGATGCACCTAATCCAATCAATCTTCATTTTACAGATGAGGAAACTGAGGCCAAGAAGGGGTTAATGATGATCACAAAGATAATAAGAAGCAGAGCCAGGTTTCAAAAAAAAAGTTATCTAATTCCAAATCCAGGGATCTTTCCAATATACTACACAATGTAGTCACCTCTTTTAAGTTATTAATATACTCAGAATTTCACATCACGAAAAATAGCACTAAAGTTGCCAATAGATGGAATTGTGAACTGGTCTAACCATTCTGGAGAACAATTTGAAACTATACCCAAAGGGTTATAAAATTGTGCATACTCTTTGACCCAGGGACAAAAGAACTGGGTCTGTATATCAAAGAAATTTTAAAAAAGCAGAAAAGTTCGTATTTGTACAGAAATATATATAGCAGCTCTTTTTGTGTTGCAATGCAAAGAATTAGAAGTTGAGGGGATGCTTATCATTTGGGGAGTGGTGGAAAAAGTTGGGGTATATAATTGTGATAGAATATTATTGAGCTATAAGAAATGATGAGCAGGATGGTTTTCAGAAAAATCAGGGAAGTTTTATAAGAACTGATACAAAGTGCAGTGAAAAGACCTAGGAGAATAATGTACACAGTAACAGCAATCATGTTACAATAGTCAACTGTAGAAAACATAGCTACTCTAATCAAGACAATAATTCAAGATAATTCTAAAGGACCTTTGATAAAAATGCTATCCACATTCAGATAGAGAATGAATGAACACTGAGCATAGATTGAGGCACAGTATTTCCACTTTCTTTGTTTTTCTTGTTATTTCTGTGTGTGTGTGTGGTGTATGCTTTTTTGCAAAATGAATAATATGGAAATATGTTTTTCATGCCTTCAAATCTGTAATTGATATCATATTGCTTACCTTCTAAATGGGGGGGAAAGGAGTGAGAGGACTTAGAATTTAAAATTTTTTAAATGAATGCTAATTAAAAAACATGACTGGAAAGTATTCAAGGAAACAAATAAAAAATGCTTAAAAAAGAAAGTTGTCAAAAACCTGTTTACCATAATCAATAATATTTCATATTGGGCCTGTAGAAGAGTATATTTTTCATATCACCATTTTTCCACAGAACCAGGCAAACTAGAAAAATATTAATGGTTTAGTAAATGTGTTCTGCATAACTATAAAGCTGTATGAACCAGGTATGTATGTGTATATGTATATGTATATGTGTATGTGTATGTGTATGTGTATGTATATGTGTATGTGTATGTATATGTGTATGTGTATGTGTATATATGTATATGTATGTATATGTATACAATCTATTAGGTGATTTTGATTTTTCTTGAATGGACATGATGACATTTTGAGATTTCTACCAGCTATATTGAAATAGCACCTCACATTTATATAGCTCTCTAGACAAAATTTACAGTTCAATTTGTTAAAACAACAACAACAACAACAAACACAGTGAAGAAGGTAGTATATATGTTATTGTTCCTATTTAACAGATGAGGAAACTTGAACCCAGAGGTGTTAAATGACTTGACCATGGTCACATAACTAGTAAGTGTTGGAGGTGGTACTTGTTACAGTCTACTACACTGCCTCTTAGCTCTATGAGTTTATGATCATCTTTTCTGACAGAAGGTTTTTTTTAGATTTCAGCATTCCAGAAAATTAAATGAGGCCTTTGAAAACTCATAGCTAAAATATTTAGTTTTTCCAGTTTTTTTCCAGTAAATATTTCAAATCTTTAATTCACTTCCCTTTACTTCCAATTTCTATAGTAACAACTCCCAAATTCTTTGTCTTTCATGGATCTTATTTGGTAGCAGTAAAATGATTCACCACCTATTTCTACTCTTCAGCAGCTTAAAGTTTAACTTAATACAATAGTTCAGATTCTCAAATGGTCAAATAAATCTGTGACCTCATCAGTCCTTCATTGATCTAGATAGGAATGCATACATACCTGCCTATCCTATATGACTTTTTCCATATTCTACTACAATTTATCCATAAGGGTGTCCATCCAATATGCTTGGGGCTTTCTATTATTTGACTTCATAACATGAGAATGCCAATACAACACATAAACTGCCCAAGAAATAGCACTGGGTCTTACTACATGGAAAGTCAAAATTCCTTATAATTCATACACTTATTTACTTACAACAAAAGAATATGTATGTGTTTAAAAAACACCTAATTTCTGTTATTATGTTACAAAGACTAGTGAAATAACATTTCAAATGATCCAGGCCATATTTCTCAAAATTTTTAAGCTCTGAATAAACTTTCAAACAATTATGTGAGAAAATGTTATGTGAGGTAACACAACTTTATAGAACTATAAAAACTAAACATTATATACATTCAAAGAATAAATGGGTTATCTGCTAGCCAAAATTTCACTGTATATCATAATAAAGCAATATAATAAACTTTATAATGAAATATATTAATTAAACAATGAAACCTTTTGAGGCATTGTTTGGCTATTTATCAACTGTAAAATATATTCACAAACATAGTGGACTATAATTCTGTCAGAAGAAATATAATACTGATTCATAATTCAAATGTTCCTTCAGCTCTGTTCAGTTTTGTTTATAATCAGAAACATAAAACTCTGTATTTTTCCACCATAAAGGCAGCCATGAGTTTACTCTATGAGTCATAAAACATCTATCAGCCATGATTAAATAAAGTCAAACTCAGAGTTCACACCAGTTTAGACCCACCTTCCTCATGCAAAGTACTACTAATTAGCTTTATTTCATTGATAATGACTTCTTTGCCTTTTATATTAATCTCAAAGAATTTGAAGATGAAGGCGCTTTTGAGATTACATAGCCCACCCCTCACAACTCACAGATGAGGGAATTGCGGCACAGATGTTTTTAGCTAGTTTATTAGCAGGGTGGTTAATGGAAGCCAAATCTCTAGACTCTTGTGTCACAACTCCTATTTAGCATCAAGGGATCATAGATTATAAATGGAAAGGATTGTAGAGGACATCTCCAGGAGTGGGGAACCTATAGCCTTGAGGCCATATTTGGTCCCCTAGATCCTCAAGTGTGGTCCTTTGAATGAATCCAAACTTCACAGAACAAATCCCAAAGTTTGGATCCAGTCAAAGGGCTAGAACTTGAGGATCTAGAAGGCCACATGCAGCCTAGAGGCTGCAAGTTCCCCACCCCTAATTCTAGTATAATCCCCTCATTTCCACTATACATTTCTGCATCCCCTTTTATAGCATGATTTTGGAATGTCAGAAGTCCTTGGTTATCCTCTAAACCTTTATGACATTTATAAGTGTCATGCAATTTAGTACTTAATCACAGACTATCTTGGATTCTTCTCCACTTTTTCAACTATTTAAGTTTACTCATTCCTATAAAATTTCAAGCTCATAGGGCCATGCTTTACTCTTTGTTCCACATCCCACACAGTACATATCAGAAGGACAAAAACATAAGCAGAGACTAAAAAAAAAATCTCTGTGATTCCTAGAATAAGAGAAATTTAAATCTAGAAAAGATTTTAGAGAACATTTAGCCTGACTCCCTCATTTTAAAGATGAAGAGATCGAAGCTCAGAAAACCAGAGATTTTCCAAGGTTCCTGAAAATAACAAAGGAATACTTCTACTTAAAACTGCCCCTTTCATTTAAGGAAACAAATGAACAAAATTTGTTATTAGGAAATTTAATAAAAAATAAATTTCACATGTGCATCATCTATTTTAGTGGACAGCACCTTTACAAGAAATAATTTTCTTTTTTAGAAATTAATCTCCATGACTGTAATGGCAAGCAAAATAAGATTTTTTTGCTGTTTTTTGGGATTGAATTTTAACTAATACAGTGTCTTTGAGCCTCACCTTTGATTATATCAACGGTTTTGATTGGAAACAGTATACATTGGATTGCCCTTAATACAATTAAGGAAATTTGAAGATTTCCCCTGCCAATAGGCCAAATGTAATCACATGGGAGCCTAAGGCAGGAGGAGGTTGCTAAAGGAAGAGTGGAACAGGGAGGTGCAGAGCAGAGAAAAGCACAACCAGAGTTGGGAGGGAGCAGAACTGAAAGAAAGAAAGTTTGTGGTGTTGGTACTTTGTCTGTTGATCCATATTACTTTATCAGACACAAGAACTGTCTGTTGTTCTGTGCTGATTTCTCAGACAGAAAATGAATTGAGATGATAGTGCTGGTAATGTGTGTAAATACTGTTATAGCCCTGTTAAGCTTTGTTTTTTATTAGAAACAGAAACTGCAAAGAGCTTGGAGTTCAGCAGTCCTTGTGAGCTGAGATATGGAACAGGAGCAAGGAGCTCCCTACATGTGAATCTAGGCAAGAGTTGGGAGTGGTCAGCCTATGGAGGAGGAGCAGCGTAAGGAGGAGGCACTATGGGGGTTGGAAGCCATCCTGGAGTCAAGAAAAAGGAGGACTTTACTTGGATACTCTGTATTGACTGAGGAGATTGTGATTTACTGTGATCTAGGGGTTGATGGTGTCTGTATTTTCCACTTCCTCTTTAAGATGACTATAAGATATACTGAATGATATGCTTTGTTTAAGACTATATGGCACCTTAGTAATAAGTTATTTTGTGTTGTTGTGAATGTCATACTTTAGTTTCTTCAATGTTATGCTTTAGTTTATTCCTGAATAAACAGAGAGTTCATTATGCTATGCAATTAGACCCTTAAAGGTATTTACAGTAGAAGGCCTCAGGAGAGTGGCTGTGATTGGATTTACAATAACATAAAAAAGAGAGTGCTGTGTCTGTTCACTTAAAGGGACCTATTATTTCTCTGATGTAAGGCACTCCCAGGGTGGAAACCCTCTTCTACCAATGCAGATTGCCACCTTAATTGAAACTTTTAGTCTTAAGGAATTGCCTAGAACCAGAGTATATCAAAGTTAGAACTTAAACCCAGGTTTCTTGGCCTCCAGGAAGCCTCTTTACCCACTATGCTATGATGTTTCTTATGCAGATAAATCTACAGCTAAAAAAATTATTAATAATAGAATTTTAAAATACTACCAATAAAAATTTTATCATATTTATATAGTAACTTATACTTCTCATAGCATTTTCACAGATTGTCATTTGATGTTTACATTCAATTTTCAAATGTTATTTGCATTTTATAAATATTTATGCTTACAATTCTTATCCAACTGTCAATCAAAGAAAAATTTTACACACATTAAAAGCTGCTTATCATTTTCTTGTAAACACGATAAACTCAAATTTTGATTGTTTTCCTATTTTTTACAGTAGTGAAATAAACTCAAGTTGTCATTTCATAAAGATGATGTTATCTTTTATAAATATTTGATGAGTTCAGAGATCCATGTCTGAATGAATGATATGAAATCTCTTAGGTCACATATTCAAACAAACACACATGATTTCTTCCACAATAAACTATAAGGAAAGGTGAATGTTTGGGGGAAACTTAATAATGCCATTACATTATATCAAAAATAACATAAGCTTGAGCTACTTTTTCGTCTGCCTACTTGGTGCAAAATGTAAAGTTTTTTTTAAAGTTTTATGATAGGCTGAAATATGTTAGAGACTTTGCTGATATTTGATACACAGATAGAGGTTATAGATATGCTATTTGAAAATAAAATGCTTTGAGCTACTAATACAAAATTTTCATGTGCCTAAAAAATATAAACAAAGTAAAAACCATCCTCCTTCAACCCAGTGCTTCATTTTACAAGAGTATATATAAAGGTTATATAACTATTATTCACATGAGTGGTGATGAATAAGGAATGTCTTTGTTCTCTTTCTTCTAATTATACACACATTTCATTTTTAAAAAAGCTTTGCATGTCAGGTACAAAGATAAAAGTGAAATAGTTTTTGCCTATAAGGAACTCAAAAGCTGTTCATAGGAAAAAAAACCCTTTGTGTATATGTGTGAATATATATATATATATATATATATATATATATATATATATATATGTATATGTATATGTATGTATACCCACACATAAAATGCTTGAAGCATTTTGTCTGTGTCCTATACAATTACCCCCCATAACATAAGAGCCTACATGTGTTACAGGTGGGATCTACCAACAGTGTAGGATATATATGGCTCCACCTTTCCATGGATTTGCTTGCTTACTTGCTCTTATTTTATAGGGTTATGTTCAAAGAGATAGACCATCGTCTCATTATTACATTAAAATTATCTTAGAATCTTAAGGGTAACATTACTAAGGGGAAATACACCTACTGCTGTTCTTCAGACTAGCTCTTGAGGACCTATCCAATGTGCTTTCTAGCTTTACAAAGTCATAAAGATATTTCTTTTATTCCTTACACGTAAGTAGTTATTTAATAAAGCAAAATAAAAATGATAAAACCCAATATATTAAAGCAAAAGCATGAATGATAAAATACACATTACAAATATAAATATAGGCCCCTCTTCCACAAATGCACTCATATAGTTCTGGTGAAGAGTGGGGCCCACACTTAATTTGAACCTAAAAGGGAAATACATAGAGATGAAGAAATCATAAGGTTATGAACACACCAATCTAGACTGCATATTACCCATCCATTCAAGAATATCTGCACCATAGGAAACTGTTTCTTTGTGCTCCCTGCTTGACTGCTGATCCTTGCTCCTTTTCAACTGGAAAAACCTTCTTCTCTTCTTTGCTGAAACATGACCTTTAAAGTTCTTTCAATTAACCATCACCCTTAAAGAGTGTTTAGAAAATGTTACCTCTTAATGTGAACAGCAGTTCTCTTGAAGCCAGACAACTGCCAAGCACACCAAACTGGCTATCAGCCATATGGACCAGCCTGGTCAGTTGCTCATTCAGGCAGATGCTGTCCTGTCCTGTCTGAATGGAGCTCACAGCAACAAGGCTCCCTTTCGGATATCAAAGCAACAGTAAAGGCTGTCTGCTTTTCTTCCTCAAGCCAGAGGTGGCAGCAGAGAACAATAAGACCTTAAATCAAGCTTCACTTTACTCCAATTTTAAGTGGCTAGTGCTGAAGGGTAATAGCTATCATGTCACTGGCACTCAACCAATGAAATCAATTTTCTCTCTTACCATTTGGGAATCTTTCAGCTGAAGCCTCTCAGCTAAATGCTCCCAACTGCCACACTTCTAACTCAGCAGTTTTTCAGCCCCAGTGCTGTATCTTCAGTTTTTCTCAGCTTCCCCTGCTGCTATTTTACATAATGCCTCTTCCCTTTCTCCCTCACCACATTCCATGGTTTCAATAAGAGCCTCCTAACTCTCCATGAGTCACCTTTTGTCTAAAAGTCACATCTCTCCAAGTTTCTCCTATCAAATAAAGCAGTCCTTTTTTCAAGCATATGCCATTCTCCAATGTGAATGATTCCTCATTTTCTTATTTTCTTTTTTACCACCTTTTGTGGTAAAACATTCCTACACAGTCTAGCTGATGTGCTACTCATCATGCCCACTCTGAAACCACCAAAAAGGCAGTCTTTCTGGGGATATCAGAAAGCACCCTAGCATACCCAGGGTGGCTGCTAGCACAGGTTCTTAGATCTGCTTTTTTTTTTTTTGGAGGGCAACTGGGGCTAAATGACTTGCCCAAAGTCACACGGCTAGTAAGTGTGTCAAGTGTCTGAGGCTGGATTTGATCTCAGGTCCTCCTGACTCCAGGGCCAGTGCTCTATTCACTGTGACATCTAGCCGCCCCAGATCTGCTTTTGTAAAGGAAAGCAATTCAAAATGGGTTAACAAACTTACTTTAATCACTCAAATACATATAATTTACCTAGTTCAGGGGAAAAAGTCAGCACCCTGAACTTCAGAGACTACAAACAGAATACAAACAGAAGTTACAAGCAGACACAGAAACAGATCAACAGACGGGTTTCCAACCATCTGACCATTGCATCCATACCTAGTCAATTAACAGAGACGGAAGCACCAACATCTGGGTTTTTCAAAGCTGGGTGGCTCAATGGCTTCCCATAGTCTCGTCTGGCCAAATCACACAACTCTTTCCAAAGTGTTCCCCAAAGCAAAAACTCACATCAGGATATATATAGCCCTCTTGACCCACTGCCCAGTCACAAAGTTATAAGGCTTGGGCATTCCTGAAGAACAAGCCTCCTGCCACAGGCTCCACATGATCACATTCAGCCTATTAGGGGGCAGAGTCTACTTTCAAATCAGGGAAGGTTCTCAGAGCCACTTAAGCCTATCAAAGGGCCTATGGGCAGGGAAGATCTTCAGATTCCCATAACACTGGGTGGTGCCCTTGGAATTATTTCTTCACATTTGCATTTCTCTTTTTGATATATAGAAGATTTTCTTCAGTCTCTTTACATTATACTGTTGCCATTTAAGTAAGGCAGGATTCTTAACAAAGAGATTCAAATCCTCAATTCTGCACCAAAAGATCATTTTCTCTTCCAAAATGTATACAATCTCATCTGAAAGCTGTTTCTTCATACACATATTTTGGGACTTTATATTAAAATAAAATTATTTTTCTGCTGCTGTTGCATTTCAAAATGTGCATTTGTAAGAGTGGCAATATACCACATCATTTGACAATCAACGTAAATCTTTTTCTCTTCAAAAAAGCACTTTTATACTCTTTTCATAATTAATTGCTTATAAAAATGGTCTTAAAGTTACTTACAGGAATACAGAAAGTAGATATAAGCTGGTTTTTTTAAATGGGAATAAGCGATAGGAGATGAGGGAATAAAGAAAAATCTGATGCAGATGGTGTTTAAGCTGAACATTGAGCAGTAGGGATTTAAAGAGACATAGGTAAAGAATGCGTATATTCTGGGCATAAGAGACTGGCAGTGCAAAAGGAGAGATGAAATGCCATACCTAAGTGACAATAAGAAGTCCAGTTTGGCTTATCTATGATATATACATGAGGAGTCATGTGTAAAATGAAAGTCTTGAAAGGTCAGTTGAGGATAAGTTGTGAGCACTTTCACATGCCAAAAAGATGGATTTATATTTGATCTTTGAGGTAATAGTCACTGAAATTTCTTAAGGAAGAAATGACATGAGATTTGGGCATCCCAATCTGAGACTTTAGAATAATTAGTGGGGTATTACATAGGCCATATAAGAAGTGATGTGAAAGCATTCCAGAAACAAATTTTAAAGTGAGTGATACATCAAGTGAAGGAGAGGTGACGCAAGTTGAACCTGGTGGGAATGTTCCAAAAACAATTTTCTAGTGTGTATATCCTAATTCAGTTTAATTGCCTGGGGAGTTATATTTCTAGTAATTATATAGTTACTCCTGGAATGCCAACTAGATCCCTATGTAAAGACAATTACTGGATTAGGTAAGAGACAGTTAAGACAAACTATGGTAGATAATAGAGAAAGAGTAAGGAGATTTGTCTTTTCTCTGGGGCCCACAAGGTCTCCATGTGATTAGCTACATCACTAAAAAACAAGCTAATATTTTCTTCTTGTACCTGTTACTATTTTGAATGCATTTTTATCTAATCTAGAAATTCAAACCTGTAGTTTGCAGAATATCTGAATTTCAAAGGATCTCAGAGACCATATACCCTAACCTATTTTTGAGGTCCATGCTTTCAATATATTCCCAGGTGGTTATCTGGGCTCTATTTGCAGAACTCCAGGGAGAGAAAACATGCCATACCTCCTGAGGCTAACTCTCACACCATGGGATAGCTCACATTACTGGGAAGATTTCTCTAACATCAAGCATAAATCTGTGTCCCTATAACTTTCACCCATCAATCATAGTTCTGCTCTCGATGGTCAATGAAAACAAATAAAATTCCTTTGTCAAATAATATTTCTTTGTACATTTGAAGAAAATAATCATGCCCTTCTCACTCACCAGTCTATACACCTAAATCTTCCCCTTCTCCAGGCTGGATGTCCCCAGTTCTTATCACTGGTCCTCATATGGAATAATCTTGCTGTTTCACCATGTTGGTTATTCTGCTCTGAATGTGCTCCAGATTATCAATGTCTTTACTTCACAGAAAAAAATATTTCCCTTAAAATCTTCATTGTGTATATAATCAAAAGTTTTAATATAAAAATAGCACTGTTGTTTTCATATTTCTTTAATTTTAATGTTCAATTAAAAGAGATAATCCAAACCTCTGTTTGGATAATTTGAAAATATTTATTTAACAGGGTGGTAGAAATATAGATAAGGAAACCAAATCTTTCCTAAGACAAAAGCAAACAAATAAAACAGCTCTCCTACACACATAAAGAATGAGTGAAAGGATGCTGGACAATTGGTCCTGAGTGAATTTCTGATGAGATGTTGGAGTCAGGTAAACCAAGTATGAACTCCCACCAGGCACAAAACCCAGAAAATAAGAGACATTTCTCACACTAATAGTCCTATTCACTAGACCCTCAGACTCCCTTTATGTGAAAAAATCAACGTTAGCTTAGAGCATACAATTTCCATCAAAGTTCTAGTCTCCTAAGCATGCCCACCCCTCCGCCAAATATTGTATCCAATAGATAAAGATTATTTTCCAAAATATACTAGGATACTGAGAATTGGCAGCACCTACATTTTTATAACTTCAATGTGGATGGAATTCAACCATATAACTTTATCATACAGAGCATTCAAAAATGATCATTAATATCTGAGAAAACTCAATTTTGGACAATACTTTTAATATTGAAAACTGATTTTTAAAATTTGTGACAATAAAACATGTATTTATTAAAGTACCAAAAGTATGATTGTGGTAAAAATGTGTACTTTCTTCTATTTAACCAAATACCATTAAGGGGGAATGGGAGGAAGTCAGAACAAAATACATACATAGACACAAACAGGACCCTTTCTATTTTGCCTAAACCGAAATCACACAGTGATATGGAGTTTCAAATGTTAATAGGAGTTTATTTCCATCCTTTTCCTTTTAACATTAAAAGGAAATAGCAGTTGCTTGTTTCTGTTCTTCAAAAACTCACTTTACAAATATACACTTCTATTTGTCTATATTGATGCTTACATGTTTGTTTTTTTTTAATTAAGAATTGAACCAACCAGGAAGACTAATATAATACCATCTAAATTTTAGCTGCTCACAATTTAGTACAATTCTTCTGTCTGTATATCTATAAGTGATCAAAAAGTAGAGTTGATCCAATCTTTCTAAAGGATATAGTCTTTCCTGAAAGTGGGAATAACATATTTGATGTTCTCACAAAGTACATTAGAAGAAGGTAAAATTTCTATAATTTTCACAATCATTCATAATCTTAAAATATTTCCTTGAGATGTAACAATAATTTCATTATTTTAAAACTTTCATTAAATTATACTGTTTCTAACCATACTTTCATTTCCATTCCTTCCACCAGCACCACTATTCAATCAACTTTTCCCCTCCTTATATCACACATATACTTCCAATTCGATTTAATATTTGTTACCAGACTACTATGTACAAGTTGCTGTGATCAATTTGAAAAATACAAAAATAAAAATAACAGTACCCATTCTCAATGAACTTACTCTCTATCTGGAAAAAAAAAGAATATTTACACAGGTCAAGGAAAGAGATAACAGTTACACCTGGGACGTTCTGGAAAAACCTTATGTAAGAGATGGCATAGGAACTGAGCTCTTCAAGGGCCTAATATTAATGGTGAAACCACTACTGAGGGGATAGGACACTGTGCCCACTCACTACCTTCTTCACTAAGGGGCCTCACTCAGTTCTGAAACTATGCAGGTCATCTGGATCAAGTTTAGCCCTGGAGGAGATTTAGCCCTGGAGTCTGCTGTTTCTAAAACTTTTGGTATCATTAAATCATGGGAAAAATTGTTTAAGGTTTAGTCTTTAACTCATGTCTCAGTCTCAACAAAGAGGGGTATATAGATGTATTGAATATGCAAAGTAAACCATGTTTGGCTAGAAACTAATGGGACAGGCATTAATTGAGAAAAAAAGACTAAATAGAGTTATATAAAGGTAATGGAATGATTTGTTGTAATGCCATGCACCAGCAGATTCCCAAAATAATGCTACTGTGGAATTTCAGGGGGCGGAGCCAAAATGGCAGAGTAGAAGCAGCAAGGTCCCGCAGCTCCCACACCACCACCCTAAACACCCAGAAAATATGAGCCCAGACAAAGTCTAGGAAAGTCTAGGACTCTCAGACTCACAAAAATATAGAAAACACGTCTCTAGCTGAAGGCAGTTTGGCAGCAGGGGCTCATCCCAGCCACCAGGGGTGGAGGCCTGGAGTGGAAGCCGGCCCAGCCTGAAGCTGAGACTGCAGCCAGGCCCAGGGCAGTGGGAAGGAACTGAGCGGAGTAAAGAAGAGCTGCGCAGCAGCCAGTCTGCAGAGGAGAGGAGCTACAGCCTCCAGCACCTTCACAACTGCCAAGGCGTGAGGAACCGGGATGGGAGAGGGGCAGCTCACACCGGAACAGAGACCGGCCCAGCCCAAAACTTCAGCTGCAGCCAGGAGGAGTGAGCCTTCCAAGGTGCAACTTGAGTCTACTTCAGAGATCTATTGCACCTGAGGGAATCTTCACATATGCAAACCAGGATTAGAAGATCAGTGAAAGTGAAAGTGAAACTTTGAAAATGAATTTGGGGGAGAAAAGCAGTTCAGCCAATCTACCCCCGGTGCAAGGAAGCAGTGGGGAAGAGG
>CM053601.1:97443809-97502513 GCA_028646575.1 Pseudocheirus occidentalis | reverse complement strand
GAAGGAATTATTCTCTTCAAAATGCTTTTGAAATTCTTTTTCCATCTGGCAAATTCAACTTTTTAAGGCATTCTTCTCCTTATTGGCTTTCTGGGCTTCTTTTGCCATTTTAGTTAATCTATTTTTTAAAGTGTTGTTTTCTTCAGTCAGGTTGTTGACTCTCTTTTCATGATTTTCTCGCATCATTCTCATTTCTCTTTCCAATTTTTCCTCCACTTCTCTTATTTGTTTTTCAAAGTCTTTTTTCCGTTGACATAGAGCTGCTAGGAATTCTTCAAGTGTCTTGGAAGCTTTTGGTGTGGGAGTTCTTATTTCTGGGCTCTCTTCCTCCCATTCCATTCTTTGATCCTTTTGGTCCACAAAAAAGGATTCTAGAGTTTTATTGCTGTTTTTATTTTGCTTCCTTTTCCTCATGTTGGCAAGTCAATTAATTGGTTGGTTTTTTAGCTCTGTGAAACTCTGCTTCCAGGGGGGAAAGCTCTGTTCCAAATCGCTGGGGTTTTCCCAGCTGCCAGTGCTATTAGGGGGGTGTTGAAGCCTCCCCTGTCAGCTTTGGCTTGCTTGACCACCACCGAAGACCACAATCCAGGTCCAGGCTGCTCAATGCAAGAGCACTTGGCCCTGATCAATCAACTCAGCACCCCTGCAGGGTTCGCAGGCCAGGGGCTCTGAAGCAGCCCAGTGGGGGCATCTGCCAGTTACAGCATTTCCTGCCCTTCCCCCACTGCTTCCTTGCCCTGGGGGCAGATTGGCTGAACTGCTTTTCCTCCCCCAAATTAATTGTCAACGTTTCACTTTCACTGACCTTCTCTAATCCTGGTTTGCTAGATGTGAAGATCCCCTCAGGTGCAGTAGATCTTCTTTGAAGTAGACTCGAGCTGTGGCTTGGGAGACTCATCTCCTCCTGACCGCCCTGGGGCCTGGCCTGGCTGCATTTAGGTTTTAGGCTGGGCAGGTCTCAGATCCTGGCCTGTTGGCCTGCTGGATGAGACCCCCACCTGCTGGGCTGCCCTTCTCTGATCCCTGTTTTTCATGCCTTGGTAGATGTGGAGTTGCTGGAGGTGCAGTAGATCTTCTTTCTTGTAGACTGGCTGTGGCTCAACTCCTCCCGACCGTCCTGGGGTCTGACCTGGTCTCATTTCCGTTTCTGGGCCCCTGCTGCCAAGCTGCCTGCAGCAAGAGATGTGTTTTCTGTATTTTTGTGAGTTTGAGAGTCCTAAACTTTGTCTAGGGTCATATTTTATGGGTGTTTAGGGTGGTTTGTGGGAGCTACAGAACGTTGCTGCTTCTATGCCGCCATCTTCTTTTTTTTTTTTTTTTTTTTTTTTGCTTTTTGAAAGGCAATTGGAGTTAAGTGACTTCCCAAGATCACACAGCTAGTTAAATATCTGAGGGTGGATTTGAACTCAGGTTCTCAGGTCCTCTTGATTCCAGGGCCAGTGCTCTATTCTATTCACTGCACCACCTATCTGCACCCAACTCTCTAGCTTTGAGATCAGCTCTCTAAACACTATGTCATAACTCTACTCATTAGTAGCTAGATGGCTGAATCGATAAATCACAGGGCCTAAAGTCAAGAAGATCTCAGTGCAAATCTGACCTCAGACACATGCTAGCTGTGTTACTCTGCTCAAGTCACTTAACCTTCATTTTCCCCAGTTTCTTCATCTGTAAAATGGGAATAATAATAGTACCTACTTCTCAGGAAAATTTCAAGTATCAAATAATATAATAATTGTAGGTTGTTTAGCTTAGTACACACTCTATAAATGTGTAGGGGATAAGAATCTATGGGCCTAGAATCAGGAAGACCTAAATTCAAATATGGCCTCAGACATTTTAGTAGCTATTTGACCCTGGGAAAGTCACTTATTCTCTATGTGCCTCAGTTTCCTCAACTGTAAAGTGTGGATAATAACAACTGTGTTGTTAGTAATAGTGGTAGTAGTAGTAATAGTACCAACAAATGCTTAGCATTATTGGAATTACAATGCCAAACCACAAAATATATCACAATTCAAGTCATATTTTTTCCCTACTGAATGTCAGATTTTTGCTTTTTTTAGCCTTTCCAATCTTTTGAAAAATCACAAAACTATTAAACTTAGACCCAATAAAATTACTGAATTTTGCAAAAGCAAATATATTCTGCATTAGGCCAAATCTTCAAGAAAAAGCATTTAATTATTTAAAAGAGGAAGTTAAGAAAACAAAAAAAATAAATATAGTGTTATGAACATAGAGAGAAAAATATATTCTAAACAAAGAAATGAAATGTAACAATACCCTAGCATTCCAAGGATGGCTGCTAGCACAGTTTCTTTGATCTGCTTTTCTAAAGGAAAGCAATTTTAAAGGGGTCAACAATCTTATTTAATTACGTGTGGGTGGGTGTGATTCTTTTAGTTTAGGGGGAAAAGTAAGCATTCAACTTCAGAGAACATACAAAGAGGAATTAAAAGCAGAAAAAAAACAGACAGAGGGGGAGGTTAGGTGGCACAGTGAATAGAGCACCAGCCCTGGTGTTAGGAGGACCTGAGTTCAAATCCGGTCTAAGACACTTAACACAAAAACTAGCCATGTGACCTTGGGTAAGTCACTTAACCCCAATTGCCCTACCTTACCTCCTCCAAAATGCAAAAAATAAAACCAAAAAAAAATACAGAGAAAATAACACAAATCAACAGACAGAGTTTCTAGCTGTCTAACCAAAGCTGTCTCAATATATATAGTTATCAGAGAGAGAGAAGCACCAACACCTGGGCTTTCAAAGCTGGGAGACTCTTTAAGGGCTACCCAAAGTCTTATCTGGCCAAATCACAGGAACATTCTTCCAACTAATGAACCCCAAAGCAAAGCCTCACTTCAGAGTAAATATACCCTTTTTCAGAACCAGAGGGTATCACAATTCTTGTGACTCATTGCCTAATTACAAAATTACAAAAGGGGTGTGCCTTCCTGAAAAACAAGGCACCCCAATGAAGCTTCTCTTGTTGGGCTCCACATGAGGCTTACTAATGGGGGGGAAAGATCTTCAAATCCCCTTAATATTACATGAAGTTAGAGTAAATTGTTATATTAAGTTATAATAAATACATAATAATATATAATTATATAATAAATATGATGAAGCTATAATAAATTGTATTCGATTGTAACACAACAAAACTAAAATTTTGGATTTGAGTATATTAGCATATGCAGCACATTAGCATAAATATCATTGATATTTATCATCTGTAGGATATGTAATATCCACCTAAGTAAAGATCACTTACAAAAGACAAAGTCTCATTTGGAATTGTTTCCAGAGACAGATGAAGGGGAATTAGCTTTGTATCTTACAGCTCCCATGTTACTATTCAACAGTCAACGTTGCAGTTCACTGGAAGGACGTTCAAAAGATTTGTTATTAACGGTATTCATAAGTCAAGTTGGAAGACCACGTGGATGCCAACTTTATAAATAGAAAGTTTTATCCTTTCCTTTTGAATTCCCAATGGTTTGGGTCCTTCTCTTTTCTTTTCATTTTTTAAAGCTGACTTCTTATTTCAGCCAGTCACCTACTGTGTGCTAAATACTGGGTATGCAAAGAGAGGTAAAATAAAATTTTTTAAAACCTCCTCATAAGAGGCTCACATTTTAATAAGAGAGATAACAATAAGATAATAAAGCACAAACAGGGTCTATAAAGAAAGAAATGGGGGTATTCAGTACAGGGAAGACACCAGCATTAAGGAGTACTTGGAGATATCAAAGTTAGTTACTCCCATGACCTCTGAACAGATAATGCCGACACTATGACCTGCTCAAAAGTAAGACATCTCCAGTTATCTCTCCCAGAGTCTTGGGATGAGAAACAAATAAACAAACCAAAAACATTTCACCCTTTTCTTCATCTTTTATTGATAAGATCCTTCCACACTTGGCTAGAGTTGGGATTCCCTTTCAGAATCACTTGGACTTCCAGCTTTGGCTTAGACTTGTTGCATCCTAGGGTGGGGATGGGGAAAGTGCCCCACTTCTCAGTTTGGGGTGATTGGATCACTAGGCATGTCTCTATAGATCCATCCTGGAGCAACATTGCCAATTGGGGGGTCATTGACACAGGCTGATCCAAAGGATACTCCCTTCCAGCCTCTGACTGTCCTCCATGGAATTCTGTTCTCTTATCTCTCAGATTTTGAAGAAACTTCTGGATGACTTCCTGTTGGCTGTGAGGAAGACCTGAAGCCCTGAACCTGTTGGCTCTGCTGGGCCTTAGGGTTGAAACCAAAAAGATCCCTGGAGAATCCAGAATTCTCAAATTAATGATACTTGGGGAACCCCAGATGGGCCTCCTCAGAGCTCTGTAGACAATCCAAGGTTCAAATTGATGGTCAATATAAACCTGAAACTTCCCCAAAATATTGAAATGATTTATTCAGGTTTATTGAATTGGTCACTCTCCTTAGTGTTTCTAATTAAATCTTTCCAAATGCAGAATTTGTGGCTGAGAGGTAGGGATGTTATCTGGAAAGTCTCAAAGTGCAGTATCAGAGACATTTTCTTGTGATGTGAACAAGGAAGAAACCCAAAGCCTTTTGAAAGTCTTTTTATGATATAAATGTAAAGCAGATATTTTCCCCTGGGAAAGAATTCATTTAAAGAACTTCAGAAATTGCTCCTCCTTTTGAGGGATGGATTTTGTGCTTAAGCAAAGTGACAGATAATGTCTGGTATCTATCGTTGAGCCATTTGCTCTCTGCTTCATCAACTAAATCTGTGTCTGATTATCAGGTTTCTGTATCAACCAATAATTAATAAACATTTATTAAGGAACTACTATGTGCCAGGCATGATGCTAAATGCGCCCATAGCGCTCAGAGATTTGTAAAAGACCAATAACACAAGTTGCCATAAGCTACTACTTTTGTTGCCAGCAGTTTAATTTTTTGAAACTATGATCTTTTGGAGGAGAGTTATCAAACAATGTAGAAGGTCTAAAATGGATCTGATTCATAATAATAATTGGTAATTTAACAGGTGCTCATAATCTATCTTGGAATGTCTCATAACACTGTTGTTATCAGCTAGATTAACTGTTCACAGAACAGTAGAAATGAGATCCCTACACCCACCAGCTTGTTTTACTGTTCTCAACATCTTTTAGTGCAGCAAGATGCCTGAAAAATGAGTGCTACAACGGAGAGAGGGAGGGGGAGGGAAGAGAGAGAGGTAAGGAGGGAGACAGGGAGAAGGAGGGGAGGAGAGGGAGGCAGAGGGGAAGTGTGTGTGTGTGTGTGTGTGTGTGTGTGTGTGTGTTGGTGAAAATGTATTTCCTTTCCTAGGAAACAAAACAAACTTTAGGGAGCCTGCCTTCCTGAAGCTGCCTCACTCTCTTTGACTTCATTTGTAAAGGTCATCATTAGCTTTAATGGCTAATGAGAGAAAATTGATCTTTACAAAGGAGGGCTATGATTACTCAGCCAGTCAAAAGTCAATTGTCAACAAGCATTTACTAAGGGGGTACTTCAGGGTTAAGACCTGGGAATACAAAGAAAGGGAAAAACAAATCCTTGTCTTCATGAAGTGGGGGGAACAACAATATACCTACAATAAAAATGCAACGGAAAAGGGAGAGATATGATTCTTAAAGGAAAAGCACTGGAAATGGAGGGGGAGGGGTGAGGAGAATACTGGAAAAGGCCTCTTGTAGAAAGTGAGCTTTGTGCTGAGTTTTGAATAAAGCCGAAAATCCAGGGGAATGGAGGCAAGGAGGAAACTCATTCAGGGGACAGCCAGTGAAAAGAACCAAATTCAAGATACGGAGTGTCTTACGCAAGGAAGAGCAAAGTTCATGCTTTTTGGATCATAGAGTACATAGTAGGGAGTACAACATAAAAAAAAAAGCTAGAAAGGTAAAAAAGCACCAGTTTATGAAAAGCTTTAAAAGTCAAATAGAACTTTGTATTTGATCCCAGAGGGAACAGGAAACCACTAGAGTTAATTGAATAGTGGGGAGTGACATGGGTCAATCTAAGCTTTAGAAACATGGCTTTGGAGGTTGAGTAGAGTATGGATAGAAGTGAGGAAAGATGAAGGAGGGAGGCAAAATAGGAAGCCATTAAAATAGTCTAGAAAAGAACTGATGCACCAGAGAAGCAAAAGAATGTAGAGATAAAAGTGAAGGTACATGAGAGACATTCTAAATATTGAAAGGATAGGATCTGGCAATATATTGGATATATGGAGTAACTGTGAGCAGTTGCTGTATAGTAATGTTTCAGTTGTGTACAACTCCCTATGAACCTATTTGAGATTTTCTTGGCGAAAACACTGGAGAGGTTTGTCATTTCCTTCTCCAGCTTATTTTACAGATGAGGCAACATGGGTTAAGTGACTTGCTAAGGGTCACATAGGTGGTAAATGTCTGAGGCTATATTTGAACTCAGAAAAATGAGTCTTCCTGCCTCCAGACCCAACACTCTATCCTATCTAGTTGCCCAAGTGGGAAAGTCACAGCTTTCCTTTGCAAAAATCAATTTTTCTCATTAGCCATTAAAGCTAATGATAACCTTTACCTTTTAAATTTTTTATTTATTTAGCATTTATTTTCCCCAGTAACATATAAAAACAATTTTTAACATTCATATTTAAAACTTTAAATTCCAAATTCTTTCCCTTCTTTGCTTCCTTCCTTCTCCCATGGAGAAGGCAAGCAATCCAATATAGGGTATACATGTGTAGTCATGGAAAACATTTCCATAATAGTCATTTTGGGAAAGAAAACAGACAAAAAACCCTCAAGAAAAATAAAGTAAAAAAGAAGTCTGTTTCAATCTGTATTCAGACATCAGTTCCTTCTCTGGAGATGGATAGCATTTTTCATCTTATGTTCTTCAGAGTTGTATTGTATTGTTGCATCATTGTATTGTTGAGAATAGCTAGATTATTCACAGATGATCATTGCACAATATTGCTTCCCTTTGTACACAGTACATGTCATTTTGCATCAGTTCATTTACATCTTTCCAGTTTTCTCTAAGGGTATCCTGTTTAATGGTGGTCTTTATGAAGGAAGCCAAAGTGACTGAGGCAGCTTCAGGAATGCAGGCTCCCTGAAGTTTGTTCTGTTTTGTTTTCTGGGAAAGAAGGCAATTTTTCACCAATCTATCCACCTATCCACCCAGTGTGCCTTATAACCCGTAGCCCTCATGTGCCAGTATCTAGTTGGGCTGAAAAAGGTCAAGAGAAGCAAGTCAAGTTTCCATACAAGGGATCAGACATGGTTCTCATTCCTACTGTGCTGTGAACAGTTAAACCAGTTGATAATAACAGGCACCAAGGTTGTGAACTTGAATGACTAACAAGTAATAGATACCCTCAAGAGTAGCAGCAAAGTCTGGATGAGAAGACAGTCTGAGGGGAAAGCTAATGAATTCTATAGTGAACATTTGAAATGTCCAGAGGACATCCAGTTTGGAATGTCCAATAGCAAATAGCAACATGAGTCTTGAGGTCAGGCAAGAGGTTAGGGACGCATAAATAGAAATGAAAAATGTCTGAATAGAAATGATCATTGAGGCTCAGTAGGTAAGATATTACGGAGAGAGAAGGGGGAAGGTCTAGAACAGAGTTTGCGGAGATACACACAACTAGTGTGGATGAACTGAGGGAAAATCCAGAAAGATCCAGCTGTGAAACAGGTTGAGAGAGGGACTGAAAAGAGCAGTACCATGAAGACTTAGAGAGAAAAAGTTATCAAGGAAAATGAAGTGTTGCAATTTAAACTCAGCCCACCCAGGGACACCAAAAACTGTTATGGTTTCCAGGTTTGCTGTGGTGGAATGTCTCAAAGAATTCAGTCAGACCACCTCTAATTCAAGTACAGGCATTTATTGAGATTAATGCCTCTCATGAAGTGGGCAACTTCAGACAGAGCACAATGGATTTTTATAACGTAAAGATGCAACTGCATAACAGAAATTAAGAATATAAGAAAGGCAGGAGGGATTTGTTAAGAGATTAGGTAATAGATGGGGGTTCCCAACAACAGTGGGAACTGGGCATGTGATTACCCATAATGCATACAGAAAAACCCATTTGGAGGGGTATATATGATAATGATATTATAATAAGTCTATGTCACAAGTTCACTCTAGGTTAGTTCTTTACCATTACTGCACAAGTGCCTACTTAGGGTAGGTCTCTTCCATTGTTTTGGGATCCACATCCTGCTTGGGCATCCTGGTGGTGCTGCTTTCTGATTGACTGAATATTGTGGTCCTAAGATGAGATGGATGTGGTAGTGGCTGAGTGCATGAACACACTTGTTGTTTCTGTGAGAAATAGGAGGAATGGGTTTGGGAGCAGAGGCTAGTTAGAGGCAGTGGGTGGGATCCCATCACATAGACTCACCTGCTGTTTCTATGAGAAATATGAGTTCATGGACATATCTGTTCTAGTGAGCAGTGAGGCATATGTAAAGAAGCTAGGATATTGAGTATGTGGTAGGTAGTGAGTGGCTAGGTAGGGGCTGGGGGCCTGCTGTTCAGTGGGGTGTATAAGGAAGTTAGAATATTGGAGCTAGGAGCAGCTTTATTAGGATTTCATCAGGATGATAGACAGTGACAAAGACTTCAGAGAGGTTTCAAAGAATGAGAAGTTAAAAAAAGAGATCATTATACTCCTGAATTAAGACATCATTGGTAACTTTAAAAAAAAGTTTCACTTGAATGATAAAGTAAGATACCAGAACACAGCAAATTTAGAAGAGAATGTGAGAAGAGGAAATGGAGGAACCCACTGGATGCTGCTTTCTGAAAGGCTTTAACCGTGAAAGGGAGAAGACATATAAGCCAATACCTAACTGTGGTGGTCAGGTCAAGATATGGTTTTGTTTATTTTAAGGCATGAGTGTGTCTGTAGAAAGCAAAGAAGCTACCGGTAAATAGGGAAAGATTAAAGATTAGTGAAAGAGTGGAGATAATAGAGGAAGGAACCTTCTGGAGAAGAGAGGATGGAATGGGATCAGAGGTATATATATAGAGGTTTGCCTTGACAAGGAGAAAGACCATATATACAGGTGAGATGGGGTGAAGGAGATAGTGGTTAGCAAACATAACAATTTATAGGAATTATTTTCTAATAGATGAGTGAAATGCCAGTGTCCAAAGCTCTGCTATTGAATTTTCTTTAATTCATTATTCCTCACTTGTCTCAGTGTTCATTGGTAAATGGATCATCAATGCTAACTACCTCACAAGAGGGTTGTAAGATGCAATTCATTTTTGTAGACTGTTGCAAGATTTTTAACTGGTAGTTATTATGGACACTTGAAAGGTTGCATTATTAACATAGGCAGCTTAACAGCAATGCAAATTGCTCACAATTAAGGCCAGGCTAAAGGGCAAGTGCTATGTACTTTATGGAACAGAAAATTAGATGATCTTATATATTAGATGACGTACACCAATGTCGTCCTGTAAGCTACCGTATGAACAGGATATCAAAGTGCCTTTCAAATAGTAAAGGCCAAATAAATGTTTGTTGAAAGACTGCACAGGATTTTTTTGTACTTTTTTTTTTTGCTATCACAGGCAAGTCTGACAAGTATAATACTTTAAAAGAATATCTTAAAAGAGACATAAGAAAGTGCAAACAGTTCTGTTACTTTGAAGGACATAAAACTCCAACTAGGTTATTCATTCAGACTGCTATTAAGAAATCTTTAGAAGATCTGTTTTAATGAAAAGACAAGAGTGATTCATTATTATCAGATAAGTTGCTATGCAAATGAATATTTTTAACTTAGAAATTACATATACTAATGTTCAGCTTTTTCCTTTTCTTTTTTCCTTTCTTTTTCAAACCATATATGATTTCTTTGGGGTAGGTTACTCACAATGAAAATAGGTATTTGGAGCTGTGTACCCTGGGGGACCATTCCTATTGGTTCTTTACTGTCTGGGTGTTCTACTATACAATACATCTGCCCTAAGCACCTCTATGTCATTAAAGAATGTTTTAACCAATTTCATCCCTTTTCTGCAATTTACAATCTTTTTGTTGCCTGGAATACTGAGAGGCTAAGCTTCTTGCTGAGGGCACAAAGACAAGGATGTGTGAGAGGCAAAACTAGGGCCCAGGTTCTCCTGACTCCAATCGCTAGCCACTACGCTGTATTAAATATAAATACAAGTAATTAATCTTGATTTTCAGTCATTTCCAGTTAAATAAATTAATTTCCTTTTGTAAAATGCCTCAAATTTTTGAGGTATCCCTTTTGAGTCTTTATCAGGATTCTTCATCTAATACTATATGTTTTTCTTCTTTTATAGGCCTAGAAATTAAATGTGTTTTCTGTTCTCATTTTGCTTTTTTTTTTTGAGGGAAGGGAGAAATCTTTGTGTTATTTCATATGTAATACTAGTTTGACCACACCTCCTACAGGGATAGAAAAGGAGAGGTATCTCCCAGCATCCTTCTTCCTCAACTCCAAGGAGTTTTGACCTAAGCTTGCAAAGGGATTGGGGAAAAGAATGATAGGCTCATAAGTCTGCCTCTTCTGACCTTCAGATTTGTGGTAGGAGGAAATGTGAAAACCACAAAAGCCACAAAGTAGTCAAGGAAGTGGGCCCTCCTCCTCTTCTTGGACAAAGCAAAAGTGAGACTGGTGTTTTTACACAGCCCTCCCTCACTTAAGTCCAATTCACTTTCATCTTCCTGATGTCAGTCCTCTTTAAGGACAAAGGACATACAACAACCTGTGAACAGTATGAGCTGCTCCAGTGGGGACCTAAATGGCCAGTTTCAGTTGGGAAATGCAGCTCCTTCCTTCCTTCCTGTCTTCCTTCTTTCCTTCGTTCCTTCCTTCCTTCTTTCCTTCCTTCCTTGCTTCTTCCTACTCTCCTTTCTTCTCCGTTCCTTTCTCACTCTCCTTCCTTTCACTCTGTCCACATAGGGTATCATAACCTTACCTGTGGGTGCTCTGCCCAAGGGAATGTAAATTTTAATTGCTAAAACCTCACAAGATATCTTGATGTTTATGGGCTAGACCTTTTCTTTTAGGCCAGCAGATGATGAGAAAACTTTTAATCACCACGGTCCAAAGGAGAAAGACCCAGAGAAGAAGTCACACCCATGGTGAAAAGTATTTCAATTTATAAAAAAGGAGGGTCTACAGCCCAGCCTGCTCAACATCTTAGCACAAAACAGCACATGATTTCTCAATTTCTTCCTATTCTTCAAACTCATGTCTTAATTATATTAGAGTATTTCATTACAATATTGTACCAATTTAAATATGTCTCTGTTATTGGGCATTTAGAATAGTTCTTGCAAAGACTAATAAGGTTTAAAGAGATTTTTCTTTTTGTAGTTGTGTTTTGTATTTGGTGAGTAAATTCCCAAAAAATGACTTATTGCTTTTAAAGATACCATTATGTTTGTAATTGTTCATGAATGTTATAAGATTGTTTTCCAAAAAATCATGCTAATTTATAATTCCATAATTAATTAACATTCATATTTTTTCCACAACCTTGTCAACTTTGAATTTACTTTTCATTTCTTTCAACAATTTGATGAATGAGGTAGTACCTAAAAGTTCTTTTGCTTTTAAATCTTTGATTATTAGTAAAGTTGAACATTTTTTCAAATGTTTGTTACTTATTTATGTTTTCTCTTCTGAAATTTGTCCATTCAGAGCCTTTGAATATTCAAGTGGATTGCGAGTTATCTTCATAAATTCCTCTGAGTTTTTTTAAACTAACATGTTTTATTTACACAAATTGCCACATTTTCCTAAAGTTTTTTTAAAATTGTTTTCCCCTTATTGTACATGACTTTAGGATATCCTTCTCATTGAAATTAAAAGCTATCTACCCTCTACAATTGAGATAAGTTTACTTTCTAATTTAGGAAAGAATTTTAGGTTTAATTCTGTCATTCAGTTGGAATTTATCCCCAAACTAAAAACGGTGGAACAATTTAGAAAGTAAACTTATCTCAGTTGTGGAGGGTAGATGATTTTTGGTATAATAGCTAAGTTTAAATTCATTTCCCCCACATACTAATTTCCCTATTATTGTGTTATATAAAAACGTTTATGCCTCATATTAGTTGTACTACATAGGTAATATTTTCGACAGATTTTTTTTGCCTATAAGTTTATCATCAAACATTTATCTTTGTATAATTTTCTTTATTTGGATTCTGTTATTTCTATTTTATTGCAGTGGTTTATTTTTCCTTTTTTAAAAAACCAATACTAGATAGTTTTTATAATTGTCTTACATATTGTCATTATCTGTGACTACAGGACCAACAACATTTTTTCCTATTATGCCTCCTTGATATTCTTTTCTTTGTTTTCTAGATATAATTTTATCTAGCTCAACAAAGAAATCTCTTAGTATTTTAAGTGACACCATAGAGGGAGGGGAAATGGACCTGTGATCTCATCTCTATAGAAAATTCCTGATAACGAAATTCTCCATAAGGATGAAAATTGGTGGCTCTTCATTTATTTAGGCTTTAAGTTACTGGGAACTAAGATGCAATAACTTGTCCAAGACCAGAGGAATAACTTGAACTTAGGCTCTCTTTATTCCTATTTCAACCCTGTATCTACTATGCCATACAGTCTCTCTTTGCATTGATGTATATAAATTAATTTGGGGAGTGTGGTTATTTTGTTACAGTGATCTGTCCAACCTATAAACATTGGATATTAATCAAGTTACTTAGTTTTTCCTTTATTTCAGCTATAAAATTTTATACCTATACTTAAATCATATTTTTCTTATTTAAAACAATTCCCCAAATATTGATGGTTATTGTTGTTGTTACTGTAAAGATTCTTTTTTTGTGTTAAAGATGAAAATATAAAAATTATTACTGTATTCTTAGACTTACAGGTCAAGGACTTGAAAGAACCTTAGGGGCCATCTAGTCCAACTCCCTGGTTTTATTCATGAGGAAATTGAGTCTCTGGGAGATTAAATAACATTGCCATTCAGAAGGTTTTAAAGACCCAAACTTAGGTTTTATAATGCCTGAGCTGGGTGTAATTCCATCTTATCACACTCATTAATATTTTATTTAGTATCTTTTCATCTGTGCTGAGCAAATTCTTCCATAATTTTATTAAGTATTTTGTCAAGTTTTAAGAACATTATATTTGGGGGAAGCTAGGTGGTGCAGTGAGTAGAGCACCGTCCCTAGAGTTTGGAGGAGCTGAGTACAAAATCAGCCTCAGATATTTAATACTTACTAGCTGTGTGACCTTGGGCAAGTCACTTAACCCCAATTGCCCTGCCCCCCCTCCAAAAATCAAACAAACAAACAAACAAAACCATTATATTTGACTTATAGAAGGTATTGGGAATAGTATTTAAAATTCCTCTCTAAAAACCTATGCTATAGAGAGATAATTTAGAAAATTAAGTTGTCGATCATTCTAGGTCTGCTGGTGTGTGTGTGTGTGTGAGAATTCTGTTGTTGATTCAATTTTTGTACATGAAATTATTTGACTTCATTGAACTTAATTTTTTGTTGTGCCAAGTTAGTACCTTTTTAAAAAATAATCATCTATTGCCTTTATAGTTTCTACTTTGTTCATTAACAGCTATGTGTCGTATTCCCAAATAATATTTTTAATTTATTTTGTATTTGTGGTGAAATTCAGTTTTCATTACTATTATAGTTATTTGTGCTTTTTATTTATAATTCCTTGTTGTTATTTTCCATTTTTGAACTATTGTTTATTCATTTACTATAGACTCTAGGCATGAGCATTTTTTTCTTTTCTTTTTAATATAAGAAACCATCAAATTGTTTGGGAAACAAACAGAAAATTGTAACATTCACTTTTAACAAAAAGACCAACTTCTTAATTTTAATGATATTTTAAATTAAACATATTTTCCATAAGAAAACACTGAGGCTTTTGTTTCATGGTCTAATAGTCTCCTAATTATATAGTTCAGACAAGTTATATTATCAACTAACTAATAATAAGAAAATGGCAGAAAATAAGTCAAATTTATTTATTAATAAAAATCAGCACGGATGTGGTGAATTCCCCTTCAATCCTACAGCAAAGTTCTAGCTGACATTTGTCCTTTTTAGCACTCCTAACAGAGAAAGGAAAAACAAGTAATAAACAAAACGAAAACAACATGATAAAGAAATCTTGCAATTTAAATGATCTGATGGGAAAAATCCTTTCAGAAATAGAAGTTGAAAAATCAATAGATAGATGAAGTATCAAAGGATAAATTAAAGTATCTTTAGCCTCTTACTTATATAACATTAATAGGAGCTCTGCATTTTAGCTTTTAGCAATATTAAACTTTTTCCAATGATGTTACTAGCTAATTTAGATTTAGAACTTTCTTCTCCCTCTCTTTAAGGTGGTGACATAAAAACAGATAATAGGAATGAGTGCCCTCTTTTCTTTCCTTCTCTTTTTATATCACCTAGATATCTTCTGATACTATCCTCTTCACCCTTAGACCTTTTCCTTCCCAAAACTAACCCTTCAGCCAGCAGAAGTGATTCCATTCCATTCTTATTTTCCAGAAGATTTCCCCTTCTATCATGCTTATCCTCTCACTAAAATTCATGTTCTCCCTATTTATTGGCTGCTTTCTGATTGTCTATACCACTACCACCAGCACCACCAGCACCACCAGCACCAGCACCAGCACTGCCACTACCACCACCACTGCCAACCAACTGAAACTGTTCTCTCCAAAGTTACTAAGAATTTCAATCATGAAATCTAATGGCCTTTCCTCAGTTTTCTTCTCCTTCAATAATCATTTCTCTCTAGTTAGAATTTTGGGACAATGTTCTCTCCTGGCCTCTTACCTTTTGGATTGTTTCTATTCAATCACCTTTGATCTTTATTGAGATTACTTCTACTAAACAAGAGGTAACCCTAAAGGGTCTAAACTGGGTTCTTTTCTTTTCTCCCTCTATACTATTTCTCATGGTGATTTCATCAGCTCCTGTGGATTCTGTTATCGTTTCAAAGTAGATGATTATCAGATCTATTTGTCCAGCCCTTAAAGTTTCCTGAACTTCAGTCTTGCATCTCCAATGGACTATTGGGTATCTCTAAGTAAATGCCCCTGTAGATATCTTCAATTCAGTAAGTCCAAATCTGAATTCATTATTTTCCTTGCAAACCTTCCCTTCTTCCTAACTTCCTTGTCACTGTCAAGGGTACCATCATCCTCCCAGTGGTCCAGGTTCATTACATAAGTGTCATTTTCAACTGCTATCTCATTTATATCCCTTCCATATCCAATCAGTTACTAAATAGTGTCTTTCTTCATTCCTAACATTTCTCATATACCACCCCCTCTCCTGGCCACTTCTTTCCTCTGAAATAGCCTCTACTGTAGAATAGTTACTCATCACCTCACACCAGGATTAACGCAATAGCCTGGTGACTGATCTCCCTACCTCAAGTGTCTTCCCAGTCCAATATGTCTTCTGGCCAGATGTCAAATTGATCCTCCCAAAGCACAAGTCTGACCACGTCACTACCCCCTGATCAAATATAAAATCTTCTGTTTAGTTTTAAAACATTTTATAATCTGGCCTATTTTTCACCCTTCTAGTCTTCTTACAACTTATTTTCCTTACCTCCAATCAGTGACATTCTTGGCATTCCTCACATGTAGCACTCCAACTCCAGACACCAGGCATTTTTACTGGCTATGCTTCACACCTGAAGTGGTCTCAAGGTTAAAAAAGCTTTCTTGGAAGAATACAAGCAGGATTTGAAAACTGAGAGAGAGGTAGATAAAAAATTCAGAAAAGAAATGAGAGTTATAAGAGAGAGTCAGCAGCTTGGGAAACAAAACAGAAAAGTTGACTAAAGAAAATAAATTCTCAAAAACTAGAATTGGCAAAATAGACAAAAAAACCCACTCAAGAAAACAACTCCTTTAAAAGCAGAACTGGTCAAATGGAAAAGGAAGTACAAAAACTAACTGAAGAAAATGCTTTTAAAAAATAGAATTGGATAAGTGGAAGCTAAAGACTAAGAGACATCAAGAATCAGTCAAACACTAATGTGGAAATATATTTAATATGGCTGTACATGGATAATCTATATCAGATTGCATGCCATCTTAAGAAAGGGAGGGGGGGAGAAGAAAATTTAGAACTCAAAATCATATAAAAGTGAATTCTGAAAACCAAAACTAAATGAATAATTTTAAAAAAAATCAGTTAAACTAAATTAAAAGAATGAAAAAAATAGAAGAAAATGTAAAATACCACATTGGAAAAATAACAGACCTAGAAAATAAATCTGGGAGGGATTAGAAAGAGACAAGACAGAGAGTGAGAGAGAGAGAGAGAGAGAGAGAGAGAGAGAGAGAGAGAGAGAGAGAGAGAGACAAACACAGAGACACAGAGACACAGAGAAAGACACTGAGAGAGGGAGAAATACAGAGAGAGAGGAGAGAGAGGCAGAGACAGAGAGAGACAGAGACAGGACCTAGGCAGTTATCTTTCAAGAAATTATCAAGGAAAACTGCTTTGAAGTTGTAGAACAAGAAAGCAAAATACTTATGGAAAGAATCCACTGATCAACCCCTGAAAGAGCTCCCAAAATGAAAATTCCAAGGAATATTATAGCCAAATCCCAGAATTGCCAGGTCAAGGAGAAAATATTGCAAGCACTTGGGGAAACGATTCAAATATCAAGGAGTCATAGTAAGGATTACACTAGACTTAGAAATTTCTACATTAAAGGATCAAAGTATTTGGAATGTGATATTTAAGAAGGCAAAGGATCTTGGATTACAACCAAGAATCAACTACCCAGCCAAACTGAGCAAAATCTTCCAGGGAAAAAGATGAACATTTAAAGAAATAAAAGATTTTCAAACTTTCCTCATGAAAAGACCAAAGATGAAGAGAAAATTTGATCACCAAGGGTGGATCCAAGATGGCGGCAGACAAACAGGAAAATTCCATGAATTCCCCCCACAACCACCTCAAAGACCTATAAAATATGACTCTAAACAAATTTTAGACCTATAGATACCACAAAGAGAAACAAATCTCCCACTGAAGGCACCCCAGCAGGCATACAGGAAGGGTCTATCTTCTGGTCTATTTATCTTCTATCTGCTGGGAGCTGAAGCATAGCCTGGCATGAGCCATGGTTTTAGCCTAAGGGCAGCCCCAACTAGCTGTGGCCAGAGCAGACTTCAGGAGAGTGAATCACCAGGAGCTGTGGTGGTTTCCAGACCTATCAACCCATAAACACCAAAGAGTATAATGTCAGTGTGGAACTCTTTTGGAACAGGGAAGGATGCAAGAGCACAGTCTGGCTCCTGTCCCTGGGGTGAGAAGCTGTGGAGGCATGGTGGCTGAACAGCCATCTGCACAAGGTGGTTTCCAGAGCTCCTGGCCTGCAGATCATAGCAAGCAACCACTCAGAGGGTAATTGCTCTTGCTTTAACCTCTTAGATCTGGATAGCTGTCTAGGGCAGAGGTTGTAGGGTATGTGGCCAGTACGTCAGAGCTTGTGAGAGCTTCAAAGATGGCACCCTACTAATAGCTCTAGAAACTGAAAAAACTGCAGCAATTTGGGACAAAGCTCTCCTCTCTGGAAGCAGAGTTCTACTGTGGCAAAAAGCTCAAAAGTCAAATAATTGAGTGGCAACATGAGCAAGCAGAGGAAGCAAAGCAAACACAGCAATCAAACCTCAAAGCATGGAATGGGAGGAAGACAACACAGTCAGAACTCCTAGCATCAAAAGCTTCCAAGAAAAACAGGAACTGGTTACAGGCCATGGAGGAGCAAGCTCAAGAAGGATTTTGAAAATCAAGTAAGAGAAATGGAGGAAAAATTGGGAAGGGAAATGAGAATGATGCAAGAAAAACATGAAAAGAGAGTCAACAGCCTGACTGAAGAAAATAACACCTTAAAAATAGACTAACTCATATGGCAAAAGAGGACCAAAAAGCCAATGAGGAGAAGAATGCCTTAAAATGTTGAATTTGCCAGATGGAAAAAGAATTTCAAAAAATCACTGAAGAGAATAATTCCTTCAGAATTAGATTGGAGCAACTAGAAGCTAATGACTTTATGAGAAATCAAGATACTATTAAACACATACAAACAAATGAAAAAATAGGAGGCAATGTGAAATATTTCATTGGAAAAACAACTGACCTGGAAAATAGATCCAGGAGATATAATTTCAAAATTATTGGACTACCTGACAGCCATGATCAAAGAAAGAACCTAGAAATCATTCTTCAAGAAATTCTCAAGGAAAATTGCCCTGATATTTTAGAACCAGAGGGCAAAATAGAACTTGAATCACTTTTTGAAAAAGACACCAAAATGAAAACTCTTAGGAATATTATAGCCAAATTCCAGAGTTCCCAGGTCAAGGAGAAAATATTACAAAGCAGCCAAGAAGAAACAATTTGAATATTGTGGAACAACAATCAGGATAACACAAGTTCTAGCAGCTTCGACATTAAGGGAACAAAGGGCTTGGAATATGATATTCCAGAGGTCAAAGGACCTATGATTAAAACCTAGAATCACTTAGACCCCAAAACTGAGTATAATGTTTCAGGAGAAAATATGCTCATTCAATGAAATAGAGAACTTTCGAGCATTCTTGATGAAAAACCCAGAGCTCAATAGAAAATTTGACACTCAAAAACAAGAAGCAAGAGAAGCACAAGAAGTTAAACAGTGAAAAGAAATAATAAGGAACTTACTGAAGTTTAACTATTTACATTTCTACATGGAAAAACAATAATTATAACTTATGAAACTTTTCTCAGTATGAGTATAGTTGAATGGAATATACATATACACATATACACACATACATATATGTTCATATAGGAGGGTATATGTGCATATAAATACATATGTGAGTGTGTGTATATATGTGTACATGTCTACATAGACAGAGGGCACAGGATCAGTTGAATAGGAAGGGATGATATTTTTAAAAATAAAATTAAGAGATGAAAGAGGAATTTAATGAGAGGAGATAGGGAAAGACAATAGGGTAAATTATCTCACATAAAAGAGGCAAGAGAAAATTGTGACAATGGAGGGGAAGAACAGGAACACAAAGCGGAATGGATCAACCTTACTCTCACTGCATTTGGCTTAAGGAAGGAACAACATACATACTAAATTGGATATCTTACCCTACAGGAAAGTTGGGGGGAAGGGGATGAGAGGGCAGATTGGGGGTGGGTCGGTAGTAAGACGCATACACTTTTGAAAAGATACAGGGTCAAAGGAGAAAATAGAACAAGAAGGGGACAGGATAGGATGGAGGGAAATATAGTCAGTCTTTCACAATATATTCATTATGGAAGTGTTTTGTATAACTACACATGTACAACCTATATTGAATTTCTTATCTTCCCCAGAAGGGATAGAATCTGGAATTCAAAGTTTTAAAATCAAATGTTTTTTAAAATTATTATTATTATTATTATTATTATTATTATGCTTTTTTTGAGGTGGGATGGCAGGGCTTTTGGGGTTGTGACCTGCCTAAGGTCACATGGCTTGTAAAGGTTATATGTCTGAGACCAGATTTGACCTCAGGTCCTCCTGACTCCAGGGCTGGTGCTCTATTCACTGTTCCACCTAGCTGCCCCCTATTATTATTATTATTTTTTTGGAGGGCAGTTGGGGTTAAGTGACTTGCCCAAAGTCACATGGCTAGTTAGTGTGTCAAGTGTCTGAGGCCAGATTTGAACTCAGGTCCTCCTGACTCCAGGGCCGGTGCTCTACTCACTGCGCCACCTAGCCACCCCTATTATTATTATTTTTAATGCAACTGGGAAAAACATATATAGGCATTGGGTTTTGGAGATCCATCTTGCCCTACTGGAAAGTTGGAAGGAGTATGGGGGAGAATATAGGAGAGAGCTGACTGGAGTAGGGGGTACTCAATGGGATCACTGTTTGGGAGTTGTAGGTAGAGGAAAGATGGGGAGAAAAATTGTAACTCAAAATCTTATGGAAATGAATAATGTAAACTAAAAATAAACAAAAATTATTTTTAAAATTTGATAATCAGATTTAAGATTTAAGAAAATCATAAAAAGGTAAATAGGAAAGAAAAAGAGGGGAAAGTGTTATTTGGTAAGGTTAAATTGTTTACAGTACTGTACAGGAAGATGATACTTGTAACTCTTGAGAAATCTGTCTCTATTAGGGCAGTTAGAAAGAGTATACATAGGCAGAAGGCATGGTATAAATTGATATTGATGTGATGATAAAAAGGGGATAAAAAAGGATTCTACAGGGAGAAGGAGGAAGCAAAATATGGTACTTTACATCACATGAAAAAGTACAAAAAGCCTACTACAGTAGAGGGAAAGAAAAGGTGAGGGGGGGTGAGTATTGTTTGAACCATACTCTCATCAAATTAAACTCAAAGAGGGTATGTTATTCCTCAGCTGGATGTAGAAATGTATGTTATCCTAAAGGGAAGTAAGAGGGGAAAAGGGAGATAAAAGGAATGGAGAGGGGTTGATAGAAGGGAGGAGAGTTTGGGGGGAGGGAGTTGGTCTGAAGTAAAACATGAGTGAGGAAGGAGAAGGTAAAACAAGAAAGAAAAGTATAAATGGGGGGGAAATAGGGTGGAGGGAAATACACTGTGAATGTGATCATAATCCTTAATAATCATAACTGTGAATGTGAAAGGAATAAACTTCTATAAAAAGGAAACAAATATCAGAACGGATTAAAAACCACAGTCCTACAATATGTTGTTTAGAAGAAACACATTTGAATTGGAGAGATGCACACAGAGTAAGGGCAAAAGACTGTAGCAGAATATAGTATACTTCAGCTGAAATAAAAAATGCAGGGGTAATAATCCTAATCTCAGACAAAGCAAAAACCAAAATAGATGTAATTAAAAGCAATAAGGAAGGAAACTACGTTTTGCTAAAACTTACCATAAATAATGAAGTAATATCAATACTAAACGTATTTGCACAATGTGACATAGCATCTAAATTCTAAGAGAAGATAAGTGAGTTAAAGGAAGATGGCAAAACTATATTGCTGTGCCACCTCAACCTCCCCCTGTCAGAACTAGATAAACTTAAACATAAAGTAAACAAGAAAGAAGCTGAGATGAATAGAATTTTAGAAAAGTTAGATATGATGGACCTCTGGAAAAAAAATGGATGGGGATAGAAAGGAATATACTTTTTCTCAGCAGTATACAGTACCTACATGAAAACTGATCATTTATAAGGGTGTAAAAATCCCACAATCATATGCAGAAAGACAAATATTAAATGCATGTTTTCAGATAATGAAGGAATAAAATTAAATATAATAATAGGCCATGAAAAGATAGATTAAAAATTAATTGGAAACAAAATAATCTAATCCTAAAGAATGAATGGGATCAAACAACAAATAATAGAAACACTCAATAATGTCTTCAAAGAGAATACCAATTCATTAAACAGCATACTAAAACTTATGGGATGCAGCCAAAGGAGTTATTAGGGAGAATTTTATATCTCTAGATACTTACATAAATAAAATAAAGAGGAGATCAATGAATTGATCATACAACTTGAAAAGCTAGAAAAAGAACAAATTTAAAATCCCCAATTAAATACCAAGATATAAATTCTGAAAAATCAAAGGAGAGAGTAGTAAAATTTCAAGAAAACAATTAAACTAATAAATAAAACTCAGAGCTGGTTTTATGGGGGTAGGAGGAACAAATAAAACAGATAAACCTTTAATTTGGTTTTAAAAAAAGAAGAAAACTAAATTACCAGTATCAAAAATGAAAAGGATGAATTCACCACCAATCAAGGGAAATTAAAACAATAATTAGGAACTATTTTACCCAACTGTATACCAATAAATCTGGCAATCTAAATGAAACTGATGAGTATTTACAAAAATATAAATTGCTCAGGTTCACATTTTAGATAAAGAAATTAAACAAGCCATCAATGAACTTCCTAAGCAAAAAAGTGTCTAGGACTAGATGAATTTACAAGTGAATTCTAACAAATATTTAAAGAACAATGAATTCCAATACTATACAAACTACTTAGAAAAACAAGTGAAAAATAAGACCCATGAAATTCCTTTTACGACCGTGGTACTGATACCTAAATATGGAAGAGCCAAAACAGAGAAAAGCCTATAGACTAATTTCCCCAATGGAAACTGACACAAAAATTTTAAATGAAGTATTAGCAAAGAAACCACAGCATTTTATCATGAGAATAATACATTATGACCAGTTGGGATTTACATCAGGAATTTAGGGGTAGTTCAATATCATGAAAACTATCAGCATAATTGACCAAATTAATAAAAGAACTAAAAAAATCATATGATTATCTCAAAAGATGTAGAAGAAGCTTTTTGACAAAGTGCAGCACCCATTCTTACAAACACTAAAGAACATGGGAATAGAGTTTTCCTTAAAATGAGGAGTATCTTTCTAAAACTAGTAGCAAGCATTATATGTAATGAGGACAAGCTAGAAACTTTTCCAATAAGATCAGGGTGAAACAAGGTGCTCCCTTATCACCATTATTTTTCTATATTGTACCAGAAATATTAGCTTTACCAATAAGAGAAGAAAAATAAATTAAAGGAATTAGAATAAGCAATGAAGAAACAAAACTATTGCTCTTTGTAGATAGTATACTTAGAGAATCAGAGAGGCAACTGAAAAACTACTTGGAGCAATCTATACATTAATAAAGTTGCAGGATATAAAAGAAACCCACATATAACATCAGCATTTATATGTATTACCAAGAAAGCCTAGTAGCAAGAAATAGAAAGACATTTCATTTAAAATAACTCTCGACAATATAAAATATTTGGGAGTCTATCTGCCAAGGAACTATATGGACACAATTACAAAATGCTTTTCACACAAATGAAGTCAGATCCAAACAACTGGAAAAAAAATATAAATTGTTCATGGGTGGGCCAAGCTAATGTAATAAAAATAAAAATTCTACCTAAATTAATTCATTTATTCAGTGCCATAACAATCAAGCTATGACAACATTATTTGATAGAGCTACAAAAAATAACAAAATTCATCTGAAGGAATAAAAGATCAGGAATGCCAAAGGTATTTTTAAATGAAAAAAAATGTAAAGGAAGGTAGCCTACTCATACCAGATCTATAACTATTTTATAAAGCAACAATCATCAAAACTATTTGGTATTTTCTAAAAAACAGAGTGTGGTGGATCAGGGGGAAAAGTGAGGTGCACATGAAGCAGTAGCAAATGACTACAGAAATTTACTATTCAAGAGACCTCCAAACTTCAGATTTTGGGATAAGAACTCATTATTTGACAAAAAATCCCATGAGAACTGGAAAATTGTATGGAGTAAACTAGGTATAGATCAACATCTCAAACCATACACCAAGATAATGTCCAAATGGGTACATGATTTGGACTTAAGACTTGGTATTAAAAAAAAAAGATAGCAGGAAAACAGAGACATGCTCAGGAGATTAGTGAGTAGTCTGTTTGTCTGGAACTTAGATAGTAAACATGACAAGGAATAAGAGATAATACTGAAAAACAGGATTCAGGCCAGATTTTGGCAGAGGGTTCCTTTTCCAGTACATAATGACGTCTCTATCATATTCAGCTTAATTCACCAGTGATGAGTGACATATTCATATCTATCAATCTCTATTACGGTTAAACTCACCTATTTGATAGTCCCTATTGTATTGACTCTTCCCTGTACCTGGAATACACTCTCTGCACCCCATCATCCTTTAGAATTTCTAGGTTCCTTCAAGACAATTCATTTTTGCATTCATGTAAGAAACCTCCCCAACCCCCCAGTAGATAGTGTTGCCTGTCCCTTCAAGTTCCATGTGTATACTCATTTACATGCTGTATCAACCTATCAGAATGTGAACTACATGAGGGTGAAGAGTAATTTTATCTTTGTGTTTCCCCACATCTACACAGTACCTTTCACATGACAGGTCATTGATAAATACTTATTGGATTGGAAAGGAAATTATCTAACAATTATAAATTCCATACATAGAAAAGCTGTTGCTCTGCCTCCTAAAGCAACGTCTATTTGTAAAAGGCACTGCTTTTTTAAAAGCAGCATTAGACTGAACTACAATGTGAAATAGCACATTTACAATTAAAGCCATGTTAGTTTTTAGGGTTGCCACTGATGTACTTTAAGAGTTCCCTGAAGCATTTTAAAGACTTAAAAACCATTTATGTGGTTACAAAGACATAGCTTAAGCCCTTATGAGCCTTCCACAGTATGAAGAAAAGCATTTCAAACAATCCACAGAGGGTAAGGTAGCACACGGATAGGTGGAACTCTAATTACTAAGAGTATAATAATGGTTCAGCATACAAAACAGGATCACTCCCTTACCTGTGAATATCTAATAACATTGCATGTTTTCTTTAATGACTAGCTGCTAATGATGCAGATGTTCTAAATATACTATCCCTTTGGAAAATTTAACACTAGAAAGTTTCTCTATTTATGGTGTAACAATTTTATAGTGATCTCACTAGTGACAGTCATTTTGCATTTCAGGCAATCTCATCTTCCAAATCCCCCTTTTTCTTTAAAGTGAACTCAGATCTTATTCACTGGTAAGGTCTAAAATGCACAATCTATTCAATTGTTTGACAAAAGTGACCACTTACCAAAGTAACTAAAATAGGAAGGCAGTGGTTGACTACTGCACTTTACTTAGTGAACTGTTATAAAATAGAAAGACTTCTTTTCTCTATTTCTAGTGATTCATAATCCAGCTTCTGACCCCCCCACTTGATTACAATTTCCATCTTCAAAGTAATCGGCAATTGCAATCACTAAATCTAGTGGCTTTTTTATTTTTTTAGTTTTGATCCCACTTGAGATCTACGGTTTTTAGACTGGTAAACGTCCCCTACTTCTGAATTTTTCTCTTGTCTTGATTCTATGACACATTTCTTTTGATTCTCCTATTTGAACATATCTTTTCAGTCACCTTTGCTTAATTATTGTCTCTTACTGACATCCTGAGCACATAGGTCTCCAAAGACTCATTTTAGACCTTCTTCCCTTTACATCTACTCTTTCTTGGTGATTCCATTAGATTCCAAGGGTTCAATAACAGGATTTTATATAATAGGATTTTAATAGGTTTAATAATGGATACATGCAGAACTCACACACATTTGTTCACACACACATACATATGTATATATGATATAGATATATGTATTTGCTCTGGTCCCACTTTCTCAGGGCCAGATATGTCATACTAATACCACAAAGGGTTTGCAGAGTCTCTTTCTCTCATCAGTTTCAGATCCTGAAAGCTATACTTCCTACACACACACACACACACACACACACACACACACACACATGCACATGTTTGCGCATGCACAAACACACACACACTTTTCAGGATCCAGTAACTAGTACCTAAGTTTTATTTAACATGTAATTAGCATTTACAAAAAATACTTCAAAGATACAAGAAGAACAAACATGTTTTCCTTAATACCTTGTGATCATAATCCCTGCTATACCACCTTAGTCCTTAAGTGGGGATGGGGGTGGAGTGGGATTTAGCTCATTTTCTACATTAGTCCCCCCAAGATCAAATCTAAAACTGGTAGTCCCTGTTTGGGCTAGTGTCCTTTAGGCAGTATTTCTGGGCTGGATGTAACACCTGACTCTCACATACCTGTGACACACTCAACTCCTGCACTTAGAATGGATGAAAAAAGCAAAGGCACAGCCCTATTTCATAGGCCTACATGCCTGGGGGTGGAGTAAAAAACAAGTCCTATTTTCATACCCACCCCATACCCCTTAGGGCACGATCTCAACTTCCCTGTGAATGGAGTCAGTCCACATGGTTGTTCTGTAAACATCTTAACTTGAACATTTCCAAGGCAATTTATCTTCCTACCTCATCCCACTTGTCCTCCAAACTTTGATATTTTTGTTAAGGGGATTACTATCCTTCTAGTGACCAGGTTCATAACTTAAGAGTCAAACTTGAATCTTTTCTCTCCCTCCTTCATATATCCAGCCATATCCAGGCCTTGTCAATTCTGTCTAATCAATGTCTTTCATGTCTATTCCCTTCTCACTAGTCAACTTCCCCATTTCTCACCTTACTGTTGTTCAGTCATTTTCAGTCATGTCTTACCCTCTGTGACTTCATTTGAGTTCTTCTAGTTAGAGATACTAGAGTAGTTTGACATTTCCTTCTCTAGCACATTTTACAGATGAGGAAACTGAGGCAAACAAAGTTAAGTAACTTGCATAGAGCTACATAGCTAGTAAGTGTCTGAGGTCAGATGTGAACTCAGAAAGATGAATTTTCTTGACTGCAGACCAAACATTCTATCCACTATCCCACCTAACTTTACCCATTTGTCTTTTACCCAGATTGTGTTGTAATACCTTTGCCACTGGTCTCCCTGTCTTCCTTCATCCTCCTTGCCTCACTCTCTACATAGCTGCCCATTTAACGTTTCTCAAACATAGATATGGGCACTAAATATCTCTAGTGGTTCCTTACTGACTCTAGGATAATATAAGAGTTCCTCAATGTGCCATTTAAAACCTTCCATAGTCTATCACCCACCTACCTTTTCCACACTTATCTCCTATGATTTCTTTGTTCACCCCATATTTCTACCAAGCTGACCTTGTATTCATTCTTTGAACTCAGTATTCTACTTTCTATCTCTATCTTCTGATGTTGGGGTGATGAGTCTACTTTATGTAACCTATGTAACAGGTTATACCAACTTCTATCAAGGTAAGTAGGGAATCAGTCTCGTCAGTTTAGATACCTAGGGGTCACATCTCCTTTACCTATGGGATCACATGCACCATGGTCATGCACAGATGCAATGTGGATCTATATAACTGGCAGTCCTTGTTCCTTTATATTCCTTTTGATAGTGCTATCTCTGGCCTCCACTTTGTGCTTTCTAGAATTTTAAGCAGTGAGGTGAAGTATCATTCATTCCCCCACTTTAAATTCTTCACTTTGAGATATTTGAGTTTTGTTATTATTCTCACCCTTGTGGAAGCATCATTTAGTACACAATCTATGTCTATGTGACCTAGAGGCAGCTAGATAATACAGTAGTTAGAGCACTGGGCCTGGAGTCAAGAACAACTGAGTTCAGATCCTCTCCCAGATATTTACTGACTGCATGACACTTAACTTATGCCTCAGTTTCCTCAAGTATAAAATAAGGATAATAGCAATACCTACTGTATAGAGTTTTGAGAATCAAATGAGAACATTTGTAAAGTGCTCATACTACCTACTTTATAAAGTTTTAACAACTGCCCTGTATGAAGTGTTCTATTAAATGTAAGCTCCTAGAGTTACTATAAAGATGTGGTCAATGAGTATTCTTAATTGTGTGTATCCATATATGCACAGTTGAATACATGAATAAGCCAAATGATATGGACTTTTAAAAGTACAGTTGCAAATTTATAGGATGGTATGATGGAAAGAGCACTGGCCTAGGAGTCAATAAACATTGGTTCTAGTTCTGACCTGGCCACTATGAACAGTATGACCTTGGATAAGTCACTTAACCTGAAACTCAGTTTCCTGCATTGATAAAAAGAGGTATTTAGAAAAAAAAATTGTCCTCTAAGATACACAACTTTAAAATTCTATGAATCTCCTTAATTACTGAAAACCAACAATTTTAGACTGGATAATATACAAATGAAATCTAAGTAGTCATTCATGCATGATAAAATGTGTAAAGTGCTTTGCAAACTTTAAATTCCTATGTAAATGCTAGCTATTAGCTATTATTCATTCAGGATTTTTAAAGTGCCTACAATTTACCAAGTTAATTCTTGGTCACTTGTATGTACTGCATCAGGAATGGTGAGATAATGGCAGCAGTAGCCAGGAGCTTCTACTTAAATATACTTACATGAAGAATGGAGCTTGAAGAGAGGTAGAGGGGGGAGGGAAAGAGACGACTGTACTAAGACCGTTTTTTGGCTCAATCAAAGCGAAAACCTTCTTGACATTTCTGTCTAAAATGGAATGAGTTGCCTCCCAAGACAGTGAATTACTTGTCACTGGAGGTTTTCCAGAAAAGATTGGTTTTCCAACTGTTGGTAATATTGTGAATGGATTCATGCCATAGCTAGATATTGTATTTGAGGAGTTCTGAGATCCCCTTTGAACTCTAAAATTCTGTGAGGAGAAAGCACTGGGGCAAGGTGAGGGAAAGGAGATGATATGATATCTAATGTTTTTGCTGGCTAATTTTTTTTAATATTTGTTTTTGCTACACACACCCACACAACCAAACACCCACACCCCCACTGCCACCCCCCACCTCCCACCCACCCACACACACACACACACACACACACACACCCTTGCTCATGCCCACCTGCGCACACACATTAACTCACTTGCAGAAAAATCCCTGAAGACTAAAAGACTCCTTGGCAAATGCTTTCACCAAACTGTTTCCCTCTTTAAAGGAAGTTTCTTTCATTGATATGTTCTAAATTGCATAGGATTGTTGAAGTAATCATAATTCACTAGAGACTGTTTTGGGAATTATAGCACCCTATTGTTGGATTGACATAAGATTAATTTTGTTCATAAGTCCACCACACACCTTGAAATAATTGATGACATGCCAGAGTAACTCAAAAACTATTTGAGAAAATTACTTATTATAAGGGCACAGCAATATATCCAAAAAAAACCATCATGAGCCATCCTTTGGCATATGGAGAAGCTGAAAAATATGAGAGACACTTAGATTGATATCAGACAAGCAACAGGAACTATCTACCAGGTGTCATGCTTCAATAAAGCATATCATGACTTCAGTAAATATACTTAATTCTTCTCTTTCCTGTCCCCAGTTCAATAATCTTTTCTTGCTAGATGTGATTCTCTAAATTGTTCCATAGTGAACCATGCTTGGAAACAGCTATTACTGAGGGGAAAAAACAAACAAAAAACTAGTGGAGTTTAGCAAGGATAGGAGAGGGGGGGAATATACGTGTGTGCGCGTGCACGCCACACATACACACACACATATATATAATGTCTTTCATTTATCAAATATTTCTTTGTGGAATTCTTTATTAAATTATATTTGGGGGATTGATTTCCCACTTGATCTCACTTTTTCAAGTATTTAATATATTTTGAGGTCTATCTGGCAGCTGCTGTGATAACAGCAACATCACCAACAGAAATACAATAACCCACTTTGAGCCAGGCCATAGGAAATATAAATTTGTTTCTCATTTCACCCCCACCCCTGTAGTCTGCATTCTTAGATATAGTAAAAGGAATAGAAGGTGATTCCAGAGAGACAATGAGCTTTAACAAGAATAAGCAGTCTCAGACTAAGATCAAGTCCTTTTTCTTTTCATAAGGTGACTAGATTGCTTGATCAGGAGAGTGCTGTTGAAGGTTTACTTAAATGTTGGTGTAACACAGTTCCTCTACATCAGCTTCATAAGTGTCTAGATTTTAAGATATGTTCTGCACAAAAAGACAGGTGATGCAGAATGGTATCCTCCCAAACTATTCCTAGGGCAAACCAAAGGCAGCAGAAATTGTCTGCCCTGGACTATACTATGGTAACAGGAGGTCAAATGACAGACCATAAGGGATTTTTATATTTGTTTTCAGGACCCTCTTTCCACTTCTTGTTTTTGTTGTTCTTGTTATTGTATTCCATCTGATTTTGCAACTGGGACTTCAGGAAGAGAGGAAAAAAACAGGAGCCTGGGTTACTGAAAACACCTTAAAGAGAAAAATGATGGGGGTGTGTAACAACAAGCACCCTAGCACACCCAGGATGGCTGCTAGCACATGTTCTTTGATGTGCTTTTCTAAAGAAAAGCAACTTTAAAGGGATCAGCAATCTTACTTTAATTACATTTATGTAATTAAAGTAAGATTGTTCTATATATACATATATATATAATTCACTTATTTCAGGGGGAAAAGTCAGCACCCTGAACTACAGAGAAAATACAAATGGAAAAAATACAGAGAAAATAACACAAATCAATAGACAGTGCTTCTAGCTATCTGACCAAAGCTATACATACATGATTACCAGAGAGAGAAACACCAACATCTAGGTTTTCAAAGCTGGGGGGGAGGGGGGCTTCTTAATGGCTACCTAGAGTCTCATCTGACCAAATCACAGAAACACTCTTCCAATAAGTGAACCTCAAAGCAAAACCATACCTCAGGGTCTTTATACCCGTCTTCAGAGCCAGAAGATATCACAAGTCTTAGGACCCACTGCCTATTTACAAAGTAACAAAAGGTGTGGGTCTTTCTGAAAAATAAACCTCCCCTAATCAAGCTTCTCTTATTGGGCTCCACATAAGGCCTATTAATGGATGAGGAAGATCTTCAACTCCTTTTAACATTATAGGGTGGAAGCCAGAACAACTAGGAGACATTCGAATTTGGGAACAGGGTTGGCTACTGAGATTCACGAAGGGAAAAAAAGATCAAGAGATGCTAAGACTGACAGGCATTGTGAATATCGTTTGCCTGATGAGCTCATGGAACCTGTTTTCCTCATTTACCTGTATTTTTAGTCTATAGTCAGTGAGAGGAAGTTCCATTGATTTTCATCTTCCTTTTCGCTTTTTAGCTAATGAGTCTTTGTCAAGGAATATAGTCCCTTTCCAAATACCCTTTCTGTGAATTATATCCCTTCCATGTCCAAAAACTGGTAAGAGGATCAGAAGGAAGGAAGCAGACGTTTGGGGGAAGCTTGTTATTAGTACTTATTCTTATTTCCTCTCTATTTTATTCTATGTGTAATACATTATGTAGTCAGAGGATTTTAAATCTCTGAATCCATAAATGAGATAGGAAGGGATCAGAGAGAATGGAAGTGGCCCAGGGATAGAGTGCTGGCCCTGGAATCAGAAGGACATGAGTTCAAATTCTGCCTTTGACACTTAGTAGCTGTGTGACCCTTGGTGGGTCTCTTAACCCTGTTTGCCTCGGTTCCCTCATCTGAAGGATGAGCTAGAGAAGGAAATTGCAAACTAGTCTAGTATCTCTGCCAACAACATCCTAAACAGTGTCATGAAGAGTTGAACATAATGAAATAACTGAATAATAACATCAGGGAGAATAGAATCCAAGATAGGGTGGGGACTCAGAACTAGTTATGGACAAATTATTTCATATTTTATTATTTTGAGCAATATACTGTTCCATCCTCTAGATTAGATTGGAACCCACTCCATACAGGTGAATCAATGATAATTTACCATCACCCTCCAGTGGGTTCTTGGTATGTATTGTGTGTAAAACAGTGGAGATCATTCCAGGCATTTGAAGGCTTAGTATTCCCCTGTAGTCAAAAAGGTTATTACAGTCCCTTAGGAAAGAAAGGGCTGTACTTAAAGCATTTCCTAGAGAGTAATTGATAAGTCCTGGACTAGTTACTCAAGTATAACACCAACCTATAGGCAATTCAGATAGGGCACTCAGTTAACTATATTCCCTCATTGTATAATTAGCACAGTGGCATGCTCTCTTCCTGAAAGTGTTTAAATCACACAACCAAAGAACTTCATGAGTGGTTTTATATCACATTAAAAAATTGTTTGACCAAGTCTCTCATGCAATTCTTCTGAATAAGATGGAGAAATTGGGGCTAATGCATAAGTCAGGGCTAAGTAAATACAAGACTGGTTGAATGATTGGACTCGAAAAGGCGGTAATAGTTTAATAGTAATTGATAGTTGGGTGTCAACTCGGAAGAATGTCTTTAGTGGAAAGATCCAAGGATTTGTTCTTGGCCCTATTTCACTTAAAATTTCCATCAATGAATTGGACAGAGGCATAGATGGCATGCTTATTAAATTTTAGGGAACAATTTTCAGATAAAAAACTGGTTGACAAAAATGAGGATTAAAACAGTTACTTATATGTTAAAATATTAGGCTGAATCTAATAAAATTGTATTTAATAAAGACAAAGCCTTATATTTGTGTTAAAAAATCTATTTCACAATCATATATTGGGAAAGCCATGGTTAGGAAGAAGTCCATTTGAGAAATATTGAGGAGATTTGCTATATTATAAATTGAATATGAGTCAACAGTATGATATAACAGTCAAAAAGGTAATGCAATTTTAGGATGAACAATAACACCTACTACAAGGGAGGTAACAGACTAAGCACATTCTTCTCTTTGAAAGAAAATAAAAGGTTGTTTCCAATTCTCTAGTGGGAATTGCTAAATAGACGTAGAGATTCTAATATGGGACCTGACTGGAACATGGCTTTAAAATATAGCTTGGATGTGGTCTCTTTCTTTTGACTATTCTCTCGTTTCAGTTGGACAGGAGAATGGAAAGCTCCTTGGCTCATCTCTTTTCATTCTTCCTGCAGGACCATTCTTTCTTCCATTATTACTGAATGTCAGTGGAGTACATATCTCTTTACTCATTTTCTGATGGGTAAAAGAACAGCCAATATCAATCTATCTATCTGTATCTCCATCTCTCCACCTCTCTGTCTCTCTGTCGCTGTCTCTCTGTCTCTCTCTGTGTCTCTCTGTCTCTGTCTCTCTCAAATCAGAGGACTTATTTGCAAATTACACTTCTAATCCTAGCTTTATAACTATGGATACACCATTAACTTTCCCTATATCTGCTTCCTCATCCCTTAAATGCAATTGGACTTGATGGTTTCTAGGGTTCCTTATCTTTTTTTTAAATTTATTTTCTTGATTGCATCATTCATTTCCACAAGGTTTTGAGTTACAGATTTTTCTCCCCTTCTTTCTCCCACACCCAAGCCCAAAACAGTGATCCCACTGCAAAGCCTCTCCCACAATCTGCTCTCTTCTAGGTCCTCCTCCAATGCCACTCTAACTTTCCGGTAGGGCAGGGAGGGTCTCCCTACCCCAGTCCCTGCATGTCTCATTTCCCAGTTGTAGGTAGTTAATAATAATAATAATAATAATAATAATAATAATAATAATATATTTGTTTGTTTGGTTTTTTTAACATTTGATTGTATAGCTTTAAATTCTAGATTCTTGCTGTTCCTCCCTTGTCACCCACTTCCACTGGAAGGAACAGCAATCCAGTACAGGCTGTATATGTGTAATTATGCAGGACATCTCCATGGTAGACATATTGTGAGAGAGTGGACATACTGTATGTCCCTCCTTCCTATCCTGCACCCCCCCTTGTTGTGTTCTCTGCCCTATCCCTGTCCCTTTACTGAAGTGTATGCTTCCAGTATCCCTCCCCCCAACCCTGCCTTTCCCTCCATCATCCCCCATCACATCCCCATCCCCCCTACTTCTCTGTGTGGAAAGATACCCAATTTAGAGTTTATGTCATTCCTTTCCTAAGCCAAATTTAATGAGAGTAAATGAAAGTAAAGTTGTAACAGTTATCGTTTGCCTCTTTTACACGGGATGATTAAACCCATTTTGTCTCTCCCTGTCTCCTCTCATTCAAGTCCTCTCCCACCTCAGAATTTCACCTTTTAAAGTATCATCTCTTCCTAATCGATTTATCCTGAACCCTCTATGCACAAATATACACCCATGCTCAGATATGTATTCATACGCATATATACCCTCCTATATAGACATGTGTATATGTATATATATATATATACACACACACACACATTTGTATTCCCTTCACCTATCCTCATACTAAGAAAAGTTTCATAAGTCACTATTATCGTTTTTCCATATTTGCATGTAAATAGCTCAACTTTGATAAGTTCCTTATGATTTCTTTCCCATGTTTACCTTCTCATGCTTCTTGTGTTTGAATGTCAAATTTTCTGTTCAGTTCTGTTTTTTTCATCAGGAATGCTTGAAAGTCCTCCACCTCATTGAATAACCATATTTTCCCCTGGAACATTATACTCAGTTTTGCTGGGTAGGTGATTCTTGGTTTTAATCCCAGCTCTCTTGCTCTCCAGAATATCATATTCCAGGCCCTTCGATCCCTCAGTGTACGCTGCCAGATCCTGGGTTATCCTACGTGTGTTTCCACAATATTCAAATTGTTTTCTCTTGGCAGTTCTATTATTTTCTCCTTGACTTGAGGGTTCCTGAACCTGGCTATAACATTTCTAGGAGTTTTCTTCTGGGGATCTTTTTGAAGAGGTGATCAGTGAATTCTTTCAAGTTCTATTTTGCCCTCTGATTCTAAAGTATCAGGGCAATTTTCCTCGAGACTTTCTTGAAGGATGCTTTCCAAGCTCTTTTTTTAATCATGGTTTTCAGGTAGACCAATAATTTTCATATTGTCTCTCCTGGCTCTATTTTGCAGGTCAGTGGTTTTTTCAAGGAGATATTTCACATTGCTTTCTATTTTTTCATTTTTTGTAACTGTTTAATAGTATCTTGGTTTCTCATAAAGTCATTAGCATCCACTTGCTCCACTCTAATTCTGAAGGAATTATTCTCTTCAGAATGCTTTTTAGACTCTTTCTCCATCTGGCAAATTCGACTTTTTAAGACATTCTTCTCCTCATTGGCTTTCTGGGCCTCCTTTGCCATCTGAGTTGATTTTTCTTTAAGGTGTTATTTTCTTTAGTCAGGCTATTGACTCTCTTTTCATGACTTTCTTGCATCATTATCATTTCTCTTTCCAATTTTTCGTCCACTTCTCTTATTTGGTTTTCAAAGTCCCTTCTAAGTTGATCCATAGCTTGTAGGCATTCTTCCAGTGTCTTGGAAGCATTTGGTGTGGGAGTTCTGACTGTGTTGTCTTCCTTCTGCTCTATGCTTTGATCCTTTTTGTCCACAAAAAAGGATTCTAGAGTTTTATTGCTGTCTTACTTTGCTTCCTTTTCCTCATGTTGGCCAATGTATCAATTGCTTTGTTTTTTTTTTAGCTCTGTGGAACTCTTCTTCTTGAGGGAGGGGGGGGGAAGCTCTGTCCCAAATTGCTGGGGCCTTCACAGCTGCCGGAGTTATTAGTGGGGTACTGCAGCTTTGGCTCACTGAAAGCACACCTAAGGACTACTACTGCCGATCTGCTCTCTTATAGATTTGGTTCGGCCTGACTGCCCTGGGCCCTGGCCAGGCCATGGTTTCGGGCTGGGCCGGCCACGGCTCCCAGACTGCTTCAATGATCCCCAACTGCTGAGCTGCTCGCTGCAACAGATGCATTTTCTGTACTTTGGAGAGTCTTGGAGCTCTAAAATCTGTTTAGAGTCATATTCTATGGGTGTTTAAGGTGGCTGTGTGGGAGCTGCCAAACTTTGCTGCTTCTATGCCACCATCTTGGCTCTGTCCCCCTATGGCTCCCTATCTTGATCAATGATCTTAAGATTTAAAAAAGGAAAAGTGGAATCTAAAAGTGAGCACAATACTATAGATTTTGTTTGAACAGAAAAGAATGTGGTAGAGTTATCATATTCTAAACTGGGAAACTATTTCTTTCTCATAGCCCACTTGGAGGTAGAAGATGGGTATTTCAACAGGGCTTTTCTAGAATTTAAGTCAAAGAATGTAAAAAAAATGTAAAGTAATGGGGAAATATTAGATTCCTAGGTTGAAAAGCTGAAGAATGAGAGTGTGGCAGAAAATGGAAAAGGGATTTAGGACCTGAAGAAGTTTAAAATTAAGTTAAATTTCCCAGCAAGGGGTTCAAAACCTGCCTTTATCATACTGTAAATATATGATCTTTCCTCTTCAATACATGCTACATGCAATTGCCAAATATCTCACTGGACTTGCCATGTTACCTCAATGTCTTTTGCTTCTGTACTGCCTTACAGCAGAGAATAAATGTAAGGCCCTCCACCTCTAATCTACCTTTCCAAATTATTTCACATTACCTCTGAAAATATCACCATCACTTCCTTACTCCTCCCATTTAAACGAATATGCCCTTACACACCTTATGTTCTATTCAAATTGTACAAACAGCTGTTTCCGAAATTCAAAATGTCATTTACACTTCTATGAATTTCTGCATGAGTTGGTGCCAGGTGCCTAAAATGACCTTTCTTCTTGCACGCACGCACACACACACACACACACACACACACACACACCTGAACAAGTTCTGTCCCCTATCAAATTTTCCTAGAAGATTTTGTTTGACTCTCTTCCAAATGTACTCTATGTTGTATTTTGCTTATCTGTATATAGCTCCCCCACCCTCAACTCTCCTGTCCTGAGAGAAATCTGAAAGATATGGATTGTCATGGCTCTATGTGTACTCAGCACCTAACATACTGCCTCACACATACTGGGTACTTAATAAATATTTGGTGAATTGAAGACACTTTATAATTTTGGGCCTCAATCTTTTCATCTACTAAATGAATTGCTCTAGATAATGTGTTTCTTCTAGTTCTACATCTATAAACCTATAAATCTTGTGCTAAAATATCTAATTCAGGCTCCCTAGATGAGGATTATTGGTATTATTGGTTCTGACCTGACAAATGGTTAGCAGCCATCTTTTTCAAGGATCAAAGGGGCTGTGGTTCTTTAAAGAGACCAGACTAATTTAACTGTCATTTATGTCCCAATCAACTCTACCTTTATTCCATTCAAATCTGATTCTCCTCTGGCCCCTTCTACTGGTTCCTGGGATCAGTATTCCCTGGGACTACCATAAATGCTCGACGTTATTGAGACTCAACCAAGACTCAATCATAGCATTTTGTTTTTATTGATCAGTCATGTCCAACTTTTTGTGACCCCATTTGAGATTTTCTTTGGCAAAGATACTAGCGTGGTTTGACATTTCCTTCTCCATCTCATTTTATAGATGAAGAACTGCGGTTAACAGGGTTAAGTGACTTTTCTAATGTCACACAGCTAGTAAGTGTCTGAAGCCAGATTAGAAAGAGAAGCCTTTCTGACCTTATGCCTGGCACCTAGCTACCCCTCAAATCATAGTATACTTTTTTCCAACACCTCTGATTGGATACCTTTGGAAAAGGTGTCCTCCTTTCTTTGCATATCACATAGACCATCCCTGCCATAACTAGCAGCACACAGGATTCACCTGGATGAATCCAGACAAACTTTAGGTGTTCATCTGTGTACACAATGCCCTTGAAAATATCTCCTTTTGCCTCCCAGCCACCAAACACCAATCCCGCTTTCATCTGTTCCATCTGATCTTCTCTCCCAATCTCTCTCTCTTTTTTTTTTGTTCTGTACTTTCAAGGACAAAGCACAGGATAATATCTGTTTCATGAAGTTCTCTGATCCAGTAGCCAAAGAAGGATAATCTGTCTCCAGCAGAGATCTGGCAACTATTTATTTTGAGTCTCTGGAGTGTCTTATTGAATTTTTAAATAGTTAAATAATGAGTGAGGGAACTCATGCCATTCAGGCTCACATCAGTCATCACAGATAAAATAACATAGCCCCATTGTAGGATACCTCAGTCTGTTCCTTTTGGCCTTTTAAGTTTAAAATCAGTTGTCTCTATGGCACTATGACAAATAGCATGTTCACTTAAACAGTTTCCTTTTAATATGGAAATGTGTGTGCTAAATGTGGATAACCTACGTATGCTATTTGAAGCTACAGCTTTATGAGTTTTCCGTCCAAAGTTTAATTAGCTCTTCTGCACTTTGTCTCCTTTTTAAAATTGCAGTTATTTCCATTTTCATTTGGGTTAAGAAAAAGGTTGAGATGTATGCTTAAAACATCAACTAGTCACAAAAAAGGAGGAACTGCCTGATTTATTCTGCCAAGAAGAGTAAATTGGTTGGAAAGATATCAACACTGAAAAGCTGTCAATAACTTTTTTTGGCTCTTGTTGTTCAAAAATTGTTATTACCATTTGAGCCATGTTTTAAAACAGAGCAAAATACAGTGAAGAATCATAACTTTGGAAATAAATCCCTAAGTAATGAGGCAAAACTGTTTTTAATCTATTTTTTTTGCCAGAGATCTTCCTACACAAAAAATACTAATGTCTACTGGAACTTCACTAGAATGACTGTCATTAGTTATTGAGTAAAAAACTAAATAATGTCAGCCTCATTCAAAGGGCTGCATTATCTCCAGTACCACTGATGTGGTATGATCTTTATGATGTAGGAGAAAAACTCCAAGGATAGAAGGCAGGAGACAAATTTTAGAACTGTCTTTGCCACTAATTATCAGTGTGACCTTAAGAAAAGTCATTTACCTTTTCAAGACTTCTACTTTCTCATCTGTATAGACTTCTGTGGTTGCAAAGCAAAGAAATGAAGCAAAGCAGACCAAAGAGATGACAATTTGCAGAAAGCCCATCACTGTAGAATAGTGTGGTCAAAGGAGCACCAGACTAGAAGATCTAAATTTGAATCCCAGCTCTTCCCTTTACTATCTGTGTAACCTTTGGCAATTCACTTATTATCTCTGATGAAGTTTCCTCATCTGTAAAATGAGTTTATTAAATTTGATAACTTATGATATCCTTCCAGCACTAAACCTGTGGTCCTGCATCTGAGAGCTCACATGATTCCCAAGAATGTTAATTTTCTCATATGGTTTACTACTATGACAATCTTCTCCATAGACTTCAAGCATGTCTTGTTGTGCAGATCTGCTTTACAATTTACAAAGTACTTTCCTCACAACATCCCAGTGAAGCATACTACGTAAATTTTATTGTCTCCATTTTAAATATGGGGAGATTGACATTAAAGGGATATGTTCTGTCTAAGGTCAAATCACAAGAATCAAGAATTAGAGCTGAAACTCAAATCCAAGTCACATCTTTTAACTCAAAGTTTTATGTTCTTTCTAGTAGAACATCCTACCCTGCTCTGTGCAATGTGGGTCTGCTGCAATACAGAAAAGGTCAGTAAGACTCAAAAGAAAAGCTATTTTAGTCTTTAAATCTACTTTTTCAAAAGCAGTAAAGTACACTGACTAATGAACACACTGAATGCTTTGAAAACCATCAAAAAGGAAAAAATGTACATATATATGTATGCATGTGTATATATATATATATATACACACACACACATACATACACACACATACAAAATTAGCTTCCATTAGTGAAAAATCTTACAAAGTTCTATTTTCATTTTTAAAACTGTTGACTTGAATCCAATTTCTCATTTTGCTTCATTTTTTCATCCTCCTCTGGCCTGAGTTCAGAACTCCCATTGACATCTAAAGGGAGCTTTGCACTTGGCTCAGTTTCAAGAGCACAGAACAAGACATAGAACAAGGATTTTGTGCTCCTTATTATCTCTGAAAAGACAGCCTTCAACCTAGAGTGCAGATAGAGCAAGGTAGATTTATTGTCATTGAGAGTTAACATTTCTATGGACTAGGTGCCTAGTACTACACTAGGTTAGAAGGGAATGAAGAAGTGAAACAAGAAGATCAATTCCTTTCTAGAAGACACTCATAACTAACAGACAGATGACCTGTGATTACATCTGCATAGGGAATTCCCATTGTGCAAACTCCCTTCTCCAACTCTATGACTTACCATGATGTCATCTTTAGCTCTTCACTCTCACACTCCTGCCACTTACCCAATTTTTTTTGCCTCTTCTTTCTCTGTAATATGTGTGTGTGTGTGTGTGTGTGTGTGTATGTATATAAATATACTGAGGCTAGCAAGTCTGGGCCTAGCTACCAGCTGAGTGAAATAAAGGGACAGAAAGAGAGAGAGCTTCTAGCTGAATAAATGAAAGAGGGAGAGAGACGGGGATGTATTCCATAGTCTGTTTATTGCAGACCTATTTCATACAGAGCCAAAGATACATGGAAGATACAAGGTTTATATACCCTTAGCAGAATGCAAGGAACCACCCTTGGTCTAGATCTTTCTCTATCCCAGCCCAAAGCCAATCACTTGTTAAGCTCTTTATCCTGGGACCATGTCCAGAGGCGAACAGGGTGTTACAATCAAGACTTGCAAATTAATAGATATTCATGAAACCAATGAGAGCATCCACCCAACAAGATTATACTCTCCTTGCATATCAGCCTAATGACCTTTGTTGAACTGGGGAGCTACTGTGGCCAAGGACCCTGAAAGTCTTGGCCTACAACATATATACACACACACATACAAATACAGACATATACATATACAAACATATACAAACATACATATCTATATATCCATATCTGTGTGTGTATATTTATAAATAAATAAATACCCTCCTAACCATTCACAGTTCAATTCAAGTCCTTGTTACTTATTACCTACACTATTGTTCTTTCTGCCTCATCTCTTCCCATTCTAATCCATCCTACCCACAGCTGCCAAATTGATTTTCTTAAAACATTGGTCTGACCACATCATCTACCTTCTCAATAAACTCTAATAGCTCCCTGTTTCCTAAACAATAAAATAAACTACTCATTGTTAGGCATATAAAGTTATTCACAACCTGACCCCTTCTTATTTTACTATTTTTACTTACTCATTACTCCTTCCTTTGCACTCTATAGTTCAATAATTCTGACCTGCTTTCTGTTTCTCAAACACAATTTATTTTCCCTTTCCATGGCTTTGTACTGGGTATCCACTATGACTAGAGTGCTCTCTTTCCTCACTTAAACTTCTTTCTTTTTTTTTGACACTATTTCCTTAATTTTACAAAACAGTGAATAATCATACCCTGGCTAAGGGAAAGGTGGTGGTTTAGGTTTTAAACAAGTCCTTCTGTCCTGAAGTATCTATTTTGAGAGTTTGAGACTAGTAGCCTTTGGGCAGGGAAGGTGAGGCAGTCCCTTGTTGTCGAAAATTTACCCTTACAAGCCTGTGTTGCACAATAAACATAGCCTGAGCTCAACAAGAGTGTGGTAAAAGGCTCAAGGAATCAAGTCATCACCAGAATGGAGGGCTGATGATAACAACAACATCTGACATTTATATCACTTTAAATTTTAGAAAGTGCTTTATATCCTTTATCTCATTTGAACCTCACAAAACCCATTTTCATACTACCGTAACTATCTGCTCACCATACCCAGCTCTTTATCTACAAAGGAAATTTCACAGCATAGCAATAGAATTCAGCACATGGAAAGCTGCTGTTGGAACTATTTATTTCATTTAACCTATAGCACCATGAAACATATAAGGAAAGGAAGTAGAAGTCTTCAGATACTTTGTGAATTCTCAAAAAATCAATACATCAGGTCTTGAAATTAACCTGCCACTCATAGAAAACTCCTGAATTTAAAAATTTCTGAAGAAGCTAGTTTAGGAGATTCTGTGAATAGTTGTTTCTTGTAAAATATGCAGTCCAAGAGGATTATCAACAGTGTCCTTTGAAATTCCATAACTCTCAGAGGCCATATGTTGAAAAAATAATTTCCAGATGCCCATCATTTGGGAAAACAGGAAAATGGAAATGGAATCATACATGAAGAATTGCAAGAATATTTTCTTATGGAAAATTCCATCAAGCTATCCATCAAGAAGATTAGTCTGTTGGTGTCCTCAGTGATGGATAGGAGAGGGCATATCTAGAAATTGGGAGATCTGTGTAAAAGTCCAAGTGAGAGCTACCAAGGTCCTTAAGTAGAATACAGGCAATGGGAATAGACCATAAAGGGCAAATGAGAAGTATAGACTCACCAAGTCAAAATGTGCTCATTGAATTATAAGGTGAGAGAATGGAAGGATAATTCTTCAATAGCATATAGAAAGGATTCTTTAAAGTTGGTATTTCAAGCCTCTGCAACAAGTTGGTGCAGAAGACATAAAGAGTTGATTGTTGAATTCCACAAATTCATTCATTCACTCACTCAAAAATATTTGGTAAATACTAATCACATACAAAGAAGGCCCTGTACAGTGCTAGTCTTAGAAAATAGGAAAATAGATAAAGGACCATGCAAGTACCACCTAACCCCTCATTGGCCTTGGCTATAACCTAGATTACCAACATGAAATAGGGTGGAAAATAAAACAGCTTGGAGTTCTGGATAAAGGTAGCCATAAAATGAGAAACTCATTCATGGGTTTGTTTTGACTGGTCAAATGACTCTCCTTGACTACCTCCACTGTGAACAGGGCATAGAGAAGTAACAACCAGGTCCCTGCCTTCTCTTATACTTTCTTAAAGCTATCCTCAGAAGTTCAGCCTCTTTGTGAAGCCCTATTTCATCCTTATGACATTCTGCTTCTTTCCAAGTTTATCTTAGAACCTTTACAAAGGAAATCCATACAGTTAGCAGACCAGTGTTACAGAATACTTTAATTTTCTCCAAATAAATTGGATGCAATTACCAGCTTGAAAGAATGTCAACTGGAGATTCAAAGAGCAAAGGATCATTACCAAATATGAAAAAAAAATGAACCACGTTTATTTCTATTTCTATTCTTGCCTTTGCTGCTGTGACATTTTATCAATGGCATAAAAATGGATAAGATTTCCTATAAAGACTGAATGGTTACCTTTTTGGATACTATGCAATTACAAATGATTTACTCCATAATTAATCAATGTGGGCTGCTCTACTTGTGCATTTATAGCCTACTTAAATGTGTCCTCAATAATGATAGCTATGAAATCGCCTTTTCATTCCTTTCAAGACATAATGGGTGCAGGCAGTCATGTAAACTGACAGCCATATGCAATACTCAGATTGTAGAGAGGAGTAAACTAAAGTTGTTTACCTTGTGATTTAATTTCATGACTAAATTTGTTATAATAATTTGATTTAAGGCTATAATTTGAAAAAGTGATAAACATTATTGAAAAACAAAACTAGTTATGATAAATGTAGATTCTACAATGGAAGACACAGGGCTTTATATCATATTTCAAATGTATCAAAAAAGGAATAAGGGCATTTCCCCTGATTCATTTGTAAACTTTACTTGATTACCTCAGTTTAAACTAGTTCAGAATGTACTTATATTAGAATGATATTTAAATAACATATCATAACCCATATTCCAAAAACAAAATTTTGTAATAAAGCCCCAAAAGACCAGTCCCAATCAAAACACAATCTTAAAATTAATTTCAACCTAAACTATACAAATTGTAACATTTTAAAGATTTGAGAAAATTTTCTTTTAAAAAAATCCAATACTATTTCCTATCATTGGAGTGATTAGGAAAGGGAGATCACCTGGTGTATTGCCTATAAGTTATTTTGTATATGGCACAGGCAGTTGCTTTTCATTTCAAAACCTTTATCCTTTTTCACAAATTCAGTGGCTGTGTATTATCTCCTCAGACTGACTGGATAGGTAGGAATTTGGTGGAAAGGACTGAGAACCATCAGGATCTATGACAGCTAGGGTTCTATGATACTGACTGATTCATAAAATCTCAAGTTTCAAGGTGACTATTAAAGTCATGAGGTTAATATTGAAAAAAATATTATTATTACAACATACTCAGTGAGAATGGTCATTTAACATTGGCTTAAAGATTGGGTGTACAGGGTGTTTAAGGAGGACTAGTACATATGGTGTGAGGGCTTGTTGAGCCCTTTTCAGGGCTGCTCATCTACCTTTGATGTGCACCTTTCACCCAACCCTTATCTGTTACTCCAAGAATCTGTAACATGTACAGTAGCTATACTCTGGTAAAAACAATCTTGGCAGACTGGCTTACCCAGGTTGAGGTTAACCAACAGGCCTCAAAACCATGGATAAGTTAGAGGAATGTCTGCCCACAGCATATGAAGACTTCCCCCACTGGAATGGGTAGATGAGAACAATTTGTTCCAATGGCAATAAAGTGGCTGAACCAGCTGCTATGGAACACTTAAAACTTGTTCAGACACGGAAGATGCCAAGGTCATCCACTGCATCCCAGGCCATCACTAGTCCTCCTTATTTTTGTCTTGCCCCTAGAATTAGACAACTCTGGAAAAGAGAGTGAAGCTAATGACTTTGTGCAACTCTGCCTTACTTCAATCCAATTCACAAAGAAGTCAAGACATTATCCTGTGATGTCATTCATCTTCTTCAAAATGAAGGATAAATAATAACACCTTCTCAACAGTCTTGTAATGAGACTCAAAAAGATAGAATTTATCCTTTGGGACCAAACAAAAGAAATCTAATTCCTTTTCCACTTGAAGATTCCCATCATTGCCCCACCATTCCCTGAGTCTTCTTCCTATACCAACCATTCTTACATACTTCAACCAATTGTATTATTAAGACATACATATATATACATATATATGTATGTATATATAGATATGTATATATAGATATAGATATTTCTGATATTATTATCTTGAGGCTGTTTAGCATCTAGGCTATCCTCTAAAATCTCCAGATTTAGAATATTCTTTCAAAAATATAGTACCCATATCTGAACATAATACTTCAGCTGCATTCTAAGCAAGGCAGAATATAACATCCCTAGTTAGGAATACTATACCTCTCAGTGCAGTCTGAAATTACATTACTTTCCTTAACTTTCATATTGCACTATTGACCTCTATTGAGTTTTCAGTACACTTTAAATCTTTTTCAAATCAATCAGGAAGTAAAATACCCAAGATAGCCCATGAGATCTGCTACCAACACCACAAACATCTGACTGTCTTCCCCTTACTCTTTGCCTGTCTAACAAAATCCAAACTCCTTAGCACGGCACTAGGAATCCTCCATGAACTCACACTGCCCTGTTTTTCAAACATGACACCTACTACTTTCCTTCTTGTATATCTTACAGACAAATTGAACTAAGTATCATTACCTAATTGTTACTGCCTGCTTTAATTCTTTTATTCTCCTTATTACTTTTACCCAGAATGCCTTCACTCAATCAGCCCATTATTGGGCAATGTGACCTTTAAGGTCCCTTTTAACTTGAAAATTCAATGATTTTATTATTATTCTATGGAATTAAAGAGGAAGAAAAAAATAAGGTAGAATTTTTGGCGGATGGTTGGAGATTTATAGGATTTGGAAAGTGGGAAACTGATTGAAAGTAGTAGGTGTCATGTTTGAAAAATAGGGCACTGTGAGTTCATGGAGGATTCCTAGTGCTGTGCTAAGGAGTTTGGATTTTGTTAGACAGGCAAAGAGTAAGGGGAAGACAGTAAGAAAACTCTTGGACATAGAAAGTTTTGTGATAAAATCTACTTGTCAAAAAGATTAATTTGACAACTACAAACTGATGGATTAGAGGTAGAAAGTCTAAAGTTTGTAAATTATTGGAATAGTCCAGGTGAGAGGATCAAGATAGACTTTGTTGGGGCGGCTAGGTGGCACAGTGAATAGAGCACTGGCCGTGGAGTCAGGAGTACCTGAGTTCAAATCCAGCCTCAGACACTTAACACAAAAACTAGCCTTGTGATCTTGGACATGTCACTTAACCCCAACTGCCGTCCAAAAACCAAAAAGAAAAAAAAAGATAGACTTTGTTACTTTCTTGGAGAACATCTACTCCCTATACGACCCTTTCTCCCAAGGCCTCCAAATTTGATCTTCATAATGTTTTGTTCATTATTACTTTCTTTACCATTTCTGCTATCATTAATCTTGCCACCTCTCACCTAAACAGTTCCAGTAATCTACAAACTTTTAGTCTTCTACCTTCAATCCATCAGTTGATTTCTTGGTTTTTTGGTTGGGAGGGGAAAGTGATGATTTGAGTTTGGATGATATCAATCATTTAAGCAGAGATAACCAACAGGCAGTTGAAAAAATAGGTCTGAATTTTAAGAGATTTGCCTTCCTGTTCTTCCCCTCCATTGTAACAGTTATCCCTTTCCTCTTCTATATGAGATGATTAATCCTGTTCTGTCTCTCCCTGTCTCCTCTCATTCTATTCTTCTCCCACCTCTTAATTACACCTTTTACAATATAATGCCTTCCTATTCAATTGATCCTGTGCCCTCTATCTACATACACATAAATACTCACACTCACATATGTATTCATATACATACATATCCTCCTATATAGACATATGTGTATGTATACATGTTTATACATTTATATTCCCTTCACCTATCCTCATACTGAAAAAGTTTCACAAGTTACAATTCTCATTTTTCCATGTTGGCATGTAAAAAGTTCAACTTTGATAAGTTCCTTATGATTTCTATTCTATGTTTACCTTCTCATGCTTCTTGTGTTTGAATGTCAAATTTTCTGTTCAGTTCTGATTTTTTTTCAAGAATGCTAGGAAGTCCTCCACCTCACTGAATGATCATATTTTCCCTTACTGAGTTTTGCTGGGTAGGTGATTCTTGGTTTTAATTCTAGCTCCTTTGATCTCCAGAATATCATATTCCAGGCCCTTTGATCTCTTAATGTAGAAGCTGCTAGATCCTGGGTTATCCTGATTGTGTTTCCACCATATTCAAATCATTTCTTCTTGGCAGCTTGTAATATTTTCTCTTTGAACTGGGAACTCCGGAACCTGGCTATAACATTCCTAGGACTTTTCTTTTGGGGATCTTTTTCAAGAGGTGATCAGTGAATTCTTTCAAGTTCTATTTTGCCCTCTGGTTCTAAAATATCTGGGCAATTTTCCATGATAATTTCTTGAAGGATGTTTTCTAGGTTCTTTTTTTTGGTGGAGTCCAATAATTTTGAAATTGTCTCTCCTGGATCTATTTTCCAGGTCAGTTGTTTTTTCAGGGAGATATTTCACATTGCCTTCTATTCTTTCATTTGTTTGGATCTGTTTAATAGTATCTTGATTTCTCATAAAGTCATTTGCTTCCATTTGCTCCACTCTAATTCTGAAGGAATTATTCTCTTCAGAAACCTTTTGAGATTCTTTTTCCATCTGGCAAATTAGACTTTTTAAGGTACTCTTTTCCTCATTGGCTTTTTGGGTCTTCTTTGCCATTTGAGTTAGTCTATTTTTAAGGTGTTATTTTCTTCAGTCAGATTGTTGACTCTCTTACCATGATTTCCTTGCATCATTCTCATGGTTTTTCTCATATCTATCTAACCACTTTTTCATCTCCTTTATTGGCTCTACATCCAGTTCAGGCCCACTAACTGTGCATGGGGCTCTCTGTTCTGGTCTCTCTTCTTACTTCCCTTTATATTATTTCATTATGTTATTCTATCTGTTTCCATGAATTCAGTTATCATCTCCATGTTGACAATTCTCAGATCTATTTATCCAATCCTAACTTCTCTGCTGAGCACCAATCTTGCATTTCCAACTACCTATGGAACATCTCAAATTAAATTTCCTGTGACATTCTAAACTTAGCATTCATTTTTTTAAAATGTTGAGTTCCAAATTCTCTCCCTCCCTTTAGCCCTTCCCCCAGTTATTGTGAAAACAAACAATATGATATCCATTATAAATGTGAAGTCATGTAAAATATACTTCCATATTACGAAACAACAAACAAACAAAAAAGGCAAGAAAAAGAAAGTAGAGAATACCCTTCAGTCAGCACTGAGTTCATCAATTCTCTCTGTGGAGGTACATAACATGTTTAATCATGAGTCCTTTGACATCTTAAACTTATACATTATATTTCTTCCCAAACCTTGCTCTTTTTCCAACTTCCCTATTACTATTGAGGATACCACTAACCTTCCAGTCCCCAAGCTCAAAGTCTAGTAATCATCCTTGACTTTTCACTCTCATCCCCTTGTCCAATCTCTTGCCAAGGTCTGCCAAATGTTAATAAACAAACACATAAAAAAGAAGCTCCAGGGAATACTAGAAAGACAAATATGAACTTAGAGTACAGCCTTCCCTGCAATAACTTTGTCTGAGAAATTCTTAATAACATTGATATTTTCATTGCCTCTGAAAAAGATAATTGCTATCACTTTATTAGTCAAGAAGTCATCAAATACATCTGGCCTCTATCAACACTGTCTGATGACTTGACACACCTAAACAGAGTTTTCATTAGAAATATAGGCATATCTTGGAGATATTTTGAGTTTAGTTCCATAATATTTTGGGTTTAGTTCCACAATAAAGCATATATCACAATTAAGAGAGTCACATGAAGTTTTTGGTTTCCCAGGGCATATAAAGTTATGTTTATACTATATTGTGCCTATTAAGTGGGAAAAATATTATGTATAAAAATTGTACTGTAATAAAAATATTTTATTGCTAAAAATGCTAACCATCATCTGAGGCTTCAGTGATTTGTAATTTTTTTTCTGGTAGAAAGTCTTGCCTTGATGTTGAGGACTGTTGACTGATCAAGGTGGTGATTGCTAAAGTTTGGGGTGGCTGTGGCAGTTTCTTAAAATAAGATAAAAATCAAATGTTTTATGTTGATGAACTCTTCCTTTCACTTAAACAGAAGCCATTATAGAATTATAAATTGGCCTAATTTCAGTATTATTGAGTCTCAGGGAATAGGAAGGCCAGAGGATAGAGAGACAACAATAGCTGGTTAGAGGAGCAGTTACAACACGCACAACATTTATCAATTACGTTTGCCATCTTATACTAGTGTAGGTTGTGACACCCCAAAACAATTACAATAGTAACATCATCGTAATAGATATAATAATAGTGAAAAGTTTGAAATATTGTAAGAATTACCAAAATGTGACATGGAGACAATGTGAGCATATACTGTTGCAAATACAGTGTTGAATGAACTTTCTTAATGAAGGATTGCCACAAACATTTAATTTCTAAAAATGCAATGTCTGCAATGTGCAACAAAGTGAAGCACAATAACATGAGGTATGCCTATAACCATTTGGATCATAATTAGGGATACATAATGTGGGAAATTTGGAAGAAATCACCAGATTGACCATTATAAGATTGAAAAAATATTGAATATCTATACACATACTCAATGAATCTGTTTTTGTATTTTTTAACTGTGATTCTTGTTCAGTAATTAAGTTTTTAGCTCCTCAGTGAAATACAATCTCTATTAATGCAGTTTATTTACTAAAGGTATACATTAGGCAGTTATGGTATCAGACTAGAGGCAAGTCTGATATTTTAGGTTCAATTTTAGGATGAAATGAGACCTGTATAAGTCATTTAACAGTTACCAAATATGGTTTACTTATCTTATACCAGCAAGGACATGCAACAAGCATACAGTGGCACTTGGCTTCCATAATCATAGCCTCCCCTGTCTTCATATGGAAATGAATCTATTCAGCAGGGAAGATTATGTTAACTTGCCCTGACTTGGATGGTCTTTAGACATCCACTAAGTCAGAATGTCCTTGACTCCCTGTGGGTGGGATATTTTATCTCACAGCTATCCAGGAAGCTACTTCAAGGGAATTCCTGTCCTATTGTAATCATAATCAGCAACCAGTTCTTCAACTACTTAGTGTACATTTCCATAACTGTACATTATTACTTTGGAAACTGGTGCACATATATGCGAGTTGGAGGATTTTGATCTTCAATAACAGTTATGGAATAGCTAAAAGTATAGGAAATGTTTTTCTTTAAAAATGTTTTAATGAGGCATCTAGGTGGCACAGTGAATAGAGCACACTGGTCCTGGAGTCAGGAGGATCTGAGTTCAAATCCATTCAAAAACATTTAACACTTGCTACCCATGCGACCTTGGCCAAGTCACTTAACCCCAATTGCCCTGCCCTCCCCCCATCAAAAAGCAAAAAAAACAAAAAACAAACAATTTTTATTGATGTTCCTTTATTTTTTATATCAGTGTTACTTTCCAAAGATTTCCTTCCACTCCCCTGCCAAAATTTTCCCTAGGAAAACAAATCAACACATTAGCCGTGTTTGATCACATGTGCCTCATTTCATAACCAATGTTCACCACATATTACTAATAACATTTTTCCCTGAGTTTGTCCTGAGTTGTAATAAGAAAAAAAAATATAAGAAAAAATGTTTCACCATCAAGCCCTCAGAGTCAAAACTAGCCCTTCTATTGATATGACTTCTCCAGTCTTCGAGTATTGTTTTCATTACCTAATAATGGTCCTCATGTAGATTATCTCTACCAATTCTGCTAACGTGTCTCTGAATCTGTGTTTTCCCAACTGGCTGAATTCATTGTGTTATTTTTTTTTATTTTGTAAGAATATTCCTTTACTTTTACTTTATTAATATTCCTTTACTTTATTCCACAATTTATACTGCCATTCACCAATTGATGCCCCCTTACTTTCCTTCAAGTTCTTTGCTATTACAAAGTTCTGCCATAAATCATTTTTGTATATTAAATATTTTTTTCACTCTTTCATCTCTTTGTAGCCTGTGTTTAATAGTAATTTCACTGGTATAAAAAGGTATATATACTTGAGTGACTTTTTAAAATAAAATTCTTTTTTAAGCAAAATTGAAATAATTCATATCTCTAATTACAATCTGTTCATGATCCTATTTTCCTACAGCTCTGACAACAATTACCATTTCATTCTCCATAATGCTTGCCAATCTGATCAGAAGTCACTGATTCTCCAGGAGCCGATAGCTTAGAATCAAAGAAGGACTAGAGGACCCAATCAGTCTGCACTAATTTGGAGTAGGCATTCGAAAGTTGAGAGTTCCAAATTTAGGCCAGTTGCAAAGTCTAGAGGACAAACATTTTGGATAACAATCCAAAAGTTCTAGTTCAGCTTAGAAATTCATCTTGGGCATGGGAAATGATTTTGTATTATGCTATTTAATTTTTTGTTTGTTTGTTTGGGTGCAGGTCTCTTTAAATTCCAATTTTAGAGAACTGAGTAGAGTACTGAAAAGTTAAGTGACTTTCATCTGGTCACAGTCTTCCTGACTTCAAGAACAGACCTCTATCCATTATGCAAAGCTATCTTTCTGTCCTATCTGAAAAATAGAATATTCCAGTCTGAAATAGAAATTATTCCTGCTTTGCTTTCATGAGCTTTGCCCATATATGGATAATGAACAATGCTCATGTGCCTTCCCAGTCAGCAATGGAGTTAAAAAAGGCTTTCTGCTTGCTCCCGTGATTTTTCTTTAGCATGATGTTTTCAGTCATATTTCAGTATTTTCAAAGAGCATGAATGTGGCATTGAGGTCAAATATCTCATTGATGGTAAATTCTTCAATTTGAAAGGCTACAAGCCAAGACCAAAGTAGAGTGTTGGTGCATGATTTTCTGTTTGCAAACGATTGTAGCCTCTGAAGCTGAGCTGCAGCAAAGTATGGATCAATTTTCTGCTGCTTGTGTTAATTTTGATCTAACAATTAATACCGAGAAAACACACATTCTCTACCATACAGAATTTCACCATTCATATGTGGAACCTTTAACTACAGCAAACGGAGAAGGTTTTAATGCTGTGGATAAGTTCACTTACCTTGGTAGTATATTTTCCAGGAATGTATACTTGGAAAATGGACTGGCACACACATTGTCAGGGCTAGGTCAGTGTTTGGGAGGCTCTGAAAGAAAGTACAGAAAAGAAGAGGTATTAGACTGACTACCAAAATGAAAGTCTACAGGGCCATTGTTTTGACCTCATTGTTGTATGCTGGTGAAACCTGGACAGTCTACCAGAGCCATGCCAGGAAACTGAATCGCTTCCATTTGAATTGTCTTAGGAAAATTCTAAAGATCACCTGGCAGGATAAGATACCAAATAATAAGGTCCTTGCTTAAACTAAACTGCCAGACATTCAAACTCTACTTCAGAGAGCACAACTCCAGTGGGCTGGCCATGTTGTTTGAATGCAAAACGTGTGCTTGCCAAAAGGTCTGTTTTATGGAGAACTCATATAGAGTAAGCATTCACATATTGGTAAGAAGAAGCAATATAAGGATAGTGCACTGCAATAGATCCTCTCTCTCAAGAACTTTCTCTCTCAAGGTCTCTCTCAAGAACTTTGGAATCAATTTGTGATATGGGAGACACTGGCATAGGACAGTTCAGCATGGTGTGCCCACATCAGAGAATGTACTAAGTTCTATGAGCAAAGCAGAATTGAAACAGCTCAAAGGAAAGAGAGGATGTGCAAATTTAGAGAGTCCTCCCCAAATGTTCACACGGACTATTTGTGCCCAACCTGTGGTAGAAGATTCTGAGCTCTTATTAGTCTGATCAGCCACCATCAGCCACACTGAAACTGGACTTCGATAAGTTGATGGCATTTTGATCCTCTTTAAGAACAAAGGACAACAACCAACATAGGATCATCTATTTAGAGCTGGAAGGGACCTTAGAAGTCATCTACTTCAAGTTCCATCACAACCCCCCAACCATTCTGCTTTTACAAATGAAGAAACTGAGGCTCAGTAGAGTGAATTGATTGTCTAAATTCACTCTGAAATCAAGTGGAAGTGCTAGAATTTGAATGCAGGTTCTTTGACTTTTTTCTACTATACCATGTTCTCTCTTAGTTTATTCAGCAATGTAAAAATTTTAAAAGACAAGTTAAAAGTTTTAAAGAAGAAATATCATATTTCTCCTTTTTCCAGTCCACATAGATATGATTCTAGATCCTTTCTACCTTCTCCCCATCCTCCCAACTCTTTGTTTGAATAACTCTTGTGTGTATTATCACATTTTTTTTTTTTTACTTTTGGAGGGTGGAAGGCAGGGCAGTTGGGGTGCTCGGTGTCACACAGCTAGTAAGTGTTAAGTGTTTGAGGTCACTCAGGTCCTCCTGACTCCAGGGCTGGTGCTCTATTTACTGCACCATCTAGCCACCCCAGTATCATCACATTCTAATGATATCACTTCTGTCTTTATCTTTTCTGAAGTTCTTTTGTATTCTCTTCCTCCTTCTGTGCTTGACTTAAAAATACTCTTTGTCCTTTCAATGGTCTTTAGTCAAGGTGAAAATTCTAAAAGATACTTTTATATCATCTAATGCTTATGGCACATAAACAATGATATATGTGCTTGTTATTTTTCTTTTTGCTTTTCAAGCTACACAGATTAATTTACTTTTATTGAGTTTTTTTTCTTATTTTTTGACAAATTGAATGTCAAATGTCCTGTTTATGTCTGGCTTCCAAAATGTCTGATTATAGTCCTTCCTTTTTCTTGCTAATGTTTAACTTTAGCTTTGAGGGATCTTTGCTGTGTGTGACATTTTTTTTCTTTATTGTATTTATTTAATTGTGAAATTAAACACCAGAGAAAACAAACATTTCTATTTACATAATAGAAAAGGAAAAAAAGATGACCATATATGAAACTATATATCTCTTATGTACAGCATGCTTTTCTTTTTAAGTATAATAAATTCAATATGTCACACTTTTATTAATTAAACATGTATCTTTCAAGGTTTTCCTGCTAGTTTGTGATTTTTCTCAGCCTCCTTTCAATTTTTTCTTTGAATTTTCAATAACCTGGTTTTTATCTTTTCTTGTTCTTTTTTGTTTTTGTTGCCCTGAGACAAGTCTCTCTGTCTCTCTCTGCCTGCCCCACCTCTCTGTTTCACACCCCCCGCACACACACACCCATTGCAAAGAAAAAGGGGGTAGAAGCAGGAAAACTCCTTGAACTTCCCCCATAACCACCTCAAATACCTATAAAAATGTGACTCTAATCAAATTTTAGAGCTACAGAATACACAAAGTGACAAAACAAATCTCTGGCTGAAGGCAGCCTGGCAGGTGGACAGGAAGGATCTATTGCAGTGCACTAGGAACTGAGGCCAGCCCCACATGAGACCAGAGTTTTAGCTCCAGGGCAGCCCTGACCAGCAGCTGCTGGAACAGACTTTGAAAGACTGGATTATCAGCAGCTGTGGCCATTTCCTGAAATATCAACCCATACATGCCAAAGACAAAGTAAAATGTGGAACTCTGCTGAAATTGGGGGAGGATGGACAGAGGAGTGCGGTTTGGCCTCTGCTCCTGGAGTGAGAGGCAGTGGAGGTGTGTGGCCATGCAGCTGCCTCCACGTGGCTGCTTCCAAAGCTCCTGGCCTGCAGATCATAGGGGAACCAAGTGACCATTCAGAGGGTAATTGCTCTTGCTTTAACCTGCCTGGATATAGACCGTGGTCTTTGGTGGTGTTCCTGAGGTATGTGACCAGTGAGCCAGAACCTGTCGGGGCTGTATAGAGGGGATCCAACTAATAGCTCCTCCAGCTGCAAAAACCCCAGTGATTTAAACAAAGCTTTTCTCTCTGGAAGCAGAGTTCTACTATGGTAAAGAGCTCAAAAGTCAAGTAATTGAGTGGCAATATGAGCAGTCAAAGGAAGCAAAGCAAACACAGCAATCAGACCTTAGAAGAAAAAAATGGGAAAAACATTACTATCAATATACAAACAATTGTAGTATAGATTTTTTTTATCATTCCTCTGGAATCCTGGTTGGTCATTGATCAAGTTTCTTAAGTCTTTAAAGCTGTTTTTCTTTAAAATGTTGCATATTGTATAAACAGCTTTCCTGCTTTTCCACACTTCAATTTGCATCACTTCTTACAAGTAAATGTTCCTTTGAAATTATCTCTTCCATAATTTCTCATGGTGAAATAATACTCTATTACATTCACATTTAATAATTTGTTCATCTGTTTTCCAATTAATGACAGCCTCCTTAATTTCCAGATTTTTTTCATATAACAAAAAAAATTGCTATAAATATTTTTGTACATATAGATCCTTTTCCTCTTGTGATGTATAGGCCTTGAAGTAGTATCACTGAATCATAATTTAATGACTGTGGGAATAGCTAAGAAATTTTTGGGTGCAAATAGATTTCCTTTGCTTTAGGAATATGTTTCCAGCTTTCTCGTTCTTTATGATTGAAGAATAGCTGTACAATTCAGATTGTTTTCCTTCAATATATAAAGGTCTCTTTGTTTTGTTTTGTTTTGTTTCTTGCAGTAAATGCTGTTTAATGATGAAGTTCCAAATCTTAGCAATAACATTTTTGGGTGGATTGAATTTAGGGATTGATATCAATTTGTTCTTTGACCTTAGACTGATTTACATATGTTTAGGCAAGTTTTATGTATGACTTCCAGAAGAATACTACTATTGGTAGTTTTTGTTTCTTAATAATTCTCTGGAACCCAATAATTTGATATTATGACACCACATTCTCTTTTCAAGGTGAATTCCTTTGACTTGTAGAGATTTTAAGTATTTCTCCAATCTTTCTGGCTTGATTTGTATGGATTCATAGATTTTAAGGTAGAAAAAATATTTTATAAGATCATCTAATCCTTCATTTCCATTGTGATATTCTTTTTTTCTAGGTCTGTTTTTCAGGACTTGCAATCTGATTTTTTTTATATAAAGCCCATTGCCTTAGAACAATCTCTCATTCATTCCAAACCAGCTATCCCCTTTTACTTCTTTATGATTGCTTCTAAAAGAGTTTTAATATGTCTCCTAATTTATTCTTTTAACTATTTTATTGAGCTTTTAAACCCCTCTGGGAGTTTTTAAAGTTTTTCTATTATCATTTCTGAGGGAGTTGCTTTTGCAGTTATCATTCACTGCTTCTCGGGTTTTCACATTGTTTACCTTAACTCTGTAATGTTTATTTACTCCATTAGTGCTTCCTTTTGAATGTTTATCCATCCTTTAAATCTCCTTGTAAATCTCCCTTTCTGTGTTTTTCTAGGAGTTTTTCATTGTGGTTAATTATTCTCTTTCCCTCCCTTTTTTTGTTCTTTTACTCCATATGACTGTTGTTTTTTTTTTCCTATTTTGAGATGATAAAGAAGAGACCTCTCACTTAGCCTTGTTACTTGAAACTGGCTTGTTACTCCTATGATTATGTGCAAAAAAACCATGTGTTAGGTCCTAGAAGGTCCATGTGAAATAATCACAGAGTACTACATATCATTAGAAATAAGTAAATGCATATAATCAAGGATACTATTAAAAGAGAAAATAATCAACAAAGTATAGTCTTCATTTATTTACACATACTTCACTTAATTTTAATGATTGGTAAAGAATCTGCGCCACATGAGGAGGAAATAGAAAATGTTCTGTAAAAATTTCACAGTATGACTATTAGAGTTGGCGACCTTTTTTGTCCTTTTTACCCTTCTCTCAGTCTTGCTTGATTATATTCACCAGTGTTAGACCATTCTGAGTTTTTCCACTTCTGAAATTGTTTTACAAGATTTTGCCAGGACAATGACATTGTATTCATGTTATTTCTCTCTCTTTCTCTATAGATACTGATATTTACATATAACATACATTAATACATATATAACACATATTATATATTTACATATTTTTGTGTAGATACAAGTTGATTGGTAAGCTCTCTGTGCATCCACAGTACCAGAAGATAACTTATTTTTCCTCCTCATTTGAATTATTTTTCTATTATTTTCTCAGAATTTCCTTCTTGAAAGTTTCCCATCCATTATAGGATGACTTCTGTAGACTTTTAAACTATGGAAAGGAAACTACCCTACCTCTCAACCCTTTCAATACTATTTTCCAAAAAATCTTAGGTGTATATAATACAATGATTTTTGCTTTCCTCCTATATCTGAACTCTAGGAAAGGGTGGGTCATTTTCTCTGAAGGTTGTTATCAGCAATAATGGCAACAACCAGATTTTCCCTGTTAGCAATGATAAGATTCAGTTTCAAATTTTTGAAGCATGAAATTATTAATATCAAGTCAGAAATCTGATCTACTTTTGGTAGTAAGATTTTCATCCAGGGAATGTTGTAAACAATCAGACGTCTCCATAGTTTTTAGATTACGCATAGGGTAAAAATAAATGAAAGTAAAAATTCACCATACAGTTTCAAAATATGTATCCTAGGTGTGAGAGGGCAGAGCCAAGAAAACAAAGTAAAGCCAGGGACTTGCCTGAGTTCTCCCAAATTCTCCTCCAAAAAACTTTAAAATAATACCTCAGGTTGGATTCTGGAGTGGCAGAACCAACAAAAGTAAGGATGGAGCAATTTTTCTAGCCTAACACAACTTAGATCGCGATGGGGAACCTATGGCCTTGAGACCATCTTGGGGTCATCAAGTGCAGCCTTTCAACTGAATCCAAACTTCATAGAACAAATCCTATTAATAAAAGGGTTTGTTCAGTAAAACTTGGATTCAGTCAAAAGGTTGCAGCCAAGGACCCAAAAGGTCAAATATGGCATTGAGGTCCCAAGATAGCCACCCCTGATTTAGACGGTTGGCAGAAAAGATCTATTTCAATGTGGTGAGAGTGGAGCACAGTACAGTACAGGATGAACTCCAGCAAGTCAGCAGCAGTATGTGTGGGGAGCCAAATCAGTTGATTTCCAGAGCTCTTAGTCACACATAGTAAGGGAATTAGACAATTGGTCAGAAGGAGATTATGGGGATTCTCCCAGGTACTGGATGCAGGTCTCTTTTGTATTTACCATTCATGGTTCCAGATTGCAATTCTAGAGCGAGGAGGAGCACTAGCAGGAGTGAAGATGCTGGTCACAGTTGTAGGGAGGAAAAGAGTACTTGTTGATGTCCACAGACCAGAGCACAGGCCAGAAGAGCAGGGACCACAACTGTCCATAGATCAAACTACCTTGGAAGAATTGAAAACTTACAGAATCCAAGAACTAGCTCTAAAAACAGTAACAACAAAAAAATTTCTAAACCCTGAGAGAGTGCCCCCTGCAACCCAGGAGCAGAGCCCAACTTTAACATAAAGTTAAAATTCAAGAAATACACTGAACAGTGAGCAAACAGGAAAAAAAGTAACATAAACCTAGATAATTAGTATGGTAATGGTGAAGATCAAAACACAAACTCTGAAGAAGAGAATTAAAACAGCTACATCTAAAGCCTCAAAAAATGTGAATTGGTCTAAGGCCCAAAAAGAATTCCCACAAGAACTCAAAACGGTTTTAAAAATAAAACTAGAGAGGTAAAGAAAAATTGCCAAAAGAAATAAGTAATGGAAGCAAGTCATGAAAAAACAAGTCATCAGCTTGGTAAATGTGGAACAAAAAAATGCATTGAAGAAAATATTTTAAAAACAGAATTCGTCAAACAGAAAAAGACATGTAAAAATAGAATTGGACGAATGGTAAAGGAGATACAAAAGCTCACTGAAGAAAAACATTAAATATTAGAATTGAGCCAATGGAAGCTAATAATTCCATGGGACATAAAGAAGTAGTTCTATTGCTGAGTCAAATAAGTATGCACATTAAAGTAGTTAAAAAAACAAAGATGGAAACTTAGTATAATTTAATAAATCAGAAATAATATTTGATCACAGAAGTCATTATGGTCAGACATACAGTCAGGGCACTTTATGGACTGGAGAGGGAAAGAGACTTGAGGAGGGGGGCTCCTGAATTAGGTGGCTACCACATTAATGTTCCTAGCCTGCTTCCTTTTTCTCATGTTGGCCAGTCTATTAATTGCTTGGTTCCTTTAGCTCTGTGGAACTCTGCTTCCTGGAGGGGGAAAGCTCTGTCCCAAATCGCTGGGGCCCTCTCAGCTGCTGGAGCTCTTAGTGGGGTGCTGCAGCTCCCCCCCAGCTTTGGCTCACTGAAAGCGCACCCCAGGACCACCACCCAAGACCCCAATCCAGATCCAGGCCACTCAACGCAAGAGCCCTTGGCCTCGATGGGTTGTGTCAGCCCTCCTGCTATCTGCAGGCTGAGGGCTCTGAAGCAGCCCAGTGGAAGCCGCTGTGGCTCTCAGACGTTCCTGCTGCAACAGCCGCCTCCCGCTGCCTCCTTGCCCTGGGAGCAGTTTGGCCAGACGCTCTTCTCCTCCCCAGTTAGCAAAATCCACTGACCTTTCTCTTAGCCTTTTTTTCTTCTGGCCTGATGGATGTGGTAATTGTGC
>CM053601.1:97427475-97443309 GCA_028646575.1 Pseudocheirus occidentalis | reverse complement strand
GCCATCTTGGCTCCGCCCTGTAATAAGATCTTTGATGTACATCACAACCCATTCATGTCTACTCATCCTGTGAGACTCTTGTTCCACTCAAAATACAAAGAGGAGGAGTCTTTTACTCATCTATTACTTACTCCCAGGGCATTAGAGCTCTGAGATGTGTCTTCCATAGCCACCAAGTAATCTGGAGGGATAAGGGCTGGATATTCTTAGGGGGTGTTACTTTCCCAATGGCACCTGACAGCTATTTTTTTAGGAACCCAAGTAGTAAATGGATTATTAATACCCTGAGTAACCCATAGCCAGCTCACAAGGAAGGAGGCCAGGAGTTTGCAGAAGAGAAGGGGGAGTCAGACTAAGGGAGAATTGGGGAACCTAAGTGGTTGTTTTAGAGATAAATTTCATAATAAGCAATCATGAAGGAATTATTAATGCAGCACATTTTTCCCACCATTTTGGACCCGATTATGGTGCTTCTGGAGACAAGCCTTGGTGAAACACCCTTTCCCCCTCAACTTTGTAGGCTTAGATAATTAAAGTCTCCTTATAATATGCATCCATAGGCTTATACAATGAATGGAGTGGGGGTACTATCATGTCTGATGGTAAGCATTACTATTAGTCCTTCTTCTGAGAAAGGTAGCATTCGTCCCAAGAACATGCTGGCATACTCACTTCAAGGTTTCTGCACAATTATGCACCCTTCTTCTAGGTTTGTGATCTGCTTCCCAAACTCATCACATATTCTTCCTTTCTTTATAGGAGGGCAGTATTATACTTTAATAACAAAATTGCTTCTCCCTTCATTGTTGCTCCCTTCAATGAATGACCCATAAATTAAATGCTTTCCACCATGCTTCAGTTTGTTTCTGGATTTTCTCATATGATTATGCCCCCTTAAACAACAATGATGGAAACCCTCCCCCACCTCCACTTTTACCTATGTTGTTTCTTTTGAATAAGATATACATATCAAAAGATTCATTTAAGCCATGTGATCTCAACCCTCCAAGTCTCAGTGACATCTTGCTTTACTATGTAAATTTTGTACTTTTACGTATAAATATTTGAGATTCTGAGTTTGTCACCTGAGCTATATTTCTCGCTTCTGAACTTCAAAGGTTTCATCTGATATTCTTCCTTCATTTTAGTTACTCTTTATCATATCTAATTTTAGTGGACAGATATAAATATGTCTTCTCTTTCCTTCATCCTAAGGCTTTTTTGATTAAATTTGAAAGTTACGTGACAAATATATTCTTTGGAAATTTTAACTTTTTTTTTCAATTAATGAACATTTATTTTCTCTCCATCCACTTCTCACCTCTCAAATCAATCAAGAGAAAAAGAGAAAAAGAAAAAAGAAAATTCTTATAAAAATGCACATAATCAAGCCAAGCAAATTCCCTCATTGTCAATGTCCAAAAATTGTGTCCCATTCATCATGAATCCATTCATTACCTTTCCATCAGGAGCCATAAAGGGAATATGAATGTGGGAATTGTTTTCTTTAAATATTTATTTAATTTCTCCTCTTCAAACTCAATGTTTCACTTTCCTCTTTTACCAATTATCTTCATAATTTCCTGCTCCTCCTTATCCAACTCACATTTTTCTCTCTCTTTTCCTGATCTTTCTCCTATTGTTTCCTCTATAGCCAACTTTTGAACACACTCCCTTTTCATAATGCTGTAAATGACTCTGGGCAACAAGAAAAATGATACATAAATTTATCTCATAATTTTCCCCATTCCTTTTCACCCCCTCTTCACTTCTCCCTCCCATGGAATCCCCAGCTCTCTTTGAAGGTTCAATTCAAACATCACCACCTACATTAAACCTTTTCCTGATCCCTCCAGTTAGTTCTCTCCCAGTAATTACTTTTGCATTTTGTAGGGCAACTAAATGGTACAATTAAATGATAGGGTGGCAGGCCTGGAGTCAGGAAAATTCATCTTCCTAAGATCAAATCTGTCCTCAGACACTTATTAGCTGTGGGACCCTGGGCAAGTCACTTAACCCTGTTTCCCTCAGTTCTTCATCTGTAAAATGAACTAGAGAAGGAAATGGCAAATGACTCCAGTGTCTTTACCAAGAAATCCCCAAATGGTATCACAAAGAATTGGACAAGACTGAACAACAAATACATTTTACATTTCTTTAGTGTACATGCTGTTCTCCATTTAAAAAAAATAGTTTAGTACTTGAATACAGAGACAACTTCATTTGTCATTTTGTTGCCATAATATTAAATATATAATAGGTATTTAATAAAGGTTCATTGAATTGAATGATATAGCTTTAGCACTCACCATGCTTCTGTGAAAACAGTACTCTAATTTTCCTCATATCTTTTTGCCCTATATATGAGAAGTAGGCCAAAGGTAATAGTTTAATATCAGCTAGTGACAAAGTTATTTGAGTGACTTGAATAAATAACAGAAAATCTAAAAGAAGCTTTATCAGCTATAAGGGAAAAAGGCTTCCTTGACAAGGGACTGCCTTAGTAATATCATTGTCATTTTATATTCATTTTCATTCAAAATTTCAAGAGACATATTCTCAATGATAATCATGGATAAAGTCTCTCATGTCTTTAGGAGAATCTCTCTGTTTTTCTAATTTCACTGTACTCAAATGGCATTAGAATCTTGATTTAAAGACTTTGAGATAGGCTCCCCATATGCCCTTCTTCCATCCCCAACTCCTTAAGCCAGTTATCCCCTATGTCTATTTTAATTCTTCCCATTAGAACTATGCATGGACTATACTGGTGATCTGGAAAGTGTAAAAGCAATGAACTCTGGCTGCTGCACGAAGCCATGTGAGTATTTAGGCAATAAAATGCTAATATTATACCAAAGGGAATCCAGAGGGCCTTTCTTCTTGCACAGTGGAAATGAGTTAAATGGATGCATGTGGTGGGGGCCAAAGGGAAAGCTCATTAGATGCAAAGTGTGCCAAAGACTCAAGATAAAAACCAAAGATGCAGATGTACATAAAAGCTATCTTGGGAAATAGGGAAAGAGATCTTTTTCTCCAGAATTATTAGAATCTTGCCTTTCAATTCCTTCTTGGTATTTGAGATTGAAAATGGGTAAAATGGCAAAGCATATTCAACTAAAAAAGACCAAAGAACTCTATTTTACACCTGCCACTCTGGCACATAGGAAGACTGAGTTAAAGCAAGAATTTCACAGTGGTATGAAATAACCATGCTATGATGGGACATACTTATCTTTTGAACCTCCAGGTCATGGTGGTCAATATAGTACTCAAACATCTAATGTTGAAAGAATATAAAGTGGAGAGAGATCTACCAAACTTGAAACTTGTGCTAAATCATGAAGTATGGATAGGACACTTTTCCCCCAGAGTCCTTGCTAAGATTGCAATAGTAGCACACTGCCATGATCCCTTGTTATAAGGATACAAATGAACAAAATTTGGAGGAAGTATATTCATTCTTTCAGGTAAGAGTCAACTAAATAACAATATATATGTATATATATACACACATATGTATATATGTATGTATATATATGTGTATATATACATATATATGTATGTGTGTATATATATATATATGCCTCCTTCTCCTGAGGAAGTTTTGCATGGTATAATAGAAGCAATATTTACCAAGATACCATGGTCCTCATTTAACAATGTGTCCTCATTCCTCTGTCCCTCATTCCCATAGCACCCCTCCCCCCAAAACGCAAGTCAAGGAAACTCTCCCTGAAATTAGTCTGAATACATTATGCATTATTCTAATTGCCTCAAGCCAGGCAACAATGCATTCTCATTAACTAAGAGAATCTTATCCTCTCAGACTCAGAAGATGTGCCATGGACAAATGAATCATCACACCATGCTTTCCTGGCTCCATATGGAGATCAGGGAAGTCCAAGTAAAATACTATCTTCCTGCTGAATATTTTTTTTCCTTCTATTACTAAGTAAACCATTTTTGTTAGCTGATAGAAAGACCTAAAAATGTTTGATTTGTCCTGGAGGCAGTTGGATATTACAGGGAATAGAGCAATCCATTCAAAACCTAGCTCGTGTATAACCCTCTCTAAAAAGATTTTTCCTGATCTGCCCCTCACCCAGAAGCTAGTACCCTCTCCCACAAAAATCACATTTTACCTATTTTCCATATATTGATATATGTACAAGTTGCATCCCTTGATGAAGCATAAGATACCTGTCTGCAAAAGCTGTTTTACTTCTCTTTGGTATCCCTAAAGCTTATCAATGTCTGACCCAATGGAAGGGCTTATTGAATGATTGTTGAGTGATGAATACAGCTAAGGCTGTACTGCAGTAAGCTTGTAGAACACTTGTTTGGACACTGAAACTTCAGATATTAATAATCACTTTGAATCAGAGATTGATTTAATGTTCTACTGATTTGTGAAAAGTCAGCAAACATTTATTAAATGCCTACTATTTTCTAACATATAACTAGCGTTAGATGTTGGGCATACAAATACAAAAAAGATATTCAGCATGCTCAAGGAAATTACAATTTAATGGAGGAAAGCTACATGCAAAGGGAAGATAGATTTAGGATTGATAGAGAGACTTAAGAAAGTATTAATAATGCAGCTTAAACTTTAAAAGTATATATACATTTTTTTCTTGAAAGTCCTCATTAAACTGTTACTAACAAGTCCCCTATATGTTTAAACATTGTTTAACCTCCACAGGAATCAAGAAGGAGACTCTGGAATTAACCTATCAACTGACTGAAGGCCTGGTGATCATAGGTTAATAATTAATGATATTGAGGATGATAATAATGATTACAGTACCTGGCAATTATATAGTAATTTAAGGTTTTCAAAGTGCATCATATTCATTATCTTGCTGTAAAGGTAATTAATTGAGCAGATTCTTGGTCCTTAGTAACAATGGGCTAAGACACACACACACACACACACACAGACAGAGACAGAGACAAAGAGAGACCGAGACAGAGACAGAGAGAGAGACCGAGAGAGACAGAGAGAGACAGAGACAGAGAGAGACAGAGAGAGACACAGAGAGAGACTTTCTCCCAGCATCTGGAAGCTAAGAACTGAGTTGGAGTTTTCTATGAGACCAGAATCTGGTGAAGGCTGAAGTTGCTTCTGGTTCCCAGGGCCAGCTGAATTGCTGGAGGACTGGAGAAGCATGATCAGGATCAACCTTTGTTTGTGGCTTGGTGGATCCTTGAGTTCCCAGCAACAGAAATGGTGAAGGGTTTGAGATGTGCTGGGCCCTGTGAGTGTCAGTGTTTAAGAAGAACTGCTCAGAGGACTGGATGAGAACTTGGGAGCTGTCTGCCCCTGAATCCAGGTGACTGTTTGGTAAATTCAGGTAGGAGCTGGGACCATGGAAGGGGATCCAGGGAATCTGAGAGACCACCCCAATTCAAGATGAAGAAAAGGCCTCCCCTTGGACACATGATGAAATTAGACACCAAGGGGTGGAGGGTTTGTGTAATTTTCCAATGACTGTATATAGTGATTAACAATACTTAGTGACCGATTGCTAGATAAGTGACTGATTAATTTAATCTATGATTGCTCTATGGGTGGAAGATTGATTATTGTATTGTGAAATGACTGAATGATTAAGTAAGGAGGGTTTTCCCCCTTAGGGAAACCATATGATTATTCTTTTGTTCTTTGTTCTAAATACTCTGGCCACTTTGGTGAAAGCTATGCGGCCATTCTAATGTTAAGCTGTTGTGAAAACTCTATTGTGATTTTCTGTGATAAGATGCAATGTTGTGAATATTGTATTATGATTTCTTTGAATGTTTGCCTTGATTAGTCATGGAAAGAATGGAGTGTTCACTATACTGTGTAATCAGAACCTTAAAAGCTGTTCACAGTAGCATTCTTTTGGGAAGCTGCTCATGCATGGCATTACACTTGTTTAAACTTTACAATGACCCTGACATACTAGCATTAGTACTGGAAAAACTGTGGTGGGGAAATCTCTTGCCTGGGAACAGAGAAAAAGCAAGAAAATCTGACCTAAGAATCATCTGCGGTGGACTCAAGATCAAAGGGTTTGCACTTAAAATCTGTCTGCGTAAAATTTTCAAGCAAATATTTTAAATAATAGTAAAGAGAAAAAAAACCCTCTTCAGAAGTCACTTTGAAAAACTTTTATGTCTTTTAATTACAGCCATCAAGAGCCAAAAAGGGTAGGGAACTTAGGGTATTTTAATTCTAACAAGTATTCTCTAATTGCCTGATTGCTTTTCAGACTCAATTATCTCATTTCAAGTTCTTAATCAAATTTTAATTCTGAAATCCCTGTCATTTCTTGGGTGTTTCTAAAACGCCTCTTCTTGCAATTTGTAAATTTGAAGGAAAGATTTTATTTTCTTCTCTAGCTTCAATTTGCTTAAGTTATCAAAGGCATCTTTAACTTTGTACCTTTATGAGACCTTTATCAAAAGTATATTGATGCTGCAATTGATGGTGTAATCACAAAATGGTCTAAATACAAGCTCTTTGGATGGTAAACAGCACTATTCAAACAAATCCCATGGGGAGGGGAGTAGAAAGTAGCCCTCAAGTACTAACAAATGAAGATTTAATCTGTAATCTCAGGAGGTTGACTGGGATTGGGTTAGATACTCCCTATACCAGTGCAGGATACAGTTTATGATCAGAGAGATTGTGTGAATTCCTCAGGGCCCCACAGTCATCATGTCAATGGCAGCACTAGAAGGTAGGTCACCCTAGGCACTAGGCCATAAAAAAAGAAAAAAAGATCAAATTGTGAGTTCCCCAAGTTGTGAGCAATAGTTTCCCCAATTAAAAAAATAAACAAGTAATATAATTAAGTGGAATAATTATGGGTACCATGCAGTCTTTCTATCAAAGTATGCTTTTCCTAGTATGTTACTTTGTATAAACATATTTAGAAGAGTTTTAAATCCCTTTAATTATTGTTCTTAGGTTTATTGTGTAAAAATCTTTGCCTTTATAGGAATGGTGAAAAGAAAGAGGGATGGTAAATATCTATTCAGATATATATCTTGGAAGTGGTAGCCTCCAGTAGCTAAAGACAATACCAGGTCCTATTGAAGGCTCTCTTGACTAAACATAAAGTGATAAGAATAAGCTAGGCTAGACAGAAGCTGTATTATTCCCATGCAAATTAATCTGAAGATTTAGGCTGAAAGAATAAAAGTACTTTCTGAGTATATGTAGAGCTCCTAGCTAATTCCAGAGGAGATAGTGTGAAAAATATTTTTCTTGGTCATCAGTGTCTTGGAGACTCAGAGATTCCCCCTACCTTCTCCCCCTTACAAATTCAATCTCTCCTTTAGAAGGACATTACTGATGATGAGATTGACTTGAATCTTCTTGTCCTGGTCAAACCCAACCCAAGCCCAAATTGATTCTATCCTACTCAGACTTGATTGGAGACAGATTCTTCTGCCTGGATGGTGAAAGGCTAAGAGTGGTCTGGTGAGGGATAATCTGATTGAAGAGATATTTTTTTTTTGTTGGGAGATGCGGTGATATTAGCCCCAGTTGAAAAAGTATATAAACTGTGTACTCCAACTTTCAAACTGAGCCAGTTCTGGACTGTAACTCCCATGCAATGCATGTCAAATCATCTTGAGAGAAATAAAAACATGAACACATAGCCTAATTTTGTTTCTCTTTGAATAAATTCTGTGAGAGGTTGACAGTAGACAAGAATAGTCAAATAGAAACAGGAAGTGTTCCTTTTAAGGTACAGTTTTCTATATTAGCATCTTAAAAGTCTTTGTTCATAGGAAAACTAGAAAAGTGCAGCAGCCCTAGCAGGGAAATCACTGGCTGAAAATGAATGCCAAGTGGAAGGTCATGTTAAGTTTATCTATTTGTCTTTGGTCTTCTAAACTGGTTTCCCACTTATCATTAACATTGAAAAAAGTTCTGAGAAAAAAAGCATACAAGATGGGTTAGTACATTATTTTTACTTTATATATTTCTTTTGAATGCTATGCTGAATGCTCATGCCATAAAATTATATAATTTTACAATTGAAAAGAGAACCTTTGAGGTCATCTAGTCTAAGGATTCTTAATCTTATGTCACAAATTTCTTGGTAGTCTGGTGGAATCTGTGGACCTCTTATCCAAATAATGTTTTTAAATGTCTAAAACAAATAATAGAATTATAGAGGATACTAAAAGTTAGTGAAAAGGAAACTGTGATTTTTTTTCTCCCATCCAAATTTGCAGACACTCAAATCTATTTGTGGACCTGCAGTTGAGAAACCTTCATCTACTTATGTCATAAAAGCTTGTGAGTTACTATTATACTGAATAATATAATGGCAATAATGAAGCATTGTTACAAGAGTTGATTGCTTTAAGATAGATCTCTGTTTTCTAGAAAGGAATACAAGAGTATTTAGGAGAATCCATGGCTAGATCCTATGACAGATTTAGCATTAGACTGCTCAGTGGAAGGAACCTGAGCTCCATTCTCATTATTGTCATTGTCCTTATTAATAGTATCAGAATAAAGGTCACCAGCAGCCTATCATCATGCAAAGAGGTTCAGGAAAGCCTGGCTTTCAATTCTGCCTTTTATACACTCTGACTATATGAAGCTGTGCAAGTTTTTTAATCCCTTTATGCCTGGTAAGCTCTTGAGTTGAAGCCTTCAAATTGAAGGACATAGATCTGCATGAGTAGAGGAAGCCTCCTTGATATGTTTTACCTATGAATTAAAGGTCTAGATACCACCCTCACCCCATCACCCATCATTTAAAAACAATTAATATATTTAAAGTGATACAATACACAAGGCACTGTGCTAGGTGCTTTGAAGACAAACAAGTAATAGTCTTTTTAGTGCTTCGGAAATACCCTATGTACCTAGATTAAATCATTTGAAGATTCAGAGAGTGGTAATAGTAGTAAGACAATAAGAACAGACAGGCATGTATTAGGAGAGAGTTCAGGAAAGTTTTCCTGACACCTAACTGAAGGAGAAAATGAAAAAGGTTATGAAAGGTAGAGATGGGATAGATAGAAAGATAGACAGACAGACAGACAGACAGCAGACAGACAGACAGGCAGACAGACAGACAGACAGACAGACAGACAGACAGATAGATAGATAGATAGATAGATAGATAGATAGATAGATAGATAGATAGACAGACAGATATATGAGAGGTGACAAGGAGAGGAAAAGAGCAAGTGCTCATTCAGTGCTTATTCTGTGAGCAGCACTGTACTAAGCTCTATCGATACAAATACAAGCAACCAAAATAAGGAAGTTACATTCTAATATAGGGAATAATTGAGTTGGAAAAGGAAAGGGGGTGAGGAGGAAGTAGAGAGATAGCTTGGAGAGGGAGCTGAGTTGGGAATGAAGTGAGCGTGGCAAACCTGTTTTTTCAACTCTCTAATTCCTCCATCCTTCAGCATTTTCCTGGTAGATAATCCCCTATTATGACTATGCTTTCTTCTGTTCTCTTGGTGAGGCAGTTCAAATCTAAATTATTATGATTCAGTTATATTAGTATTATTCTCAACTCTCCATTATCACTTAATCCACAAATCCAATCTGTTGCCAAATCTTGGGTTTTCAATTCTACAACATCTCTATGAATAGCTCTGTGAAAGGCAGTTCTAATATAAGCAATCTCAATAAGTTTCAGTGTTAAAATGAGAAGAGCCACTCATTTGCCACTAAAAATTTAACACAGCAAGGGTATACAACATGGCTACAGCGGCACTTAGCTTCTCTGGTTGAGGCTCCCTGTCTCCATGTGGAAATACATCTTATCATTAGGACAAGACATTATTGTGGTTTTTGGAAGTACATCAAGTTTGAGGGCCCCCAATTGCTCATGACTGAGGCTTTTTTTTATATCTTTAGGTGGTGATGAAGCTGGAAGTCCAACTGAAGCACAAGGTTGACTCTTTTTAGAAGAAAGCTAATCACTGTTAGAGGTGGGACCTGAGCTTACCCCACATTGTGAAAGGGTGGGTAGAAATATCCCTGAAAAGAAGCATAGGCCGATTATATTGGGGAAGGTTGAGGAAGGGGGAAAGACACTTTGTCTCCTTTTATGGCAAGCTAATAATTGATTCAGGATGGAAGGAAGAGGGCCATGGGCCTCTTCATGTTGTGGATAAAGAGGAAAGAATCTGCATCAAAGAAACCATCACTATTTTGGGACCTCGTTATTTCCCACCATAATTATTGCTATAGCCTCCTTATTGGCCTCCCTACCTCAAATCTGTCCCCCTATAATCCATCTACCATACATTTGCTGCAGTGATTGCCCTAATGCATAGATCTATGTCTTTGTCCCTTTGTCCCATAACTCAATACATTCCAGTGACTACCTCTTGCCCTCAGGTTCAAATATAGCCTCTTCTATTTGCCATTAAAAGCTTTTCAGAGGGGAGTGGAGCCAAGATGGCGGCGTAGAAGCAGCAAAGTCTAGCAGCTCCCACATAGCCACTTTAAATACACATAAAATACAACTCTGAACAAATTTTAGGGCTTGAAAATCCACAAAAATATAGAAAACATGTCACTCACTGAAGGCAGTTCAGCAGGAGGGACCCATAGCAATAGGCCAGGAGGGGAGGCCAGCCCAGCCAGAAACTACAGCCTGGTCACAGGGAGGTCAGGAAAAGCCACAGCTGCAGTCAGAGCCATTTTATCGCTAAAGGCTAAAAAGTGAATCTGAACAAATTTAAGACAGAACTCATTGTGAGACTGAGCTGGGCAGATTCCCAGCCCAGGAAAGTGCCTACTCAGGTTGGGGTAAGGAGAATGCTGAGCACAAGGAAGCCTAGCCAACATGGAGCAGAGAGCAGAGAAGAGCAGACTGAGAAAACAGCCCCAAGCAACCAGCAGACTTGCCCAGCCTGAGAGGTTTGCAGCCATCTCACCACAGGACAGAGGATCTTTGAAACAGGTAGGAAAAAACTTGGGGCCCACAGCAGGTTCTGCAGGGGCAATCTGGGTGTTTAAACTTATGCACCCATACATCCAGAAGCCAAGGTGGAGGAATAAGTGGAGGAATAAAGTTTAGTGGCTCCTCTAAATCCCTCCCAGACCCAGAAAAATCTGGAATTAAATGTCCTAAACAGAGGAAAATCTTGAATTAGTGGAAACAGCTTCAGGCTTGGGCATGGTTAAGGGGAAAGAAGACAATACAGAGTCTAAGCCCAGTAAGGTGGAGCCAGCAAGCCCTATCAAGAATAAAGGCACCATCAATTTAGCACCACCTGCCCAATCAGCAAACAACAGCTCTGCCTCAGGCCTTCAGCTGTAGCCAGTTCTGAGCTTGCCTGAGCTGTAGCTCAGAGACACACACTCTGAAACCTGAAGGAGCTAGACCACCTGACCCCCACAAGTAACTCTGTAAGCCTCAGGGTAACTCAGGGAAATACTTGAGAATCTTTGTCTTGGCCTCAGGCTACACACTCAGAGCCTACATCTACCAAAACCCTACCTCCCAGCCTGAGAAGCTCAATACTCCAGCACCCCAGAAGCAGATATTCACTCTAAATATCCAGGACGCAGCCACTCACAATGAGGAAGAAGGAAACTGTAAAGTCTAGGACCATCAAATCTTTTTATAGTGAGCAAGAACAAACAAGACCACAGAAGGAAATGTAAATTGGTCTCAAGCCCAAAGAGGCTTCTTGGAGGATCTCAAAAGAGATTTTAAAAATGAAATTAGAGAGGTAGTGACCAAATTGGAAAAAAAATCTCACTGAAGAAATAAAATCTTTGAAAAGCAAAATGGAAGAACTAGGACAGGAGGTCCAAAATTTAACTGGAGAAAATACCTCCCTAAAAATGAAAAATTAACATATGGAAAGGGATCTACAAAAACTAGCTGAGGAAACTAAGTCATTAAAAATTAGAATCAAACAAATTGAAGCTAAGGACTCTATGATGCAACAAGAGTCAGTCAAACAAAACGTAAAGATTGAAAAATTGGAAGAAAGTGCAAAATATCTCACTTGAAAAACAACTGACCTGGAAAACAGATCCAGGAGGCATAACCTAAGAATTCTTGGCCTACCAGAAAGCCATGATGAAAAAACCAGGCTGGACAGCATCCTCCAAAAGACTGTTAAAGAGAATTGTCCTGAGGTCCTAGAATCAGAGGCAGAAATGGTTATTGAAAGAATCCACCAATCTTCTCCTGAAAGAGATCCCAAATTAAAAACTCCAAGAAATATTGTAGCCAAACTCCAGAGTTATAAAGTCAAGGAAAAAATACTGAATGCAGCCAAAAAGAAGCAATTCAAATATTGTAGAACTACAGTCGGGATTATACAGGATTTGTCAGCTGCTACATTAAAAGGCCGGAGGGAATGGAATGCCATATTTCGTAAAGCAAAAGAGCTAGGACTGCAACCAAGGATGAACTACACTGCAAGACTGACCATATTCTTTCAGGCAAAGAGATGGTCATTTAATGAAATAAAGGACTTCCCGACTTTCCTGATGGAAAAGCCTGAGCTCAATGGAAAATTCAATCACCACTTACAGGATGCAAGAAAGACAAAAAAGGTAAACAAGGAAAACATACACTCACACATACATATACACACTCAGATGCTCACACATGCACATAACTTGGGACTCAATAAGAGCAAACTGTGTATACTCCTTTATGAGAAGCAGATACCTGTCAATACTGAAATGTGTATAAATACTGTGACACTTAAAAGGGATGTACACAGAAAGAGGGTGTGGGTAGAAGTGAAATAATCTGAAGATTAAAAAATGTATTAAGGGGAAGAAAGGAATTGTAAGGGGAGAAAAGGAAAAGTAGAGGTAGAAGATGGTAAATTATGCCACAAGAAGAAGCATAAAAACCATACTAAAGTGGAGGGGTGAGACGGAAGAAGTTGAGCATCGTATGAGCGTTACTTCCATTGGTTCTAATTTAAAGAGGGATCAATACAAATGGCTAAGTTTAGATTCTAACATGAAAAGACACAAAAATTCATAACAGAGGGAAAAGAGGGAGGGAGAGGAGTAATGCATGAATTGTACTAGCATTGGTTTAGGTTTGAGGAGGGAATAACATACTCTGTTAAGAAAAAAAATCTATTGTACCATACAGGTAATAGGAGGGATAAGGGGGTAGGGGTGTAAGAAGGGGACAGTATTCAGTAGGGAGGGAAAGAGTAGCAAGGGGGAAGGGTAGCAAACAGGTGGAAGAACAGGGAGGGAATACTGAGGGAGGTGGTGGTCAAAAGGAAAATTCTCAGGGAGGGAAAAGGAAAAGGAAGACATAAAGATATAAACAGGGGAGGGAATAAGATGGAAGCAAAGTCACAGATAGTAATCATAACTGTGAATGTGAATGGGATGAACTCTCACATAAAACAGAGGCAGATAGAAGAATGGATTAAAAACCACAATCCTACAATATGCTGTCTACAAGAAACATATCTGAAACAAGGGGATATGCAGAGGGTAAAGGTAAAAGGATGGAGCAGAATACATCATGCCTCGGCAAAAGTTAAAAGAGCAGGGGTAGTAATTCTTAGCTCAGATAAAGCAAAAACTAAAATAGATCTAATTAAAAGAGATAAGGAAGGAAACTACATTCTGCTAAAACGCACCATCAAGAATGAAGCAATATCATTACTTAACATATATGCACCAAGCGGTATAGCATCCAAGTTCCTAGAGGAAAAGTCAAGGGAACTAAAGGAGAAAATAGATAGCAAAATGGTACTAGTTGGGGACCTCAATCCCCCCCTCTCTGAACTTGATAAATCTTATCTCAAAATAAACAAGAAGGAAATTAAGGAGGCAAATAGAATTTTAGAGAGATTAGACATGATAGATGTCTGGAGAAAACAGAATGGGAATAAAAAGGTATATACCTTCTTCTCAGCACATTCACAAAAACAGACCATGTACTAGGGCATAAAAACCTCACAATTCAGTGCAGAAAGGCAGAAATATTGAATGCATCATTCTCAGATCATGATGCAATAAAAATTATATGTAATAAAGGGCCATGCAAAGGTAGGCAAAAAACTAATTGGAAACTAAATAATCCTAAAGAATGAGTGGGTTAAACAAGAAATTATAGAAACAATCAGTAACTTCATTCAGGAGAATTACAATAATGAGACATCATATCAAAACTTGTGGGATAGAGCAAAGGCAGTACTTAGGGGAAGTTTTATATCCCTGAATGCATACTTAAAAAAAATAAGAGAAAATGGAGGTCAATGAATTGGGCATGCAACTGAAAAAGCTAGAAAAAGAACAAATTGAAAACCCCTAATTAAAAACTAAATTAGAAATAATGAAAACTAAGGGAGAGATTAATAAAATTGAAAGTAAGAAAACTATTCAACTTATAAATAAAACTGAGTTGGTTTTATGAAAAAATCAGTAAAACTGATAGACTCTTAGTCAATATGATAAAAAAAGAAAGAAGAAAACCAGATTCTGTGTCTCAAAAATGAAAAGTGTGAATATACCTCCAATGAAGACGAAATTAAAACAATAACTAGGAATTATTTTGCCCAACTGTACACACATAAATTTGACAACCTTAGTGAAATCGATGAATATCTACAAAAACACAAGTTGCCAAAACTAACTGAAGAGGAAGTAAATTACTTAAACAACCCCATCTCAGAAAGAGAAGTTGAACAAGCTATCAAAGAGCTACCTAGGAAAAAATCCACAAGGACAGATGGATTCACTAGTGACTTCTATCAAACATTTAAAGATCAGTTGATTCCAATACTCTACAAATTATTCAGGAAAATTAGTGAGGAAGGAGTCCTTCCTAATTCTTTCTATGACACAAATATAGTACTGATACCTAATTCAGGGAGAGAAAAAAGGGAGAAAGAAAATTATAGACCAGTTTTCCTCATGAATATAGATGCAAAAATCTTAAATAAAATATTAGCAAAAAGACTACAGCAAATTATAACTAGAATAACACATTTTGACCAGGTTGGATTTATTCCAGGAATGCAAGGATGGTTCAGTATTAGGAAAACTATCAGTATCATTGATCACATCAACAATAAAACTAGCAGAAACCATATGATTGTTTCAATAGATGCAGAAAAAGCCTTTGACAAAATACAACATCCATTCCTATTAAAAACACTAGAAAGTAAAGGAATAAATGGAGCTTTCCTTAGAATAATAATAGGTAGCATCTACTTAAAGGCATCAGCAAGTATTATATGCAATGGGGATAAATTAGAAGCATTTCCAATAAGATCAGAAGTGAAACAAGGATGTCCACTATCACCCCTCTTATTCAATCTAGTACTAGAAACGTTAGCAGTAGCAATTAGAGGAGAAAAAGAAATCAAAGGAATCAAAACAGGCAAAGAGGAGACTAAACTACCACTCTTTGCGGATCACATGATGATATACTTGGAGAATCCTAGATAATCAAGTAAAAAAACTTTTTGAGACAATAAATAAATTCAGCAGAGTTACAGGATATAAAATAAACCCACATAAATCCTCAGCATTCCTATATATTTCCAATGAAGCCCAACAGCAAGAGATAGTAAGAGAAACCCCATTTAAAGTTACTGTCAACACTATAGAATATTTGGGAATCTACCTGCCAAAACAAACCCAGTACCTTTATGAACACAAATACCAAACACTTTTCACACAAATAAAATCAGATCTCACTAATTGGAAAAACATCAATTGCTCATGGCTGGGTAGAGCTAATATAATAAAAATGACAATTTTACCTAAATTAAATTACATATTTAATGCCATATCAATCAATCTACCAAAAAATTACTTTATAGAACTAGAAAAAATAG
>CM053601.1:97397297-97426975 GCA_028646575.1 Pseudocheirus occidentalis | reverse complement strand
GAGAAAGATCTAAAAAGACCAGAGTTTAACTGGAGACTGAAGCAATGCATGCCATCATTCTTTCCTATGTTTGGTTTTGTTTCTTTTTTCCCATTGTTCACTCCATTGGTTACAACACTTCTATACAACCAGACTATTGCACAATGTGAAGGAGTTTGCAGATCCTATACATGATTGTATGCCACCATAGGGGTGTTGGAGGGGAAAGGAAGGGGAGAAAATCTGAAACTCAAGTGATTCTGGAACTGAATCTTGTAAACTAAAAGTAAACCAAGTCAAAAAAAAAAGGGAAAAAATTCAAAAATAAGAGAAGAGATCCATAAAATGAGATAAATAAAAATAAGAGGAGAGAGTACTTACAAATAACACACATTCACAAACAACTAAATCTCTCAGTGGAGATAAGGATTAGTTATGACGTGTTTATTTAGGAAGTCATTGTGTTTGTTACAAACTTATTTACATGGAAAAACACACATCAATCAGACCCCTGCCAAAATAATTAGCTGAGCATGAGATAAGGATTTTGCAGTGTCTAAAAGAATCTATTTCATCTTTAATATAAAATCAAATCAATGTATTTCATGGAAATAATAAGCATAGTAGTATTATTCCATCATATTACTATTGCACTGTCTTTATACACTTTGAAATACTAAATCTATTTTAATAAAATATCTTATCTAGAAAAAAAATACATCAGCAGCTGGTAATCATCAAGCTAATAGGAAATAGAGTTACCCTATCACTTTTCCCATCCTTCTCATTCCAAGTAAGGCATTATGAAATTGAAATACAATCTAATTAAATTAAAAGAGTAAGCTGTATCTGTTCTCTTAGTGTGCGGCTTGACTTATAAAAATATTACAGAATTCAGAATGATCATGATATAATATGCATTTTCTAAGCACAGAGGTCAATAATAATGGTTCTTCCATGTGTCAGTAAACATATATATATATATATATATATACACACACACAAATACCTATGGGCATACATACATATAATACACACTACATTGCTTGCTACTTAGCATGGTTTTGGTCCATTACAATTTCCCTTCTACCAGGAAGAGGAAAGGTATAGGAAGCATACAGAGGAAAAAGGCAAGAGGCTGCCAAGCATCAGAACTCTCTTCAAGGGCCAACTAAGGAATAGCCTTGAATGGTACAATTCATTATGGGTGCCAGGCATTTCTGGCCTGCTAATTTAATACATCTTTCCTGAGAATCCAACCATATTTTGTAAACATTGAACATGATTCTCTTAATTTACATACTACCACACCTCATGTCTGAACTTTTTATTAGCTCACTCAATTTACCAGATTATTGTGTCAGTAAGGTAAATGGTACCCTAATCACATTGACAAATTAGTAAACTTCCAATAATGGCCAGGCAAGGAAAAATTTAACAGGATTTGGTTGTTCATTTATTTATTCAAGAATTATTGAGTACCTTCTATATGCAGGATACTTTGGTAGACCCTGTAAACACTGATTCTCTCAGGAGGATCATTGTCAACTCACCAAGAAACAGGAGACTTTGGTGATTGTTACTGCTCTTCTGTTACATATTTTTGAACAAGTCACTTCCTCTCTTTGGGCCTGTTTCTTCCTGCATAAACAGAATATTTTGACTAGGTTATCTGTAAGGTCCCTCCATCTCTAAGATTCAATGATTCTATGAAATAAATATAGTAGAAAGAAATATTGATCTCAATTCTAATCTAGTAAATATACTAGCTAATAGCATACTAAGTATGGTCACTGCAGAGTCAAAAGCAAGCTATGTTTTCAAAGTATAGAGGGAGAGAGCCACAAAGAGCAATTTTATAGTCATTGTTTTTATAAATATAATTACTATAGGACAACTAACTGAATCTGGAGGACTGTGCATGCACATAACTGTATGGTGGCATTTCTTATTGTAATATATTCTGTATTATAACTGAATAAAATTACTGAATATTTCAAAATTTAAAATGTATGCATAATTATGAATGATAATGTTACAAGACTCGATCCTGATATAATGATTGAGAATATAATTACAGGGAACTACTAAGTCATCAAAGAAAACTACTAAGAACTACATTTTTTAACTTAATTACCATTAATTTATTAACTTTCCCTTTCCCTTACTTTCTCCCATTTGGGAGATACCCACCCACACGCATATATATAGCTCGACATATACTTCTAGCAAATATTGCATAGTCAAGCAAAGGAAATTCTGTCATTGGCCACACTCCATAATCCATCTTGAATCTATCACTCCCCTGCCAGGAGGTAAGCAGCATGCATTATCGCTACTCATCTGAAATCCTGGTTGGTCATTGCATTGATTAGAGATCTTAAATCTTTTAGTTTGTCATTACAATGTTGTTATTGTATGAGATGCTTGCATTGCTTTTTTCTTTTCACTCTGAATGACTTCATACAAATTTTCCCAAGTTTGTCTGAAAGATTTGATCATATTTTTCATGCAGTAATATTCCATTATGTATATGGCACAACTTCCTCAGTCATTCCACAATAAGGAGGTACTCCATTCAGTTCCATTTCTTAGTCAATACACTGTCTCTCCCCCCAAATAGCTCTGGTATAAATATTGTTGTACACATGGGTCCTTTTGCTTTGATCTCCTTGGGGAAAAGACCTAGTAGTAGTAGAATAGTCAAAGGGTAGGCACAGTACCGTGCCTTTTGGGGAATAATTTCAAACTGCTTTGGACTTTTTCTGATCTTCAGTGCCAAAATTTCCAAATCAGGTATTGCCTACACTGTTGAAATCACAGATCAAAAAGAAAATAAAATCAACAAAATGACAAAAAAGGAGACCCTATTATTTGTACTGGGTTTACAAAAATGAAAAATCTGATAAAAGTCTCCTCCCAAAAAGAATTTATGATGTAATATTTTCTGCAGGATGCATACAAATAAGTATGATACAAAGAAAAATGATGAGTAAAGAAATATACATAAAATGACTCATTAAATCTGGAGAGATGACTTTCAGTTAAGTAGATCAGGGAAATTGTCATGAGGGAAGTTCTATCAGAACCACTCTTTGGAGAACGAAAAAAAATCAATAGGTATAGATGAATAAAGAACAATTTTAATCAATCTGTAATCAAGTAATAAACATTTGTAAAGTACCTGCTATATACCAGGCACCATGCTAAGTTCTTAGTTCAAGACATAGAAAGTGGCCTTATAAAATTAAGAGGAGCCAAGGATGGAAGGATCAGATTGGGAAATAAATAACAACTCATTTTGGCTGAAATTTGGTGTAGATGAAGTAAAATAATGTGACTCAAGCCTACAGAGATAGTGTGGAAACAGAATAGAAATAACTTCAGTCTATGGAGTTTTATTTTTATCACATGGGCAATGAGAAGCCACTAAAGGATATTGATCAAGGTACAGAAGTGATCAGATTAATGCCTTTGGCAAGTAGCAACTGCATGAAGGATCTGTTGAAGATGGGTGGGCTAAAATCAGGGAGAATAGTTAAAAAGCTACTACAAAGTTCCATATGAAAAGTATTGAGGACCTGAACTATGATCATGCCAATGTGAGTAGAATTCAAGAGACAAACAGAGGCAAAAATATTTTTACTAGATGGGTAAAGGGGGGAAAAAGGGGTCAGAGATAACTCTAATGTATTAAAAGTCTCTATCACTGCAAAATTAACAATAAATATGGTAAAAGAAAAATAACCATAGTATCAATATCCAAATTTAATTCAAATTTATATAATTCAATAAACACTTATTATCCCAGAATTTCATCATTGGAAAAGACCTCATTTGTCACCTACCACAATGCTGTCCAGCAAGTGTGATCTATCTTTAGCTTGAAGAGCTTCAGTAGCCAGGATTCTATTACCTTCTCAAGGTATCCCATAGTATTGTGGAAAAGATCTAATTGTTAACAAAGTTTTCATTTACAGGTACTTTCTAGACAAAGTGCCCAAGTTCATTTAACTGCTTTGAATTCTACCCCACAAAAGAAAAAAAAAGAGGCAATTAAGTAAAATCCTTAAGGCTGCTATATTTGTCTTGGTGGCTGCAATATAAAGATTAGTCAAAATCCAATTTCATTTCATTATATGGATACTTCCAGTGGGAAATAATAAAAGGCTTTAGGGTTTGCAAAGCACTTTACAAATACTATTTTGAGTCCCACAACACTTTGAAGAAGGTATTCATTCTTTCTTTTGAAGAGGATGAATGACATCCTAGGAAGATGTCTTGACTTCTCTGTGAACTAGATTTAAGTAAACAGAGTTGCACAAAGCTATCATCCTCATTCTCTCTTCCAGAGTCATCAAATTCCAGTTGGAAGCAAAACAAAGTTAGGACAACTGGTGATACCCTGGGATGCAATGGATAACCTTGATGTCTTCAATGTCTGATCAAGTTCTTAATTCTCCACAGCACCTGACTTCAGGACAGTTGGAACAAATTGCTCTCATCCACCCTATCTACTGGGGGAAGTCTTCAAATGTTGGAGGCAGACATACACATAACTCAGGGTTTGGGTGTTGGAAGGCCACATTAATATTTAGGTATAATCAAATAAGGCCACATGCAAAGCACAAAGGCAGAGTCAATATTATTTTTGCCATTCCCAAAGTGAATCTGTTGCTCTTTATGATTATATTTAGTCTAACAAGTTACAGACATTCCTGAGCCTGTATAAATAGAAATTAACCTTAGGAGACAGTTGCATTAGCTTGCAGAAAATTTAAAAGATTCTTAGGATTGAACATCTTTTTTTCCCACAAGCCAGTCAAATTGTACTGTCAGCCATTATTTCTCAGTATCACAGAATTTTTAAAAAGTTAAAGTAAGAATGAGCCTTGGAGATCATGTAATATAATATACTTGTTTCAACAATAAAGAAAGTGAGACTCAAGAAATGTATTGGCCTGCCCAAGATCATATAGTTGGTAAATGGCAGAGTGAGTCTTCAAGCTCAGATCTCCTGAGCTGTGATCAATACATCACTGGTTTTCTCCCCTGTCTCTTCATAATTCTCCTAAAACTAGCCTTAATGAATTATACAATTTCACTCTGAGCCTAAAGTATGGTAGCATGACTTTTCAGGGAACCAAAATTTAGAGCATGCTAACAATACTCATACTCTTTCAACTATATAGAAACAATTTAGTTTTAGCACCTGAGCTACAATGGTAATTAGCTAAAAATAACTTTCTACTAGACAATATTTCCTCCCTCTAGCAGTCATAACTAAAGTGAATTCTGTTCTGGTCCATTTCCAAATCAACAGATCTGTCCCACACAGACTCCTAGTACTGACAATGAACATTTCTGTAGCTCACGATAGCATGAGAAGTTCTTGGAAAACCTACATTTAAAATTTCTGAGATGTGCTTCTTTTTCAGTAGCATCCTCCTCATGTCCCAGGGTCTCTGTTCCACCCACCACCACTGCCCCAACTCAATTTTTCGTTTTTAATCATTTTAAAGCACATTTTATGCTCTTTGCTGGCATGGGGGGGGAGAGTTGCAAATCTTGCCCAAGTTTCCAAAATTACCAGTTATAGCTCCAGCTATTACTTCAAAAGAAATAAGACTAACTCTGCAACCTGCATATAAATATTGACAAGTAACAGATCTGGAGCTCAGTATAACATGTAAATCCCTTTGAAAATCTAACAGAAAGGATAATTCATTAAATTTATTTTACTGAATTGTCTTTATTTCACTTTTCAGGGTCCAATTTGAGTGCCAGGGGAGGTATGAAAGTATTTACAAAGGTATTTGGGGAACTAGCGAAGAACTAGAAAGATGCAATCCTTTTTCTTGAGAATTCTATAATGAAAAAGGAAACCAATGTGCAGTTTTTTTAAATCACATTGCTCTATTAATAATAGCAAACATTTGCAAAATATTTAGCAAAAACTATGAAGAATAGGCAAAGCATCATAACTAATTAAAGTCCAAAATCCTATAGGTACTTTTCAAGGGACACAGCCATTTTGAATGATTATGGTTTGGTTGTTATGGATTATCATTTGATACTTCAGACCCTTTGCTCATGACCTTTAGTTCTTTCTTCATCTAAGCCTGTTTCCCCCTTATTTTATTTTGTTGCATAGCAACATAAACAGACTTTTTCATTATAAATGAAATCATAAGATAAATGTTTTGTCCTTCATTTTCAAAGAGGACTTATGATATCATAGGGTGATATTTTGTCTTGCATGTGAATTGGATTTAAGTGAGGCAGAGTTACTCAAAGTCATAAGCCTCACTTTCTCTTCCAGAGTCATCAAAGTCCAGTGACAAGAAAAAAGTCAAGATAACCGGTAATGGCCCAGGATAGAAAAGATGATCTTGGTGTCTTTAATGCATGAGCAAGCTCTACATGCTCCACAGCACCTCCTTCAGGAACTTCCATGGCTTTTGGAGCAGAGTGTTCTCATCTGCCCATTCCACCAAGGGAAGTCTTCACATGCTTCAAGTAGAAATCCCCCTAACTCACCAATGGGTTTCAGTCCCTTTGGTTACAATAAACCTGGTTTAGCCCATCTGCTAAGAGAGTTTATTTACATGCTGCAGCTTTTTGGAACCACAGGTAAGAGTTGAGTGCCAAGCAGACACCAAAGGTGAATGAGAAACACTGAAAAGGAGTCAGTAAGCCCAGATGCCAGAAGTGCTAGTCTTTTTTGAACACCCATACTCCCCAGAAGAGATAAATACATTACTACTAAGTTGAAAAATGGTTCACAGGTTATCTTCAAAGAATTAAATCAGTTGTTTTATCATGCATACTAAGATGACGAGAAATATTACTTAATGGGATATTCAAATACCTTCTATCATAGTAACTTGCTATAAGCATAAGTAAAATGACCACCCTGAAGTTTGTTACAGGTTTGTGCCAATATCTGTAGCAAAGGATAATGTGAGTGAGAAATTCGACTAAAAACTCTCTAAGACTCCCCCACCCTACAAGAAATTAATCCAACATGATGGATTAAACACAAAGGTTGGCATAGTAGAGGGAAATAACAAAAAAAAACATGTTGGAAAAGATTAAGAAACAGGAGAAGCCAAAGGATTATACACAGAAGCTTTGCCTCATGCCTTTATGTCAAGAATATTTTCTTCAGGAAACGAACCAGGAGATTATGGAAATGGTGTGTACCAAGTAGACTAACAGATATGAAATAAAAATTAATTCTATTTTAAGCAGATAGGAAATGAATGTTTACCAGAATGAGAATCATTTACTCAATGAGTTGCCTGTTTATACTCTATCTCTATTCATCTCACTGAATTTTCAAGTAGACTCTCAGTTGACAGTTGGTATTGTACACAGCAATAATTCATGGGCTCACAGATCATAGAATCCTAGAGGAGAGCTAGAAGATATCTCAGGCACTGTTTAGTCCATCACCTTCATTTGATAGATGAGGGAGCTGAAACCTTATTCAGTTTTGAAACAACTTGCCCAAGGTCAGGAACATTGCCCTTTCACTCTTCCATACTACCTCACATTTCTTGTGCTTTGAAAAATCTATATCCTCTCTATTGGAAAACTCACTTGTAGATGTAGGTATTTATTTGCTTTTATTGACCACAAAGACTTTGGTAGATTAATTTAACTGTGAATATTAACAACTCAGCAAGTGTGTCCCAAAAGCATCAGATTCAACCATTTCTACCTTCACTTTAATATGCCTGCCTCCAAGATTTGAAGTTGCTAGGGAGGGTTCCAGGTCCCTAATGTGTTTCCTTAATGCACTGAAATAGTCTTTCACCATACTTCACTACCCAACCAACTCATTGAACCATTCTACCAATCACAAAGAAACTTCCAGTTTTTCAGTTTTGTTTTTGTTTGTGGCAAACACGGCATTTTGGTATCTCTTCTTTGGTTGAAGGTAGCTGAGTAGTCTGTTGAAAAATGAAATCTTCTTTACCAAATGCATAATATTGGCTATAGGTATTTTACCCCCTCCTCTTGGGCTGACCACAGAAATAAAATAACCAGAGAATGTCCCTGTTCCCAGTCAATCAAGAGATGTCCTTTACAGATTTTTATGAAAATAATAGGTATGGCAACTCCTGATGAGAGATCGTTTTGATAGATAAACACTCAAATTGAAATAAAGCCAGCATTGCACTTTTCTCTATTAGCTGGCCTTCATACTTGCTGAACTAAATGTTTTAAGAAAGGAGTGACAGTGGAGCCAAATTTCACAGATAACAAAGGAGATGCCCAAATCCCTGTAACATCCCAAGTATGCAACAATCTAAAGTGTAATTTTCCTCCTTAACACCACAGAGTATGTATCCAAAATGTCAAAGCTTTTCATGGGTGCTCTTGTTGAAAAGCTTTCTGCTTTATCCACAGAGAAGATATGAGTAATTACCATTGCCAAGAGTCCAGACACAAACAAGAAAAGAGCTAAGCCATTCAAAGGCTCATTTCCAACATTTACCACTTTATCTTTTCAAATTCCACCTAATGTATTATTTTGAATATGAAAATATTCCTGGAAAATATAAGCACTATTTAACTACAATTTTAAAATATTAATATTTTTAAAATAAATCACCTTTGCAATGAATTACAATACACGTAAATTTCACAGCACAAATTTGAAATGCACAGATCAGCAAGAGTTAATCTGCTGCAACATTTAACAATCTGCAGAAATCACAGACTCTTTTCTTTATAGTCAATTTTATAAGACACCTTGCCCCAGGCTAGGCCTTGTGGAAGATCTACAGATCAGAATACTTATTACCAAACTGTTTCTCTTTTCCTTACATACCTGTAGAAAGATATCAGTTAGACTGAAAACACCAATCACCTGGTTAGAGGGCCTTACCTGAACTTACTGGCACACGCACACACACACATACACACACAAATCATGAAATAAGTAAAATAGTTAAAGTAACTCAGAAAACTGAGTGGTTGCCTTTTGTACAATGCCAAGCCATTGTCTATATTACTGAAATTGTAAAGGTGCCTAGCATATAGGCAAGAGACAAGACATTCTTGACTTGTAGCTAAAGGCACAATCTAAATTTTAGACATAGATAGTGGTAGCTAGCTGTGGTCATTAAGGGAAAGTTTAGAATGTCATTTGCTGAAATGTAACAGTTATGATAGAGGTAGGTCATTCCTACTATCTTGTCAGCCCCATCCACTTTCTTTCTTTAGATTTCTCTTTTTCTTTTCTCTTGTTTTTCCCTTGTTCTGTTTGCTTTTTAAAGGAAAAACAAAATCTATTTTCCTCTTTCCCTGGAAGTAAGTAAACCAGCCAGTGCTCTACTCTCAGCTGATGTAAGAGAAATCCCATTTGTATTCTGTGGCTTATTTTCCTTTCTTGGGGTGGTTAAGAAATGACTTAGGCTAGAGGCAAGGACAAAAAAATTATAAGATCTCTGTTTCTTGATGAATGAAGAATTAAGTACTCATACTCAAGCAGTACTGAAAAAAGATAGCCTCTTCTGTCAGTATTGGTTCTCATCCACAGTACCAGATTAGTTGTACTTTTTATTGTATACAAACGTCAAGTGCATGTTATGTTCTTCATTATATAAGGTGAGTAACTGCAAATATGCACAATAAAATCCTATTGTGATTGTTGCCCTGTAAGTTAGAAACAGACTCTAGAGAAATATAAAAAAATGAAGGTGTTTCTTACTTTTATATACCAAGAAAAGATAAGAAGTGGTTTACAAGACAGTTTTATGATATATACTAGCTGATCAGCCATCTCTAAAAACAAGTAAAAACAATAAGTGTACATTGGGCTGAAAAATCAGTTTGATGTTATCTATCTAGACACATCAGAGAAATCACTGCTTCACAGGAAATACAACTGCACATAACCTTACATATGTCTTATTGATGCCATTTGATACTTTGACACTTCATTGTAATGGAACAAACCAAAAGGTCTCCAAATAGAACACTAGGATGTTAGAGTTAGAAATCAAAGAAAAGGTATGATAGCTTTTAACACTGAGATTTATTCTTTAATTTGATTATGGCAAGATAATTAAATACTGGCAACATTTAATTTTGAGAGCCTATGATATAGTGAATAGAGGGCTGGAGTTGTAGTCAGGATTACTAGGGTTCAAGTTATACCTCTGATGTATATTAGTTTTCAGACCCCAGGAACTCCCTTAATTTCTCAGTGCCTAAAGCAATAACATGAGGTAAGTTAATGATAGATGAATTGTGATCTACATTAGTAGAAGGAATTTCCTTACTGAGGATTCCCCGCAGTAATAAGACCCATATAAAATTAATTCAATTGAAATGTAATGAATATATGGGGTTATTATAAACTCTGAATATTTAATTTTCTTATCACAAATGGAGTACTACCAACCCAAATTAAAAAAAAAAGATTTACATACTTCTGTAGAGAAGATGTTTGTGTTAATTTTTCTTGGGTAGTATATTAGTGATAAAAATTGAAGAGTAATTTTATTTTTATTTATTTCTTTTTAGATTTCAACACTCACTTTTATAAGATTCTGAGTTCTAACTTTTCCACCCTTCCTGCCCTCTCTCCTTCTTCCCCAAGATGGCATGCAATCTGATATAGGCTATACATGTATGATCATATCAAACATATTTCTACATTAGTCATATTGTGAAAGAAGAATCAGAACAAAAGGGGAAAACCACGAGAAAGAAAAAAACAACAACGAAAGAAAGGTCAAATAGTATGCTTCAATCTGCATTTAGATTCCATAATTCTATCTCTTAATGAGCAGAGGACTTTCCATCATGTGTCTTCTGGAATTGTCTTAGATCACTGCACTGCTCAGAAGAGCTAAGTCTAAAAGGTTTATCATTGCATAACTATGCACAATGTTCTCTCAGTTCTGGTCACTTTACTCAGCATTAATTCATACAACTCTTTTCAAGATTTTATGAAGTCAGCTTGCTCACTTTTTCTTAGGGAACAACAGTATTATGTTACATTCATATACGCCAACTTGTTCAGCCAGTCCCCAGTTAATCTTCATCCCCTCAATTTCCAGTTCTTGGCTATCACAAAAAGAGCCGCTATAAATATTTTTGTATGTGTGGGTCCTTTTCCCTTTGTTATGATCTTGAAGAGTAATTTTTAAAGGATATTAAATACATATCCGTGCTTTTATGCCTAAGAGAATTCCTAATAAAGGAATATTTTTGGATATTAAAATATAGATATATTCAATCCAATGGGTTTATGATCCTTAGTTTTACTGGTTACTTTCATTAAAAAAATTCTACCCCTTTATAAATTCATACTCATTCAAAATGCTTTGTGTCATAAAAACCCTAGTTCAGATATGATTTTTAAAAAATCTTCTATAGAACCTCTCACAGGACACAGGTTGTTTTACATTCCTACATAAAGTTTAATCACTCAACAATTAGTTGTTCTACCACCAATTCCAACTTTCCAAACTATTTTAGTGTCAGACTCTAACAAAAGATGTGTTCTTCTACTGCATCTCTGAAGTTCTTTTCTACAGTTTCATGCACGAATAATGTTTCATTGAAAACAAACAGGCTGAAAAACAACTCCAAATTTTTCTGTTCATTTGAAGTTAAGAAACATTGTCAAGTACCACAGGGTTTCAACATTTGGCAAAATTGCTTACTGACCCTTCTAATAACATCATTTCTTTAGCATATTCCCAGATGGTCTCCACATTTCCTATTCAGCAAACTCAAAAGTTGAGGTGTGAATGAGGAAGGCAATGAAACACAACAGCACAACAGCTCATGTTCCAGATGCTTCGTATGTCTGAGCACATTAAGGGGTTTTAGTTATAAGACAGTGCTTTAATGGAACATATATGAGAATGCTTCTCTCTTCTAGATGTGCCCTTCTATATGACATAGAAGTATTAGGCATATCTCTAGGCCTCCTCCTTTTTTTTTCTTTCAGATTCATATTTTAATTCAATTCAAGGATGTCAAAAAGTGTTTTGTACCTCCTCCATCCTCAGAAGGGGATGAGAGATGAATATTCAAAGAATTTTTCCTAGCAAAGATAGGTATAATATAGGCTATCACAAAAACAGCCGCTATAAATATTTTTGGAAGGTGCATGTAATGTTGAAAGAAAAGCATTCATAGCTGCATTGTTTACATAAGCCAGTATCAAGATAGATCACCTTCAATATAGGTCATTAAGATACACATTGCAAAGACCAAATCAATCCTATCCATTCCCTCACATAAGAGACATGGGTATGGCAAACGTAACTCAGATATTTTTTCCTATTGCACTAGTCCAGTCACACAAGACCCAGTCTCATATAGCCCTATAAGACATGTGGCTGCAATGTACTACATCTTCAAACCCCTTCCAGCAGCCAAGGAAGTAGCATCTTGACAAATCAATGGTATTATCCTCTAATAGTATCCCCCCCAAAGTTGGCCCAATCCAGGGATCTCAGGGATAGTAGACTGGCCACTCATATAATCTGACTGATTTATAGTACAAACACACCAAAACTTTAATACTCAAATAGATTAATAACGTCACTGATAATGATCAGTGACCCTCTACTGACATGCCTTCTCATCTTGTACAATTTGTATCACATTTGCCCATAAATTCACTTCAGGGATCCACCCAAGCACTGGGAGGGGAGTGAGAGAAGAGAGTCTCTCATGTTTTCCCTCTCCAAACAGTATGGTCACACCAAAAAATAAAAGAATAAATAACTACATCTCCTTTCCTTTAATTAGAACAAAATGAAAGAAAAGATTTTATTTACATAGTAAGAGAGACTTAACAGTGTATATAATGTAGATCTATACACAATAAGTGCATTTGTTATGGTCTCTCTGCATCTGTCAATTAAGTAAAAATCTGAGAAACATTTGTTTGTAGGCAAAACAATACAGACTTATTTTTCTGTAACCATTATTTTAGTCTTAATTCTTCTACTCAAGATAAGAAATATTTAAGGGGTATTTTTCTAAATTAGAATAGGGAGATTTTATGATATGTCATAACAAATGGAAGAATGATAAGTTACTATCAGTGCCCTTCATTCAATGATCACAGCACCAGAAGAGCAATTTTACTGTAAAATTACTTTTTAACTGAAATCATTAAATCTGATAATATAATAATTTATTAAATTCTTAGAAACTCCAAAGGCAATTTTATAGGGTGAATGCATTACTGCTATCTTGAGAGAGGGGTATGAAAAATCACAAAGAATATATAAAAACAATTTCACAATAAAGAGGCAATTCTATGTATCCACACTTGCTTTCCTTATTATAAAACAAAGTATTTAAATGTAGCAACTGAATTCAGGTGAGCAACATTAAAAAGCAACTGCTACATGAGATGAAGGAAACAACTTTGATATAATCATTTCTAAAAGATTAATTTGAAAGAATATTGCCCCCAAAGAATAAATGTTTATATTGATTTAGTATTGAGATATCTTAGTATTAATGAATGCTCAAAATAGACTTAATTTTTTTGTACTATTAATTTTGCATCCTTAGTTAGAAACACGAAAAACAGTAAACTGTATGTTATAAATATATATATATATATATAATATATTTATTAGAAATAAGTAATTAAAATGAAAGAATTAATTATAATTATATAATAAATATATCAAATATTACATGTAATATTTAATATATTAATTATGTTTATAATATATTTATATAACATATATCACATAAACTATATCATTTATATTGACTATTAATATATTATTTTATATTATTTATATAACAATATATTATTATAATACAATATATTATGATAATATATAATTTAATATTGATATTAATTAACATAATTAATATATAACATCATATTAATTATTGATATATAATATTGGTTATATAAATATATTACATTTAGAATATTATATAAATAAATAAATATATATATATATATATATATAAAGAAAACACTGGACCTGGCTTCAGAAGACCTGGGTTTGAATCCTGTCTTCGCTATTTATTACCTGTATAACCTTTTGCAAATAATTTACCTACTTGAATACCAACTTCCCATCTGTCATCATGTGCATTTCAATACTCATTTTTATTCTCCAATAAGTTTAGGATGTGAAAACAAGAACTACCATCCTGTACTAATTCTAGTCTCCAAGAAAGAATTGATTATTAAATTATACAGAGATTCTTAAAAAGAAGTAAATCATACCATTTTAGAATTTATGATAAGGAGAGGAAATCTAAGCATAGACTAATACCCAAAGTAGATTGTGATAGAGCATATTTGTGAGACTTCAGAGAAAACCTAGGTAAGACTCTTTAGCTGAAAATTCTATAGCGGAATCAAGCAATAGGCAACTTGCAAGAAGAAAATAATGAAAACCAAAGAAAAATAATTCTTATGTGGTAGAAAATGGAAGACTGACTAAAGAAACTGATATAGATACATAGTTAATTCATCAATCAACATATAGATATGTGTTTATACGCATTTGTATGTATGTATGTATGTATGAATGTATGTATGTATGTATGTATCAGGAATATAAGGCAGGGAACCAAAGGTGAATACAAAGGAGTAGTGAACATAGTCCTGTAAGAAAAGTACCAAGAACCTTAGATTCAAAAGCAAACAAAGCGCCCTGCCATCTTGGTGGCAGGTCTCTGGCTGAGGGTCCTTCCGTGCTGCAGGCAGGAAGATGGTGGCCGCAAAGAAGACGAAAAAGTTGCTGGAGTCCATCAATTAGAGGCTCCAGCTGGTCACAAAAAGCAGCAAGTACCTGCTAGGCTACAAACAGACCCTGAAAATGATCAGACAAAGCAAAGCCATATTGATCATCTTAGCCAACAACTGCCCAGCCTTGAGGAAATCAGAAATCGAATATTATGCTATGTTGGCCAAAACTGACGTGCATCACTGTAGTGGCAATAACATTGAACTGGGTACAGCATGTGGGAAGTACTACAGAGTATGTACTCTGGCTATTATTGATCCGGGTGATTTTGATATCAGAAGCATGCCAGAACAGACCAGTGAAAAGTAAACTGTATAGAAGTATATTTTAATAAACCAGACCAAAACTTGTTTAAAAAAACAAACAAACAAAGCTAGCCATAAAAACCAAGATAGGAAAAGGGTTATTTTTAATAATGTTGGGAGCAAGACATATAATAGATCAAATAAGAGGTTTAATTGCTAAAGTAAATGAAGAGGTAGATAGTAACAGATGCTCCAGGGATGGTACTAAATTCCACCTGTATATACTTTTTTCTCACAGGGAAAATGAATTTTGGACTAAAAAAAATTAGAACGAAAATGGCTAACAGGTTACCTCTGACAAGGATGTTATTTCAGAAACAGAGAAAGAATCCATATATGTACAAATAGTCATAGCATCAGTTTTCTTGTAGTAAAGAGTTGAAAACAAAGTGGATAGCCTTTCATTTGGGAAAAGCTGAACAAACCAAAATATATAAAAATAATGGAATTATTATGGCAGGCTAAAAACTGAAAAAATATAATTGATTCAGAGAGGAAGATTTATCTGAATGGATTTAGCATGAAGCAAGCAGAGCCAGCAGAACAATTTACACAATCATCCCATAATGGAAAGGGGGCGGGGAGCAACTCTAAAAAACTTTGATCAGCCTAGCGACCAATCAGGTCTAAGTTCATAACAAAAAAGAAAAATGTTTTGATGACTAACAGTGAGATGAAAACCAAAGATAACTATAGAGAAGGCAAAGTAGAAGTGAGTTATTTTTTCATTAATTCAAGTCAGCAGATAGCTAGCTAAATTTTAGATACTGAAAAAATCCATAATTATGGCTCCTCAAGTCACTGTTATAAATTGGTGAAGATAGCAAATGTTCTAATTAAGAGAGGGGAATGGGGGTGAGGTAGTCCTAAACCAAAGAGCATTGCTTTACTTTCTAATAAATAATTTGGAAATAATTTGTGAAACAACAACAAGAAAAAAATCCAGTCTCACTAATAGAAGGAACTCTGAATTTGAAGCCAGAAGACTTACGTTCACATGCAATTCTGTGTCTTACTATTTGTATAACATTGGACAAGTCATTTCTCATCCCTGTTCTTCAGTTTACTCATCTATAAAATGAAGGAGCTTCACTAGATGACTTCTTAAATAACTTTGATCTATACATTCTTTGGTTCCTAAGAATAAATAATATAATACAGACTTTATTTCCTTTTTACATAGTTACTGGACAAGTCTATCAGAAGAGGGCTATAGATATAATATACCTGGAACCTAGCAACACATTTGACAAAAAGCTCCTATACTAGCCTTGTGGACAAGATGAAGAAATAGCAACTACACTTGACAGGTGTTGTAGATATGCAGCTATCAGTGAACCATTTAGTCTATAACCATACTCATTTTATGCTGAAGTTGAGGATGAATGGATGAATGATAATGAAAAATCTCACCTGTCAAATGGAAGCATTGTTATAACAAGATAGATTTAGAACTGACTGAATGACCTAAGGAGAAGTGATTAATATTAACCTCAAGGAAAGTGTCTAGTTGACAGTTCCAGAAATTTTCCCTGTATTGTTCAATATTTTCATAAATTTCTTGGATACAAGCAAGCAATGTATATTTACCAAATTTCCAGGTGATAAAAAATGATAAGGACAGCTAACTCATTTTATGACAGCCTCTTGATCCAAAAACATCTTGACAGGTTAGGATAATGGGTCAAATCTGATAGGATGAAATTTAAGAGGAACAAATATGAAGGGTTCCAAGGGTTCAAAAAACAGCAACAAAAAAACCAAAGCAAGCAACTAAAGAAGGACAGATTGGGGGGAGGCATGACTAGAAAATAGCATTGTGAAAAAGTTCTGAATGTTGGAGAAGACTGAAAACTCAGTATGTGAATCAACGCTGTGACACAGAATCCAGCAAAGAAAAAAAAAAAGATGATGCAAACACAGGCTGAATGATATGGATATCATGTCCAGAACAAGGAAGTTTATAATACCCATTGACTTTGCCCTGGACAGAACACACCTACGATATTATATTCAGATATGGGTGCTAAATTTTAATAAGCATGATTAAAAACTGAAATGCATCCAGAAGATGGAGCTCAGGGTGGTGAATGGAATATACGTCATGCAGTATGAATAGCAAAAGGAGTTGGAGATATTTGGAAACTTTGAAAAAGAAAACATTAGATGGAACATAACTGTCTTCAAGACTTGAAAGAACTATCATATGGGAGAGGGATTAAACTTGCTTTATCTGTTTCCAGTGGGCACAATAAAAAGCAAGGAATTAGAGAAAATCCAGAGGCAGTTTCAGTTCAATTTAAGGAATAAACTCTAGTCACTGAAGTGAATTTTCTAAAACACTGGCTCAATCATGTCACTCCCTAATTGGCAAATTCCAGTGGTTTCCCATTGCCTCCAAAATAAAATACAAAATGCTCTGTTCATCATTCAAAAGCCCTTATAACCTAGCTCCCTCCTATCTTTCTAGTCTTTTTAAACCTTATTTCCCAACATGTATTCTTTGATCCTTCACATTGGCCGCCTGACTGTTCCACAAATATGACATTCCATCTCTTGGCTCTGGGAATTTTCTATAGCTGTTCCCCATTCCTGGAACTGTCTCTCTCTTCCACTAGGACTACTGACCCCTTTGGTTTTCTTTAAGTCCCAACTAAAATCTTATCTTCTACAGGAAGCCTTCCCCAACCCCTCTTAATTCCTTTACCTCTTTTATTCCTCTTTTAATTATTTCCTATTTATCTTATGTTGCTTTGTATATTTTTGTTTGCATGAATGTGAGCTCCTTGAAGGCAAGAACTGTCTTTTGTCTCTTTTTCTATTTATAGCATTTAGCCCAATGGTTGGAATGTACAAAGCACTTAATAAATGGTTATTGACTGAATGATTTAGGATAACATAATCTAAAACAATCATTTAAAAGGCAATACAATACAGTGGAAGGAGCACTAAATGTGGAGTCAAAGGATTTGATTCAAATCTCTGTAATTTACTACCTGTATAACCTTGGGCAAGTCATTTCACATCTCTTGGCCTCAGTTTACTCATATGTCAAATGAAGAAACTAGACTCAATTACGTCCAAGCTCCTTTATATCTCTAAATCTATGCTCCTGTGATCTTATAATGCTACAATAATCAAATACTTGAGTTTAAAAAAACTCAAAAGTTTCACAAAGAGGAGGAAGGTACTAATTGTCTTTTTACCAAGATGATTTTCATAGTCTTTTCTTTCTTGGATAGAGGAGGAGCTAACAAAGCAATTATAAAAATTTTGCATTATACCTAAACACAAATCTTTTTTGTTCTATGTTTCCATGAGAAACGTAAGATTCTTGATTGTTTTTCTTTTTTCTTCTTCCTTCCTATTTTCCTTCTTTCCATCCTCCCTCCCTCCCTTTCTTTTCTTCCTTTATCCCTCTTTTCCTTTTTTCTTCCTTCTTGCCTTCCTTCCTTCTCTCTTCCCTCCCTTTCTGCCTACCTCCTTTCTTTCTTTCCTTCATTGTTTTGGATCTTTGATTTAATCATTGTAGAAAGTACAACATGGGCAGGTGGTAGGTGGTGCAGTGAACAAAACACTGGACCCTGAAGTCAGGAGGATCTGAGTTCAAGTCCACCCTCAGACACTCTTCCTTTCCCCCTCCAGAAAGAAAAAAAAATATGAGGAAATTCCTTGCACCAATGTATATTGTCAATTATTCTGTAATAGAATAAGAAGGTAAATGTCTTAGCATCTGCCAGAAGCACAACTTAAAACCAGGTCTAACCTTACTTAAAACTCAGCCCTCTATCCACAAGGCCATGCCATCTTTATTCTACTTTTACTTGATTTTATAAAACACTATATTAAAAAACTTAGCTCTGAGGGTTAAACAACAGCATTTCAAATTGTACTTTTAAAATGTGGAGTAAGAAACTTTTAAAATACTAGTGTGGCCTATGTGAAAGAAATAAAAACAATAGTGATAGAGCAATTTAATATGGATTCACTTTTAGGAGGGAAAGAAACTGAATTTATTTTCCTATTGTATGATCCACTATTCCTCAAAGACAGGAATACAAAAAAATAAGGTTGCACTGAAGGGATTTCCGAATTTCTAAAAGGTAACATTTTTTTTCCCTTGAATATCTGGTAAATTATTTTGGGTCTCAGAAAGGAATTTTATTGCTGAGAAAACCTGGTCTCTTTAATAAGCTTTATCCTTGCAAAGAATTTTTCAATATTTTAAAACCCACTATCTCATTATAAACTCCATGCCCTCTAAATGGAGTTAGAATTCATTTATTGTTCTCTCTCTCCCTCCCCCTAAAATCCCTGGAACAATCTTCCTAAAACAAGAATCAAAAGTGCTACTTTATTATCTTCTAGTATCTAAAGTGACTCTAAAGTCAAAAATTTTGCCCTACACTAGATTATTTTAGTGGTTTTTGAATAGCCTAGGATTGAAATGTCTCAGAAATGTATAAACTTCAAAAATAATAAGCTAATTTAATTTATTTTCTGGCTTTTATTTTGGCCTCTCTTCTGTCCCTTTCTTCTCCTTTTTATTAGTCCCCAAATGTTTCATATTTGCACAAATTAAAGATCTATCTTGGTGAAAACTGTATTTCTTTATAGTAATCTGTCTACAGTGAAATGAGGCTGACTAGTTATTAAGGAAGTCAGAAATCAGACTTTAGTGATGTTATATATCCATGAAATTTTCATTATTAAATTTGTTCCAACATAGACTTTATAGGTTCTCACCTGAGGGGAGAGACACAAGGAAAGCCAATTACATAGCTTGAAGTGGAGAAGTAAAAAAGGGAAACAGACTTCATTTATAATATTAACTGAGATAGAAATCCCCATCTCTATCACTGACAACATCTCATTATAGGGACTAAAATTGGGAGACAGTTGACAGAGTTGATAATAAGGTGGAAAGAACTCACAATGTGGAGTCAGAGAACTGTCACAATCTCCATAATCTTGGACAAATAAGGGCCTCAATTTCTGCATCTGTAGAATTAGGAAACTCAACTAGATGGATCTCAAAAGTTCCTTTTAGCTTTAAATCTGGAATCCAATGATCCTATTTGATGAGATCTCACCTAACAACTTCACCATCACTTAATCTTCATTTTAGTCCATACTGTATGTTTGGGCTTAGGAGCAAAAGCAAGATACAGTCTGAAAACAACAAACCCATTAATATTTCCCACATGAAACAATCATGATACAAGATGAGATCCATAATCAACACTGTTTCCAATATTAACCAGGATCTTTAGCCCTTTATTTCTCTGATGTTTAATCTCCTCACAAAGTGTAGTTTATACACTACTCATCCAATTTCTGCCACCTAATAATGGTCAGGATCTTCATCCTCAGGGTCATTCATCAGAATAGGATATTTTTTCTTTTCTTTATTTTTTATAATTATTTTTAATAACTATTTTTTTCAAGTAACTATCTGAATATGCAGGCACTTGATCCCTGGGATCAAGAGTTACATAATAAGTAAGTTAGTGCATGGAAAGTAGTTATACAGTGAAGAAATCTTAGGTTCATAAGGATATGATATAGGTTAGTGTAAAGAGACCATGTCTTATTAGCATATGGAGAAAAGGTTCTAGAGTCTAGAATCTAGAGTAGAACAAACCAAAAAAGACCTAGATAGTGCTTTCTGCTTCAAGAAGATCAATCAGAACACAGTAGGAAAAGGTGAGATAATAAGCAGGAAACCTACAGAAAAATAAAAGAAATGTTAAGACCTAAAACTTGGTTGAACAGCAAAGCCATATGTATCTTTTTTTCCTCCAGAAGTTTAAGGGAAAAGAGAAACTAGTGTGTGAGGTACTCTGAAAGCACATGAGTTGACTGGTTGCATGTAAGCAACCTGCATTCAATAAATGATAGATGGATAGATAGATGGATGGATGGATAGATGGATGGATGGATGGATGGATGGATGGATGGATGGGTGGATGGATGATGGGTGGATACATGGATGGATAGATAAATAAATGGATAGATAGATAGATGGACAGATAGATAGATGATAGATAGATACATAGATACACAGATACATAAACAGATGTAATATAATTTTCATTCTTTAAATTTAATATTTTATTTTCCCAATTACATTTAAAACAATTTCATTTTTTTTCAAATTTTGAGTTTCAAATTCTCTTCCCTCCCACTCTCCATCCCTAATTGAGAAGAAAAGCAATTTGACATAGGTTATATATGTGTAGTCATAAAAAATACATTTCTATGTAAGTCATGGTGTGAAATAGAACAGAGACAACACCCCCCCCAAAATAATCAAGAAAAATAAAGTAAAGAAAAAGTGATTTTGATCTGCATTCAGGATCCACCAATTCTTTCTCTGAATATAGACAGCATCTTTCAACATGACTCCTTCAGAATTGCCTTGGATCATTGTATTGCTGAGATACACTATAATCATTGTATTGCTGAGAATGGCTAAGTTATTTACAGTTGATCATCATATAATATTACTGTTACTTTATATGATGTTCTCCTGGCTCTGTTCCTTTCACTTCACATTAGTTCATGTGAGATTTTCTAGTTTTTGTTCTGAGAGCATCCTGCTCATAATTTCTTATATCACAATAGTCTTCCATCATAATCATATACTTTTTCAGTCATTCCCCAACTGATGAACATCCCTTCAATTTCCAATCCTTTGCCACCACTAAAGGAACTGCTAAATAGATACATCCTTTTCCTTAAAAAAATCTCTTTGGTATACAGACCTGGTAGTTGTATTGCTTGGTCAAAGGGAATTCATAGTTTTATAGTTCTTTGGACATAGTTCCTTATTGCTCTCCAGAAGAGTTACATCAGTATACAACTTCACCAACAATGTATCAGTGTTTTAACTTTCCCACATCCTCTCCAACATTTGTCATTTTTCCTTTCTGTCATATTATTCAATGTTATGAGTATGTGATTATAGCTAAGATTTGTTTTAATTTGCATTTCTCTAATTAATAGTCATTTAAAACATTAATATGACTATAGATAGCTTTGATAGCTTTTTTTTTCTGAAAACTGCCTGTTCATATCCTGTGATCATCTATCCATTGAGGAATGGCTCTTATGTCTATAAATTTGCCACAGTTTTCTATATATTTGAGAAATGAGGTCATCAGAGAAACTTGCTGTATTTTTTCACAGTAATAATTCCTATGTATTTTCCTCCAATATATTTTCCTCTTATTTATCCTACTCTCTCACTCTCCTTTCACCCTGTTCATATTCAAGTGTTTTGCTTTTGACTTTTACCTGCTACAATCTGCCCTACCTTCTATCACGCCTCTTTTCCCCTTCCAGTCCTCCTTTCCTATAGGATAAGGTAGTTTTCTGCACCAAACTATTCAACTGGAGTGTGCATGTTATTTCTTCTTTGAACTAATGCTGATGAGAGTAAGATTCACACTCTCCCCTACCCCAGTCATCCCCCATCTTACTGTCCACTGTGAAAAATCTTTTGGGCCTCTTTTATGTCAGATAAGTTATCTCATCCCATCTCTCCCTTTCCCCTTCCCCTTCTCCCAGTGCATTCTTCTCTCTCATAACTTAATTTTACTCTTTTTTTAGATGATCATGCTATCATATTCAACGCACACCTGGTCTTTCTTTCCATGTATATTCCCTCTAGCTGTCCTAATAATGAGAATGTTTTTAGGAGTTATAAGTATCATCCCATATAGGAATGTAAACAGTTCAACCTTAGTGAATGCCTTACGAGTTCTCTTTCTGTTTACTTTGTTAAGCTTCTTTTGAGTATTGTACTGAAAGTCAAAATTTCTGTTCAGCTCTGGTCTTTTTATCAATAATGCTTGAAAGTTCCCCATTTCATTTAATGTCCTTTTCTCCCCTGAATGATTATACCCACCTTGGCTGGGCAGGTGATTCTTGGCTGCAATCCTAGCTCCTTTGATTTCTAAAATATTATTTTCCAAGCTCTCCAATCCTTTAACTTGGAAGTCACTAAACTTTGTGTGATCCTGATTGTGGCTCCACAATACTTTAATTGTTTCTTTCTGGCTGTTTACAATTGTCTCTTTGAACTTGGAGCTCTTGAATCTGGTTATAACATTTCTTGGAGTTTTCATTTTGTGATCTCTTTCAGGAGGTGTTAGGTGGATTCATTCAATTTCTATTTTACCTTCTGATTCTGAGATATCAGGACAGTTTTCCTTGATAATTTCTTAAAGGATGATATCTAGATTGGTAAAAGAGGCAAAAGAAATACTGAAGAAAATATGACATCAAACGACAGAATTGGCCTCATGGTAATAGAAGTCAGTGATTCCAGGAGACACCAATAATTCTTAAGTTATCTCTCCTCACTCTATTTCCCAAGTCATTTATTTTTCTGATGAAATATTCCACATTTTCTTCTTCTTTTATTATTCTTTTAACTTTGCTTTGTTTTTTCTTGGTCTCTTCTTGGTGTCTACTGGAATCATTGACTTCCACTTGCCCAATTCTAATTTTTAAAGATATTTTTCTTCAGTGAGCTTTTGTTCCTCTTTTCCCATTTGACCTATTCTGCTTTGTAAAGAGTTCTTTTCTTCAGTTAATTTTCATACCTCTATTACCAGGAGGCCAATTTTGTTGTTTAATGTCATATTTCCTTCAGTATTTCTTTGTGCCTCTTTTAGCAATCTATTCATTCCCTTTTCATAATTTTCTTGCGTCATTCTCATTTCTTTTCCCAGTTTTTTCATTACTACTCTTACTTCTTTACTGCTTCCAGGAATTCTTGCTCGACTTTTTTTCAATGTGAATTTTTCTGTAAGGTTTTGCTAGTATCTGTTTTCAAATTACTGTCTTCTTCTGAGTTTGTTTCTTGGTCTTTTCTGACAACCTGGCAGCTTTCTATGGTCAAGTTCTTTATTGCTCATCTTTTCTAGCTATTTCTTGACTTCGAGCTGTAGGTTAAAGTTGGACTCTGCTCACCTTTCGTTGGGGAGGCACTGTTGCAATCTATAAACATTTTCATAATGTTTTCAGACCTAGTTCTAGGAATTGGCAAGATTTTTGGTGCTTCCAAGGTGTTGTGATGTGGGAACAGATAAGATCAGTGCTCTCTTGGTCTGCATCCTGGTTTTTATTCTGGGCTCCTGTTCCCTGGCAATTGCAAGTACTAGTGCTCCTCTTGGCCCTGGAACTGTGACCAGGTTCCCCTTTCCTGAAACCACCATATTAGTGCTGTTCTATGCTCTGGAACTGTGAACAGGACTCCTGCCCCCTTGTGATTTCATAAGTGCCCCTTTTCACCCTGGAACTATGACAGAATTGCATATTAGCAATATAGTTTCAAATCAGCACCAGCCGCAATGAGTGTCAGCAATAGGTCCCCTGTAAACTCTTTCTGATCAGTTCTGATCCATTACTGTCTTGGGCTAGAAGTTTTTGAAGCTGCTGCTGCCTCCACTGTTACTGACAGCATGTCTATGCACAGTGGGTAAGCCTTCACTCTGGTGTCACAGAATTCTCCTGACAACGTCCTAAGTTTTCTTAGGCTGGAAAAATATTTTGCCCTGATCTTTTGTTGGCTCAGTTGCTACAAAATTTGATTTGGGATGTCATTTTAAAGTTATTTAGATAGGAATGTTGAGAGATTTCAGCTGGGTTGCTATCTCTAATCAGTCACCATAGTTTCCTTCCACCACCACCAATGTTTTAAATATTTAAGAGGTTGATTTGTTATCCAGAGGAAAAGGATTGTGAAGCAAGAGAAGTTCTACAGTCTTCTGCCTTCAGGTAACATGGGGTTAAGAAAGGAGAAGCAAGGACAATAAAACCTCAGTAGATGTCAATAGCTGTCTGGGTCAGTAGTTGGCTAAAAAGGGCCTTCGTGTCACAAGAGTAAAGTTATTGGGAAGAGGCAGCTGTGGGACTCTGCTCCTCAATCTTAGGCTTCAAGGCCTACATTATTGCAAATAGTTTTCATTCTCTGTATTCTCCTAAATTGATCACACATGTCTAATTTCTTACATGTCCATATTTCTTAGTTTTTAACATATAGGGCTATTTTAAAACTGTTACTTCTCCACCTCCAGGTCCCTCTGATATTCCACTACATGATAATAGATGGGATATTGGACTCATTGGGCTCAAATCTCTCATACTTGGCCTTCTTCTCCCCTTTGTTACTCCTCTCTCCTCCCTTCTTTTTTAACAGTTTCATTTATCGACATGGTTAAAAGACCAACTGTCCTTAAACAACTCTCAGGCCTTTACTTTATTATTAAACTCTAGGCTTTCACTTCCATATGTCTGAGAGAGATCTTTATCCAAGAATCCAACCAGAACCTCAAGTTTAATATATCTGAAACCAAACTGATCATCAGCAGCATAGTGGAATAAAATGCCATTTTCACTGTACATCAAACACACATAGAGAGGACCTAAAAATGTTGAAGATGAGACAATCTGAATTTTATAGACAGGAATGCAAAGACCATTTAATAAAGCAAGCAATCATCCATTAAGCACCTACTATGTACCAGGCACTGTGTTCCAAGGACCAAATCAAAGCACTGTTCTTAAGGAGTGTGTGTGTGTGTGTGTATGTGTGTGTGTGCATGTGTGTGTAAAGCAAATGCAAGGTGGTTGGGAAAGCATGAACAGATGAGGATGAGACAGGGGTTTAGTAGTTGGGGGAAGGAAAGGAAGGGGGAAACACCACTTTACTATTTCTTAACAGTGAGTTAGACAAAAGCAAATTAGACATTTTGCTCCTGTCTCTCCATCCCACCTTCACAGCCGTATGTTAAGGTCACTTTACAAACATTATCTGAGTAACAAATACTGCTTTCAGCATTTTCTAAGTGTGTATGAGATTACGTATTAATAACATTAACTCCTAATATTCATGTAGTTCATAATCCTCATAACAAAGTGAGGTACGTGTTATTGTTAGACCCATTGTGCAGTCACTTAAAATTGCTAGAGAGAGGCTAAGTGATGAGGACAAGATTCCTTAAGTAAGAAGAGTAGTAGTAGTAGTAGCAGTAGTAGTAATGGTGGTGGTGGTGAAAGTGGTAGTAATGATGGTGGTTGTAATAGTAGTAGCAGTTAATATTTAAACATGTCACTTTATTTTATCCTCACAACCTTTTCAGGAAGCTGCAATCATTATCCCATTTTACAGATAAGGATTCTATTCATTGCACAGGTGAGTAAAATAATTGATTTTTTTAGTTAAATAATAGTATGATAACATAAGCTAATCTTTCATTGCCTCACTGAAAGGATCTTTAGTACAACTATAGAATGAGGATGATGGTAATGATATTAATGAATTCTGGTGCCATATTATTTTTATTAATCATAATAGATGTCTATATTTGGAAAGATTTTTGCTTCACGATGAGGAGTATTTGGTATGGTGGTATCTAAGTGTTGCTAATTTTTTAGGGATTGGTGTTACAGGAGGCAATGTATGCAACAGTTTGTATTGCAAAAATGCTTCAGTTCTAATAGTTCTCCAGGTATCTAAGGAACATTATTTTTATAGTATGAGGCCTTATTGCATGAAGTTTCTGGCATATAATTCTAGCAAGTTCTTATTCTAGCTACTAGATCCTAGTATAATTCTAGGTACTAGATCCTAGGTATACAGTGGATGCTAAATTTTTGCTGCCTACTGTTATGTGTGACATAGTCTCTGCTATTTCTATGCATCATCATCATTCATAACTAAGTCCAAGCTTTTAAAGACTAGTCCTTAAAAAACATTTCTGGAGGCTTTATAGTCCTTAATTTCCCCAGAAACATTTACATTTCCATAAACAAGTATTCATGGCTCAACCATTTATTTGTTCAATGTTTCTTTATCAACATGTTATTATTTGAATTCATATGGATGTCACTCATCAACAGCCTCTTGATTTCACTCTTAAATATTAGCCATTTAATAGTCTCCCTGGTAGTAAACAACTTTTGGGTGTTGTAGAGAAACCCAAAGCCATATACTATTGCTAGAATTTGTTGTTTGGTGAAATCAGGTCTCTCTTTTCCTAAGTGTCTCTGTAGGTTGTTGCTCTATTTGGCATGTGCCAAATGTCTGGGGCAATTAGATGGTTCAGTGGATAGAGTGTTAGACCTGGAGTCAGGAAGACCTAAGTTCAAATCCCACCTCCAACACTAGATGTGTGATCCTGAGTCAGTCACTTAATTACTGTTTGCCTTGTAGACAGCTAGGTGGATCAGTGGGTAGAATACTAGGCTTGTATTCAGGGAGACCTGGGGTCATATGCTGTCTTAGACACTTACTAGCTGTGACCCTGGACAAATCACTTAACCTTTGTTTGCCTGATAAGCAAATGGCAAAAAATTACAATATCCTTGCCAAGAAAACCCCATGGACAGTTTTGGTATGCTATGATTTACAAGAACACAGAGTTGGTTATGACTGAATGATTGAACAGCAACAACAATGAGACTGTCTATCAATCATCCTTGTTGGTGAAGGTCTTAATCTTGTTACAGTCACCTTTGGAGAATAGGAACTATGTTTTGTTAATATTGTATGGATTTTTGTTAGGATGTTTTCCAAATGGCTTCAATAAGACTAGGATTGCTTCAGTGTTAATTGCTTAAGTATATTACACATGTCTAGTCAAAATGATGAGTTGATATTACTGGGAAAATAATCTAGAAAATGAAAGAGAAATGTAGTTTGATGTCCTTCATGAGCATCAAATAAATCAACACGTGGTTTTTATTTGATTCTCTCTTTAATTTAGAAAGTGAGAGAGGAGTCCAAATGATGGAGTGGACCAGGTTAGGGTCATAGGTCCAGGGCACATGGGAATGGTCCCAGTCATGAGTAAGCCACTGTTAGGACCAGAGAGCAGACTATGAGGGCAGTGCCTAGACTTTCCCTGGATCACACCACTTTGGAAGTAGTAAAAACTTACAGATTCCCAGATAAATTTGTGAAAGCAACATAAAGAAAAGAAAACCTCAGACTGTCATCCAAATTCCCCTCTCCGCCCCCACTCACATGTAGTAAGCAAACCCCAATTCTAATATAAAGTCAACAGTCAAGAATTAGTCTGGGAAACGAGCAAACAACAACAAAAGGAACTAGCTATCAAAATATACTATGAAGGAAGGGAAGATCAAGATACAAATTCAGAAGTAGACATGAAAACAGCTACAAGCAAACCATCAAATAAATTAGAAATAAACCCTAAAGAATTCTTAGAAGAATTAAAGAGAAAGATAAAAAGGGCAAAAGGATTTAAAACTCAGAGTATAGAAATTTAGTCAAGAAATGCAAGCTCTGCAAGAAAATTATGAAAAAAAGAGCTAACAGTTTGATAAAAGAGACACAAAAAGTACTCAAGAAAATAACTTCTTTAATAAGAATTGGTCAAATGATAAAAAGTTTCAAAATTAAACTAAAGAAAATAACACTTTAAAATTCGGAATTGACAGAATGGTAAAAGAGACACAAAACCTCATTTAAGAAAATAACTCCTTAAAACTTAAAATTGTTTTAGTGGAAGCTAATTACTCTGGTATATCAAAAAACAAAGCAAAGTTAAAAGTCTGAAAAAATAGAGGAAAGTGTGTGATATCTCATAGGAAAAACAATTGACCTGACAAATAGATTGAGGAAATATAACTTTAAAATTATTTGACTACATATAAACCATGAACAGTAATAACAATAATAACAAAAGTGAAGACATCATATTTCAATAAATTACAAAGTAAAACTGCCAAGATATCCTAGAACCAGAGGGCAAAGTAGAAATTCAAAGAGTCCACTGGTTACTTTCTGAAAGAAATCCCCAAATGAAAACTTCCAGGAATATAATAGACAAAATCCAGAGTTCCCAGGTGAAGGAAAAAATACCAAAAAGTAGCCAGAAACAAATCATTTAAATACTATGGAACCACAGTAATGATCAGACAAAATTGAATAACTATCACTATAAAGGAGAAGCAGGCTTAGAAAATGATCGTCCAGAAGGAAAAGGAACTAGAATTACAATGAAGAATAATTTACCAAGCTATCCTAAATATAATCCTATAAGAGGGAATGGATATTTAACAAAATAAAGGGATTTTTAAAATTCCTGATGAAAAGACCATAGCTCAATAAAAAAAATTGACATTCAAACCCAAGATTCAAAAGAGAATAAAAAGGAAAACAAGTAAGAAATTCTCAGATATTAAACAAGCTAAACTGTTTGCATTCCTTCATGGGGAGATGGTACCAGTAACCCTTTATAACTTGATCATTATTAAAGCAGTTAAAAGGAGTCTGTTTAGAGGGTATGGGTCTGTTGTGCTGGGATAATCTCCAAAAAAGAATAGAAAGATAAAAAAGAGAGATGCACTTTAAGAAGCAGTAAGGGAGGAAAAGAATGAGGGAAAATATCTCACATAAATGAAGCACGCAAGGAAGAATTTATACAATGGAGGGGAGAATGCAGGGCAGTGAGATGGCCAGAATAGGCAATGCTTCAACCTCACCCTCATCTACAGTGGTTCAAGGAGGGAAGAATACACAGCTGGGATCAGAAACTTATCTTACCCAAGAGGGAAGGAAGAAGGAAAGGAACTATGAGAAAGG
>CM053601.1:97380786-97396797 GCA_028646575.1 Pseudocheirus occidentalis | reverse complement strand
ATCCATCTGTCCATCTATCTATAGATACAGATATATCCATACACACATGTAATGGTAATTAATTTAAATTTGAAGGCCCCTTTTTGTTATGTCAGGTAAGCAGGTACTTAGCCCTTAGTAACTAATCAAACCTCTGGAAAGAAACTGAAGTTGTGAACTCTTGTCTCCTGTTGCTGACATAACAGGAAGTGGTTGGCTGAAACAGGAAGCCAATGCTCTGTGTGTGAGTGTGTGTCTGTGTGTGTGTCTGTGTGTGTCTGTGTGTATATTTATGTATGTATATATATACATATATGTGTATGTGTGTATATATGTGTATATGTATTATGTGTATGTGTGTGCATATATATATATACATATACATATATACATATATGTATACAAACATACATATAAAAGATCCAGAGAGGCATATTCAGAATCCTGACAAGATCCTGGTGGCAGAATCGTGGAGACTGAAGCCAGCTCAGACACAGACAGACAAACAGAGTTTCTCTCAGCAACATCTGGAAGCTAGGCTGCTACTGCTAGACTGAGAACTGAGAAGTGAGTTCGAGTTTTTTTGAGACCAGAATCTGGTGAAGGCTGAAGTTGCTACCCAGAAGAGCTGCCTAGAAGGCTGAAGTTGTTGCTGCCACCTGGAAGGCTGAGATTTCTTCTGGGTCCTAAGGCCAGCTGAAATGACAGAGGACTGAAGAAGTATGACCAAGATGCTAAGACTTTGTTTGTTTGTGGCTTGGTTAATCCTTGAATTTCTGGGAAAAGAAATTGGGAAGGTTTTGATATGTGCTGGATCCTGTGAACTTCAGTATGTAGCAGGAACTTCCCAGAGGACTGGACAAGAACTTTGAAGCTGTCTGCCTTTGAATCCAGGTGACTGCTTGTTGGATTCAAGTACGAGCTGGGACCGTTAAAGGGAATCCAGGTAATCTGAGAACCACCCCGACTCAAGATGAAGGAAAGATCTATCCTTGGATATTGAATTCTGTAAAGATAACATGGTTTACTAGTGACCTAGGGGTCGCTACTTTATGTATTTTCTAATGATTGTACTTAGCGATTAATGATACTTAGTAATTGTGAATCTGAGTAAGTGACTGAGTTAACTGGTGGAGGGTTTGTGTATTTTCTAATGATTATATTTAGTGATTAGCCATACTAAGTAACTGATTGATAAATAAATGACTGATTAAGTCAACCTAGTTGCCTCATGAGTGTAAGACTCACTTGTATTCTGAGATGATTGAATGACTAAGTAAGGAGGCAAATCTCCTTAGGGATACCAGATGATTGTTCTTTTGTTCTTTGTTCTAAATGACCACTTTGGTGAAAACTATGTGACTATTTCAATGATAAAGTGTTGCGAACACTATATTGTGATTTTCTGTGATAAGATGTAATGTTGTGAATACTGTATCTTGATTTCTTCTGAATATTTTCCTTTCATTTGTCCTTGAATAAATGCTGTGGCCAGCACAGTCTGGGCCTAGCTACCAGCTGAGTGAAAATAAAGACAAAGTAAGAGAGAGCTTCTAGCTGAATAAAAGAAACAGGGAGAGAGAGATGGAGATGTATTCCATAGTCTGTTTATTGCAGAACTATTTCATACAGAGCCAACAATCCAAGAAAATCATAGGGCTTATATTCCTTATTGCAGGGATGAATATGTGACTTGGGTCTCACCTTTCCCCTACCCCAGACCAAGGCTAATCACTCATTAAGATCTTTATCCTAGAACCATCTCTTGAGGCACAAACAAACGGGGATTCCCAATCAAGACTTGCAAATTAACTTTCAGTACTTTTTTTAGATATTCATGAAGCCAATGAGAGCATCCACCCAACAAGATTATATTCTCCTTGCATATCTGCCTAATGACCTTGTAGAACTGGTGAGCTAGTGTGCCAAGACCCCAGAAAGTCTTGGCCTGCTGAAAAGAGAGTGTTCACTATACTGTGTAATCAGAACCTTCAAAGCCATTCACAGTAGCATTCTTTTGAGAAGCTGCTCCTGCATGGCATTACATACACACATATATGTATTTGTTATCTACCCCACTAAATGGAGCTCTCTTTAGAGCAAGGATAATTTCATTCTCTGTAATCTATTTTCAATTTCTGCCACAGAGCAGGCACTGAATGAAATGCTGGTTCATTGATGTTATAAGAGTTACAAATAAAGGACTATGAGATGTTAAAAGCTAAATACATCTTCTATCTGTAGTCAGGAGGTAGGAATAAGGAAATGTCTTATAAAGATAGTTCAACTCTCCATTTGGGATCAATTTGAAAGAACAGATAGAATTTTTACAGATGGAAATTGATGAGAAAGGCACTTAAGAAAATAGCAAAGACAATATCTAAGATGTATAGAGGAAATATAAAGTTAGAAGAATATCTACACCATTGTGAACATTTGTTGTTTCAGTCTTGTTGTGGCCTTTGAATATGAGTCTGAGAAATTTGAACTTTATTTGTTAGTTAATATCAAACCATTAATGACTTCTTAGGGGGGTTGGATGCTACAACTTGTTTATGGGGAAAACTAATATTTTAACTATGTGTAAAAATAGACTAGAGGATAGAGGGAACCTAAAAGCAGAGACACCAATTTGGAGGTTGGAAAAGTACTAGAGAAGAGGTAATGAGTGTCTGAATCTGGATTTTAGCAGTGGTAAAAAAAAAGGCAATTGATACTAGAGATCATGCAGAGATACAATTGACAGAAATTGACAGTTGACATTTTGGGGAACTGCATGGCTGTTACTGGGGAAAAGGGGGAGAAGGCGAAAAGAGAGGGAGAGAGAAACAGAGATAGAGAAAGACAGAGAGAGAGACAGAGGGAGAGAGAGAGAGACTATTCTGACTTGTGTGCAGCACTAGGTCTTTGTCCCATCAAAGTTGTAGTGGACTCCCCCAGGGTTAAGTCAGTCTTGAAGTGATCAGAGAATTAAATTCCCCAAACTCAGGAAGAATGAGGAGAAATAACTCGTGGTTGTTTGTTTTTAATATTATTATTATTTGTGCATGAAAAAAATGGAATTTTAAAAACCATTCATGTCCCTCATTACCATGTACATAATATCTAGATTTTTGAAAAACAGAGACCATGGTACTCTTAAGAAACCACATTGTAGGGAATAATCAGAAAAGAAAGAAGTCAATATTCTGACAAACAAGAATGAAGTCAATATTCTGGCAGGCCCTGAGAAAAGGACAATGCAGGCCTTGAGGTGGTGTGATGGAGTTTCCACTTCAGAAATTCTCTAGAGTCCACAGGGTCTTTTTACCTTGGAGAACTTTGAATGAGAACAGTTGATTACCGGTAAAAATGAAGTGAAATAGCACAGAAGGGGAGCTTACAAGAGTGGAGAAGAATAATTAAGTCTCATAACAGCTCTTCTAGCTGTCAGTAATATTAAGCAGGGACTCTCAATGACTTTTTTTGTTTTTTGCTTTTTGGAGGGGCAGTTGGGGTTAAGTGACTTGCCCAAGGTCACATGGCTAGTGGTAAGTGTCTGAGGTCAGATTTGAACTCAGATTCTCCTAACTCCAGGGCCAGAGCTCTATTTACTGTGTCACCTAGCCATCCCCTCTCATTGACTTTTGAAAAGTCTTTCAATGAGAGAGGGAGAAAAATGCAAGATTATTTTATTCTATCTTCACAACCTTGGTCATATTACAGATTGCAGAGGTAAAGACAAGAAAAGGAAGGAAATCTTTTTTCTGGGTTTGTAGAAAAATATAGCATTGTTAATTAGAAAGTAACAATTACAATTGGAATGTAATGAATTTAGAAAAAAAGTCCGTATTTGGGTTAAAATCTCCTAGGAGAATTTTTTTTTTTGCGGGGGGAAATTTGTAGCTGGAATTAAGGTTAAATATAAACAATCTCTCTCCTCTTCCTGGAGGATGATAGAGGTATTATTGTTCGAGTAGAAGATGATTTCACTTACTAGAGAAAAAACAGAACTGAAGCTAATTTGAAATTATTCAACAGAATTGAGTTGTCTCGGTAAGGTAGTAAGTCACCGAAATTGAAATAGACTATGCAATTCAAAAATTAAAAATTGGTACTGTGTAAGGAAATCTGTATAGGAGAGATTCAGTGGAGTGCTACCAGTAGAATATGATTGAAAAATAAAATGAAATGAACTTAAGAAAAATTGTGTAGAGAATCAGAGTTAAAGTGCAAAATAAAAGGTTAACTTCAAAGTTGATAGGTTTAAATCAAAGTTCACTGGAGGGATATAAAAAGAAAGGAAGAGAGAAAGTTAAGTGAGGGTGAGAATAGAATGGGTAGAAAGATTAAAAATGAGTCATTTTGCACTGACAGTGTGAATGAAAAGTTTGAAAATAAAGGGTTTGAAATTTTGGAAAGAGGTTTGACTAGAGTTTGATTCCATTGAAATAAAAAGGATATGAGAAACTTTTAAAGAAACGTCTGTTAGCAATTTTAGATAGTGTTCTATCAAGTTATAATGTTTAACAAATGGAAACACTTAGAATTAAATTTGCAGCATGAAATTATTTGAATAACATGCTAACATTCTATCCTTAAAGGATCATTTGAAGGGAATTAGCGCTTCATGGACTCCAAAGAAGGGGTACAGGAAGGGGAGTCTGCCATGTGGACAACCTTCCCTACCCCTTTGAGAGCTTCACAGGATTAAAACTACAAAGAATAGTAGGAACATGGGGAAATGTGAAGCATGCACTTTATTCACCCTCTTAAAGTATCTGGCAGGGTTGGTTAGAACACAAAGGAATTGATTTGACTCACTGGATGATTTAAAGAACCAAAAAGTTTTACAGAAAGGTTAAAGTGTCACCATGAATCTGAAAATGAGCTAACTAAAAAGCAAAGGGCTCAGAAACTTATTAGGTGTGTAGCCTTAAGCAGGGATGTTGTGAGCACCAAACACATAATAACTGTCGAGTGCTTAGCATGGTATCTGGCATATTATAATTACTATATGAATGTTAGCTATTATTATTGTTATTAAATACAACTATTCTATACTGGGTTTTGAATGTGAATTCTATTCATATCTGAATGTGAATTTTGAATGCCAAATTGATAGATGGTTATATACATATATAAATATATACATATACATATCTATGTGTATATATACATATATACATTTATGTGAATGTGTTTATGTATATTTTAAAATGCATTCAAACAAATTGATGTCATCTGACCAGTAATAAGTTTTGTTTCATGTTTTAAATACTTAACATTTTATAAGTTATTATTGCATTTCTACATTTTTTCTTATATTATGAAACTTAGGAAATCATTGTATCAGAAATTCTGGTAGAAGAGTATTACTTTTATCTGAATGCTATTAGATTATGAATGGAGCTATAAGAATGTGGCAAAAAGTGTTTGAAAACTATCAAAATATTTAATGGGACAAATTTGCTTCAAAGTGGATAATAATAATAACTTAAGATGGGAGAAAAGTAACACAGATCTCTTAAGTTACCCATGTCTGTGAGGTTCCTTGGGACTTTCTAATTTATAAGGGTATAAAATCTCATCAACTTTGCTGACAGCTAATTGCAAAATTCTAAAGTAATGAAGTCTGAGAAAGTAGGACCATTCCCAGGCAAAGTGGGAAAACTTACTTTTGCTTATAGCAAAGAGTGAATTGATTTGCTTATAGTAAATAGTAATGAGAGTATTTGACTGCCATTTTTGAAAATTATGAAATTGTTTCTCTTAATAAATAGTATATATTAAAGTTACATCTTTGAACCAACTTAATAGCATTAGATCTTAGATTCAAAGATTTCAGTTTCACCTCAGGGGTCAACAGGCAATATAGATCAGGAGCTTATAGTGGTCAAAATGTTTCTGGGATCTTGAGTAAACTATCATATATTCACTGTATGTTTAAAACTCTGATTATGATTATTCTTAAGTAATAAAGTAAGGACAAATGAAATATTATTATATTTGCTCAATGTTAACTGTTGTTGCAAATGAGAAAAATAATAATAACCTAACACTAAACTGAGATTAATGAAATTTTGCCATTTCAGGTCAAATCTCATGGGATTATAATCTGATATTATTTTGAATTTCAATTTAAGGTTTGATTTGGGAGATTATTATTAAGCCAATAGTCCACAATTCAAGGGGAATGCTACACATTGTTCAAAAGGAGTGTGCTCTGATAACTGTAACAGCAAGCACGTTAGCATACCTAGGGCGGCTGCCAGCAGAGGTTCTTTAGATCTGCTTTTCTAAAAGGAAAGCGACTCAAAATGGGTTAACAGTCTCACTTTAATCAATACAAACACATATAATTTACCTAGGTCAGGGGAAAAAGTCAGCACCTTGAACTTCAGAGAATACAAACACAAGTTACAAGCAGACCAAGAAACAGATCAGCAGATGGGTTTCCAACCATCTGACCATCACATTCATACCTATTCACAGTTACCAGAAAGGGAAGCATCAACATCTGGATTTTTCAAAGCCGGGGGGCTCAATGGCTTCCCAGAGTCTCATCTGGCCAAATCATACAACTCTTCTCAAAGTGAGCCCCAAAGTAAAGCCTCACATCAGGGCGTATATATAGCCTTCTCCTGGGTCAGAGAATGTCACAGCCCTATTGACCCACTGCCCAATTATAAATCAACAAGGCACAAGGATTCCTGAGAAGCAAGCCTCCCACCACAGGCTCCACATGACCACATTCAGCCTATTAGGGGGCAGAGTCTACTTTCAAATCAGGGAAGGTCCTCAGAGCCACTTAAGCTTATCAAAGGACCTGTGGGGCAGGGAAGATCTTTAGATTCCCATTACACTGTTACAGGTGGATGTCTGTGTCTGATAAAGTTGAGGGAATGCCCTTTCATAGGCAAAGGTAAGATCATCTTGACTCAGTTTCCCTACTGTGATGTTTCCATTCTGAACAGGAAATTTTGCCACCAGTTTAATTCTGTGTGGCTTTTAATACCCTATGCAAAATGTGAAATTTTGCTAACTGATCAGCTGGAAAGTATGATGAGCCTAGATTCAGAGGGCTAAGAGAGGTTTTGTGGTTGTTTTATCAACATTATGACTTACATCAGGTGAGTCTGTGCTTTGAGAGAAAAGTCATGATATCATCATAACTATGTCCCTCCTTTTGCTTTCAAAGCAAATTCCCATACTCAGAGCAGGTTAAGAGTGGAAGTTTATAATCACAATACTATAATAGGCTGAAAGTATGGAAAATATCACTATTTTAATCTGAATTTATGGTCAAACTCCACTCCTCAGCAACTAGATAAATAAATTCTTTGGTTTGCCATTCCTTCAGTAATTGTAGTATATTAACATATTAGATTATGGTCTTAATGCATCTCATTCCTGCAAGATGATATAAGCATAACATATATTTTCTCAAAAAGGGGGGATAAAACAAAAAATGTACAAGGGTTTTTTTTTTATTTAATGGAGTAGAAAAATTTCAGAAAGTTTTAGAGAATTTCAATTTTATTTATTGCTTTTTTCTATTTTTATGTAAACTATGTACCTGACATGTGCCATGCTATTAAGGGGCATTAAAAATGAATGAATGAATAAGTGAATGTATAAATAAAGGAAGGAAGGAAGGAAGGAAGGAAGGAAGGAAGGATTTAAAACATGAAACAAAACTTATTACTGGTCAGATGACATCAGTTTAGTTGAATGCATTTTAAAATATACATAAACACATTCACATAAATGTATATATGTATATATTTTATTACCTGCATAAAAACCTTAATCCAATTTGAGAACTTATTATTAAAACATACTCAAGGTCTGTATAATCCACTATAAACATTTGTAAGCCAATTGTGTCTATGTGTGCCTGCATACACACATTCATGTAATTATATATGATATTATATGTGAAGATTCATTTATATATGCACACGTATGTATATTACCATCATAGTTCTTTGAGAAAACAATCTAATCTGGTACTCAAGATGAAACGTGCTATTTAAGTAGATATTGAGATTCGCATTACCAGGTTACAAGGACATTTGATGCTATTTAATATTGATGGACACTATTGTATTGCTTTGGCTTTTGTGTCATAATGTTTATGTTTGCATGGAAGAGAAGTATACCCCAAACTTTTTTATTTGTTGTCCAGTATCAGGGCCATTCCTCCTGCAACCTTTTGGTCAACTAAGGTTATATTAACTTCACCTTACCAAAATTTTACTTATGGAATAACATTGTTGATTTTTCAACATTCCTCAGACAGAAATCAAAGGCAAATTTGAAGTTCCCCCAAATGGTTTAGTTATTACCTTAGCTAACTTTCTAAGAGAGAATTTGCCTGACTCTGAGTTTCTTGTTATTTTGATAAAATGGAAACTTCGTCCCCCTCTCAAATTAATCCATGGTGAACCATCTAAATTGCTTAATATGTAACCTAGTAGTTTGCCTATAAAGCTTATAGGTTTGTCGTCTTGAGGGATATATGAGATTATGCCTCTGAATAACTAAGTTTATTCAACTTTTATGATATTGAAGGAAATGAGATTACGATTTTTGTATCATTAATGGCTACAGCACACTTGTTTTCTTTTGTAAATTTAAATCTTCTAGCTTATAGTCACTAATGCTTAGTCAAATTGATTTGGGATAAGCAAAAGACATTATATTATGCAGTGGAGGATGGAGGAACTTTATCTACATTTGATTGTGGAGCAGCACTGTGGGTATGCTTAGCACCAAAGTGGGGATATTGTCTAAAATCAACCACTTAATACAGAATCGTTCTGAAATGACGCCATTTATTAACCTTGCTTGATTTTGGCTACATGCAGTCTAGCCATCCCACCTGCAGGAGAAAATATTCTGCATAGCTAAACATATCTCCTTAGTACTATTCCCATCTCCTCATAATGACTACTTAGCAGCTACTACAAATGCTCACTAACCCCATCTCCTCATTTGAAAAGTAGGCCTACCTCGTTATGATTACATGATCCATTCAAAATATTGTTATTCAGGGGATTTTCAGTTCTGTCTTATTCTTCACGATCCTATTGGTTGTTTTCTTAGCAAAGATACTAGAATGGTTTACCATTTCTGACTCATTTTACAGATGAGGAAACTGAAGTAAAAAGGATTTAGTGCCTTGATCAGGGTCATACACCTAGTAGGTGTCTCATCTTGGTTGTACCAGGTCTGGAGCTCCATCTACTATGCCACCCAGCTGTCCTCCAAACAAAATACCTTTTCCATTATGTGGAACATAGTTACTCTTCTTTATAAGAAGCAGATCACTGTTAGAATGGAGGCTGGCCCTCCCAACATTTTTTCTACTTTCTATGTTAAATGTTTCTATGTTTCTATGTTAAATAAGCTTTTTTTAACTTGCTGAATTTGCTCACTTAATCAATTCCTTAATGAGGATTTCTTTCAATGATTTTAAGTCAGAGTGTGGGACCTAGAGAAAATAAGTTTGATTGTGTTTATAAAGGGTGTCAGTAGGACATAAAAAGTTTGGGAATAGCTACCAAACTGTGTTTCTGGAGCATGAGAGTGGTAGGGACTGGAAATATAGATAAATAGTCATAAAAATCACAGCTAAAGTTGTAGAAGTAGATAAATAAGAGTTTGGAAAAGTACATAAGACAGAAGAGAAAAGTGGCCCAGAATACAAATATCCATAAAAGTTTAATGAATTTCATTGAATACCTATATTTAGGTGGCAGAGGAAAAATTGAAAAGAGGTAGTCAGTACTCTCTAGAAGGCTAGGGGGAGGATAGTCCAAACTAGCAATGTCTTTGCAGTAGTCCTGTGAAGGAGATGGGACAAGAATTATCTTCCCATTTGCCTCAGTTTCCTCATCTGTAAAATGAACTGGAAAAGGAACTGACAAACTACTCGAGTATCTTTACCAAGAAAACCCCAAATGGGATCATGAAAAGGACAGGATAGAAAAACAGCACACTGAAAATAGTGGATACTTAATTAATGTTTGTAAAATTAAATCTTCGTTTCATAAATGAGGATGTGAAGTTCAACAAATATAAGTGATTAATCCAAGCTATCTCTTAAGCTAATATCTTAATCTATTTCTTAGAACTCTCTATCCTCTAAATTACATATGTGAAAAAGTTGGATAAGAAATGCCCAAATATATTTGTATATATACTGAATAAAATAATCTTTTGAAAATTAAATATTATATATATGTAAATATATATAAGAAGCAGTTGAAAGAGGGGATAATATTTTTGGTAAGGGAACAAGGGAGGAAGAGGAAAATGTTATCAAAATCATAGATGAGAGTTTATCCTTGTATAGAAGACAATGCTCTGCCTTTGAGTCAGAAAAAAAGGGAAGAAAGAATAAGTAACCATTTTAAGGTAGAGAATATAAACTCTGAGGATGCTTCACATTTAAATAAGATTTAATTCGATTCAATAAACAGTTATTACATGCCTACTATGTGTTAGGTATTATGCTAAGCATTCAAAGAGTTTATAATCTCATGAGAGAAATAATACATAAAATGAAACTGAACATGGAAGGAGAACCTGTTGGGGGGATGTTGGGGGAATGAGGGGAGTGGCTGAGGAATAAGAACTTAAGAAGGTTGCAAGCCCTTTGGGAAGACTTTAATGTTCCACCAGTCCCTCAATCAGAGGAAAGAGGCAACTGAGGGTAAATGGAGAAGCACCGTCAATCTTCATGTTAGAGAGATTTCAGGTGATCAATTTATCCTGGGATTAGGAAGACACATAGTGTTCTTTAAAGCAGAAGCCAAACAGAACTGAAGATGGAAGATCAAAGATGTTATTGGTCTTCTTAATAAAGCACAAGATTAAGTCACCTGTGGAGAATGAATCAGGTTACTCTCCCAACCAGGCTCATAAACGGTCTCAGATGTATCCAAAGTAAGGATCATCTTTAATCTATTAACCATTGAGACATTGGATTTTCTGTTGACCATATAAATACAGCTTTTTGGTTTTTGAACTTAGGTTAAAAATGTTTCATAGGGAAAATGATCATGATTCAGATGAGACTATTTGGTCATTGTTATTGACCCACAACATTTCCTCTTATCCATGCTGTGTATACATTGGATATTGTTGCTACAAATTCAATTTGTGCCAAGTGAATAAATAAATGTGTCATTATTATCACTATTATGAGTTGTCAATATTTTGATTTACTTTGAAATGCCATCAACAGAATTGTAGTGAATGCCCAATTAACTTGAAGTATTTGACATTACAGCTTAGAGGAAAGAGAAAAAAAAAGCTCAACACAGAAAACATGCTAGAGTGACTTTGATCACAAGTTGGTGTAATGTAGATGATTTTTATAAGTCAGGAATAAATAAAATGTGGGAAGACTGGATGATTTAAATGTTATCCATTGTTGCAAAGATCAAAGATTTGGGCATCAAGACAAGCTGTTCAAAATTATCAACTTTAGAAATCAATATCATGTCTCACTAATCTCCCTCAACTTCAAGCAAGTTTTACTCTTTAGATCACTATAAATTTGCACTGAACTGAAATGTTCATTTACACCCAGCCTATGACAATAAGCTCAACTAGTACCAATTCAAAGCTGCCCAGCCCCCATGCCTATGATGCTATAATTATATGCACAACAGGCTTTAGCAACACATATCTCCTTATAGTGAGATGTTTTAATTCAGATTATGTTAAGGTGATCCAGAGCTATTATTTAATCCATATAAGGAACTCTTATTGAAGAAGTTCTTTCCACTTCTCTGCAGTTTTTCATCTTAGTTGCCTCAGCACTGAAAGGTTCTTTCAGTTGCCCACTGACCATATGTGTAAGGGGCAGAAATAGAACCCCAGTCTTCCCTTGTCTGAGGCCACCTCTCTCTCTCACTGTATCATGTGGCTGTCAGTAATAAATACTTTGGAAAATTCATAATAGAGGCAGGCAATGGACATTTGTTTTCATTCATACATAGAACTCCTGGCTAAGGAAGTACCCTTATTAATGCAAGTTAGCACCTTCACTGTAAGTAATAGATATAGTGAGGTGCTTAAAGCAGTGGTGTCATACTCAAGCTGCATATTGACTTAGAAAACTACAACTTAACATTATCTTTGTTGCATTGCATTTATATTTTGTCAAACTTTTACCAATTACATTTTAATATGTTTCAAGTAGAACCTGCCAGTTTCACAGGCAACTCAGGTAGGATTTTAACCTTTCAAGTCTGGTTCAATGTTTTGCTCCACATTGCAATCTATTTACTATAAACTATTTATAGTTTACTATAAACCATTATATTTTTTCATTAATGTGTAATCCAAAATATGTACTATGTAACATCAACTTGTTATACAAAATGATTTCCAGAGTTCTCCAGATTATACAAAATAGTCAACAAATTTGAGATTTTCTAGTTTTAGATAACAACTGGTTAATATTGAACAGGTAGTTTCCTATACACCCTTTGGTATAAATGATTTGTGTCACATTACAAATAAATTTAGAAAAGAAATAAAATTTAAATATATTAACCATCTTTAAAGAGGCACCCTAAGGATAACACCTGAAGCAAAGAAATGTTGAAGGGAGGTAGACAAATTACATGGCAACTTTTTAACAATAGCAATGAATAAATTCCATTAAAAATCATTTGCGTCATCTAAGAGTCATTTAACTGAAAATGAATGGCGAACTATTTGTTATAATTAATGCTTAAGGACTATGCATTTTTTTTATTTTAAGACAACAAGTTGAAAATGAAATAGCACTGTATTAGGAGTCAAATGACCTGCATTCAGATATAGACTCTGCCCTTTGCTATCCTTGGGTAAGGTATTTAACCTCCCTGATGCTAGGTCTTTGACTATAAAATGAGGGGTTTGGAAAAGATGAATTCTAAGTGTCATCTCCTAATTTATTACCTTCCAATTTCATCTGTTTAGAAAACTCCCAGTGAGGAACTTTTTCCACCAATGCAGATTAGCACCTTCTCTGAAAATTACATTCTCAGATAATTGCCTGACTTTCCCAGAGTCAAACAATATATATCAGAGGTAATAATAGTAATAATTATAATAATAATTGTATTTAAAGATTTTAAAGTGTTTGATATGTTATCTTATTTGAGCCTTATAATAATTCTGAAAGGAAAGTGCAATTACTATCTCCATTTTATAGATAAGGATAATGAAACAAAAACTAAGTGACTTACCCAGCATCATACAGATAGTATTTTAGACTTCAGTTTAAATAATGTTACTCATTCAATAAACATTTATTAGGCACCGGTTATGTACTGAACACCATGCTAAGTGCTAAGGACACAGGAAGAAGCAAAAGATAGTCCCCTCTATCAAGCAGTTCAAAATTTAATTGGGGACGCAAGAAAAAAATGGATATTCATAAACAAGCTACATACAAGATAAAAGTAAATCATTAAAAGAAGGAAGGCATTAGAATTTAGGGGGTTTGAAAAGGTTTCCTATAGAAAATGAGATTTTATTTGGGCTTATAGGAAGTCAGGGAAGCCAGGAGTTGGGGATGAGAATGAAAAACATTCTGGGAATGGGGGATAGCCACAGAAAATGTCCAGAGCTGAAAGATGAAGTTTCTTGTTCTCAGAATATCAAGGAGGCCAGAGGCCGTGAATACAGTTAACTGTATGTTGAGGTCTTCTGCCATTCTAAGTTAAAATAGACTGAATTGAATATATTCCATTATGTTTTCTTTTTCTAAGATTGGAGTCTCTGGACAAATAATTCATCAACTTCCAATCAATTTGTTTTCCATTATAGTACAGTCAATAGCAGGGGATTAGTGTAGGCACCCAACACCATTGTTGATAGATTAACTTCAAAATGGCTGCCACAGAATAGAAACAAAAGCTATGTTTTCACTTTTAAGGCTACAAAGAACTCAAGCAATTCTGAAAATTTGAGTAACTCAGATCTCTTAAAATGTGTTCTTAAGTATCTATTTTAAAGGTTAGAAATATATTAGCAAATAGAAATATAAAAGAATCAAATGCTTTATTTTTAATTAATTTTTTAATTTATTTTTATGTTTACATCATTCATTTCCATGAGATTTTGAGTTACAAATTTTCTCCCCATCTTTCCCCTACCCCCAACCCCAAAAAACAATCCCATTGTAAAGCCCCTCCCCCAAAAAGCTCTCTTTTATGTCCTCCTCCAATGCCCCTCTAACTATCTGGTAGGACAGTATGGGTCTCCCTCCCACAGTGCCTGTATATATTAATTCCCAGTTGCATGAAGATAATAATACTAATTATATATCATATATAAATATATTACATATTATTAATTATATAACATATTTTATAAAATATACAATTATATATCACATACAATATAGTAATATATTATTATGCTAAATTATGTTATATTGTTGTTTATATTATATATTATATTAATTTATATATGAATTATTAATATATAACAACATAATATAATATATTAATAATACATAAATAATATATAAGTAAATATACATATATTTAACATTTGATTGTAGAACTTTAAATTCTAGATTTTTTCAGTCCCTCCCTTATCACCACGCCCACTAGAAGGACAAGTAATTCAATACAGGCTGTACATGTGTAATAACACAGGATATCTCCACAGTGGACATATTGTGAGAGGCTGAAAATATGTCCCTCTTTCCTATTCCACCTCAACTTGTTCTATGCTCTGCCCTGTCCCTGTCCCTTTACTGAAGTGTGTGCTTCCAGCAACCCTCCCCCAAACCCTGCCCTCCCCTCCACCATCCTGCCTCTCAACCATGTCACCCCTACTCTCCTGTGTGGCAAGATACCCAGTTTAGAACATATTTCATTCCTTCCCTAAGCCAGATTAAAAGAAAGTAATGTTGTAACAGTTATCCCTTGCCCCTTCAATATGGGATGATTAACCCCATTTTGTCTCTCCCTGACTTCTCTCATTCTAGTCCTCTCCCACCTCAGAAATTCACCTTTTAAAGTATCATTCCTTCGTATTCAATTGATCCTGTACCCTTTATGTACACATATACACATGCTCAGATATGTATTCATATGCATATATGCCCTCCTATAAAGGCATATGTATAGGTATACATATACACACACACACACATATTTGTATTCCTATCCTCATACTAAGAAAAGGTTCATAAGTTACTATTATTGTTTTTCCATATTGACATGTAAATAGTTCAACTTTGATAAGTTCCTTTTGATATCTTTCCCATGTTTACCTTCTCATGCTTCTTGTGTTTGAATGTCAAATTTTCTGTTCACTTCTGGTTTTATCAGCAAGAAGGCTTGAAAGTCCTACACCTCACTGAGTGACCATATTTTCCCCTGAAACATTACACTCAATTTTTCTGGGTAGTTGATTCTTGGTTTTAATCCTATTTCCCTTGATCTCCAGAATATCATATTCCAGGACCTTTGATCCCTCAGTGTAGAAGCTACCAGATCCTGGGTTATCCTAATTGCGTTTCTACAGTATTCAAATTGTTTCCTCTTGGCAGCCTGTAATATTTTCTCCTTGATTTGGGGATTCCAGAACCTGGCTATAACATTTCGAGGAGTTTTCTTTTGGGGATCTTTTTCAAGAGGTGATGAGTGAATTCTTTCAATTTCTATTTTTGCCCTCTGGTTCTAAAATATCAGGGAAATTTTCCTTGAGAATTTCCTGAAGGATGCTTTCCAATTTTTTTTTTGATCATGGGTTTCAGGTAGACCAATAATTTTCAGATTGTCTCTCCTGGATCTATTTTCCAGGTCAGTGGTTTTTTCAAGGAGACATTTCACATTGCTTTCTATTTTTTAATTTGTTTGTTTCTGTTTAATAGTATCTTGATTTCTCATAAGGTCATTTGCTTCCATTTGCTCCACTCTAATTCTGAAGGAATTATTCTCTTCAGAGAGCTCTTGAGATTCTTTTTCCATCTGGCAAATTTGAATTTTTAAAGCATGCGTCTCCTAATCGGCTTTTTGGGCCTCT
>CM053601.1:97354860-97364903 GCA_028646575.1 Pseudocheirus occidentalis | reverse complement strand
CTCAAATAGAAAGACAAGCAATTCAATACAAGCCATACATGTGTAGTTATGCAGAACATCTCCACAATGGACATATTGTGAAAGACTGACTATATTTCCCTCCTTCCTATTCTGCCCCCCACTTGTTCTATTCTCTACTTTGTACCTGTCCCTTTACAGAAATGTGTGCTTCTAACCACCTTCCCCCCAACCTGCCTTCACCTCAATGCTCCCCCCTCTCATCCACTTCCCCCTACTCATCTGTAGAGCAGATATCCAATTTAGAGTGTATGTCATTCCTTCCTTAAGGCAAATTCAATGAGAGTAAGGTTGATCTATTCCCTTTTGCTTTCATGTTCATCCCCTCCACTGCAACAGTCATCCCTTGCCTCTTCTATATGAGATGATTAACCCCATTCTGTCTCTCCCTGTCTCCGCATATTCTATTCTTCTTCTACCTCTCAATTCCATCTTTTAAAATATTATCCAATCCTGTTGAATAGATCCTATGCCCTCTGTCTATGTACACATATATACAGACACTCACATATGTATTCATATGCATACATACCCTCCTATATAGATATATGTATATGTATACATATATTTATTTTTGTATTCTCTTCAACTGTCCTCATACTGAGAAAAGTTTCAAAAGTTACAATTATCATTTTTCCATGTTGGCATCAAAATAGTTAAACTTTGATAACTTCCTTATGAATTCTTTTCCATGTTTACCTTCTCATGCTTCTTGTATTTGAATGTCAAATTTCTATTCAGTTCTGGTATTTTCATCAAAAATGCTTGGAAGTCATCTACCTCACTGAATGACCATATTTTCCCCTGGAACATTATACTCAGTTTTGCTGGCTAGGTCATTCTTGGTTTTAAACCTAGCTCCCTTGATCTCCAGAATATGATATTCCAGGCCTTTTGATCCCTTAATGTAGAAGCTGCTAGATCCTCGGTTATCCTGATTGTGTTTCCACAATATCCAAATTGTTTCTTCTTGGAAGCTTGTAACATTTTCTCCTTGATTCGGGAACTCTGCAACCTGGCTGTAACAATCCTAGGAGTTTCCTTTTGGGGATCTTTTTCAAGAGGTGATCAATGAATTCTTTCAAGCTCTATTTTGCTCTCTGGTTCTAAAATATCAGGCCAATTTTCCTTGAGAATTTTGCAAAGGATGCTTTCTAGGTTCTTTTTTTGATCATGACTTTCATGTAGTCCAATAATTTTTTTAAATTAATTCATTTATTTTTCTTGTTTTCATCATTCATTTCCACAAGATTTTGAGTTACAAATTTTCTCCACATCTTTCCCCTAATCGCCACCTCAAAACACCCATCCCGCTATACAGCCCTCCCACCAATCTGTTCTCTCCTAATCTCCCCAATTTTTCTTCCACTTCTCTTATTTGGTTTTTAAAATCCTTCTTAAGCTCCTCTATGGCTTGTAATCAGTTTACATTTTTCTTGGAAGCTTTTGTGCAGCAGTTCTGACTGTGTTGTCTTCTTCCTGTTCCATGCCTTGATCCTTTTTGTCCCCAAAAAGGGAATCTAAATTTGGATGGCTGTGCTTGCTTTGCTTCCTTTGCCTGCTCATGTTGCCAATCAGTTACTTGATTTTGGGCTCAGGAGAACTCTGCTTTTAGAGGGGAGCACTTTGTACCAAATTGCTGGGGTTTTCACAGCTGTTGGAACTATTGGGAAGCCACTGTCTCTGGAGCCCCTACCAGCTTTGGCTCACTGGTCATGCACCTCAGGACCACCACCCAAGATTGAGATCCTAATCCAGGCAGGTTAAGGCAATAGCACTTATCCTCTGAATGATTGCTTGGCCCCCCTGCAAACTTCAGGACAGGAACTCTGAAACAGTCATGTGGAGGTGGCTGCAGGGATATTGCTTCTGCTATTTTCTTGCCCAGGGGACGGCTGGACCCACTCCTTTCCCCAAAATTTAGCCAAGTTCCACTTTCACTTTGTCCTTGGCTCTTATGGGTTGATAATTCTGGAAACTATCACAGCTGCCTGTGATCCACTCTCCTGAAAGCCCCAACTGCAGCTTGCCCTGGACACCCAGGGGCTACAGTTGCGGTTTCAGGTTGGGCTGGTTTTGGCTCTCAGCATGTGGCAATGAACCCTTCCCATCAGCCTGCAGGGCTGCCTTCAGTGAGAGAATTGTCTCCCTGTCATTTTGTGGGTTCTAGAGTGCTAAAATTTGTTTAGAGTCATATATTACAGGAATTTGAGGTGGTTATGAGCCCCTGGAGTTTTCCTGCTTCTATTCTGCCATCTTGACTCTGTCCCCCATTTATTGTTTTCCCATGTAGGAATATAAATAATTTAGCATTAATAAGTTCCTTATGATTTCTCTATACTGTTTACTTCCTCATGCTTCTCTTTCTAGTTGTAATTGTAAGTCAAATTTTCTCTTCAGCTCTTGTCTTTTCATCAAAAATGGTTGAAAGTTCTCTATTTTGTTAAATATCCATAATTTCCCCTGAAGTATTATACTCTTTTGCTTGGTAGGTGATTCTTGGTTTTAATCCTAACTCCTTTGACCATTAAAATATCATATTCCAAGCCTTTCAGTCCCTTAACATAGAAGCTGTTGGATATTGTGTTATCCTGATTGTGTTGCCACAATCCTCAAATTTTTCTTCCTGACAGCTTGAAATATTTTCTCCTTGACCTGGGAGCTCTGGAATTTGGCTATAATATTCCTAGTAGTTTTCTTTTGGGGATCTTTTTAAAGAGGATATTGGTAGATTCTTTCCATTTCTATTTTGCCCTCCAGTTCTAGAATATCAGGGAAAATTTTCTTCATAATTTCTTTGAAGACAATGTCTAGGCTCTTTTTTGATCATAGCTTTCAGGTAATTGAATATTTTTAAAATTATCTCTCCTGGTCTATTTTCCAGGTCTCTGGTTTTTTCAATGAGATATTTCACTTTGCCTTCTATTTTTTTTCATTTATTTGGATCTGTTTAAAAATATCTTGATTTCTCATGAAGTCACTAGCTTGCATTTGCTCCAATCTAATTATGAAGGAATTATTATCTTCATTGAGCTTTTGAAATTCTTTTTCCATCTGGCAAATTTGTCTTTCTAAGATGTTCTTCTCCTCATTAGCTTTTTGGGCATCTTTTGCCATTTGAATTAGTCTATTTTTAAGGTATTATTTTCTTCAGTATTTGGGAGGTCTCCTTTAGCTATCTGTTGACTCGCTTTTCACAATTTTCTTGCATCATTCTCATTTCTCTTCCCAATTTTTCTTTGACTTCTCTTATTTGATTTTCAAAATCCTTCTTGAGCTCCTGCATGGCTGAGATAAGTTCATATTTTTCTTGGAGGCTTTGGATGAAGGAGTTTTGACTTTGTTGTCTTCTTCTGGTTCTATGATTGTTTTCATCACCAAAGAATGATTCTATAGTCTGATTTCTTTTTCTCTTCTTTGCTCATTTTGCCAGCTAATTATTTGAGTTTTGAGCTCTTTGCCATGGTAGACCTCTGCTTCCAGAGTGGAGAGTGCTATATCTCAAATTTCTGGAGTTTTGTGCAGCTTTTGTCAAGGTTTTTTTTTCTAGGCACTTGCCTCAGAACTGTGAGGATGACTGCCTCTCCACAGTCTCAACAAACCCTGACTTGCTAGTGCTCCTCACTCCAGACCTGCCACTCAAGACTGCAAGCCAAATCTAAGCAGGTTAAAGCAAGAGCAATCACCCTCTGAAAGATTGCTTGATCCCACTATGATCAGTAGACCTGGAGCTCAAAAGAAAGCCACAAGGCAGCAGCTGCAGCGGCTGCAAGCACTTCTGCTGCCCCTAGGCCATGAGCCAGACCATACTTTTCTCTCACCCAGTTCCAGCAGAGTTCCCCACTGACCTTTTACTTTCTCTTTGGCATTTGTGGGTTAAGAAGTCTGAAAACCACAACAGCTGCGGGTCAATCAGTCCCCTGAACTCTGCTTGACCCATTTGTGCTATCGGTCTGAGGCTAGCACAATTCATGTGGGACTGTGCTCCACTTCCACCTTGGTCAAGCCTTCCTGTCAGCTTGCCAGGCTGCCTTCCACAGGAGATTTGTTTCTCTCTGTCACTTTGTGGGATCTGTAGCTCTAAAATTGGTTTAGAGTCATTTTTTACAGATATTGGAGGTGGTTGGAGTGGGAACTCAAGCAAGTTCATCCTTTTACTCTGCCGTCTTGGCTCTGGCCCCTCTCATTGCTTTTTTTTAGCAAATATTTTCGCAGGCAAAGTTTTTATTGAGCAATTTAAAAATCATCAACTTTTATATATTAAATTTCTTGAATTCTGGCCAAAAGTAAAAATTTATCATTTTTCTCCTAATTAATTATTTGTTACCAGAACAGAGGACATTATTTTTTACACCTTCAAGAAAATCCCCATAACTGACATTCCCTTGACTTTATGCTGTTATCATTTAATAGACATTTGCAATGCTGAATCTTACCAAAAAAAATTATGTCCCCTCTAATACTATGTCCTTGAATGTTTCATCATTTACCTGGAATCCTACATTGCATCAGTATTAAGCAACAAAGCCACTTTGTTCTTGATGCATATATATATATATATATATATATATATACACACACACACACTCACACACATATGCATATATGCATACGTATATACATATATATGAGATAATATTAGTAAAATGATCTTAGTGCCTGGCAAATAAGATTTATTGACTTTCTTCCCTTCCTCTTTCCATAGCTTCTCAATGACTTAAAATATTTTTTCCAGTCTTTCATGAATATCAGAGTCTATATAACTGCACTCTTTACTGCTTGTCCTCCATTGAAATGAAGGCAACATGATTATGTAATAAATTTATCTTAGAAAACAGAGTACTTTGCAATAATTCAGACTTCACTTTTCTTCTGTGTTCTTTTTGAATACAATGGATTTTAGTGGTGAAATATTTCTTTTGACTAACTTAGGAGGGGGAAGCATGAACTAATTCTTTTCCATGCCTACATAAAATGTTTCCCCTTGTTTGTTACTTTCAAAATGTTAGTAGAAGTATTATAAATTTCATAGACCCATTCATTGTTTTCTATTTTTATTATAATGATAACTTCTTTTTTAGTTATAGGAATTCCAATTTAAAATTCATTCTGTCCTTTATGCTTGTTACTATTAAAAAAATTAAATATAGCCTCATTCTTTTTAGTTAAGGTGATTTCGTATTCCATTTATGGGGAATTGTGAGAGCAAAGAAAGATTTTTCAATATGTATTATTTTATTTGAATTATCCCTTAGGATGTGTGGATATTGAACATTATGAATGTCCAGTCATGTGCTTTGATTAACCTAATGTTCCTGCAACTTTCTAACATTTAATTAATGAAGTTATCAGCAGAAGTTGATGCCTGAGAACAACTATAAGAATGGTGAAGTTTTATAGAAACTTCATTACTTCAGTTCATGGATATGAACTTGCAACAATATTGTGTGTGTGTGTGTGTTTGGTAACTGAAGCCTTTTAGAATATTTTTGGGAAAGCACTAAAACAAAATTTGTTACTAACAAAGGGGTTCAGGCAAAATCTATGGTTCTGACTACTCGTATATTTTTCATTCTATTTGACTCAAACTAAAATAGACAGATGGACCTAGAACTGCTGTTTCTTAAGCTGACCTCATTTAGGAGTTAAGCATCTTCTCACTGCCTTAAACAAACCCAAGAGTTCAGGTCCTATCTGGGTATCATTCCCAGTGAGCATTATTATTTTCTTGTTCTTTTTTATCAACTTTTTTCCAAATTATGGATTTGCAATGAGTAATTCCTTGCTTAATGTACCATCTTAAAATTTAGAATTTAAGGGCAAAAAAGTTGGAGCCCTTCTTGTTTCCCAGGATATAAGTAACAGTGGTAAGAAAGCACAGAGTTAGTCCTCCAATGGTAGGTACTTAGTGCCACTACATTCATTATGCAGAGGAGTTCTATTGAGCTTATTATGATCCCCCAATTACTAGACACCTGGGAGAGATAAACACTGATAATTTAATCCATTGCCACCTTCATAGCCTAAAGGCACATGAAACAGTGTGCCTGACCTTATTTTCAAGGTTATGACCAGTAGTGAAAAGAGGGAGGCCCTGGTAAAGCTGGGATTTTTAATCTTTAACCATATTGTTGTTCAGGTGGTCATATTATGTCATTTTGTGTCTTGGGGAGCATCTCTATCTTAATGTTGGTATATTGCTTCTTCAAAATATGCATGTGACTATTTCCCACAGCATTACAGAATCACAGAATCTCAGAAAAGGAGGGTACCCAAGCGGCCACCTAATCCAACCTGTACCTGAACAAAAATCCACACTATATCACACCTTAGAAGTAACCATTCAGGTTGATTTTACCTTATGATCTTCTCCTATGGATAAATCACTATCTCACAATGAAGATCTTTTCACTTTTGGAGATATCAAGTTTCTAGAATGTTGGGTTTTTTTCCTTTATGTCACATACAATTTTACCTCTTTGTAACTTCCACCATACAACTGTTGCTTCTAGTTCTGCCTCCTGGGATGAAGCTGAAAAAGTCTAATCTTTCATCCAGGTTAATCACCATCACAATCATCAGTATCAGCATCAGCATCCTCATCATCATCATCATCATCATCATCATCATCATCATCATCATCATCATCATCAATGTGATCATAGATTTAAAGCCTGAAAGGACCTGAAAGGTCTAATCCAACAGTTTCAGTTTACATGAGACAACTAAGACCTATTCTTTAGGTTAGCCATAATCATGCTGATCAGTTGTTTGCAGAAAGAGATTCAGATGCAAATATGCCTCTGGGACTCTAAAGTGGCAAGTCTAAAATTCTTGGGCTCCCCACCAAATTTCCCTGTAATGAAATTTCCACCTCTCTTTCTCCTGCAAGAATGTGACTATGGGAACAGTGTGTCATGTCTTCTTTTTCCCTCCCCATTAGTCATGTCATATATTACATTTGCACTTGGCCTAGTCTCTGGTGATGGGGAATATATTCTGGTATAGATGACCCTGTGATAACAAGACAATTGTGAGATAGTCTAGACTATATCTCTCATCAAGCAAATTTCAAATACTGTGCTTGATCACACATCCAAGGCATATTTGAGAGTCATGAAGAGTATTTTTGAAGTGATTAACTTCAGTTTAATCAGAAAGATAACATTTCTGAAAGATTAGGTGAATGGGCTAGCTAGCCTATGATGGAGTAGGGGAAGGTCTTTTACCAGAGTTAAAGGATTTGATGAAACTAAAATTAACTAACAGATAGTCAGTGATGAATGGGACCCAGCAACTTCTGTAATTGCTGTATTGAAGTACTAGTAAGCATTTTGTTGGAAAATGAAGAAATGAAAAAAAAAGTTAGTAGTTTATGCTCATCAACATAAGACTATATTATATACAAGATGGTGATACAGATCTAAAATAATAGATCTAAGGACAAGTTTATAGAATTCTCTAAGAAATTAACTATTTTAACAGATCAAATGATGTAGATTAATAGAACCATTAGTAAATGGAAGGGTCCTGTTATGTCCCTTATCTTTATTTGATATTTCTCATGGATTTAGTTGAAGAATTGAATATTTGTGCTTCAGTATTTATAAATAAATTTATATTTCATGCATGAATCAATTGATTAGTAAACCATTATTAAGTGTTTGCTATGTGCCAGGCATTATGGTTAGGTGTAGGGATACAATTGCAAAAATGAAGAAGTATTTGCTTCTCTATGATCTTATAATTTATCTAGATGAAAATAATAGTTTCAGAATCTTGATATAGAGTTTCTTTTCAGACTTAGAGTTGCCTGAAGACATTCTAATAATAATAGTTTGACTTTAATTGCACTTTTAACTTTGCCAAGTAGTTTGTATATTATCTTTTTACATCCTCAGGTAGTATTCTGCCATAATGCCTCTAATTTAATGACAGTGGCCTCTAAGCAGAGAAAATTTCTAGAGAGAATTAAAGGAACTCAAAAATATGTATTTCAAGTACTTCAAATGTTCTGACATAGCTATCCACACTGTAAGGAGAATTTTTCTCCTCCCAGTAAAATGTCCTTGAATAATCACAGAGCATACTATCATTATAGTAGTCTGGTTGTCAATCATGGAAGTCAGATTCCTAGCAATTACTCTTATAGTGCCTATGCTTCCAAAAGAATTCAAGTTATTTCTGAATTTTTCATTCTTAAGATTTATTGTCTTTTTTCATGAAAAATTCAACTTTCTGTTCTCTACAATGGAAAAATGATCCATGGATAAGTCAGGAGTTAGAATTTTTTTTTCTCTTATTGTATACTAACTTTGATGGAATCATTATATTATAGATGGTTTTTTTAACCTGGAAAGGACATTGGAGAGCACTAATTTCCACTTAATATATGTTGTTCTTACCAATAACATGTAAATATAATTTTCAATATTCACTTTGATAAGATTTTGAGTTCCATTTTTTTCTTTTCCTCCTTCCTTCTCTCGGTACCTTGGCAAGCAATCTGATATAGTTTATACATGTACATATTGAACATATTTCTGTATTAATCATGTTGTGAAAAAAGATTCAGAACAAAAAGGAAAAACTATGAGAATGAAAAAAGGTGAAAATAGGATGCTTTGATCTATATTCAGACTCCATAGTTCTTTCTCATGATGTGGATAGCATTTTCCATCATTGGTCTTTTGGAATTGTCTTGAATGATTGTATTGCTAAGAAGAGCTAAGTCTATCATGGTTGATCATCAAACAATGCTGTTGTTACTGTGTACAATCTTCTCCTGGTTCTGGAGAGCACTAAGTTCAACCAGCCATTTTAGAAAGAAAGAAACTCTGTCTTTAGAAATTGAAGTTAATTATGCAAGATCACACACAATCAAGACTAAAAACCATGACATTTGCCTAGCCCACTTTTTTCTTCACCACATGAGAGTTCACTGATAATACCTAACACAGTGTTCTACTGGTTTTGTTTTCTTTCCCAACCAAAAAAAGATATTGTCATTAAAATTAGATATTGACAGAGAGAATAAAGATTATGACTCTGGTATACATATTAACCTTAAAATAATGTATCTAGTTCATGCTATTTGTTTTTAAAGAAATGATTTTATTTTAAAATTTTCTGAAATAGAAATTTTTTTCTGTTAAAGTTACCATTCTGAAGCTGTGAGCAAAGCCAACTCTTCCCCTACATGGGGAAATTCTATGACCTTGACTTCATTAATGTAGTGCCTTAATCAAAGCTAGCTAGTCACAGATATTAAGCAACATGCAACCAGATTTTAAGAATAAGAAGTTTTAAAACTATTGTAAACAGTTGACTCCTAGGACTCAAAATATTATGCTGGAAAGCTAAAAGAGATGGTAAAAAAAATCCTCACATTTCCCCTTATGTTTTGCTGTTGATGCACAGGATCAGGATCATAGATATAGATCTGGAAAAAGGAACTTATAGATAATTAAAAACTAACACCCGGGGCAGAGCCAAGATGGCTGCATAGAAGCAGCAAGTTTCCGCAGCTCCCACACAGCCACCCTAAATACCCATAAAATATGACACTGAACAAATTCTAGGGCTCTCAAACTCACAAAAATATAGAAAACACATCTCTCGGTGAAGGCAGCTCAGCAACAGGGGCTCATCACGGTGGGCTGGGAGCCGCGGCCAGCCCAGCCTGAAACCAAACCATGGCCAGGCCCCAGGGTGGTGAGGAGGAGCAGAGCCAAGCTGCAGCCAGTCTACAAGAGAAAAGATATACAATAACTGAAGCAACTCCACAGAGAAAGGCAGTTCAGCAAAAGGGATCATTGCGCAGTCAGGCAGGCTGGGAGCCGAGGCCAGCCCAGCCCAAAACCAAAATGACAGGTACGCCCCAGGGTGAAGTGGTGAGTGGAGCCTCCCAAGCCACAGCCTGAGACTACTTCAGAGAAGATATACTGCACCTGGAGGAATCTTCACATCTACTAAGCCAGAATTAGAGGTCAGTGAAAGTGAGTGAAGCTTTCAAGCTAAATTTG
>CM053601.1:97336157-97354360 GCA_028646575.1 Pseudocheirus occidentalis | reverse complement strand
ATGCCCACCATGGAGATGTCCTGCACATGTACAGCCTGTATTGAATTGCTGCTCCTTCCAGTGGGAGTGGGTGACAAGGGAGGAACCACAAGAATCTAGAATTTAAAGCTGTACAATCAAATTTCAAAACAAACAAACATATATATGTATGTGTGTATATATAATTATTATTATTAACCACACGCAACTGGGTAATAAGACATACAGGGACTGGGGTAGGGAGACCCTCCCTGCCCTACTAGAAAGTTAGAGGGGCATTGGAGGAGGACCTAAAAGAGAACAGATTGTGGGAGGGGCTTTACAGTGGGATCACTATTCTGGGCTTGGGGGTAGGGGAAAGAAGGGGAGAAAATTTATAACTCAAAACCTTGTGGAAATGAATGATGTAATCAAGAAAATAAATTAAAATTAAAAAGAAAAAAAACAGAGAATAGCTCTCAAAGATTAGAATGTACATAATTGCTTACAGACTTGACAATCCGATCAAGATGGTTTTAAGTTGAAAACTGAAGGAGAAGAAATGTTTCTTGGTAAAATCACAAATGATTTTATCACAATATGAAATATAGCTATTATGACAGAGAAAGAATAACAATAGAATGGATGACCAGTAATTTACAGAGAAATGTTTCTTGGAAAGGAGTCGAGAATAATACTGGATACAAGAGACAGCTTGATATGCTACCTTGCATTGACTGAGCCTGAGCAGTTTTTGAGACAAAAGACTAGTGATATTTATCCTCAGTACCCCTTTTAAGTCCTGGTAGGAAAGCCAGGTTTTCTTGATTTGAAGTCAATTGCTTTTAAAACTAGCCATGTTGCTGAGCATGCTGATTCCAAATGTATTATACACAGCAGACTGAGAGCCCAGTACTTTCTCAGTATATTTAAGAACCCTGCCTTCAGGCAGTATTTGAGTCAACTTCAATTGTCAATGAGCTTTAAGAATTGGTCTACCCAGTAAGGGAAGATTGAAGTCCTGAGAAACCAAATAGTAAACCCAATTTGTCTCCCTGTTTCCCCTTCCACCTATATTAGTGGATTATGGTACTCTGAAATGTCTTGCATCCCTATGTTCAGGATAAATATGTTGGAAATAATTCTTTGCTTTTGGACAGGGGGCTCTATAATTGGTTTGGGAAAAATGTCATGGAAACTCAGTATAAACTATGACGATTTTGTATTTTAACTTTCTCTATCCTGATAGTCCAGAGAATTTGAGAACTTCATTGATCATTGAGGCTAAAGGGAGCAAAAGAGGACATTTGAAGTCTGAAGGAAAGTGTTTTATTGTTAGTCAGAAATGATTCCTGTGTAAAACATTTTGGGAAACACTGCCTTACTGAATATTCATCTAGAACAAATGTAAATAGTATTGGGATGGGGCAGAAGCAGCTGCTAGGCTACTTATGCATAGGGGTAATTTACCAGAAATCTGACTAAAGGCACAGTGCTAGAAGCACTGCTATTCTCAAGGCTCTTTTTTCAGGGCCCTGGTTTGTTTCCAGTAGTCTGAGGACAAACTATGTTCAAGGTGATAATAGTTCTACTTGAAAGGCATATGTTGACACCTGTCTCTTACTCAGTATGTCTCGCTGCTTCACTAGTGTAATGGTAATGGAAATTTGTAGATCTTCCCTGCCCCTTGAGAGGCTTAAGTGAATTTGAGGACCTTCCCTGATTTGAAAATATACTCTGTCCCCTAATAGGCTGAAATGTGGTCACATGGAGCTTATGGTAGGAGGCTTATTTTTCAGGAATGCCCACACCTTGTTATTTTTTGATTGGGCAGTGGGTCATGAGGGTTGTGATGTTCTCTGACCCTGGATAAGGCTATAAATAACTAGATGTGAGGTTTTGCTTTGGGGTTCACTCATGGGAAGAGTTGTGTGATTTGACCAGAAGACTGGTCAATCTCAAGCTGTTGGGCCCCCAGGCTTTGAAAACCCAGATATTTGTGCTTTTCTCTCTGGTAACTGACTACGTATGGATGTAATTGTCAGACAGTTGGAAGTCCTGTCTGTTTGGTCTGTTTCTCTGCCTGTATTTTTTGTCAGCTTATAACTTGTTTTTATATTTTCTCTGAAATTCAGGGTGCTTATTTTTCCCCCTGAACTAGGTAAATGATTTATGTTTGATTATAGTAAGACTGCTAATCCCTTTTTGAGTCGCTTTCCTTTAGAAAAGCAGATTAAAGAACCTATACTAGCAGCCATCCTGGGTATGCAAGGGAGCTTGCTGCTTTAATTGGATAGTATAATTCTGGTATGATTAACTTCTACATGGTATGATCAAACTTTTGTATCCTATAAATCCAGTGACATAGGACTACATCAGAAACATTTTCTATGCTGAAGAAAATAATACCTTTGGGAAACTCCATCTCTTTTTTCTGCAATTAATGGTAATTACCTATATTCTGTTTGCTATCTGCAAGACTAAGTGCTTTACAAATATCTCATTTTATCCTAAGGTAGATGCTATCTCTTTACAAATAAGGGAACTAAGGCAGACAGAGGTTAAATGTCTTGCTTAAGATAACAGAGCCAATAAGTCTCAGAGCTAGGATTTGAACTTGTCTTCCTGATTCTAGGAGCAACACTCTGTCCAGCTTTCCCACTTGACTGTATTTAGTTGGCAAAAGAATACCTGTCAAAGATAAGAATGTACATAATTGTTTCCAGACTTGACAGTCTGATCAAGATAGTTTTAAGTTGAAAAATTGAAGGAGAAGAAATATTTCTTGGTAAAATAACAAATCCAAACACTATGAAATACAGGTAATGACAGAGAAAGAACTGCAGTGGAATGGATGACCAGTATTTTTTTCTTTATTGACTTGTTTATTTACTTTTAGTTTACAAGATTCAGTTACAGAATCACTTGAGTTTCAGATTTTCTCCCCTCCTTTCTGCCTTACCCCCCAATGGTGGCATACTATCTTACAGAATCTGCCAACACTTTCACATTGTACAATACTCTGGTTGTGTCGAGGTGTTGTAACCAATGGAGTGAATAATGGGGAAAAAAGAAAAGAAACATAACCAAACATGGAAAAGACCAAGAGCATGTGTTGCTTCAGTCTCCATTTAAACTGGTCTTTCTAGATCTTTCTTTGAGTGTAGATATCTCCTTCCATTCTGAGACTTGTAGAGCTGTGTTTTAACTGTGCATTGCTGAGAAGAATCCAGATTACCAAGTTTGGTCATCACACATATGATGTATCTGTGACTGTGCACAAATTTTTTTCTGGTTCTGTTCTTCTCACTTAGCATCAATTCGTATAAGCCTCTCCAGGTAATTATGAAGTCCATCTCCTTCCCATTTCTTATAGCACAGTAGCGTTCCATTACTTTCATATACCATAACTTGTTCAACAATTCCCAAATTAATGGGCATCCCCTAAATTTCCAATTTTTTGCCACCACAAAGAGAACTGCAACAAATATTTTTGTACATATGGGTCCTTTTCCCACTTCTATGATCTCTTTGGGAAAGTGGTATTACTGGGTCCAATGGTATGCAATTATTTATAGCCCTTTGGGCATAGTTCCAGATTGCCCCCCCCAGAATGGTTGTTGGATAACCAGTATTTTACAGAGAAATGTTTCTGGGAAGCATGTCAAGAATAATACTTGATATAAGAGACAGCTTGATACACAATATTGCACTGTTATGATTAGAGACCAAGAAATTGCTGCTTGAAAGAACTACCTAAGAATAGGAATTATTTAAACATAGAGCATAACTTAAGAAGTTATTTTAACAGGATAAGCCTCAAGAATTTTGACTGGAGGAACCAGATGGGGACAATAGCCTGAAAAAGCATGATGAAGGGACAGTGAAAATGGAAATATATATGAAATCCATGCTCCTATTTAAAGGGAAATCATACAGAAGTGACAAGGTTACATACCCTGCAACACAAAGTCCAATTTAATAAAAGAGCAAGACTTGAGGTATTCTTAAAAAGAAAACTAGAACCCACAAAAATTATTTGCTTTTTAAACAACTCCCATTGGGTATTTATAAAAAGTAAACAAATATAGCAAATACTGATAATAAAAACAAAGACAATTCAGAAATGTCTTTCTAAAAGCCTCATAAGAAGGCAAAGGTGAAAGCAAAAATTAGAGAGAGTTGATGATAGAAAAAGAGGCCTGAAATATTCTAAATTAACCCTAAATTATACAATACCCTTTCTACAGATGAATGAATGTTCTTTTGTGGGATTAAATTAGAAAATGGGAAAGTGCATAAAAGGATGATTGTAATGGGAATGGGAATTTGAAGATCTTCCCTGCCCCTTAATAGATCTAGGAGGGTGTTTGAAGACCTACCCCGCTGTGAAGATAAACTCTGTCTCCTAGAGCCCACAAGAATCTTTCTTGCTGTGAAGATGATCTCTGCCCCCTGAGAGGCAGAATGTAGTCACATGGAGGCTGTAGTGGGAAAACTTGCTGAAGAGAAGCAGAACCCGTATAAGAAGCTGGTAGAGAGCTCGCCAGACAGTTGGAGACTTTGGATGTTGGAGACAGTTGGGGAAAGAGGGGCTTAAGCAAGGACATAGAAAGTTTTGTGAGTACATATTGATCTTATATTTGTTTGTGGGAAGGCCAAAGGATGGCATGGCTCTCAGCATTGTTATGGCTTCTGAATACCTTTGGTACTATGATGGAATCACCTTACTGGTGTTGGGATGCAGTTTTCCAGTGCCTACATAAATCTTTCAGTGTTATCCTCTATCTGGAGAGTTTGGCATATTTTGCAATCAAAACTCATGGGATACTTATATTCATGGTCTTTATTGTGATCATGTGTGCTGTAAATATTGCACTGGTGCTACAATGATAAGAAGAGAATATGCTGATCAAGTCAAAGACTAACAATGAAGACAAAATAACACCTGTAATCTATTAGGAAGAAGAGTTTACAGTAAAATGGAAAAAAGAATAAAAGACTAAAATAATGAGAAAGAAAAGAAGAAATCTTTATTCAATAGTGCGAGGAAGTGATAAATATTTCCTTGGGAGAAAAGAAATGTTGTCTTAATAAAGAGAGGGGGAGTCAAGATTGTGTAGTAGAAACAGGACTTTCATGTGGCTCTAGTGCCTTCTCCAATACATGTGAAAATGACTATAAACAAACTTTAGAACTACAGAACCCACAAAGTGACAGAAAGAAACAAGTCTCCCACTGAAGGAATACCAGGCAGGCCAGCAAGAAGAGTACATCACAGCATGCTGGGAGGCAAGCACAGTACTGACTGAGCCAGGTTTAGCCCCAGGGCAGACCTGATAAGTGGCAGATGGAGCAGACTTCATGGGAGTAAGTCACCAGCAGCTGTAGTGGTTTCCAGACAAAGTTAAAGGCCAGTGTGGAACTTTGTTGGAACATGTAGAGTATGGTCTGGCCGGTACCTCCAGGGCAAGAAGCAGAAGATGCATAATGGCTGCAGCTGCTGCCCCATGGCTACTTCAGAGCTCCTATCCTGCAGATTGTAGGCGGACAATGTGACCATTGAGACAGTAATTGCTCTTGCTTTGACATGCTTGGATCTGGGTAGCTGTGGTAGTCATGGGGTGTGTGCCCAGTGAACAAGAGCATGTGGGGGCTGTAGAGAAGGTGCCCATGTAATAGCTCCAAAAGCTGCAAAAACCCCAGCAATTTGGGACATATCTCTCCATTTGGGAAGCAGAATTCTACCATGGCAAAGAGCTAAAAAGTCAAGTAATTGGCTGCCAATATGAGCAAGCAACAGAAGCACAAACAGATGATAGAATCCCTTTTTGGTGACAAAGGATCAAGGCACAGAGCAGGAGAAAAACATTGGAGTCAGAAGTCCTGCATCAAAAACCTCAAAGAAAAATATGAACTGGTTAGAGGCCATGGAGAACCTCAAGAAGGATTTTGAAAATCAAGTAAAAGAAGTAGAGGAAAAATAGGGAAGAGAAATGAGAATGATGCAAGAAAATCATGAAAATCAATTCAACACCCTGCTAAAGGAGACCCAAAAATACACTGAAGAAAATAACACCATAAAAAATACACTAAATCAAATGGCAAAAGAGGCACAAAAAGCTAATGAAGCTTTAAAAAGCTGAATTTGCCAGATGGAAAAGGAATTTAAAAAACACACTGAAGAGAATAACCCCTTCAAAATTATATAGGAATACTGGAAGCTAATGACTTTATGAGAAATCAAAAATACTATGAAACAGATCCAAACAAATAAAAAATAGAATGCAATGTGAAATATCTCATTGGAAAAACCACTGACCTGGAAAATAAACCCAGGAGAGATAATTTAAAAAGGAGTGGTCTACCTGAGAGCCATGATCAACAAGAGTCTAGACACCATCTTTCAAGAAATTATTAAGCAAAATTTCCCTGATATTCTAGAACCAGATAGAAAAATAGAAATCCAATAACTCACTGATTGCTCTTTGGAAAAGATCCCCAAAAGAAAACTCCTAGGAATATTATAGCCAAATTCCAGAGTTCTGAGGGCAAGGAGAAAATACCACAAGGAGTCATGAATTTGAGTATTGTGGAAACACAATCTGGATAACAAAAGACCCAGCAGCTTCTACACTATGGGATCAACAGGCTTGGAAGGGCTTGGAATATAATATTCCAGAGGTCAAAGGAGCAAGTCTACAACCAAGAATGACCTACCCAGCAAAATTTAATATAATGCTACAGGGATAAATATGATCATTCAATGAAATAGAAGACTTTCAAGCATTCTTGATGAAAAAGCCAGAGCTGAACAGAAAATTTGACTTTCAAATACAAGAAGCAAGAGAAGCATGAAACAATAAACAGGAAAAGGAAATCATAAGGAACGTATCAAAGTTGAACTATTTACATTCCTACACAGAAAAATGATAATTGTAACTCATAAGACTTTTCTCAGTATGAGGATAGTTGAAGGGAATATATGTGTGTGTGTATATGCATACACACACATATACATGTATGTATAGGAGGATGTATGTGTGTGTGTGTGTATACGTGAGTGTGGGCATTTTTAAGTTCATGTATACATAGACAGAAGACACAGGATGAGTTGAATATGAAGGAATGATATCTAAAAAATAAAATTAAGAGGTGTGAGAGGAATTTATTGGGAGAGATAGATTAGGGTAAATTATCTCATATAAAAGAGGCAAGGCAAAACTGTTACAATGGAGGGGATTAGCAGGAAGGTGAAACAGAATGGGACAACCTGATTTTCATTGAATTTGGACTTCAGGAAAATAGGGGGTGTAGGGTATAAGAGGAGATATGTTAGAGGGGAGGACAGACTAGGGGAGAGGGTAGTTAGAAGCAAAAAATTTTGAAAAGGGATAGGGTCAAAGGAGAAAATAGAATAAGTGGGAGAAAATAGAATAATAGAATAATAATAATTTTCTCAAAGTGAGAAAATAGAATAAGCTGGATAGGATGGAGGGAAATATAGTTAGTCTTTCACAATATAACTAATATGGAAATGATGTGGGTAACTACACATGTAAAATATACATTGAATTGCTTATCTTCCTGGTTGGGGGAGGGGAGTGAGAAGGGAAGAAGGGGGAAAAATACAAAAATTTGGAACTCAGTTTTAAAAACAAACATTAAAAAAAATTTTTACATGCAACTGGAAAATAAGAGATACAGTTACTGAGATATAGAAATCCATCGTGCCCTACCAGGAAGGTAAGGAGGTGAAGGGGGAGGACATAAGACAGAACATATTGAGGGAAGGGGTATTCAGTACTTGTTATTTTGGGGTGGTAGTAGGGGAAAGCTGGAGAGAGAAAAATTGTAACTCAAAATCTTGTGTAAATGATTCTTGAAAGCTAAATATAAATAAATTATTTTTTTAAAAAGATAGTAACCTTATAATGGGTATAATCCTTAAGAATTTGATGCTAAGAGAAACCATTCATCCTGCCTCAGAAAGGAGAATCAAAGCTCTATTTGGCAACTGACATCTAAAAGAGTGAGAAGGCATGGATTCTTAGAGGACATCCCATTGCAAATGGGGATAAATGATCACAGGAAGGGCAAAGAGCAGTAAAGAATCTCATAATCAGGGATATAGGAATATTCTTATCATGGAGCAATACCTCTATCCTCTATTATCTATATAAAGGAATTTCAAAAATGAAGCACAACAGAAAATTGGAGCCATGAAGCAAGATTTACAAAACAATGACATTGAAACTGTTTAGAAGAGGAAGTCTTTTAAGAATAGATTTTAAGAAACTTTAAGTGCACGCAGAATAAAAACAATCTGGCATTGCTGGGTCAAAGGGACTGCACATTTTTATATGCTTTGGCATAGTTCCAAATTGCTCTCCAGAATGGTAGGATCAGTTGACAATTCCACCAACAATGCATTTGTGTTCCAAGTTTCTCACATCTCCAATACTTACAATTTTCCTGCTTTGTCATGTTAGCCAATCTGATAGGTGTGATGTAGTGCATCAGAGTTGTGTTGATTTGTATTTCTGTAATCAATAGTGATTTAGAAAAATTTTCATAACATTATAAATAACCTTAATTTCTTCTTCTGAAAACTGCCTGTTAATATCAATTCTGTCAAGCTTAAAAGAAAAGTTAGTGAAACTGAGAAAGAAAGCACCCTACCAGAGTCCATTTATGAGACAAATATACTCCTAATACATAAACCAAGGGAAGATAAAACAGAGAAAGGAAACGAATAGCCAATAACATTAATGGACGCTGACTCAAAAATTTTTAAACAAAATCCTAATAAACAGACCATTCATTATGGTCAAGTGGGATTCCTACTAGGGATGCAAGAATAATTCAACATTATGGAAACAATAAATATAGCCATATTAAAAAGAAAAAAAATCTTTAACCACACAATCATCTCAGTACATGCAGAAAATATCTGACAAAATACAACACTCTTTTGTGCCAAAAAATGGCCAAATGTAGGCGTAGAAGATTTATTATTTTTTAAATGATCCAAAACCAAAAGTAAAAAAAATAGAAGCAACAGGAAACATTAGAACATTTTTAATAAATATAAAAGTGAAACCAAAAAGCCAATTTCCCCCACCCACCCACCACCACTATTGGAAATTATTTTGGAAATGCATAGTTATAGGACAAAAGAAAGAATTAAAGGAACAATGATGAGTAAAGAGGAGATAAGACTACCTGTTTTCTGATGATATTGGAAATAAAGTAAGACAGTCATAAATTAGGAAATGGCTAAGCAAAATGTCATCCATTAATTCAATGATGTATGTGATAAATACAGAGAATAGGGGAAAGATCGATATGAACTGATGAAGATTGAAGTAAATAGTTCTGAGAAAGCAATATTCACAAACAATTTACAGTAACAACCACAGTATAAATAGGAAGAACAACAACAAAAGTGTGTATGGAAAAATTACAAATGTCAAGCATATGAATAGATGAGAAGACACTACCATCTCTCCTTTAGTAGAGGTGGAAGGTCCACAGATGCTACATATTGGACACATTTTCAAATTTCTCTCTCTGTCTCTCTGTCTCTCTCTGTCTCTGTCTCTCTATCTCTCTCTATCTCTCTCTCTCTCTCTCTCTCTCTCACACACACACACACACACACACACACACACACACACTCCATGATAAGAATATTCCTATATTAGGAGGCTGCCGCTTTTTGCAGCCCCCACCAGCTTTGGCTCACGGAAAATGCACGTCAGGACTACCACCAAAGACCCTGATCTGATCCAGGCAGCTCAAGAAAAGAGCATTTAGCCTCTGAATGATCACTTGTCCCTCCCCTCCCCCTGCAATCTGCAAGCTGGGAGCTTCTGAAGCAGCCACATGGAGGTTGCTGCAGGGCCACCACTTCAGACTCATTCTAGCTCTGGGAGCAGTTCTTCAGAACCATCTCCCCCAAATTTATCCAAGTTCCACTGACCTTTTCCCTTTGTCCTTGGATCTTATGGGTTGGTGATTCTGGAAATTGTCACAGCTGCTGATGATCCATTCTCCTGAATGCTACAGCCATGTCTTCTCCTTCATGCCCTGTGTCTGAAACCACATGTGGCTGGGCTCTGCTTCCAGCACGCTGCAATGACCACTTGCCAGGCCTTCAGGAGGAGCTTTGTTATTCTGCATTTTTTGTGGAGTCTGGGGCTCTAAAATTTGTTTAGAGATATTTTATATGTATTTGACGTGGTATTGGGCGGAGCTCATGGAGTTCTCCTGTTTCTACCCTGCCATCTTAGCTCTGGCACCCAGACCTGATCTTCCAACTAAAACTGTCCTCTACCAAGTTAACAATGATCTCTAAATTGACAAATTTGCTGTTCTTTTCTCCTTCATCTTTCTCAACCTACCTCCAGTATTTGACTCTATTGGCTACCCTCTTCTCTCAGAGTTCTAATGAGAGTAATAATCCTTCCTCATTCTCCTACTTGTCCAGTAATCAGTCTCTTTATATGATGCCATTTATATCATGTCTCTGAACAAGGAGTGTTCGCTACAGTCTCTTCTCTTATACTCTAAACCAATCAGTGCCCACCTATTTAACAATAGTGATTACTTGTGAGTCTATCACCTATCTTTATATATCTATCTGTCTATCTATCTATCTATCTATCTATCCTTGTCTATTACAAGCAAAATGCAAAAAACAACATTTATTAAGTGCTTACTATGTGTCAGGAATTGAGCTAAACACTAGAGATACAAACAAAAAAGAAAATTAAAAAGAATGAGATGTCCCTAAATTAAGGCTCTAACATCTTAATGGTGTGGGGGAAATATATCAAAATGAGTTATAAAGCAGGGTAGACGGGTGGGAAGATGGCAAGAGAAAGCACACATGTAGTGACACGGCAACAAAATCCTTAGAGACAAAAAAAGCCAGGGAAGTAAAAACCATGACTCTCCTGGTCCCCAAAATGAGGGGCCTTAAAGGAACTCACTCATGGAAGTTTCTTTTACCGACCCAGATCAGTTTCTCCTCTCATCTTCATATCTGCACTGCCTTAATCATCTATTAGACATTTAAAAATGAATTACCTAAGGCATCTTGAACTCAATATGTACAAAGTTGAATGCTATATATTACAATCTTTATTTCTTTTTGAAGGTACTCCAGGGTTTCCTGGTCCATAAGTTTTACATAAAGCCAGATTCCTTACTCTCCCTCATCTTAAATAACCAACTTATTGCCAAATAATGCTTTTTTCTATAATGCTGTAATATCTCTTATAATCCAGCCATTCTCTCTACTCACACTGCTACCACTGAATTTCAGAATATCACCCTGTTTCACCTGGATTATGAAAACAACCTTCTAATTTGTCAACCTGAACTGTATCTCTATATTACAGTCTATCCTAGACATTGCTGCCAAAGTATTTTTTTTTGTAAACAGAGTCCTCTTCATGTGACTTCTTCACTCAATCAATTTCAATGACTTCTACTATTTTCTAAAGCTTTGCACAAGTGGGTCTCAACCTAGCTTTGCAGCTCCACTGTACATTATTCTTTCTCTAGCACTTTGAGAGGTAGCCACACTGGCCATCTTTGTATTTCTCACAAAGGTACTCCATCTTCTATCTCCATTTCTTTGTACTGGCCCTGCCATCTGTCTGGCAACACCTAGGTAGCACAAAGGGTCGAGTGCCAGGCCTGGAGTCAGTAATACATATGTCAAATCTGGCCTCAAACACATGCTAGTTGCATAACTCTGAGCAAGTCACCTCCCCTCTGTTTGGTTCAGTTTCCTCATCTGTAAAATGGGGATAGCTCTTAGCTTCCAGGGTTGTTGTAAGAATTGAATGAGATAATAATTGTAAAATGCTTAACATAGCAGGCACTATTTCTGGAATATACTCCATCATTTCTACATCACAGAGTCCTCTTCCTTTAAAGTATAACTGAAAAAAAATCTATTGCCTATATGTGCATATATATATATACATATATATGTATATGTGTGTATGTATACATGTATATATGTATACATGTATATATACACATATGTATATATGCCTATATGAAATATATTTCATTCTTTATTCTTGCATCCCCATGGCACAGCACAGTGACTAACACATAGTAGGTACTTAATAACTCTTTGTGGGTTGATTGGCATAGACCTGGACATAGACTTTTTCAGCTTTGAGATTTTTCTTATATGTTCAAGAGTCTACATAAGTGACTATGTTGTTAAAGGTTACTTTGGTCTGAGAAGTTAGAGGTGTGATCAGTGAGGCCATCAGGGAGACTGATATACTTCCAGGAACAATTACACAGTTGACTTCATCACAGTTCTTGAAGGAAAAAAAAATTATGAAGTTGTTGAAGAAACTGTGGATAAGGTGGCAAAAGAATGAAGTTAAACATAAATGGGGCTTTTTTTAAAAAAAATGTTCCAGGAGAACTAGTCATCAATCAGGAGAGTGAAACTCCAAAACAGAGAATCCATCAAAATTGTAAAGAATTCTGGAGGAGGTAAATAGAAAGGAGGGAGTTTGCTGTGTCCTCTAAAGGAAGTAAAAGATCATCTCAGGATTAATGTTTGGTCACCTATGTACAAGGAGAGACGCTATACAGAAAAGGCAAACAGAGGTTCAAGCTTTAGCTTATGTGACTGAGGCCTTGATGAAATTGTCAAATAATAAGCAGTAGCCATTTCTTCTCAGGTGAGGGAATACACCCATCTCTCCCTTTGCTTTCACATGAGGTTCCAGAGCTAAATAATATTACAGTTTATGTGATTATTAATTAATTCTGTGATTTGTTCTTTGATCCACTCATTGTTCAAGATTCCACCTTCAATTAAGTATGTGACTTTCTGTTCTCTTGCTTTGATTATTAGGTTTAGGTAGGCAGAAAGACAGAGCATTTATTAAAGACTTACTTTGTTCTAGGCTCTACAACATAGTACATGATCTATATATGCTTTTCAAGTGGAGGTTGTGTGACCGTTTAGATTCTTTGGATATTAATAACCTCTAAGATCTCTTCCAACTCTGAGATTCTGTCAACTTACGTTCTCTAGAGAATGCATTTTAAAGAACAATTCCCTTTGGATACATGTTTTCTCCAAATGCTCTTATTTGTTTATAACACTGTACGTATTAAGTTCATTTTCTGAATACTATAAGGTCTACTCAATGAATTCCAAAGCTATTTAAAAGAGATGAAATAAAGAATTCACACAAGAAAATTAAAATAGAATACATATTGACCAGTTAATGACATGTGATTGAATAAGCAGACCATTAATTTAGATAAATAGATAGATAGATAGATAGATAGATAGATAGATAGATAGATAAACTCTTTTTATATCTATATCTATCTACCTATCTAGAAATAAATACATACCTCTTTTTTGCCTATATGTGTATATGCATATATGTATCTATAAGTGTGTATCTTGAATATGTACTACAGATAGACAAGGGACAGTGATTTAGGGCCAAAATTTAATAGATTAAAGTTAACCATCAGTTTTGTAGAAGTTAAATGATCAGAAGCACCCCATTAGCAGTAAAAAAATATCATTAAATCTCTTATTGAAAACATCAATGGTTTTTTAGGAGGGAAGGATCATTCATCATAGGCTACAGGCTGACATGTGAAATCATATTTAAAAGCAACAACTGTGTACAAGGTTCAAGTAGAAGAGGGAATAGATAGTGAAAATAATAACAACTTCAGAGTTTTAGGTTTTGTTTAAACCTTCCCTAATTTTCCCAATTTTCCTGATCTGGTTTGCTGACTTAAAATTTTTATATTAATTCCATATAGCTCTTTATTATTCACCTGGAAGTGTTATAGACTAAGTCCTTTTGAATCACTCCATAATTATGAAAACACTGTATTTTAAAAATCCTTACTATGAAATATCTATAGAAAAAAGTTAATAAGCAATAAACGCTTCCTGAATGTTTACTCTGTGCAATGTGGCCATATTTAAAGGTATCAATGAGAAAGGAAGACATTTAAAAGTAAATAGCAAGAGAGCAAGGTCAGGGCCAACAAAAATCTCCAAAACACTGTTGAGGATTAGCTTATTATTTACCTAAAAATATCTTTCTTATTCACTCAACAAGCTCAACTTAAGTACCTATTAAGCACTTATTAAATATACAATGTAAAACGTGGTGAAAGGGTTATTTAAAAAAAAACAGTCCCTAATTTTAAAGAATTTATGTTATACCAGGCAGCATAGCCTCAGGTGAAGATTTGAAATGCAAAGAAAATATTTGAGAATTAATTTTATCACCAGCGACCATGGTCATAGATCATAGAATTAGAGCTAGGAGGGATTTTGCCAGTCATCTTAATTTATAGATGTAAATTTATAGATATAAAAAAGGCACAACATCATTTAAATCTGTAAATAATAATATCATCCTCAAAGTATTCCAATAACTTCAGAAGGAGCTCAAATTGATTGCAGAGAAAAGCTGGAAATAGCTGCAATTTCACAAATATCTTTCTAAAAGTCCAAAGTTGGTCAATATCTTACTGAATACTCCTTGAATTTCTGCTTAATCACCTCAAAACAACATCAGTCAACTGCCAAAGTTTGTAAGCAACTTTATAGTAGAGAAGGAAAAGGGAGGGGAAAAAAAACTATTGTAGTTTTTTTCAACTAATAGAAGATTCTCAGTGACTCTATCTTCTACCTGTACTACAGGTGTCGAAAAAATGACACCATCCAACAATTTCATATTCGTCAAACTCCATTACAAATGCCTAGTTTTGATATTCCTTTTTTTCTCAATCCTAAACATGATCTGTATTAAGATTCTTGGACAAAGACATAATGTTAGCACATAGTAGGTGTTATATAAATGTTTATTCCTTCCCTCCCCTCTCTAAATCTCCTTTCTCTTTGAAGGATAATAGAATTTGTTAGATAATAGCAGCTATTAGAGTTTTTCAGTCTTTGGAAGAAAGCACAGAAAAAAAGTTAATAACGTATAAATGATTCTAAGAATTTCATTAAATTTGATATTTTCCATCAAAGAAATTTAAATCTGTAAAACAGAGACTACAAAGCAGCTTTAGCCAGGGGATCATGATCCAGATGAAAGACTGGACTTCTGTCCTTTTCGACTGTGGAAGATGAGAGGATGGATGGCCCCATCTGCTCAATTTCTATACAGAAAATGAACAGAATCCTAAAGAGCTCTGATAAAAGTGAAAATTGCAAAAACTGAAGACATCAGAAATAGATGTGGTCCATCCTCCTGTCTTTAGAGAAGGTATGAGGCAAAGGGGGTTTTTTTGCTTTTTTTTAATCTCCAGCAAAGATTAATTCATAATCTTCCTCATTTTTTCACGTGCTTTTCACAGCTAGAATGTTCTTTTGAGATATACTACAACCTAATTGTTACAGCAGATGACACATTTATAAATTTGTGTTTGTTCTTGTTTCTGAATAGAGAGAAATTTCGACATTGGAGTGTGGAGAGAATTCCTGGAGTGGAAACTTAATCTATCCATTAGGAATCCATTTCTGATTTATCATCTTAAGAGTTTCTTGGGGAAACCAAGTTTTAAAATTTCTTCCCCATGGTCATGCAGCTAATATGTCTCAGAGACAGAGCATGAATCTTGGTATTTGTGGCTCCCATGCTATTCTCTATTTACTATGCCACTACAGGATGTTTAGTCAAGTCATTAATCATTATCTTTTCATTTATAGATGATATGGTTAAAGATAAAAAGGACATATTCCTATTCACTGTTAGTCCAATTAAAGTAACCCTAGACACTAACGAGGGGAGATAAAGGTAATAGCATTCCACGGGTGTGGTAGATTGCCTACAATAACAGATCTTCTGTGAATTCATCTTCTTTAAAAATATTTTTTGTTGATATATTTCATTTTTACATTATATATCTTTCCCTCTTGTATTCCTCACCATACCATTTCCAGAGAAAACCACCCTCTATAACAATTTACTGATCTGTTTTTGCTGAGTTTTTTTTTCTTTTCTTCCCCAAAAACCCTCCCTTTTAAGCATTGTACATTAGAATTGATAAATATACTTTTAGACTGTTTCTGGAAAGGGAGAAAGGGAAAAGATAGGAAATGTAAAAATAAATTTTTGACAAAATTTTAAGTTGACTTTTTAAAATCATACTGTTTCATTCTCTATTGATTATCCTCCCAAAATCATGAATTAGCCTTTTGCTCTATCTGTAAAATACCTATAAGTATTTTTTGTTTGTTTGTTTCCTAAATCTTTTTTGTAGTTTGTAAATATACCTGGATATGGTGTTCTGGTAAGGGTGCCAATCCAATAGTTGTAGGAGCAGATCTTTGCATACCATGATTAATTGTATACCTTCTTTGGGACTAAGGGAAACTTTCCTTTATCAAATATCAGTATTTCTCAGGCCAGAAGTTCCCACACATTTAGCCATCAAAATATTTAGGAATTTAAACTGTACCAACAGAATTCACAAATGCTTCTCTAATGAGAATAAGATCATAAGAGTGTATTAAAGACTGTATAAAAGGTAGTTAGTGAAACATTAGAGCAAAATAGAGGAAATTAATCCTTTCATTTTTCTAAATTGTGGTGTAAAATAAATAGTTTTCTGGCATATTTAATGGTATTGGAGTATACTTTAACCTCATTAAATGTTAAAATATGCCTAATTCAAAATTTTCTTGTATAAGTCTTACCTCTAAAATGTAGAGACTGAATAAAATAACTTGTAAGGTCCTTTCAATACTAAATCTATCGTCTTGTTTGTATTATATCATGAGATCATAGGTCTATAGCTGGGAGGATACTATTGATAACTAGGAAACACCTTCACTTAAAAATGCCATAGTCTCCCACTGCATCCTGGGTCATGTCCAGTCATCCTTGATCTATATCTGGTCACTGGCCCTGGCCATGGTGGATAAAGTGATGCTGTTGACTTTGCACAGCCCTCACTCACTCAAATACAATTCATTTGCAAGTCATATCATCTTCCTGATGTTATGGTCATCTTCAAGAATGAAAGACAAACCACACAATTCAATGATCCCAATTCACTGATGAAGAAATGTGAAGTGATTTGCCCATTCTTACACAGCATCTATCAGATGTTATATTTGAACTCAGCCTCTCTGTTCAACATTACTTGATTTTTGTCTTGGAATGCATGCTGTATTTGGCATTCTTAGAAGACTGTTTAAGAAGAGAAATTTCCATGAAAATTAAAGTCCAAAGGACTACTTCAATATTCATCTAATTTTAAATATAAGAAAATCATTTCACCAGAAGGTATACTGGGTTATGTTGCATCTGTAGGGGTCAGGACTATTTGGTTTTTGTACCTGTGCACATCTTTGAATAGATAAAATTAAAAACTGTGAGAATTAAGTGCAATCTGGAAATAGCAACCTTTCCATAATTGAGTTAGTCTGAAGTAGAGAGTATATTAAGAGTGGAATCATTGATCGTTCCCTGTGTGTATAGGAGAACACAGATCTCTCATGATCTCATATCCAGAAGGGAAGATTTTTTCAAAGGATAAAACATTTAAGCATTTGCTATGTACTAAGCTCTGTGCTTGGTGCAATTAGTTCTTATCCTCAAGGAACTTTTATTTTTAAGGTAGTAATCACATAAAGGAGAACAAGAAAAAGGACTAGAAGAAACCATGTTTCATGGCAATGGGGCTGAGGAAGATGAAATAGTTTTGAAAATAGTTGGGACTCGGGGGGCAGAGCCAAGATGGCGGTGGAGGAGCAGCAAAGCACCACAGCTCCCACACAAACACGCTAAAAAACTCATAAAATGGGACGCTAAACAGATTTTCAAGCTCCAAAACTCTCCACAAGACAAAAAGCACATCTGTTGCTACAGGCAGCACAGCAGGCGGGGCTCTTCCCAGCAGTCTAGGAGCAGCGCCAAAACCCTGGCCGGGTCAAGCCCTGGGGCATCGGGCTGCAAACCCCGGCTGCACTGGAGGCACAATTACCACATCTATCGGGCCAGAAGAAAAAAAGGCTAAGAGAAAGGTCAGTGGATTTTGCTAACTGGGGAGGAGAAGAGCGGGTCCGGCCAAACTGCTCCCAGGGCAAGGAGGCAGTAGGAGGCGGCTGTACCAGCAGGAATGGCTGAGAGCCGCAGCGGCTTCCACTGGGCTGCTTCAGAGCCCTGGCCTGCAGATAGCAGGGGGGCTGACGCAATCCA
>CM053601.1:97320393-97335657 GCA_028646575.1 Pseudocheirus occidentalis | reverse complement strand
CAAATCCCAGGTCACTACACACCACCTGATTTGTGGCCCACCATTAAGCCCCTTTATATTTCTGTCTTTGTCTCTAAACCACTCCCCGTTATAGCTTGAAATGGCTTCAAGGCATGTCTGGGCATTGGTCACACAAAGTTCCCTGCCCCCTTCTTCCTCAAATTAGCATTCTATATATTTTCCTTGAATCAGTATGAGTGTTCAAAGTGCAACTCAGGGTTCTGGTGTAATATAGAAACCACCCTGTCCTGTTCTGCTGACTAAATAGGGCCCCCACACCCTTCACCTGGAACATGACCCCAGGCCTCTCCTGGGGATTTCCAGCTCCCTCTTACCCCATGAACCTCCACCCTGTTCGGGAAAGAACTGACTATGATCTTCCATTCTGCTCTTTTGAGGAACACCTGTGTCACAGGAAGACTGGATGCTTGCGCCATATTCCCAAATTAACCTTGAACTATAGATCTAACCAATGGGTGTTCTTTGTTTCTGTACATCATGGCTTTTGCTAGCTCCCCTCCCTGATTGTGGTTTTTGTGGTTTTAGCCTTTATAACCAAAATATGTATCCCAAAGGATCACTACCAATTAGAGTGAACACTCTGGTAGTCACAGGCTCACACTTGCTCAATAAATCCACACCTAAACGTACCTTGAACCCACGTCTTACCTTGCTCTTATTCTCTGCACAACACCATGGTAGGACCTCTATATTTTATACTGAAGAAGGGAAAAAAAGCAATATGATGAAAAATATCTTAAGTCAGAAATGTAGCATATATCTAGATAGATGATAGATTGGTATGATTCTACCTATCTACCTACCTATCTATCTATCTATCTATCTATCTATCTATCTATCTATCTATCTATTTATCTATCTATCCACACACATATACCCATACCCACATTATAAACTAGATTGAGGTAGATGGCATATTGAAATTTAAAATTTCACTATGACTTTTAGAACTTTTTCACTATTCATTATAGACCTTGTTGACTATACTTTTGTAATTAAAAATTTTTTAATACATTTATTTGTTTTCTTGTTTACATCATTCATTTCCATGAGATTTTGAGTTACAAATTTTCTCCTCATCTTTACCCTACCAACCACCACAAAACAGCCATCCCATTGTATAACCATTCCCCAATCTGTTCTCTCCTACTTCTGCCCCCATTACCCTCTGACTTTCCACTAGGGCAAGATGGATCTCCCTACTCCAGTGCCTGTATATCTCATTACCCAGTTGGGTGTAAATAATAATGATAATGATAATAATGATATACACACACATATATTTGATTTTTAGATAATATAAACATTATATTATGTTATAACAGAAATATATTATATAAATAAAAACATTTGATTTTAGAACTTTAAATTCTAGATTCTTTCCCTTCCTCCCTCATGACCCACTCCCACTGGGAAGACAAGCAATTCAGTAAAAGCTGTCCATGTGTAGTTATACAGAACATCTTCCACAATGGACATATTGTGAGAGACTGATTATATGTCCCTCCTTCCTGTCCCACCTTCCCCCATTTTATTCTCTACACTGTTCCTGTCCCTTTACAGAAGTGTGTGCTTCCAGCAGCCCTCCCCCACCACCCACGCATCCCCGCCATCATCTCACCTCTCATCCCCATCCTCCCTACTTTCCTGTGTGGCAAGATACCTAGTGTAGGAATTATGTCATTCCTTCCCAAGCCAAATTCAATGAGAGTAAGGTCGACCCTTTCCCTTTCATGTTCTTGTTCTTCCCCTCCATTGTAAGTTATCCTTTCCCTCTTCTGTATGAGATGATTTACCCAATTCTGTCTCTCCCTGTCTCCTCTCATTCTATTCCTCTCCCACCTCAGATTTTCACCTTTTAAAGTATTGTCGCTTGCTATTCAATTGATCCTGTGCCCTCTGTCCATGTACACATAGATACAAATACTCAGATACGTATTCATATGCATAAATATATGTGTGTGTATACCCTCCTATATACACACACACACACACACACACAGACACACACACACATTTGTATTCCCTTCACACTGAGAAAAGTTTCAAAAGTTACAGTGATCATTTTCCCATGTTGGCATGTAAAAAGTTCAACTTTGGTAAGTACTTTATGATTTCTTTTACGTATTTACCTTCTCATGCTTCTTGTATTTGATGGTCAAATTTTCTTTTCATTTCCTTTTTTTTCAGCAAGAATGCTTGAAAATCCTCCAACTCATTGAATGACAATTTTTTGCCCTGGAACATTATACTCAATTTTTTTGGGTAGGTAATTCTTGGTTTTAATCCTAGCTCCCTTGACCTGTGAAATATCATATTCCAGGACCTTCAGTCCCTTGATGTAGAAGCTGCCAGATCCTTGGTGATCCTGATTGTGTTTCCACAGTATTCAGATTGTTTCTTCTTGGCAGCTTGTAATATTTTCTCCTTGATCTTAGGACTCTGGAACCAGGCTATAACATTCCTAGGAGTTTCCTTTTTGGAATCTTTTTAAGAGGTAATCAGTGAATTCTTTCAAGTTCTATTTTGCCATCTGCTTCTAAAATATCAGGGCAACTTTCCTTGAAAATATCTTGAAGGATGCTTTTTAGGTTCTTTTTTTTGACCACGGCTTTCAGGTAGTCCAATAATATTCAAATTGTCTCTCCTGGATCTATTTTCCAGGTCCATGGTTTTTTTCAAGGAGATCTTTAACATTATCTTCTATTTTTTCATTTGTTTGGATATGTGTAATAGTATCTTGATTTCTCATAAAGTCATTTTCTTCCATTTGCTACACTCTAATTCTGAAGGAATTTTTGTCTTCAGTGAGCTTTTGAGATTCTTTTTCCTTCTGGCAAATTTGACTTTTTTAGGCATTCTTCTCCTCACTGGATTTTTATGCCTCCTTTGCCATTTGAATTAATCTATTTTTCGAGATGTTCTTTTCTTCAGTCAGGTTGTTTACTCCCTTTTTTGTGATTTTCTTGCATCATTCTCATTTATCTTCCCAATTTTTCCTCCACTTCTCTTATTTGGTTTTCAAAATCTTTTTTAAGCTGTTCTATGGTTTGTAACCCGTCTCCATGTTTCTTGGAAGCTTTTTGTGTGTGAGTTCTTACTGTGTTGTCTTCTTCCCATTCCATGCTTTGATTCTTTTTGTCCAGCAAAAAGGAATCTATAGTTGGTTTGTTCTTACTTTGCTTCCTTTGCCTGCTCATATTGTCAATCAATTACTTGATGTTTTAGCTCTGTGGAACTCTGCTTAGAGAGAGGAAAGCTCTGTTCCAAATTGCTGGGGTTTTCACAGATTCCAGAGCTATTTGGAGGCTGATACAGCCCCCACCTGCTTTGGCTCACTGAAAAAGCACTGTAGGACCACCATCCAAGACCACGCTTTCAATCAAGGCCTGTTAAGGCAAGAACACTTAGCCTCTGATTTATTGCTTGGCCTCCGTGCAATCTGGAGTCTAGGAGCTTCTGAAGCAGCCATGTGGAAGCAACAGCAGGGCCACAGCTTCTGTTGCTTCCTTGCCCTGGCAGGGATTTGGCCCGACCCTCTCCCCTGAATTTAGCTGAGTTCCACTAACCTTTCACTTAGTCCTTATTTCTTATGGCTTGATAACTCCAGGAATCACCACAGCTGCTACTGATACACTCCCCTGAAGGCTCCATCTGCTGCTTGTCCTGGCCATTCCGGAGTCCAAACTGTGGTTTCAGGCCAGGCTAGTGTCTGATCCCAGCACAAAGCAATGAGCTCTTCCTGTCCTGCCTGCCAAGCTGCCTTCAGCAGGAAATGTGTTTTTTTCTGTAATGTTGTGAGTTATGGAACCCTTAAATTTGTTTAGAGTCATATTTTATGGGTATTTATGCTGCTTTTTTCCCAAGTCCTTTGATATACTGCAGATATAAATATGATAGGCTGATTGGTCTATCCCTATGTCTCTAAGGTGTAGAAATAGGCTAGCCACATAACTGTCCATTAAGATAGCATTTGCTACTAACATTTTGAAAAAGAAGAGAGATGGAAAAGACTAATAACTTTTCTATATTTGGAAAATTTTAACCTCTGATCCAAAATAGTCAAAACATTTTTCTAATCATCCATTTATTATGTCTAAAATGGTGAGGGAGGAATAATAACTACCTCTCAGCCTCAAGAGTGATAATATAAAGTTCTGTGCAAACTTTAATACCCAATACTAATAGCAGGTTTTTTTTTCTTACTCAAAATCAATATGTATCAGTGTGGAACCGTTCTAGTTGTGTAGCTAACTTTTTGTCCTCTTAGACATAATGAACCAGTCTCTTTTCAGAAGACAGAAGGAATTGTCAGAAATTCACAGACTAATGGTCTTCCATAGGTTTATATATGAATAGGCTGTTCTGATGGTCATAAGTACTTCCTATATTCTCATGGTCATAGTCATCATTTGTTTCTCTGTCTTACATTCCACAAAAAAGGCCTTGCCATACTGGTAGTCACTCCTATATCATAGTTGAAATTCTCTTGTCTACAGTGATAACCATATGATCATTTAACAGCTTCCCCATTCTGAGTTAGTTTTAGAAAACTACTTAACCAATGCTAAACTAGTCATCAGGGATTTCGTTATTCCTTTTATTCAGTACAAGAGTTGAAGTTATGGGAACAAAAGGAGGCACAGTCCCCAGTCCCTTGTCTCTTTACTCAAGGAAGTTCATCCCTATGGGCCCTTATGTATCTGAATCTTCTTCATTAAGTTTACTAGTGCTAGTCAAAGTTGTCTGACTGGTTAAATTTGTTTAGAGACAAAACAGAAATGTCATCAAAAGCTGCAAACAATTATATCTGAAAAAGATGTCTGAACACAAATAAATAAATATACTATGCAAAGTTTAGGGAGTGATTTCAAAATTTCAAATCTTTATCTTTAATCTATCCTATTTAAGATAGCTTATACATGTACACACCCTCATATTTCTAGTACTTCTGGCATGCTTAAAGCTCAGAGGTAGGAGTAATGATTAAAGCTAATAGAAATTAAGGTAGCTACATTTGATTCTGCAAACTAGAAACAAGGCTATTGGGCCTATAGCAGTACATACACTACTGGTGTAGTAATGGGCTAGACCAACTACTTTGGATGACAACTTTGAATTATGCATGAAAAGTCACTAAATACTTCATGAACATTGGCCCAAAGATTCTGTTATGGGGCATATGAAGGAAAGAAAAGTACTAATATAACAAAATATTTATTACAGAGCTCTTTATGGTAACAAAATACAACAATAACAAAAACCGGAAAACCAGGGGTAAGGTGGGTGTAATGACAACAAATTATGGATATGATGAAATATTGTTGTATAATGAGGCAGTATAGATACAAATCCAATTAATAAGGCATTCTGTCCTTAAAAACAGAAAGAAGGATCAGAACTCAGTCAAAAGAGCAGTCAAGAAATATGAAGACTGAAAGCAACACAAAACTAAACAGAACCAAATATCATTCTATATGTCATTTAAGCGATAGAATGACAACTACAATATAAATGAAAGTAAATGCTAAGAGATTGCTGTGCTCGTTAATTGCAATGAACAATTTTTGTTCTAGAGAGCGAAGGACGAAGCACCTCAATAGAGAGGTAGGGAAGAATGTGTTTGGAATGCTGTCAGATATGGTGGCTTTCTTGGTGACAAACATAACTATTTTTCTTTGTTACAATGAGTTCAATCAAATTCAAGATAAGAATTTGTCAGGAAATGGCAAGTAACAATATGTTCATAGAAAATTGGAGTAGAGGGTTTTTTAAGGCTCTTTTTGTATTAAAAAAAGAACTAAAAGCCTTTGATAATGTAGTTTTCTTAGAAAGGGTGAGAGCTGATGATAAGGCTTTGGGATCACTTAAATGTACTTTCTGAAAGGAAGAAAAGGACTATATAAACTTCTAATTCTTTGTAGTACTATGATTCTATAAAAACATTGCAGACTTAAAAAACATTCCCCAAAGAGCAATACAGTAGCCTTTGCGCTAAGATTTCTGTTATAATGTTCTTTAACACATCATTGAGACAAAATATAACAATCTTCTTGTTTTAGTAGTGCGTATCTTGATTGCTTAAATTAAGCTTTAATTAAAGCTAATACTTTAGTGGATCACTGTCAGTTGTTGGGAGGTGATGTTGATGATAATGTGATTTCCTATGTATTTTAGGGGAGCATGTAACTAGCACACTTAGCAGATGTATTCCAATTTAAAGATGAGGCAAAGAAGAAGATAAGGGCATGAATGAAAGCAGAAAACATTCAGTGCGATAGGAAGAACTTCATGATCATCAAGGTGAGAAACCCCTGGAACGAGATTTTTATACTAGGCTATGGAGTCTATATTCTTTCCCACAACTTCAAGAAAAAGAAGGAAATTATTGACTTATTTTCATCCTCAGCTCATTCTGTAGACACCCCTTCATCCTTCCAAATACAGCTAAAGCATAAGTCCCTACATGGAGATTATTCCGATTCCCATCCCCACCCCCCAAATGATAGTGATCTCTTTCTGTCTTTCTCTCAAACTACTGTTTATTCAACTAACTTTTTTAGTTTTCATCTGTGTATAGTCTTTTTCTGTATTTTTGCATATGAATAGAAGTATATAAATATATGCATCTATATGTTTGTATTTGTGTATATATATATATATGTATATATATATATATGTATATATATATATATATATACCTATTTACAGAGAGATGCATACACAATTGTCTCCCACATTAAAATATTAACTCCTTGCATGTAAGAATTGCCTCTATCTTTACATTTGCATCACTATTTTCTAACACAATGTCTGTCACAAAATAAGTATTTAAGAAATTCTTGTTGACTAGTTGAAAATATTTATCCCCAAACAAAGCACTTACTGAAGGACCAGTAATCAGAAGAGCCTTAAAATTTTTCTCTTTTTTTTTCTCACTTGATTACCTAAACACTGTTGGGTGTGTTGGTGCAATAATGGAATCAAAGTCTAACATAGTCTGTGATGTCAATAGGAAAAAAAAAGGTATTATTTTCTCTTTTGTTTTGAGTATCTTGATGTTGTGTATTATTATTATTATTTAGATTTTTCTTTTTGGAGGGTGGAATATAGGGCAAATGGAGTTAAGTGACTTGCCCAAGATCACATGGCTAGTTTTGTGTTAAGTATCTGAGGCTGGATTTGGTTGTGTATTTTTTTTAACCCATTAGAATAGAAATTTAAGCAGGGTAAATCTTTTGCCTTTTCTAAATCATTTTCTACTGTAGGATTCCTATTCCTTCTTAGGCCCTCAGCCAATGTTAAATGACGGAAAAATAGTTTATCTCATTAATTTTCGAAAAATTGATAAGTTGCACTAAGTGAAAATGTGAAAGTACTTCAAAGTAAATTTGTATTTTTAAAATGACTTCACATTAATTAAGAAACTAACTTCTAGTTGAAAGCATTGCTCCTTATTATTTGATTCACCAGTATCTACTCAGTACTTTTATATTTTCAGAAACTTAAGGCATGCCAACAACATTTTATTGCTTGAAAATTTCAGTGTCATTTCATTAGCTGTCATTTTTGAAGGAGTTGAAACACAGTCCAAAAGGCAATTGATAGCTATCTCAAAGTCTGTAAGAAATCCTGAGATTGCTGTGAAAATTTCACAAAATTAGTGTAAATGTTGTGCTGCTACTCTGGATGCTATTGCTGATAATGTGTATCGACTACACGACTTCCAATCTGCCCTGATTGCACTTTGCTTATAGCTGTTAACAAAGTGAAAGGAAATGAAACAAGAATAGCATATGTACAAACAACAGAAGCACTGATGTACAAATTGGATTTGTGTCAGAAACAATTTTGAACTTCAAGAATACCAAAAAACATAATCCAAAAGATTTCTATAATTTAGAATATGGTGTCATTGATTTATGCAGGAATGAAAGAAAGTTCAGTTGGATTTAAATTAGAGACACCTACAGAATCATACATAAAATAACAATAAAGAGATACACAGAAGAAACATCTAATTTGACCAATAGCACGGCAGTAACTTCTAAATTGCAACATGTCTTATAACCTATCCATGAAAGTTTATATGCATTTTGTAGAACTTAAACTTATAAAATTTAGCAGCTACATGGCACTGTGTATAGAATGCCAGGCCTAGAGTCAGGAGTTCAAATTTGACCTCAGACACTAAAGAACTGTGATTCTGGACAAGTCACTTAACCCTGTTTGTCTCAGTTTCCTCATCTGCAAAATGGCATGGAGAAGAAATTGCAAATCACTATCTTTGCCCAGAAAACCCCAAATTGGATCACAAAGAATCAGACATGACTGAAATGACTGAACAGTAAACTCATATAGTGAGCACTAAATAATTGCCTTTTGACTGAATGACCATACTTGTACAACTACATATAAGAATTAAGGAAAAACTGCAGTGAAAGCAACACCTTGAATTTGATAATGATCATAAGCATTTCTATTTTAGGACTATTTTGCAGGTATTTTTTTTTACAGTTTTGTTCAAGAAATAAAATTCAGTTCCAGATGGCCATCTGTGCCCTCTTAATATTTAAACATCAAACAATGTAATGTTTGGCTAGTATCTCCCATAAAGTGCTCCTATTTAATATATGACAGAAACTCACTTTTTCCTGTTAGAAGATCCATTTTTATTTTAGGTAAAGGAGAACAGAACAGGGGCTCTTAATCATTCTGCATCCTATAAACCCCTTCAGATAATACATAAGATTACAGAAACCAATGATATCGAGATAGGTTTTTCAAAACATTTAAAAATATGTGTTCATTGATCCCAGTTTGGGAATCCCTGAACTAGTAAAAATTGTCATAGGGACCAGAACTGATACGTATAGTGAATTGTTGGAAAAGGAACTTCCCTCTGCCAATACAGGTATCAGCTCTGCAACTTGTTTTAGGACCAACACATTAAACTTTTCTTTTTCCAGAGAAGATTGAATAGGAATATTCAAATAATTGTTGGGGATGTTCTTAAATTGTTTCCATGCTGCTGATGTCACATATGTATAAAAGCACTGTAAAATTTTATTAAACCACCTTATACTTATTCCCTTATTTGAATCCTTACCAGTGGATAGGACATCATTGATTACCCTTTTTTCTTTTTGCATTTTTCTCTTTCCACCTTTTAATCTTCTCTTTCCTCCTGGTTAAAGAATAAATTGATAACCATGACTCAGTTATCGACCTATTAACACTTTTCAGTGGACTGGAAAAATTATCATTTGTGTCTTATAGTTTCCTCAATAGCAGTCAAATGCCAAGGATGACTGCTGGCCTTACTTTCTAAGGAGAGGACAGGCCTTGAGAAAATTCTTTAGAGTCTGATTAAATAGAACAATATGAATAGGAACTATCAGTAGTAAATAAATAAGAACCAAAAAAGCCATTTAAAGCTTATATAAGCAGAAAAGGAATAAATAGAATATTCACTATTTTATAGAAAGGGAAACCATTTAAGAAACAACTGGTAAATACACTTTTTAAATTTAATCCTCAGTAAAAAAAAAGGCAGTCATAAATGACAAATTTGGAACTACTAAATTATTAAAAACAAGGAAAAAAACCTTACTTCTCTGAATTTATAGAGGAGATCAGAGCATAAGTAATTTCTTCTTTGGGAATCTTTCTTGTCTCCTGAATGAGATAAAGTTCAAATTATTTATTTAGTGACGCAAGTCACTTGAAAGAATTCACTGTAGTCAGAACTCACAAGACAGAGAGAGCTGAATTTCAGTATAATTTTAGCTTAGTCTATTCCTAGATAGAGATTAGCAGATCACAGAGTCAGGGCTCTAAGGAATCCTAGAAATCATCCAGTCCATTTCTATCAATTTATAGACAATGAAATTGAGGCCCAGAGATGTTTAGTCTTCCTTTGATCATACAGCAATAAAAAAAGACATACTGTATCACAGTTTTTATTTTCCCCATTAAATCATGCTGATGTTTAAAGTTAGTGAAAGTATAATGTTTATTTCCACCCTTGTATTTTCCAGAAATTGTATTTGTCTTGAAAACTGGGCAGGAATCTTTCCTCAAAATTTTCAGCTAAAAATCTTATGTATCCATTCTTTATGGACCATTAATCTCTGTTTCTAGAACATATCAATACAGGAAAAAGAAATAAAAATGAGATTTTAAAAAAATTTTTGGTCTGAGAACTAAGGGATTCCTCAAGACTTTTTTCTACATGCATGTTGAAATGGATATTTAATAGAAAATCTAAATTTGTACCATATAATTGGGTACTACTGCAGATTTACCTCATATTGTGTTTCTAAATGCTAACGTGGTTAAAGAAATTCTAGTATAGACACAATAAGCATGAACATTTTAAAAATCATAATCTCTTAAAGTCATCCATATTTAGAATTGGACTAGGAGTGCTGTATTTTTTTGTCATGTGGCTTTACTGTAACACTTGAGCAGATTCCAAGGACAAGTTTATATTACTTGAAACTACAGTTCGGTTGTAGTCTAATGTTGGAAGATTTTTTAGGCCATGACTTTTAGCCAGAGAGTCTTCCTAAGACTTTAATATCCTATCTCTATTTCTTTTTATTTAGTTGCTTTGAATATTGCAACTATTTTATATATAAAAATATATAAAAAGCCCTATAATTTATCAATATTCCTTCAGTTTGGCGATGATTGATAGCTCAAGTATGAAATCTAGGCATGTTTTAACTTGCTAATCATGTATATAAGAAAAACCCTCGAGCAATAAGTAGACCTCTTTGGGAGTTTTGTCAAATCTGGGGATTTTTTCTACTTTAACTAGGAGTCTCGCCCTTACCTTCTTTCATCTTGAGTTACTTATATATTTGTATGTTCTTCATAATTATTTCTGAGAACCCATTATTACAAAATTCATACATCCTTTATTGGACTTCTTATTTCAATGTCAGAAAGTAAAAAGAAGCCTGAAGGGCATATTAGACTGTCTTTGCCAAATATCCTTTCCAAGAAACAAATACCGTGGCTCAATCTCAGTGTAAATATAACCAGTTGGTACAGATTTGATCTTGTTTAGATGTGATAAACATATGGAAGTCATTCTACAGTGATACCACTGCCAGAAAATGGGAAGAGGCTTTATTGCATAAATCCAAGAAAAACCCTCCCTGTCTTAATAGATCTATACCTTGTCTGAGGACTCTAGTATATCACAACACTAAATGGTTTGGCTACATTTCAAATACTGACAGTGAAAAAGCACAAATTTAGTTTACCCTAAGGATTTTGAATAACTTGCAACTGGTTAACCATTTATTTCACATCAGTACATGGGGGGATATTGGCTTGTTTGGGTCTTTATAAAATTTAGGGAATTTCCCTTATCTTCACATTCCATAAATAGAATTAGCCAATCATCTAATAAGCATTAAGTGTTGTATGCCAGACACTGTGCTAGGCTCTGAGGATGCCAAAGGAAAAATGAAGCATTGTCTGTCCTCACTAAGCTTATCCTCCAGTAAAGTTTTATTCAAATAAATATTCTTTCTGTATCTATAGCTCTCAACTTTTTATTGTGTATATGTACTGAAACTTGGCATAAATCCCGTTTGTGTAATTCTCAAAGAAAACTGGAATTTTATAAAATGAGATCACCATGACACAGCATAGAATATTTTTTTAAAAGTCAGTATATAGACTAAGTGCAGTGCCAAGTACTCAGTCAGTGAAGATATTCTTTATCTTAGACAAGTGAGTTCAAATCATATGAGCATCATATTTATGAAAAATTCATATAGCAAAAATTTTGGTTGCTTAATTTAGGTGAATTTATGCAGCAATGAAGTTATAAGGTGGGATTCTTTTTTAATGATTAAGAAAGTTGTTTAGAAGAAAAAATATACTTTATTAGATTGTATGAGTATTATATTCTAGAATATAACATTCAGAATATTACAATGTTGTAAAGATATTCAGAACTATGTTAATCTCCTCTTGCTTCTTCCAAATTACACCAATATCTATCCAATCTAATTATCCCATACCTTTTCCCACCTTGTTTGCTTGGATGGTTTCCTTGGCCTGTCTATTGAGATATTACCCCTCTTTCAAGAGTCAGTTTAGATTGCCTATTGCTCATCTTCCAAGAACTCTTCAGACTGTCTCCAATTTTGAAAAATATACATATATACATAGATGTGTGCATATATATCTATATATCTATATCTATATAGTTTAACACACATGTATATATATATATATATATATATATATATATATATATCTTCCATTTTTAGAAAACCTGGAAGTTTGTACTACAACTTTCCAATACCTCTTTCACTTCCCACAGATTTTCAAAGATCACTGACTTTGGCTCAGCAATTAGATCCACCAATTTTATGTTCATTCTCCCACCCCTAACCCCGCCTTCCAGCATCTGAAGGCTCAGTTCATCTTGACTTGGTGATTTGAACCAACTGAGGGAATGCTAAGTGCTTTTAAATCATCTGCTTATTTAACCAGAGGATCAATTCTCAATTAACCATTTTATACAAGTCCTTTTTGTTTTTTTCTTTCTGAAGAACTTTCTCCTTTGAAGACAAAAAATGGCCAAAATAAGAGTTGAACAGATCTCAAGTTTATGTGCTGTCTCTTATTACTTTGTCATCAATTTATTATCATCACATCATCTACTCTGAACAGTGGAACAATTAAAAAGAACTTCTAAAATGTTGCTTTATAATGTTAAAATATTTAAAAAATTGCCTTGCTCAACATGTTTCTTTAGAAGACCATTTCTTGCTTTTATATTCTTCCTTCAATATCTATATTTGCTTCAATTTCCTATAATTTGCTTCAGTTTCTTTTAAAAGTCTGAATTGGTTCCTCCCCCATTTGTTCCATTTGAAAAAAGAATCCTCCAACTTTTGTGAATTTCTTGTCTTTATGATTTCATAATTTTATTCTTGCGGATGTCTTATGTTTCCTGGCCTGACTTCCTTAACTATATTTCATCTGAACTCTGATATATGTTGCCTATGAATATAAAGTTCATGTGAGAATGCCTCTGGCTTTCATCTCTCTGTCTTTTTAAAAACTAAGATACAATGGTTTCTTTTTATAGGGGTTCTTTTCATTTCTGCATTAGTGACCATCTTTATTAATGGGGAAAAGATCCAGAAGAGAGGTCCTCTTCACTGATTCCTTTATCTTTCAATTAGTGAAATAAACATTAATACAAATGAAAAAAATGTTATTTTCTCCTCTACTTTTGACATAGAAAGAACCCCACCAAATGGATTAATAAAAACCATCCATTACTACTGTATAACACTTCTGTGCCCAGACTTCTTTGTATTCTTGTTTTCTTTTTAACAATTTCTTTTTTCTCTCTTGAAAGACAGTAACATATTTTGATGACAATAGTACTTCTATTTTTGCCTACATTTATCTGTATCTAAACATTTTCTTTTAGTTTTCCACCTTTGGTTCCTGGAATACTTCATATATAATATTAATCTACCCTTTTCTCTAATATATGGATAGATTGTGATTGATTTGTAATCTCCAATGTATTAATATTGTAAAACTAAAGATGTAAGACCAACCATAATAAAAAGTTAAATTTATGTATAAAATTCTTTAAATACTTTATGAACATCATATCTTGCATTAAAAACAAGTTAAGTAAAAATATATATTTAACCAGTGGGAATTTCTACAATTAAAACCTCCCATATTATACTAAATTAAGAACTACTCATAATAAATATTAATTTTCTAGACATCTTAGGCAGAATGAAATACTGTTGATAGATATAACAAAACCTCAAATGCAAAATTAACCGAATTTAAAGATTATGACAATGGCAAGGGACAGATGGAGATATTAATTCTATAGCTCAGACTCCATTGATAAAATTTCATTTTAATCATATCAATGAAATTATAGGGTCTAATGTATGTTGATATAGAGATGGCATTCCATTGCTGACCATTAGTATATTTAGCACAATTTACTTGTCTTAGAGAAAAGAAATATCACAGTATAATCAAGACTCATTCAGTAATTTAAAAATTATTAAAATTTTATTAAAGAAGTAAAATGGCTTTGAAACAAGAAGGGAGAAAAGTTCAATTATCTTCTAATCATAGGTACTATATTACACAGTGCTGAAAGAACAACCCTTCATGCTCTTATTCAAAGTAATATTGAAATAAGAGAATTCAGAATAAAGTGACAAAGCAAAGGTATATTAATGGATGGGTAACTATTTCTGGAATTGGGCATGATATTAAAAAGTAAAGATGAGACAGTCTACGAAGGCAATAGCATGATGTATTTGTTTATTTAAAATGACTTTGCTACAGAAAGAATACATAGATATGAGCTGTGACAGTAGTTACTAAATCCAACATAACTACAACTCTGTCCCATGTGGCATTCATAATTTTTCCCTTAACCTTCTTGCCTGGGTAGGAGAACTTACAGTTCTGTCAGAGAGTCTGTTGTATATCATTTTAGCTGCAGTCTCTCTCCAAGATCTTAGTGCATTCTGGAATATGTCCTGAGAACTGGCTATTGATAGACATAAATGTGACAGGGAGGCTGCGACCTCTGAAAGATACATGTTCTTAATTTATCTTCTCTTCTCTGATACCTAGTTCCCAACCAATTTCTGTTACTGAATTGCCTTTCTTGCACTGTGTTTTATTCTAAGACTATTTGTTTTGAATAGTGGCTTAATCTGGTTAAATATACATGCCATTAGTTTGTTTTCCTGGAAGCGGATCTTCAAGAGTGTTAGGTATTTCCATTGGGTCTCAACTCTATGACTTTGGGCACCCTTAGTATCCTTTTGTGTGTTGCCCTAGTAAATTACTTGATCTCCAGGACAATGTCAAAATAGTAACTACTATTAGCAAGGATATGATGAAACATTACATAGAAATGTCTGAGATTAAAATTGAGAAGGTGAAATCAAGAACCATATAATCGCTTATATTTGGTCTTTCTATAAATAATAATGTGAAAAAAGTGAAGCTTTTGCAAGAAGTGATAACATTAGTGAATTAGAACAAAAAGGGATTGTTTTTTTCCTTCCTCCTTTCCTTCCTTCCTTCCTTCCTTCCTTCCTTCCTTCCTTCCTTCCTTCCTTCCTCCCTTCCTTCCTTCCTTCCTTCCTTCCTGCCTGCCTGCCTCCCTGCCTCCCTGCCTCCCTGCCTTCCTGCCTTCCTGCCTTC
>CM053601.1:97291520-97305979 GCA_028646575.1 Pseudocheirus occidentalis | reverse complement strand
TTTAAGCATGATGCAGTTAAATTAATTTTGATACCTGCAATTTCCACAAAATCTGAAAGCAAGTATTTTCCAATTCACTTACAGCTTCAGGATGAGATTTGTATGGCTTCAGCTTCTTCAACAGGTACTCTTTTTTTTGTTTGCTTGTTTGTTTTTGTTTTTCTTTGTCATATCTTGCAGTTATCCTTAACACATCCTTTAGTAGTCATTAGGAGACACGTTACTCTCTCTAGGTACTAGATGAAGGTGAGTATAAGGAAAATTAACTAGTTTGGACTTAAGGATGTTTTCTCTATGGCTCTGGAGATACAACTTTTCTCTGGATAATTCTAATGATTGTGACTCAACCATGAGGAGGAATTTGATGTTATCTTTGGGCATTGGCAAAAACTATTTTCTTGAAGGTACATTTCATAGAGAGAGTATATGATTTAAACAGAATTCTGAGAATTTCATAGGATCATAGACCACAGAAATAAAGCAGTGGCATACTTTAGAGTCAAAGACTTTTTTTAATGGAGGAAGAAGCTGCAACCCATAGAAGTTGTGACTAGTCCAAGATCATAGGTCATAGCAATAGTAACTGGCAGAACTGTTTGCTGATCTTAAAAATAAAACACATTTTTTTAAATGGACATGAAAACAGTTTCCATATACCTAGTATCCAATATTTGAAATATTACTCATATCCACATTTCAGTATATGTAATCTACTGAATATATATGTAATATATAGCATATAAAATAATATACATATACATGTGCTTAATAATAAAATGTAGATTTGAATGATTTGACTAAGTTACTTTAACATCAATCAAGGCATAAAACAACAAGATTTAAGGTTAACATAGTTGTTTGTCAGTGACATAAATGACTTAGGCTTGAGAAGTGAAGTTGGAAAAGCATTTCCCCATTTTATAGAGTTTCATTCTACTTCGCCCCAAAGGGAAGAATCAGGAGCAATATATATAAATTGAAAATAGGTTAATGAAGTTTTGGTTATCAGAAAAAAATTATGTGATTAGAGCTTTCCAAAAGAGCATGGGGGAGCAATTTCCTTCTCTTTGGGTATCTTTAAGCAGTGGTCACCTACTTATTATATTATAAGGGAACTTATTTTTATGAGGAATTTTACAACTTCACATTCTTTGATTCTTGATTTATACTCTTAGAAATTTGCTAATATGCAGAAAGCAGTATGGTATAATCAATCAAATTCTGGATGTAGAGATATAAAATTACAGGATTTTGTTCTACCACATGCATGGAAATATCAGCAAATGACTAAATTTCCTTGAGCCAGTGTATTTATGTTGGTGTATTGGTACCTATGCTACTTTCTTCACACAAACAACTGACCAGATACTTAGGAAAGCTCTTTAAAAGTTATAAAGTGTTACATATGTATAAAGTATTATTATTGTTATAATGTACCAACAACAAAGTATTAATGGTAATAGTTGAATACTATTTAACAGAATTTTTATTGTAAGAAACATAACATTTTAAACTAAAGAATTGGCTTCCTAATTGTGAAATTTTAACATCAGGGAAGTACATATTCCTCTTGTCCCTGAAATCACAGTGCAAGGTATCTCCCTACTCTTAGTAGCCATATGTCTATGCCATACCTTAGCTGTTCACATTTGTAAATTTTAAGTAGAGATTCATCCTGAAGCTGTAAGTGAATTGAAAAATACAGGTAAGATTAATGATTTCATCTATGTAGGGGACTCCATGTCTGTAAAATCTATCCACTAAGTCGGTGGGAGTTGTTTGAGGTACAAAAATGTTAAGAGATTCAAACAGAATCCAGAGAAAAAGAAAGAATTTGAACTGAAATCGTCCTGATTTAATCTACTACACCATGCTGCCACTAAAATGGAAAGTATTCAAGAATATTTTAATCAAAACAAATCACTGACTCAGATCATAAGTTATACCAATGTTATAATTGCTTAGAGCAATACATTCAAGGAATTCCATTTACTTTTAACAATATGATAGGTTTTGTTTTCTTTTCAGCAATTTCCTTTCCACTAGGAAATAGGAAGAGAAAATTAATTTTTCATCTTGAAGCAAAAACAATCACCCTCATAAGACTTCAGCCCAAAGCAAAGAAGGCAGCAATGGATCCATTGGGGAAAAAATACTTATTTCTCCCCAGATATTATACATAAAAAGATATATCACATAATAACATGTTTTACGCTAAAAATGTTTTTATTTAAAAATGAAATGCTAATGATAAACGGTGTCCACAGTGGATTTAAAACTTATGTAAGGTTAATGTGGTTAATAAAGAAATGTGAATTTAAAGAATAAGGCATTAAGTTAATTTTATTTTTGTCTAATAAAAACACTATGGCTTGCTAGGTGGTACAGTACCAAAGGATATGGGAGAGGTCTAGTTCACTAAAAAGCAACATAAGAGACAAACTAAAAATTTTTTCTTCTTCATTAGCACATTTAAAAAAATTTAAATTTTTTTTTTTGCTTTTTGGAGGGCAGTAGGGGTTAACTGACTTGCCCAAGGTCACACAGCTACTTATTTGTGTTAAGTGTCTGAGGCCGGATTTGAACTCAGGTACTCCTAACTCCAGGGCCAGTGCTCTATTCACTGTGCCACCTAGCTGCCCCCAGCATAACATTTTAATAATTAAATTTAATCTAATGATTATTAAGTTCTTCTAGATACAACGTGTTCTGTGAGACTAGAGATTAAGAGAAAACAGACCCAGCTCCTAAGGAACTTATATTCTATTTTTGGATCCCCAGCTATATAAATGAATATTAAGTTAATTTCAAGAGGGTAGTAAGAGAGTATTACTGAGAGAGAAGGGAAAGTATTCACATAGAAAGTGGTACCTGAGATGTGCTATGAAAGAAACTAAGGACACATTAATATATGTAATGTATGAATAAAAATCAAGCAAACACTTAGTCATACAGAATTTTTATTGGACAGCAAGGTGATTCAATCACTTAAGTGCTGGACCTGGGGACCAGAAGATCTTAGTCCAAATCTTACCTAAGAGACGTATTAGCTGTGTAACTCTGAGCAAGTCATTTAATGTATTTATCTCAGTTTCCTCATTTGTAAAATGGAGATAATAATAGCACGTATCAAGATTTTTGTGAGGATTAAATTGAATAATATTTGTAAAATAGCAAAGTGTCTGGCACATAATAAATATTATATAAATGCTACATATAATTCTGTTCTTATTTAAGAGCTTCACAGGCATTGTATTGTGTGCTGGGAAATACAAAGAAACTCCCAAAATGAAATTTTTCCACAAGGTGCTTACTGCATACTAGCAGAAACAAAAAAATACTTATTTTTGTTGTTCAGTCATTTCAGACTCTTTGCAGCCCCATTTTGCAATTTTCTTGGCAAAGATACTGGAGTCATTTGCCATTTCCTTCTCCAGCTCATTTTACAGATGAGGAACTGAGGTAAACAGGGTTAGGTGATTTACATAGTGACACAACTAGTAAGTGTCTGAGACCAAATTTGAACTCAGAAAGATGAATATTTAGCACTTAGTAATCAATGAAGCTTCTGTTAAAGAAACAGAAGGTATGAATCCCTCTTGCTGACAAAACAGGAAGGGCTTGGCTAAAACAGGAAGCTAATGCTGTGTGTATATGAGGAAAGACCCTGGCTGGGAAAGACAGATCTTCTTGGAGCAAGCCCCATGGAGGCAGAAGCCATCAGGAGCCTTAAGAGGAAAGCCTCCCCCTTCTTCTGCTGTCCCCAACCCCAGGGCTGGAGAGAATAATTTTTATTTGGAGAACCTGGATGAAGTGATTTTAATTCTGTGAACCAGCTGAAACTTCTGCTGAGTCCAAGGGCCAGCTGAAGGTGCTGAGGATTTCTGAGGGCCAGTTGGAACTGCGAAGGGACTGAAGAAGCATGACTGTGATGCTGGTACTTTGCATGAACCTGTTGGTGCCTTTATTAAGCCTTGTCTTCCCAGAAACAGAGACTGTGAAGAATTTGAGATTGACTGGACACTGTGAGCTCCAATGTGAAGGAGGAACTGCACAGAGAGCTGGAGAGGGAGCTGGGAGGTGTGTGCTTTTGAACCCAGGCAACAGTTTGATGAGTGCAGGTAGGATCTGGGACCATGGAAGGGGATCCAGGGAATCTGAAAGACTACCTCGAGTCAAGCTGAAAGAAGAATTTACTTGGATACTGTGTACTGAATAAGAAACTCCTAGTGACCTAGGGGTGAAGGATTTCTGTATTTTCTGATGATTTGAATAGTAAATGATGGAGGATGATTGAATGATTGATTGACTGAATGATTGCACTAAGTGAATGATGTCTGAATAAGTAATTGATTTGTAATTTAGTATGCCCCATGACTGGAGAACTTTGACTATTGTACTTAGTGTACCTTAAGGAGACAAACCTCCTTAAGGATGATTGAATGATTGAGATGATTAAATGATTGAGTTACTAAATGACTATTCTTTGTTCAAAACTGTGACGACTGTTGTGGAAATCATATGGCCATTTTCTGTGATAAGTTATTGTGAATGCTGCATTTTGATTTTCTGTGGTAAGTTGTAATGTTGTGAATGCTGTACCTTGATTTACTGTGAATGTTTCACTCTGATTTGTTATGGAATAGAGTGTTCACTATACTGTGTAATCAGAACCTTAAAAGCTGTTCACAGTAGCATTCTTCTGGATGTCTGCTCATGTTTGGCTTTACACCGACTCCAGGTCCAATGTTCTATCTGTTGTGCTATCTAGTTGACCCATGTAAGACATATACAAAAATATGTGCAATATAAATAAAGCACGATTTAATTAGGGAAGGGGGACACTAGCAACTAGGTTGATCAGAAAAAAATCTCACATAAGAGTGGTGAGTTTTAGGTTGAGTTTTGAAAGAAGCTAGAATTTCTAAAATTTGTTCATTCCAGATAAGTAAAACATTTAAAAAGGTAAAAATAGAATGTGGAAGCTTGTGTATGTAAGGGAGAGCAAGTAGGGAAGTTTGTCTTGAGTATAAACAGTGGGAAGGTGATGATGATTAAATATAAATTTAGCAAGGCTGGTGGAGTGAGATGGTCAAAGGCTTTCAATAAAAAATAGGGGAGTTTTGTATCAGCAACCACCTTAGCATACCCAGTGTGGCTGCTAGCACAGGTTCTTAGATCTGCTTTTCTAAAGGAAAGCAACTCAAAATGGGTTAACAATCTTACTTTAATCAATAAGACATATATCATTTACTTAGTTCAGGGGGAAAAGTCAACACCCAAAACTTCAGAGAATACAAACAGAAATACAAGCAGAAGTTACAAGCAGAAGTTGCAAGCAAAGAAACAGATCAGTAGGTGGGCTTCTAGCCTTCTGACCATTACATCCATACCTATTTAGTTACCAGAGAAGGAAGCATTAACATCTGGGTTTTCAAAGCCTGGGGGCTCAACAGTTGCCCAGAGTCTCATCTGGCCAAATCACACAACTCTTTCCAAAGTGAGCCCCAAACAAAACCTCACATCAGGGTATATATAGCCTTCTCCTGGATCAGAGAATGTCACAACCCTCTTGACCCACTCCCCAATCACAAAGTAATAAGGTGTGGGCATTCCTGAAAACAAACCCCCTGCCACAGGCTCCATGAGACCACATTCAGCTTATTAGAGGACAGAGTATATTTTCAAATCAGAGAAGGTTCTCAGAGTCACTTAAGCCTATCAAGGGGCTTAAGGATAGGGAAAATTTTCAGATTCCCATAACAAGTTTAAATTATACTCTATAAGGAATTGTGAGCCACAGAATCTTCATTGGAGAAAGTTAGACCTGGATTTCAAGAACATTACTTTAAGAAAAAGTTACATTGGCCTGTATGATTCATATAAGTGGGTTGGGGATTCAGAAATGTTTTCCTAGAACCAGTACCTGAAGTGACCCCAAAATGCCAATTTGATTTTTTTTCCCTAACAAATTGACATGACAGTTAAAAGTATTGCATAGTTAATGAAGTATCCACTAAGGATCTCTGATTTCACTAGTGTCAGGAACTCCTTAATAGATAAATTTGAGGCAATTTGCTAAGGTATACACAAGTTAATAACTGTTAGAGAGAAGAACTGGGTCTTTTTAAGTCCAAGTGAGGCACTCTTTCCTTATGGTAGGTTACCTCCCAATACTACAAATTGTTTATTTGTTTCTCTCATATGGAGAAGTCATAGAGATGAGAATAACAAGAGGACCATGAATTAATGTTCCCCAGGATAACTTCCTTCCTGATCTTGCAGTCTATTCTGACAGTTCAATATCATGCATTGGCCAAATTGTCTTCTCATCAAAGGACCTTCTTTTCTTATTGAGAAATAAGGCATACTTTACAAGTAGCAATAAATAATGCATACACTGAAGTGTATGTTTACAGATAAGAACATCATTACAAACTGTGGAGTTGTCTCTTTATAGAAGCTTAACCATAGTTCGCCATTTTGAAAATAGGAAGAGTGGACTGATAGTTACCCTACTGGAAAGAGAGCATTAGTGACATTTTCAATATACATTAATGTGAACATTTTATCACTGCTATCAAACAGCTCTTGCCGGTCTTCCATTAGAATGTACAGATGGTAAATGAACTACAGAGAAATTTTATAAGGGTTCATTCATTTAAACAGAAATGCATTGGATCTTTTAAGAAGTGAAATAAAAAAAATGAGACAAGGGGGGAAAGTTCTACCCTCAGTGGAATTTTCTTTGTTGTACAAAACTCATGCTATAATGTAAACCTAAAATAACTTGCAAATTTCTAGATCTGATTATTCAGTCACCTTTAAACCACTATTGAATGATTTGGAAATGAAGGTGGATTGAAGGTTATGGCATCTGTCACAGGAAATACAAATTTCCATATGGTCTTAATAGAGTCCCAAATTTGACCTTTAAACTTTGATTTCAAATGACAGTCAATCAACCCCTTCTTGACTATTAAGTGATGAAGGTCAGAGTATAAATTATCGAAGACAATAGACAGTTCCCTTGATTTTATATTAGAACTATATTATTAAAAGATAACTGAAATGCAGTTTGTAATAAAAAACAAACAGGTTATGTTTTCCAGTAGGAAACATTAGAACAATGTGCCATTTCTCCTGTTCCCTGTAGATGATGGGACAAAGTCAGTTATCAAGAAGGGTGACGACTACTACTAGCACTTAAGTTATAATTGCCATTACCATCACTACCAAGAACACTCATCTGTAAACAGACAGTTTTGAACTAAAAATTTCTCATGATTTTGTCACCAACTGAATTTCTCAACTGAGGCTTGCTAACAAGTAATCAAAATGTCAAGAATGTAACATGTGGTATCCAGACAATGAAATATTTCTTTGATGGGGATGAGAAGGAAAAGGGATCAGTAACGATGCCTGGGGAGCAATATTATAGGACATGCCAGAAAGTGAGTGAATAAAACTTTCTAAGAGCCATGGAGCAACGTTGCCTTGTTCCTGTGGAGGTGATGGCTTGTGGAAATGTGACTGGCAAATTCTTCCACTGTTAGGGCAAATCAAACTGTTGGGATTTTTTTCCTGATATTAACCTTACACTTCGTGCTGCTAAGTGTCCAGCACTGAACATGATCAGAGATGTGAATAAGAAATGACCAGGCCATGTGGGTAGTACAAGGAAGAACCATGAATTCTTTTTATCAATGCTTAGAACAAAGATTTTAAGGATTCAAAAGACAAAGATTCAAGCATTCTTATCTTAATCATATCCTGGAATATTATTGCTAATTGAATAGTCTGCCGTACCTTGGAAGTGGCTTGAATAAGGCAAGGCTTGTTGTCAAGGACCCAGGAAGTCATGGGGAAGGTCAGTTGTCTCTTATCAAAATGTATCTAGAGGACACAGGATGTTCCCTGAGAGCAGTCCACAATCTCAAAGACATCTGCATAGAAACTGATCCCCCAGAATCAAGTATTTTGATTTACAATAGTCTTTAGTCTGTTGTACCTTGGAAATAGCATAATATGATAAAGATCATATCCTTTTTTCTGCATAAAGTTTTGGGGCAAAGATTTTGATGTGAGGATATCATACAAAAGTCCTTTTAAATGTACCCCTGAGGTTCTTTCCAGGGAGCCAGCCTTTGCAAGAAGAATTAGGGCACATTATTAAGGTCTCTATCTGAGTCCTGGATCAGGCCTTTTTGGATCCCCACATTTCCCCCTTTTTAAGGAGGAGCTTAAAGGCATGTACTTCAGTGCCTAAAGTTTTAATATTTCACGTCATAATTCATAAAATGCAAGGTCCAAATGTGCAGCAGACTATTACAATGATTAATATAGGAAGTAGATGTATAGAGATTTTTTATGTGTATCAATAATTCTTCTTGTAACTCCTTCTAGTTCAATCCCAGGGATCTCACTGTTCACTATCTTAATAATTTGATTGAAAGTTTTTTTTTTAATTTCCAAGGTGATATTGAAATTATGCCAAACTTTCTATAAGCTGGCTCCGATCCTGTCCCATGTGGTACTGTGATGAGAGGAATTATATAAGCTAAAGGTGACACAAATATATGCATATTTATAATCACATCAAAGTAAGAATTGAGGTTTTAAAAATACTTTTAACTCATTACTCTTATACAAAAGATCCTTATCTATATCATGCTGTGTCTTAAAGACTACAGAAACATTTTTTGATAATACATAAACCTATTGTATAGTTTGGATTGCACACACAGCAGTTGAAACAATATTAGGGCAGTGAACTTAGTAACCAAAAATCTGATGAACCTTTTTCCCCTTTTTAAAGACATCAGACATTTGATGTAATGCATATAATTTTAAAGTCTGATACCAAGCATAACTGAAATTAGTTGGAAAAAGGCAAAATAAAGATACTAGATATACACTGAGCAAAAGTAAAATCAATGCAATTAACAGTTCATACATAGATAGATGTATTCATAATTACATTGGAAAAGGAGTCTGACCTTAAGTGTTTCCAACACATGGAGTTTATGACAAATTGATAGTATGTTTTATCCAAAGAATCTTGGGTTTTCAAAGCCAAAGTAACATTCTTTGCCAGTTCATTCACAAATTAAATTAAGCAGTTTGTGTCCCACTTAGCAGAGAAATAGAAGACACAGTTGCTGACATTAAAAGGGAGGCAATCAGTGCTTTGATTTAAAAAGTCCAAAAATCAGGTCTTATTAGAAAATCAAATATTTCTTGAAGTGCAGGCTATTCTGAAGTCTATGATGTTTTATTAGAAGACTGTCATCCTGTGAAGAGGTGGGTTACCAAATCATTTCCTCTTGGGTTGTTCTCATGAGGACAGCTCTTCTCTTTTCTGCATCTGTGAGTTGATTTGTGGAACACACCAGGATGGCATCTAGAAATATAAGCAAAACCTCTCCTCTACATAATTAAGGGGCAGGTCTTTCCCATTACTTTATTTGAGAATATGTACTTTTTCAAATTGTTATTCTGGTGGTGTATACTCATTTTTAATGACTATTGTAATATTTAGGTCCAAAGCCAAAACTCCATTTTAGTTTTTGTAAATAGGTTTCACAGAAAGATTGAAATGATTTGCCAATGTAGGCAGGAGCATTATCAGTTTTTATTTCTTTAAGGGCACCTAAGAAATGCAGAACAATGGAAATGGATTGAAAAACAATTCTTTTCCTTACTGAATTATAGCTACAGGTGTAATCATATAAAACTGAAGGACAATAATTATGCTCTGTCCAAATAATGTACTCTTATTAAATTAAATGAATGGGAGGTTTCACAGGTACAAATAAACAGAAAATGAATAAAATGTTAAAAAAAATTTTGAAAGGAAATGACTTTTGCCTTTTCATTTCTGAGAGATGTTACAGGAAGAGGACTCTCCATTATTTAAAAACATGATTACATAGTATCTTATATCAGGGAAAAATATCTATCTATAAAAGTTCAATTCTTGAATAAATGGCAACAATAAAAATTAAATTAGAGGTTTCTAGTAATACACTGAAAGTCATCTTTCCCATTTCTCCTTCACCTGAAATAGGTATGTAAGTCATTTATGATAAATTGTTAACCGTCAGCATAAAAAGAACTACTATGCTGACATACGATTTGAAAAATTAAAGGTTTAGATTCAAGAAAACTAAGCTTTCTTGTTCAAACTGCTTAGTTCACAAATTTTTAAACTGCTTAATATTACTTATCACACTCTGAACTTTACTACATGCCAGTTCTCATGAATGTAAATATTTGGTAGTAGATATTCTCAATTCTTATTTTGCTTTAAACAGCAAAGATTATCCTGCCTTCAATGTTACCAAAACAAAAATTGTATGAGAAAAAAAGTGTTGGCTTGTCACATGTATATAAGTTTCTAAAGATGGGATAAGAAGTGACATCCATTTTCCAGAATCTATTTAGGTTTTAAACTTGTAAGATAAGTAGAGATAACTATTTATTTTAGTGGCCTGTTCATGAGTAAATGTGAAATTACTTATTAACATGCTTGCATTTTGAATGCAGAGATAAAGGAAGAAGTATTGGGCAAGCTTTGTATTTTTTTGTTAATTTATTAGTTATTTTGTTAATTTATCAGCCACAGTGTTGCCCTGTTGAATGGGCCCTGGCAGAGATGCATGATAGCAAATGTAAGAAATCCAAACAAGTCCTTCTCCACTTCTAACCACTTGTTACAACTGGAAATCCTAGTGTTCATAGTTTCAAAGTACTCTCTGTAAAACATTAAGGGATTGAGGCTGTATTTTTTTTAGAAAACATGAAGTAGCAAACATTTCATTCTTTTTGGATAGATGAAAAGAGGAGTAGAAATAACTCTTAATGTCAGGCGATAAATAATAAGTAGCTATATATTTCACTGTGTCATCAATGAAAGCATTATCTGCTTGCACAGGAGTAGAAAAAAGATATTTTTGAGGTATTATCCATTCCTGATTGGAAATGAATGGTAAGACAGGATATTTGCTAGTATTATCAATTGATCCTTAATATATAGTCAATAAGATCTGTTGGGAAGGGTCTGCCTTAATCAGCATTTCAATTTGGGCTTTAGTATAAGGCTGATGAGTTCCAGAGGGAACCCAGAATGGTGATCACAGGTTGACTAGCTTTGTACATAATAAAGGCTACTAATGGGAGTAAGAACAATGGTTTTTTCTACCCTATAGACTTGGCACTGCTGAATGGCATTTTAAATAATTTTTAGTTCTTCTGCTTCTTTTGTTAAAGTACAAGCAAAATGGAGGTTTGGATCGCCCCTTATGGTATTATAAGTGAGTTGATATTATCCAATTCTTCAAATAAGGTCTGACCCAATTGGATATCTTGGATGTCTCCAAGTAGTTTTTTAAAGTCATTTAAAGTTTTCAAATTCACTCTTCTAATTTTTATTTTTTGAGGCCCAATGATTTTGTTTCTCACTATATGTCCTAAGTAATTGTATGGAGATTACAACTAAATTTTATCAGGGGCTATGATCCATTTTGAGATAAACTGAGTGGTTTGAAGCATTTATTGTAAAACCAGTTCTGAAGGATATTCACAAAAGATGTCATTCATATGCACATGGATATTGATCTCTTATAGTATTAATGCCCGAGCAACAAATTTCTGGCACATTGTTGGGATGCTTTTCATCCCTTGTGATGGAAGGGAAAAAGCAAAAATCCTGACAAATCATCTTTATGTAATGGCCTTCTGGGGTTAGGTATAACAATTCTATTTGTTTTTCTACATATTAAAACTTTGCATACCTGAAAACAGTTATGATCTCCCTGTTAGTCCTTTTATTTATAAGCCGAACATTTCAAATTTTTCCAAATAATTCCTAATATATATTTTTCTACTCACTTTCTCATAGCTTTGTCCCATGGAAGCTAGAAGTAGAATGAGTAAGACAGAGAACAAACAAAAATTAATGATACTTGGAAGTTTCAAAGGTCAATATACTCCTCAAGAAGGATGACCCAGAGTTGGGTGTCACAGCAGAAAATATTGCACAACAGGGAAAAGAGAAAATATGAGCACACTACATATGTGGGTTGAAGGAAAGAGACACAGAAACGATAGAAAAGCAAAGTAGACAAATATGGGTAAAAAAAAACAATTTCATAATTCTACAACTCATGATTTAATTCAGCTTAACAAATATTTATAGAAATTAAGTATAGAGTGAGAAGAAACTTTGGGGAGTGGTTGGAGAGTTGGCTTTGGATCCTAGCTCTGATATATACTAGCTGTGTGACTTTAGGCAGGTAACATTAGCACATTGTACTATGGGTATCTCTATAAGACTGTAAATTATAGAACAATTACTTTAGGGCCGTGGTTAAAAAAATTATTTCCATACAGGTATGACAAAATTGATAAGTAAATGAAGAAATTTAGGGGCAGTGAAGTGTTTCAGTAGAAAGAATGTCAGGCCCGAAGTTTGGAAAGATATATTCTGGAGTTCAAATCTGGCTTCAGACACTTACTAGCTGTGGGCAAGTCACATAACCTTACTTGCCTCAGTTCCTCATTTGTAAAATGTACTGCAAAAGGAAAGGGCAAACAACTCCCATATCATTGCAAAGAAAATCCCAAATGGGGTCATGAAGAGTGAGACACAAGTGGAATGTCTGAACAACAATAACAGAGGAATAGATAATAGAGCATTTCAGACAATGCACTGTTCAACAGAGATGTAAAGATATAAACAAAACAGTTCCTGACCTCTAGGAACTTACAGTCTAGGAGTGACTAGGTGGCACAGTGATTAGAGCACTGACCCTGGAATCAGGAGGACCTGAGTTCAGATTTGGACCTCAGACACTAAACACAAATAACTACCTGTGTGACCCTGGGCAAGTCACTTAACCCTAATTGCCCTACCTCCCCCCTCCAAAAAATAATAACATACATTCTACTAGAGCTTATAACTAAGGCTACTTCACATAATCTTTTTTTAAAATTTCCATCAATTACATGTAGACAGTAATTTCTTACAGACTGAATGCTTTTCACATATTATGGAATTCACAGGATCACTCTCTGATGCCAGTTATTTGGAGACCTTGGCAGCTTCTTTGTACATAATCAAGGGCTTTCGTTAAATTCTCAAAGTGATTTTTAACATGCTTTTTAGATTTCCTGATTGTTCTGTCTCCTACTGTTTTTATATATTTTTAAAAGTAGAGAAGGCAGACTATTTTTAACTGTCTCCTCACAAATATTTCTTTTTCTTAACCAAATTATGAGATACTTTTGTTTTATGATGTTGATTTAACTCCCCTTCCCAACCATCAATAGTTAAGCCTCTTAAACTAAAGGTTTACGGGAATCATGTTCAAAGAAATCAATGCAATCGTTGTAGGGAATGATTGCAAAGAAATATATTAATCATACTTACAACTTGTATGCTAAAGTTACCTAAGCAGCATTCATAATACATAAGGAGGTATTGATTAGTGTGACTGATAAACGTATAAATTAGGTCCATACTTTTATTTAAAAGTGAAAAATTAAAGATGGCAGTGTAGAAGCAGGAAAACTCCTTGAGCTCCCCCCCAACCATATACCTATAAAATATGAGTCGAAACAAAGTTTAGAGCTCCACAATCCACAAGGTTAAAGAGAAACAAATCTCCTGCTAAAGGTAGCCAAAGCTGGTAAGGGCTGTAGAGACAGTGGCCTCCAAATAGCTCTGGCAGCTGAGAAAATCCAAGGGATTTGGGAAAAAGCTCTCCCCTCTGGAAGCAGAGTTCTACTGTAGCAAAGAGCTCAAAAGTAAAGTAATTGACTGACAACAATGAGCAGGCAAAGAAAGCAAAGCAAGCAAAGCCATCCAACTTTAGATTTTGGATCAAAGCATGGAATGGGTTTGCAGTTTTGGGGTGCTTCATAGGGCAAAAATGGGGAGACAACTTGTAACTCAAAATCGTGTGGAAATAAATGATGTAAACTAAAAATAAACAAATGTTAATTAAAAAAATAAAAGTGAAAAATCATTTAGAAAGTTGGGATGAATGCATCACTGAAATACATCCAAGTGTGGTATACCTAAAGGTATGTTGCTTATATAGCTCTGCATTTATCGGTTCTCTGACATCAGCACAGAGGGTATTATTTGGCAGGGAGGGTTAAGACTAGCTTCAAAATCATGGAATGTTGATATACAAATTGAGTCACTGGCAGTGCTAGAACCTGAGTCCAGATTCTTACTATGACATCCTCCTCCATGTATTGATTTCTTGACTCTATTTCTGATTACTGTTTTTGCTCTCTTTACCCTGTACTTATTCAGACTTCCTGCCTCTTTTATGGACAGAGATCCTATGTAAGACACATTTGCTTTGTTGATCTGCTATATGTTCCTCAATCCACTCTGAGATAAAACGTTTTTGATGGTTTTGGTATCTTCCTTCAGTCATTCTATT
>CM053601.1:97286497-97291020 GCA_028646575.1 Pseudocheirus occidentalis | reverse complement strand
AGCTTTAGGGGGAAAAAATCCATCTAAATTTAATTAAGGAATTGGAAAGAAAAATACATTCAAAACTCAGATCTACCTGTGTACAAATCATTATTGGGTAACCTCCTACCTCTCCTTCCTTAGGAGGGAAATTTTTTTTTTCCAGTAGACCATCATATGTTTTAACTTTTCCAGTATCTGATTTCTGGTCAATTATCTTGTCATTCACATTGTTGTCATTAACATATATTTGTCTCTTTCTGCTTATTTTATTCAGTATTATTTCATACAAATCTTACCATATTTCTCTGAATTCCCCATAGCTAATCATTCCTTAATGCATAATCCATTATAATTCACTACAGTTTTATGTCACAGTTTTTTCATCTGTTTTCAAATTAATGGGAACCCCTTTTACCTCCAGTTCTTTGCTACATCAATTAATGTTGTTATGAATATTTTGTTGTGCATTGCTTTGTTTTGTTTTTCCTGTCTTCTCCATGGATTATACCCAGTAGTGGGATTGCTGGGTTAGCTGGAATTGCTAGTTTTGTCTTTTTGATTACCTAATTACAAACAAATATGCAAAACATTTTGATTGATTTTTTAGCTCCCTATAGCAAAAAGAACACATCTGGAATTTCAGGATCACTTTTGCGGCCACATGTTCGCAATAGTACTGGTCATCTGAAAAGCATCCTTACATAGTCAAAGACCTTTCTATAATCTATAAAAGGATCAGTTCAAGTAATTAGACACATTTAAAATGGAGAATGTGAAACTTAAGGGAGAAGAGTAAAATATGCCAGTTGTATTCCAGTATTAAAAGGATTATAAAGTGAAAGAGACATTAGAATTCTCTCTAGTCTTCTATCCAAGCATTCTGATGTTCTGCCTCACTTCTATTATACAAGTCCTTGAGAGTGACGTTATTGTTTTCTAGGTTTGTTTGTTTGTTTGTTTTTTAGTCAGAACACTACAAGGGCTAATCAGCACAAAGGATCTCAGAAAAGACCCTCATTCCACCCTCATTCCATCAGTCTACCATGATCAGCATCTCTCAAAGAGTTCCTCCTCATTTCCATTTGTATTGGGATCTTAGCCATTCAAATCACCCTAAACTTTAATAAGCTTTGAGAAATTTTGAGAAAGGAGGGGGTTAGGTATTGGCCTCTCCTGGCAGCTATTTTGTTACATCTCTGGTGCCTGTTCCAATTATGCTTGAATCATGGCAAAACAAAAATGGCATCTAATTCAATGTTAAAGAAAATATATTACATTTGGAAGCTTCAGTCAACTCTCATAATGTCATTAACATTTCTCTTTTCTAGGTTATGTGACTAGTGTCCTGAAGTCTGTTGTGAGTAATAATCAGACACATGGTACACCTGATCAAACTCTTTTCTGTGAAGAGATTACTAGAAATTTCCACTTTAACTATAAATTACCTCAACTGGTAGTACTCAATCTGAATTATTGTCCTGTATTACACTGCAGACAATCTACCTCATTGATTGTCTTGCTAACTAACTAATGTTGGTATATTAGCAGTCACCTCAGGAAAATGGTAATTTAACTACAGCTATTTTCTGTGACTAAGAGGAATTTACTTGCCTCATACAAATGGTTAATAGAATGTGCCACATAGACATTTTCCATTATTCTGATGTTTTGCTATGACGTGAAAATGTCTCATATTTTATTACAATTATGTTCTTTTTTATAAACTTAGAAGAGGCAGTATTGTAGAGTGGAAAAGGGCCGATCTTGAAATCAGTAATAACATGGCTAAAGGCCTGTAGATCTGACATATAGTAGCTTTGAGATGAGGTCCAAATCACAGTGACATAGGTAACTCTGAAAACAATAAGTTCTAAATAAACTGACCATTTGTATCAGGGGAGGGAATTTTCATAACAAAAGTCTGTGGTTACCTTACCCCTTCTACCCTCCAAAATTTCTAATACATTTAAGAATCTTTTTCTTTAAAATAATATAATACTGTCCAATGATTGAAGTATGAAATTGAAGTGATCCTTAGGAAGTGGAAATATACGTGTTTTATAATTAGTATACATGGTCAGAAGAAAAAATGAAAAAGAAACTTGATGAGAGATAGGAATGGAGGAAATGCACAGAAATCACAATTGTTAATGTTAATGGGATGAACTCACCCATAAAATGGAAGCAGAGAGCAGAGTGTATTGAAGAATAGAATCTTATAATACATATTTTTTATAACACACTTGAAGGAAAGAAACACACACAGAGAAAAGGTAAGGGGATGGAGTAGAATTATTATGTTTCAACTGAAATTTTAAAAAAATGGGGGTGGCAATCATGACCTCAGAAAAAGTGAAGCAAAAATAGATCTAATTAAAAGAGATAAGCAAGGAAATTCCATTTTGCTAAAAGATACCACAATGAAGCGATGTCAATACTAAAAAGTACGTGCACCAAATACAATAACATCCAAATTATACATTAATTTTAAAAAGCAGTTTTGCACAAATAAAGCCAATGTAGGCAGGATTAGAAGGAAGCAGAAAATTACCAGGGGCATTTATAGTAAATTTCTCTGATAAAAGACTCATTTTCAAACATATTGAGAAATGAATCAACTTTATAAGAATACATGTCATTCCCAAATTAATAAATGGTCAAAGGAAATGAATGGAGTTTTTAGGAGAATAAATTACACATATTGATATTCATTAAAAAAATTTTAAATCATTATGGATTAGAAAAATGCAAATTAAAACAGGAATGGTTGAACAAGTTGTGGTTCGTAATTGTAAGGGAATAATATTATGCTGTAAGAAATGATGAGTGGGAGGTGGCTAGGTAGCACAGTGAATACAGAACCGGTCCTGGAGTCAGCAGGATGTGAGTTCAAATCTGGACTCTGACACTTAACCCTTACTAGCCATGTGACAATGGGCAAGTCATTTCACATCAATTGCCCTTCCATCCTCCCTCCAAAAAGTGAAACAAACAAAAAAAGAAATGATGAGCAGGATGCTTAAAGGAAAAAAAAAACAACAACAACAGTAAATTTGTATATGAACTAATGCAAAATAAAGTGAATAGAACCAAGAGGACATTGTAGATAGTAAAAGCAATATTTTGCAATGATTGACTGTGAATGACTTAACTATTTTAAGCAATACAATGATCTAACAATCAAAAGTGGGGAACTTGAGGCCTAAGGACTACATGTGACCTTCTAGGTCCTTTAGTGCAGTCTTTTCACTGTGTCCAAGTTCTACAGAATAAATCTTTTTTATTAAGAGTATTTGTTCTTTGAAGTTTGGATTCAGTCAAAGGTCTCCACTTGAGGAGCTAGAGGGCCATATGTGTCCTCAAGGCCATAGGCTCCTCACCCCTGTGGGAAACAAAAAAAAAAGGACTTATAAAGAAAAATACTATCCACCTACAGAGGAAGGACTAGCAGAATCTGAATGCAGATAGAAGTACACTACTTTTTACTAAAAACAAAACAAAAACAAAAACAAAACCTATTGTTTGTTTTGGTCTGCGTTTTCTTTCACATTGTAATTAATATGCAAATGTGTTTTTTCATGATTTCAATATCTATATTTGTTATAAAATTAGTTATCTTCTCAAGAAGGGTTGTGGTGAAAAATGGAGAAAAGTACTGGGAGTTCAACATTTTAAAAAAGAATTGTTTGTATACAGAATTGGAAAAAAAGTAATATATTTTTTTAAATAAAAAAGGAAAACATCATTTTTGAATGATTTGAGGATATATTTAAAAGTGTATAAGACCTCCTACTTCAATAATTCCTTTAAATGAAGGTGCTTTATGTAACTTACTTTAAAAATTCCTTTGCTTTGTGCTTTCCTGTTACACAGATGCCAGGAAAAATAAATATTCCATTGATTGTACTAAAAGCATTTAAAATTACTTGTGTATAACATTTTTGCAGTATAAGAAGTGATAGCTATTAAAAATGATGTGTCCAATAGCAGTTCTTTCTCTTTAATGAAGTGCCAGATTCAAATGGATGTATTTCCTACTCATGAAGATTCCGAGATATGACAAATATCATTGTAGCACTGAAATACTTTACAGGAATGGTGTGACTAAGCTTATTGAGTTCCGTGAGGGCAAGAAGTATTTTTTTGCTTTTCTTTATCTTGCCTTCCCCTACCCCCAGCTCTTAATACAGTACCTGGCATAAGGCAGGAATTTAATAAATGTTTATTGATTGATTGAAGCATTATTGTTTTAATTAGAAAACTCATGCAAAACACCATATAAACAAGGGAACAGGATTAAGCAAAGTACTATGACAAATCATATGGATTTAGGGATGGATAAGGGTGAAGTAAGGTTTTCATGGAGAACCTGACATATGAGTTAGGATTGAGGAAAAGAAATGGTTTTAAAAGGCTAGACTGACATGCTGAAGAATGTGAAAGAGGGATTTGATGAACAGAATAGGGAATATATCCTAGTACAGATTTTGAATGATGTGAGCAGTCAGAATTGTGAAAGAAGACACAATGGGTGGAAGAGT
>CM053601.1:97268997-97281497 GCA_028646575.1 Pseudocheirus occidentalis | reverse complement strand
CTTTCTTAACATTCCCCTTCAAACAGGTTTAAAATAATGCCTCAAACCAAATTCTGGAGTAGCAGAGTAATTCCAAGGTCAGAGTGGGACATTCTTCCAGCCAAAGATATTTTAAGAGGTCAGAGATTTGTGACATGGGGATGGGAACTGGCTTAGAGTTCACGCTGATCAAACAATAACAGTGGGACTAAGTGGTGGTGACAGAAGTTGCAAAGGTTCTGGCGCTCTCAAGCCAGAGCTGATGTTAAAGGAACCTGATAACTGGTCAAAAAGAGATTGCAGGGAACTTGTATGTGCAAATAAGTGGAAAGAATACACCAAGCCCCACCTAAACAAGGTCCCAGAATGAAAACAGTCAGGAATATTATAGCCAAATTTCCAGAACAACTAGGTCAAAGAGAAAACACTTGAAGCTGTCAGAAGAAGTCAATTGAAATACTGGAGAACCACCATATGGATCACAAAAGATTTAGCAGCTACCACGTTAAAGGAGCAGAGGGGCTGGGATATAATATTCCAGAGGGCAAAACAGCTGGATTAAAACAAGAAAAATCTAGCCAGCAAAACTGAGCAAAATAATTGAAGGTTGGAAATGGATATTTGATGAAATACAGAACTTGCAATCAATGAAAAAAATCATATGTGAGGAGAAAATTTGACTTTCAAATATAAGACTCAAGAGAAGTACCTAAGGAAGAACTTTTACAGTGGAGAGTGGAATGGGAGGAGAGGGGGAAAAAAACTTGAATCTCATTCACAAATAAATTAGTTCAAAGAGAGAAAAGAGACACACCTAATCAATTGGAAGTAGTAACCTATTCTACACAACTGAATGGGAAAAAAGGGAAGATAATGGAAATCAGGGAGGGGGTAATAAAAAAGGAAGGGAAGATTAAGGGAAGCAGTGGGCAGAAGTCAGATTGATGTTTGAGGGGAAAGGATAAAAAAGGAGAGAAAAGAAAAAACAGAAGAAAATAAGATGGAGGGAAACACAAAGTTAGTAATCATATCTGAGAATATGATTAGGATGAATTCACCCACAAAACAGATACAGATAGCAGAATGTATTAGAAACCAGAATCCAACAATATGTTGTTTATGAGAAACATACTTGAAATAGAAAAACACAGAGTTAAATTAAGTGGCTGGAGAAGAATCTATTATATTTCAACTGAAATTTTTTTTGAAAAAAGGTAAAGGTAGCAATCAATATCACAGATAAAGTAAAAGCAAAACTAGAACTAATAAAAATGTAAAAAGAAAGAAACTACATCTTGATAAAAGGAAGCATAGAAAATGAAATTATGTCGATACTAAACATATGCACCAAACAGCCTAGAGTCCTAAGTCTTAAAGAAAAACTTAAATTAGATACAGGAGAAAAGAGAACATCCAACTATAATCATGGAGGACCTTACCTCTCCTCTCTCAGAATTAGATGAATCTATCTATAAGAAAAAAGACAAGGAGATGAATGCAATCTTAGAAAAATTAAATATGATAGACATCCAAAGAAAACTTGATGAGAGTATAAAGAAGTATATGTTTCTCTCAGATGTTTACATTACCTTTATAAAAATTGTTACAGAAAAGCAGAAATATTTAATGTACCCTTTTCAAATGATAAAGCAAAATTTAAATTCAACAGAGGGACATGGGAGCATAGATAAAAGTTAACTGTAAACTGAATAATCTAATTTTAAAGAATGAGTGGGCCAAAGAAGAAATAATAGAAACAATCAATAATTTCATTAAAGGGAATGAAAACAATGTCACAGCATTCAAAAATTTGAAAGATTTGAGCAAAGTATTATTTATTTGAAATGTAAATTACCAAACCTGTAAATCAATAAAAGAGAGAAAGAGCAGATCAATGATTTGGGCATGTAACTAATTTTTTTAACTTAGAAGTCTTCCATTAAAAACAGTGGAAATACTGAAAACCAAAGAAAAGATTAGGAGAATTTAAATAATATTGAACTAATAAATGAAATTAGGGATACTAGTATTGAAAATTAAAAGAGTAAATGCATCAACAATAAAGATAAAATTAAAGTAATTATTAGGATTTATTTTGCCCAATTATATACAAGAAAAACTGATAATCTAAGTGAAACAGATGAATGTTTACAAGAATACAAACTTTCCCCAATTAGCAGGAGAGGAAAGAAATTACTTACATAAAGCCATCCTAGAAAAAACAATTGAACAATAATTTCCCTAAGGAAAAAAAAATCTCCAGAAGCTTTTGGATTTACAAGCAAATTCTACCAAACTTTTAAGAAACAATTAATCCCAAGATAGAAACTATTTTGGAAAAAAATAAAGAAGTCCTAAAAAAATTTCATGACATAAATATGGTTTTGATATATGAACAGTGGAGAACAACAAAAAAAAAACCCAGAGGAAAAAAAAAACTATAGACCAATTTCCTTAATGAATATTGATTTAAAAAAATAAAATACTAGCAACTAGGAAAAAAGATTGCACAATATTTCACAATACTTTCATATACTATAACCAGGTAGAATTTATACTATGAACGCAGTGTTGGTTAAATATTAAGAAAACTGTCAGCACAACTGACCATATCAATACCAAAAGCAACAGAAATACAATTATATCAATAGACATAGGAAGAAAAAAAGAAAACCTCTGACAAACACAATACCTCTTCCTACTGGAAACACTAGAAAGCATAGGAATCAATGTGACCTTTATTAGAATTATAAGTATTATCTATCTAAAACAAAGGTTAAGCATTATCTGTAACAGAGATCAACTTGAAGCCTTTGCAGTAAGATCAGGGGTCAAGTGAGGGTGTGCATAATCAACTAAAATAACTAGTTGAAACTAGTAACAACTTCAGCAAAGTTGCAGGCCATAAAGTAAATCCATTTAAATTATTAGCATTTCTATATACTACCAACAAAGCCCAGCAGCAAGAGGTAAGAGAAGAGATTCCATTACAAAAAGTCTGAGAAAACTGGAAAGAAGTTTAGTAGAAACTAAATATGGATCAACAACTCATACAATATACCAAGATATAGTCAAAATGGATAAATAATTCAGATAAAAAAGGGTGATATCAAATAAATTAGAGGAGAATGGAAAAATGTACCTAACATATCTATTCATAAGGGAAGAATTTATTACCAAACAAGAGATGAAGAGGATCATAGGAAGTAAAATATATTTTGATTACATATTTTTTTTCATTACACAAACTAATGCAGCTAATGTTGGAAGCAAAACTGGAGAGAGGGATTATTTTTAAACTTAATTTCTCGATAAAGGTTTCATTTCTTAAATATATATTGATATGGGTTGAATTTATAAAAATAAGAGAGATTCTCAAGTTGATAAATTGAACTATGCCCAAAGAGCTATAATATTGTAGACACCATTTGACCAATCAACTAGGTCTATTGTCTAAAGGAACCAAAAAAAGGGGAAAAGACCTATATGTATGTATATTTATTGTAGATTTTTTCAGTGGTGGCAAAGAATTGGAAATGGAAGGGACATTCATTGACTAGGGAATGACTTGACAAGTTGCCATATATGATTGTGATATAGTACTATTTCTCTCTAGGAATTGTTGAGAAGAAATGCTTCAGAAAAACCTGAGAAGAATTACATGAACTAATGCAAAGTGAAGTGGGTAGCACCAGGAAAACCTTTATACATGGTAACATTAATGTTTTAAGGATGATTAACTGTGAAAGACCCAGAAATTCTGATCAAAACAATGATCCAAGACTGTTCCAAAGGACCCATGATAAAAAAATGCCATCCATCTCCAGAGAGAAATCTGATGAGCTTGTAATATAGAGGGAACATGTTCCTGTTGCTTCCTCTATTTTTTTTCTTTAATATTTTTCTGTGTTTTCTTTTGTAACATAACTAATAAAGAAATATGTTTTCTATGACTTCATATGTATAATCGGTATCAGATTGGCCTCTCAAATGGGGGAGGTGATAAAATGGGAAAGGAAATTATCTGGAATTCAAAAATGTTTTAAATAATTTTTAAAATGGTTTAGATATGAATGGGGAAATGTTTAAATATATGTATACACACATATATGTATATATATACACATACAATATGCATATGCATACAAATGTATGCACATATACATGTGCATATACCTATTACATGTGTGTGTACGTTCTTCAAGGATGCAGCTTTCAGAGGATAAGTTGAAATATCAGCAAGGTGTGTACAGTACTTTTCTAGCCTGATATAATAATAGTTCAGTAAACCACCTCCCCTATATAGTATCTTTTCACTAACTGGGGTTGTAGTAGTGATCATGGCCACCCTTTCTATTTTGCATATTTTCTCCTTTTTGCCAGAAGCCTGTGAGCATCAATGGCCAGTTTTGTGAACTGGCACTTTTCCCTTTTTTGGTACTTGAGTAAAAAAGGGTTATTATCTAGTGGAATTCCCTAGTGGCTAGAGTGTGATAGTGCTAAGAAAGAGCAAACACCAGAGAAAGGCAATTTGAAAAATCAAGTTCACCTATTTGACAATTCCAAGGAAGGTAATATTTAACAAGCAAACTTAATCTTGCAGATTGTCTCTAATAACTATTTTAAGCACAAATGTTCCAAGTAAGCTGTATATACAGGACATTGATTAAAATGTTTAAGACAACTGGATGAAGGACAAAGTCCTATATAACATTTCACTAAGAACTTGTGGGTTTTTATTGATACATTTATCTTAACACTTAGTATTCTTTAATTCAACTATTTTTTTTAATTCATTTAGTTGAACTCTCTATCTTTTACTATATCTTTATTATCTTTTTATCTTATATCCAAGCTCTCCTGATAAAAAGCTGTCAAAAATCTTTTGGGAAATTTTGTCATAATTTATTCACTCTATTCCTCTACCTTAACAGCTTTGTCATGAAAGGAAATTAGTTTATTATAGCCAGATATGTTCTTCATAAAGTCTTTCTACCTCATTGCAATCTCTTGTCCTCTAAGTAACTATAAACTGGACCATTCTATGATTTTAATGTGAATAAACGTCAAGCTCACCATCCTTCAGTTTAATGTGTATACATTCGTGTAATAACAATTACTCATGCAACAATAAAATAAGCATTTTTACAAATCACTTTCCCCACAACAACCCTCTGAACTAGGAAATATAAAAAAACACCTATTTACAGATAGGGAAAATTAAGCTCAATGTCAAACCATATGTTTACCATGATACATCTACTTTCAATTTTGTGTTTAACTAATGTCTATTGCAATTTCTTCTATAATACTCTGCAACACAATGCTCTTTTCTTTGCAAATTTGGACAGTATTTGTATATCACTAGCCCCTCATTCAGCACGAGTACAACAGGATTGCCAAGAGCAGTTCATCAATCCCATCTGAAGTTTTTTTGGAAGCCAGAACAGATGAATTGAAGTACGTAATATCTTCTCACTTTATCATGAGTTTCTGTTACTTCACTTATTTTTGTGGTTGTTGCTTTTCTCTCTCTTGTGTCATGAAGAACATTTTGTCTTGTTAGGGAAAACAGAAACAAAGTAGGAACTGAGTAAACATGCCTTCTCTAGCCTGTATTTTTATCTTCCCACCTGTTCTGAGTTACAGTTCTCTATCTTTCTTGATCTTCCCCTTGCTTCTAAGGCAATTTTAAAACAGTTACTTCACCAGCAAAACCACTTTGCTCTCTCACCAAATCTTATTTTCCTCTACAGTCTCTATCACATCTATGCCCTTCTCATCCATTACATACGTGCCACCCTAATTTAAGACCTAATCACCTCTGACCTGGATAATTATGGGTGTCACTGTGGATAAAAAACTGGGCTAGGAATTAAGAAGACAAGTTTAAATTTGACCTCAAATACAAGCTAATTGTGTGCCACTGGGCAAGTCACTTCTCTACCTCAGTCTCCTCAACCATAAAATGGGTCTTCTAACACTAGCTAACCCTCATGGTTGTTGTAAGAATCAAATGAGGCAATATTTGTAAAGTACTTACAAGTTCTTGGAGGACAAGGGCTACTTTTATTTCCCTCTTTTTACTCCCAAAACCAGAACCCATTGTGCTGTGGTACATAGTAGGTAAGTAAAATACTCTTGTTGGCCAACTTTAGGATTTATTTCAAGACTCAGTTTCTACTAAGCTTAGTAATTTATGTCTAAAAGTATTGTCTAGCTCAGATACATCTAAACTAGGATTAAAGCCTCAAGCTAAAGGACTGAAACCATGATGGCAGAATTTCAGGCAGCAGTGAGTAGGTACAAAAGGCATTTAGGAGGCAGATATCCATTGATTCAAGAGGTATTTTAAATGTACCTCTTTTGTGCAAAGTATTGTGCTAGGCACTGGGGATACAGATGTAAAAACGTAACAATTCCTGCCTTAAGGAACTTGTATTCTACTGGGAGAATACATCACGTGAAGAGAGAGGTAAGCCAATACAAAATATATTTTAAAAATTATTTGGTGGTATGGGGAAGATAGGAAAAGAAAATGAAGACCTAGAGAGATCAGGAAATTCATAATATGGGAGAAGAAAGGTTAAATCTGTTACTGTATTCAATTCTTAGGCAGGTTTTCCGTACTAATTTTGAGTTAACTATGCAAAATTCCCTTTTCTCCTTGTTAACTTGAAAATGCCATTTAAATCATCACAATTTCATGGAAAGGACTGAGAAAATGTAAATTGCCACTAATTTAAATTGTTCCTTTCATGTTGTCCTGAAAAAGAAATGAGAATTATTTTGTGAATACCAATCTCCCTGATGTGTGAGAAATGCAGGTACATACTTTTTAAGTATGATACATTACTGGTTCTTTATGATTTTTATTACATGATCTTAAATAGCTTGTACAATAGAGGATATTTTCATCACCAAGCATCATCTGTGTTTTAAGTAAAATGTCACATTGTCCATATAGTCTAAATATATAATGTTGATGACAGATAGGAACACAGAAGGTATGGAGTTGTCTAAATGGTCCAGTGCTTGTCTCACTTGTTTAAAGTTTTAAAGCATAAAGTTAAACTGGCAAAGAAATTGAAGAGAAAAACTGTCTTCATAACTGTACTGTACTGCACAATTTCAGTTTAGTCCTAATGGCATCTGCAGGGAAAAATTATGTATCACAGAAAACACTGATTACCTGAAACTATTATGTCTTTTGTGAAAGAAAAAGTCCATTTACCTCCTGATGTCTGAGTTTATACCATGCATTGCTTATTAGAGGACAGTAGGTATTTAATCCCAAATTCATTTCTAGCAACTTTAATATCTTTTGAAATGTTAATGCAGCCCTATCAACTGCTTCTTTAAAAGTTTTTGGTTTAGAGCCAAGAGATAATTATTTCGTATTTAAGAATTTGAATGAGTCACAGTATATCAATATCTAAATGGTGTGACCTTTTCCAATGGACATAATGTTACTTAAATTATATACTCAATCTTGCTTATCAAAATTAAAAATAATGCTCAGCTGAACATGCCATACATTCTCACATAGAAGCTACTCTTGTTTGTCATGTGCATACTATACAAACAGTGAAGAACAGTAATTACATTTAATATTATTCCAAATCTTTTAAGTAAAGAAATATGAGAATAAACAAAGAAGGAAAGAGGAAATTCATCCATCATTTTTAGCACTAGGCAACCATATGTATTTTATGGAACAGAAATATATCTAAACAGGAAAAAAAATCTTATCTGAGTATCAAACTTATTATGGAATATCCAATACAAATTTGCCCAGTGCAAAAAAATAAAATAAAATAAAAAGTGTGGTATTTTAACTCAATGTGCAGAATATAAAAGAACATTGTTCCAGAGTTTATATGTGAAAATGAGTATATTTGTTCATCAGCGTACATATGTGATTTTCTGGATTCAGAAATGTCACTTGGTTCAAGAAGCTTTATTTCAACCACACAAAAATTCTTTTGCCTAAGACTTATGATGCTAGTGTAGCTATAATACAGCTGAGAAGCAGTATGGAGTAGGCAATAGAACTGGATTCCATAGGAAGAATTGCTGTCAAGCCCCACTCTGACATATACCTGATCACTCATTTAATTTCTCAATTCACAAGGAAATTTTCAGGACTTTAAGATGTAGAGAATAGGTCCGCCTTTTCTTTGGTAGAAAGTGTTTGTTCCCTTACCAAGGACTTGACAGATCTAGGCCCTATTCCCATGCTTATCAGTCAGTTACATGACTATCTTCAGTGTCTATTCATGGAACTATTTAGGACCACTCAAAAGCCTTAGAATGATTCAATTTGATTTTGGTTAAGTGGGACAAATAATCCACTGCTCAGAGTCTTCAAAATCATCAAAGCCAGGTTTCTAAAGCCTGAATATATGACATGTAACTTATAATAAATTCATTTGTCATCATTAGGAACTAGACATAGCTTCAGTATTTGCATTATTAATAGCTCTCTTTTTCAGAACGTGTTGACGATGTATTTCTGAATGGTGTTTTGAAAAGTGGTAACTATTCCATGCTCATATGATTTTTATAATGAAGTTAAATCTTTCCTCTAGATTTTTTGGGAGGGAGGTAGGAGAATGGATAAAACAGACTATTTTCAGACTGAAATGGTAATTTTGAAGACCTAGTACTTCCAACTGGTTTTATGTTTTTTCTTATTGATATAGAGATGACTCTGGGTACTCATATACTAGCATATTCAACCTGTATACAAAGGTATACAAAAGTATACGAAGACTTCAGATGTATCTCCAGTGGTGAGACAGATAGAAAGATAGAACTTGATAGCTATAGATATAGCTGTAAAATATAGATTTATGGATATAGATCTTTTACTATATATTTATAGACTGTATATGTATAAGTATAGCTCTATCAAGAAACATAGATTTATGTTTAAATCTATAGCTAAAGAACTATACAGATAGCTATAGATGTATCTACATACACATATATTTATATGTTAATAGCTATATAGATATGTAATTAAAGGTATATAAATATATTTATATATAGAATTATATCTATCTAGATATGCGTTGATATCTAGATAGATATCTACAAATATAGTTAGCTAGTTATCTGATTTATACAATCCTCACTAAATGCAGAGAGATTTGTTACTAATTTGGTTAGCTAATGAGTGAGTTTTTCAGTCATGACCATGTTTAAAAATTACGTATTTGAGAGAAAAATCACTAACTATATTGGTTGAAGGAGTTTCCATAATGAAAAAAAATCATAGATACTTGAAGCATTTGAATTATTTAGAGGAAAAATATATATATATTACTATTTAAGTACACACATATATAACATTACATACAAATACACACATATATGCACATATAAGAGTGTGTTTTTTTCTATGAATCAGTGTCAAATAACATTTATCAGTGTTTTCAAATGCATTACACAGATTTATATTTTGAAAGCAGAGAAAAACCGGGTGCATTTTCACAACCAGCAAGCAGCAGAAATGGATTTTAGCTCAGTGAAAATTGTGAATGAGTATTGTAAATAGACTGGTCCTTAAGGAGCACTTATTTCGAGAGACAGTATGATACAGCAGAAATATTGCTGAAGAAGAAGTGTGGTAACTTAGAATGCTGAATTTTAAGTCAGAAAGAGATATTGAGATCCCAACTCTGACATTTAGTGGCCAAGTGTCCCTCAGCCACTAAAGTAAATTTTCAGAGTCTATCATCTGTCAAAGAAAATAATTAGATTAGATGGAGTCAAAGTCCTTTTGAACTCGAAATTTAAATATGTATGATTTTAGGATCATATGCTTCTTTGAAATGACAGGAGATTTAGGATCTCCTAAGAACCTTTACATTGATGAGATGATCCAGGTTCTAGTAGAATATCTAACACTGTGTTTCTGTGACTTAACAAATTATTCAGGCTCTCTGTGCCTCGTTTTTCTCATCTAGATTACATTAATGGTCTTGAACGTTCTTCCAACTGAATATTCAATTTTTATACTAGCAGATCAGTTCAAAAGCAGGAAGCAGATTATTAACTCAGTCCTGTTAACCTTTGTGGCTGCTAAGTAGCATAAAGCTAACCTGTAGAAATAAAGCCTTAGAACAATGAACAGGACATGGGAGTGGCTAACAGTTATTGCCAGAAATACAAAAGAATCTTAAAATTTCTAAAGATGAAACATATGAGTCTTTATTTAGTCAATAACATAGACAACTGTGAAAACTTTCCTTTAGCTTGATTTATCTATCTTTCCTTTTAATAATTTCATGAAATGAAACAAAACTACAAATCCCCTTGGAAGACTGAACCTATCATTCTGACTTCTCCTTAGAGGGCTAACAGAAGAGCCATTCCGAGGTTCCTAAGGGAGCTGTGAGGCTGCTGAAGAGATAGTTGATCTTGTTGGAAGATTAATTTTGTTCTTTTCCTCAAGCAGAGGATGTGATATGACATGTGTTTAGTGGAAATCACCTTCACAGAATTCTGTTAAAAAAACAAGTATGCATGATGTTATTTCAGGAAAGAAATAAAATCCAGTTACTTAAATATAGTATTATTTGCACACTAATACTGAATATGATGACCACTCTTTTCTCTTTCACTGGTTTGTCTCTCTGCTTACTCAGAGAATGGAATAGAAAAGAACATTCTATTTGATTTTCACATTAAATCCTGAGTCACCAAGGTAAATGTGACACAATGGTCTTAAAGTTGTCATAATTTCAGATTGCTGTGCACTTTCAAATCTACCCTGCTAAATTGCTATTTCTTCATGAGAAAACAATGTTCATTATAGCAACTCAACACTGGCTTCCTGGGAAGTGTATTTCCTACACAGGAAATGCAATATGGATAATGACAGTGGATCTCATCAGAGGGCATAGGCACAGGTGTGCTTGGCAAGGAATTGCCTCCCTGGCAAGTTAAAGGGTAGGGGGTATATTTACAAATCCAGACAGGGAAATGTCTTTGCAGCTGCTATGGCAATGGTAAGACATGAGCATAGTGCCTTTGGGACATAATTAGTATAATATATTGGTTCTGTGGTTGTAGGTGGTAAGCTGGGAGGTAGAAATAGGACAGGGGGCAAGATAATTATTTAAGTGGCATTATATGAAAAATATTCTGCTTTCACCTTTATTAGGACATTTCACATTGTTGAAAATATTACCATTAGAATTTTGCTGTTTTAGCTCTAATCTCTAGTCATTAAATTGAACTACTTCTAAACTTGAAACACCTGGGGAAATGGTAATGAATCTTTATTATTATTAATCAAAATACTATCTTAGGACATATTGAAAATATAGACTAGAGGGAAAAACATTTTAAAGTTGAAATAGCACGGTTGGTTGGGTCAAATGTTTGTCAGTTTGTGTACCATTCAGAGAAATTTAATTTTGAGTCATAATGATATGTTTTCAACATTGTTTTAGTGGGCACTGGGTACAATGAACAATATATCAATTTTCTTCCCATTTTCATTCTCAAATTATAAATTACTCTGGCAAAGTTTTATTGTGTTAAGCAGCTGTTATTAGGAGCAAATATATTGTACTGATACTATGAAGAAAAGAGAAAACTACTATGTTAGCCAGTATGCTGATAGACAAAGAATATTTATGCAATAAATAATTTGTTCTCTGTTGGAAATCTAATTTTCTAGAAACTGAGAAAGCTACTATAGCATTTTGGCTTTTGTGATCATTATCTTGCATTTTCTCTTCTGTGAAGCCTGATTTGTAAACGAGAATACTAATACAGCTGAGATAATTTCAATTGGCATCTTTGAACATTTCTTCTCTCAGAAATTAGAAAATAATCCCTTTGGAAACTACTTTCAATGCTCAAGTTGATGTCCTTATTAGAACATGATGATGGTACTTTCAGATTTTGAGATAATTTATCTTCCTTTAAAGTTGACATGAAACATCAAATTTCTTGTTGATTTTGTGTCCTTGGTAACACTGCTGAAAATGTTCAATAAAGTTTAAAGAAACACATATGCTTTTTGATCACTCATACACAAAATTGACTGTTTCTATAACTTTGAGTGGACTCCCAAAGTACAAAAATGATTGTTTTTACTCAATGCCTTCCTCATTAATGATCTATAAAATACTAGGGAGAGCAAAAAATAAAATTTATGAGGATTTCTAATAAGATATCAATTGAACTTATCATATTCCTACATAAAAAGCACATGCAGAAAAGGCAACACATAAGACAAAATAACCTTGTAACTGTAACGGTAACCAGTTTAGCAGATACTTAGCCCTTAGTAACTTAGGACTAAGTACTGGAGGTGTGAGCTCTATCTCCTGTTGCTGACATGGCAGGAGAGGGTTGGCTGAGACAGGAGACCAGTGTGTGTATATAAGAAGAGTTCTAGAGACAGAGAGACAGAATCAGGAATCTTCCTCTTAGTGGTGGAAGCAGGATTGTCCCAGCATCTGGGAGTTGGGCTGCTTCGACTGAAGAACTGAGTTGGA
>CM053601.1:97243600-97268497 GCA_028646575.1 Pseudocheirus occidentalis | reverse complement strand
AGGAAGGAGAGACAGATGATCACTGTCACAATATATCCACTATGAAGATGTCCTGTATAATCACACATCCACAGCCTGTATTGAATTGATTGTCCTTCCAGTGGGGGTGGGTGACAAGGGAGAGATTGAAAGAATCTAGAATTTAAAGTTCTGCAATACCTGCAACTAGGAATTAAGATACACAGGGACACTCTCTGTGCCCTACCAGAAAGTAAGAGAGCAGAGTAGGGTAGGGGCTTTACAGCGGGATTGCTGTTTTAGTGTTGAGGCAGGGGAGAGATGGGGAGAAAAATTTGTAATTCAACAATGTCATGAAAATGAATGATGTAAATAAGAAAACAAATAAAAAAAATATATGCATATAAAAAGAAAGTCACCTATTGGAGGTGGGGGGGAGTGGCAGAACCAAGATGACAGAGCAAAAGCAGGAACCTGACTGAGCTTCCACTCCAACCACCTCTAATACCTGAAAATATGATGCTACAGAACCCACTAAACAATAGAGAGAAACAAATCTCCCACTGGCAGGCAAACAGGAAGGGTCTATCACACCTAGCTGGGCATAAAAAGGATCAAAATAGGGAACCAGAAGAAAACAAAAAAGTCAGAACTCCTGCATCAAAAGTTTCCACAAAAATATGAATTGGCAACAGGACATGGAGGACCTCAAGAAGGATTTTGAAAATCAAGTAAGAGAAGTGGAGGAATTATGGGGAAGAAAAATGAGAATGATGCAAGAAAATCACAAAAAACAAGTCAACAGCCTGCTAAAAGACATCCAACAAATTCTGAAGAAAACAACACCTTAAAAACATACTAGAGCATAGTGGTTCACCAACAGCTGTGGTGGTTTCCAGAATTATCACAAATGCCAAAGACAAAGTGAAAGATCAGACGAATTCGGCTGAATTGGCGGGGGGGGGTAGACAAAAGAGTGAGTCTGGCCTTCTGCTACAAGAGCCAAAAGTGAGTGACAGAATAGGCAGCCCTACAGCCACCTCCACAAGGCTGCTTCAGAGCTCCCGGGCCTGCATATTGCAGGGGGGCTAAGTGACAGAGGCTAAATGCTCTTGCCTTCACCTGCCTGGATCAGGATCACAGTTTGGGTGGTGGTCCCGAAGTGTGTAACCAGTGAACCAACTATGAAGGGGACTGTAGATATGGCACTCTCCTAATAGCTCCAGCATCTGTGAAAAGCCCAGTGACTTGGGACAAACCTGTGCCCTCATGAAGCAGCATTCTACTGTGGCAAAGAGCTCAAAACTCAAGCAACTGACTGGCAACACAGTAGGCAAAGGAAGCAAAGCAAGAAAAGCCATCCAACTTTAGATTCCTTTTTTGGAGACAAAAAGGATCAAAGCATTGAACAGGAGGAAGATAGCATAGTCAGAACTCCTGCACCAAAAGCTTCCAAAAAATGTAAACTGATTACAGGCCATAGAAGAGCTTAAGAAGGATTTGGAAAATGAAATAAGAGAAGTGGAGGAAAAGTTGGGAAGAGAAATGACAATGATGCAAGAAAATCATGAGAACAGAGGCAACAAACTGACTGAAAAAAATGACACCTTAAAAAATAGACTAACTCAAATGGCAAAAGAAGACCAAAAAGCCAATGAGGAGAAGAATGCTTTAAAAAGATAAATTTGACAGATAGGAAAAGAATCCCAAAAGCTCAGTGAAGAGAATAAATCCTTCAGAGTTAGATGAGAACAAATGGAAGCAAATGACTTCATGAGAAATTAAGATACTATTAAACAGATTCCAACAAAGGAAAAACAAGAAGACAATGTGAAATATTTCATTGAAAAAAACACTGACCTGGAAAATAGATCCCAGAGAGACAATTTAAAAATTATTGGATTACCTGACACCACGATGAAAAATAAAACTGAGAAATCATCATTCACGAAATTCTAAAGAACAATCTGTCAAAGGACAGCTATTTTAGAATCAGAGGGGAAAATAGAAATAAAAAATATCTACCAATCACCTCTTGAAAAAGGTCCCAAAAAGAAAACACCTAGGGATGTTACAACCAGGTTCCAGAGTTCCAAGACTGAGGAGAAAATATTGCAAGCTGCCAAGAAGGCAGTATTTGAATACTGTGGAAACACAATCAGGATAGTACAGGATCTAGCAGCTTCTACATTCTACATCAAAGGGCATGGAATATGATATTCTAGAGATCAAAGGAGCTGGGATCAAAACCAAGAATCACCCACCCAGCAAAACTGAATATAATGTTTCAGGGGAAATTACAGTCAGTCAATGCGGTGAAGGACTTTTAAGCACTCTTGATGAAAAAACCAGAGCTGAATAAAAAATTTGACATTCAAATACAAGAAGCATGAGCAGGAACTTATCAAAGTTAAAATATTTACTGGCCTACATGGACAAATTATAATGTAACTTATGAATCTTTTCTCAGAATGAGGATAGTTGTGGGGAATATAAATGTATGTGTGTGTATATACATACATACCTACATATATATTTTTATGTATATGTATATATGTACATCTATACATATATGTGTATATGTATATACATACATGCAAATGTATATATGGATATGTATACATATGCATATATGTACATAAACATACATATGTAAACATGCACATACACACATATATAAGATGGTATATATGCATATGAATACATTTGTGAGTGTGTGCATATATGTGCACAGGTATATGTAGACAGAGAGGGCACAGGACCAATTGAATAGGAAGGGACAATACTTTAAAAGGTGAAATTCTGAGGTGGGCAAGGATTAGAATGAGAGGAGACAGGGAGAGACAGAATGGGGTTAATCATCTCATATAGAAGAGGTTAGGGATAATTGTTACAATGGAGGGGAAGAACAGGAAGGCAAAAGGTTAACCTTACTCTCATTGAATTTGGCTTAGGGAAGGAATGACATAAACTTGAAGCTGTGTATGTTGCCACACAGGAGAGTAGGAGGTATGGGTATGAGTGGTGGGATGATGGAGGGGATGGTAGGGAAGGGGGAAGGCTTGCTGGAAGTACACACTTCTGTAAAGGGACAGGAACAGGGTAGAGAATAGAACAAGTGGGGGGTGAGATAGGAAGGAGGGGCATATAATAATTCTCTCACAATATGTTCATTGTGGAGATTCTTTGCGTAACTACACATGTATCATCTGTATTGAGTTGATTGTCTTTCCAGTGGAGCTTGGTGAGGAGGGAAAAAGGGAAACATGTGGAAATCAAAGTTTTTATAACAAATTTTAGTTTTATTCATGCAACTTGGAAATAAGTTATACAGGCAGTGGGGTAGAAAAATCCATTCTGCCCTACTAAAAAGTTGCGGGAAGGCATGGCAGAGGATATAAAAGAGGGCAGATTTGTGGGAGGCATATTTAGTAGGCTCAATATCTTGGGGTGGGGATAGGTGAAAGACATGAGGAAAATTTTTAACTCAAAATTTTGTGGAATGAATGTTGAAAACAAAAATAAAGAAAAAAGAAAGAAAAAGAAAAAGAAAGTTTCCTATTTAAACTTCCTAGAATGAAGAGAGAGGAGGAAACAGTAAGTCACTCTCACTTGCTGACCTTGAAAAACCTAGAGAATATCGTTCCAAGAACAATCCTGGAAGAATCAGCAGAAATACAGAGCATGACAGTCTTTTAACTGGATACACTAGAGGGCTTAATGTGAAAGGTCCATCTTACTCTGGCTGAAGGAGATGAGTAAAGGACAAGAGGCATCTCAGCATCCCAGCAAACCTGCAGGAGATGCTGAGCCCCAGGGTGATGAAGATGGAAAGCACCAACACCAGGACTCTAGGGGTGCCTTCACACAGCCAGGATTATTGTCAGGCACCAGCACATCCACCAACTGATAAGCCCACCTGTACTCTAGTGCAATCCTAGGTAAGGAGGAGACGTCCAGTGGCCACACTACTACTCCCCTAAATGTCAACCACGAGCTTTAATGTAACCCTGGAGAGATTCAGAAAGACCTCAGTTAGTGTCAGTGCACACCAACCCACTCCAGCTCAGCATCAGGTAAACTGAAGCACTATATAGCTTCCAGCTGCCAGAACCAGAGGCCATTGTACACAAAGTCAGTAATCAGGTCCCTAGCCCACAGCACAAGAATAATGGGACAGAATTGTGCCCAAGAAGCAGAGACCCAGTTTAAAAGTCAAGAAAAAGGCAATTACAATCAGAAAAAAAGCAAATTAGAAAAGGCCAGAGATTGTTACTGTTGGAATAAGAAAGATCAAAATACACTTTCAGAAGAGGACAGCATTGACACTATATCTACATATGAAACCAAAAAGGAAACATGAACTGCTCTCAAGCTTGAAAACAATTTTCAGAAGAGCTCAAGAAGGATTCTAAAATCAGATTAGAGCATTTGAAGAAAAATAGATCAATTCCTTTAAAAATACAATTAACAAAATGAAAAAAAAACACTTAATAAAACACCTCCTTGAAAAGTAAAGTAAAACTGGCCAAATGGATAAGGTGATACAAAGCCTAAGTGGAGAAAACTACTAATTTAAAAGTAAAATTGGCCAAATGAAAAATAGGAGGTACAAAAGCTAACTGAAGAAAACATTTTGTTAAAAATTAAATTTGGATAAGTAGAAGCTAATGACTCTATGAGACATTGAGAAACAGTTGAACAAAATCTAAAGAATAAAAAAAAATAGAAGAAAGCAGATAAGATCTCATTGGAAAAACAAGTGAACTGGAAAATAGATCCAGGAGAGATGATTGAAGAATTATTGGTCTACACAAAAATCATTGATGGAAAAAGGAGCTTGGATACTATCTCACCAAAAAAATCATCAAGGAAAACTGACCTGAAGTCCTAGAACCAGAGGGTAAAATAATGTAACACAGTAATCAGTTTAGCAGATACTTAGCACTTAGTAACTTAGGGCTAAGTATAGAAGGTGTGAGCCCTGTCCACTGTTGAGAAGGTGTGAACTCCCCTGTTGACATGGAAGGCCAGTGTGGGTGTATATAAGCAAGAATTCCAGAGACGGAGAGACAGAATTGGAATTTTCCTGTTGGAGGAAGCATGTTTGTCTCAGCATCTGAGATCTGGAATGAAGCTGCTGAAATTAAGAAGTGAGTTGGGAGTTTTCTTAAAAGAAAGAGGGAGAGAGAGAGCAAGAGCGAGAGCGAGAGCGAGCGAGAGCGAGAGCGAGAGCGAGAGCGAGAGCGAGAGCGAGAGCGAGAGCGAGAGAGAGAGAGAGAGAGAGAGAGAGAGAGAGAGAGAGAGAGAGAGAGAGAGAGATATTCTCCCCCAGCATCTGGAAGCTGCCTGAAAACTGAGATGGAATTTTCCTGAGACCAGAAGCTGGCAAAGGCCATCCAGAAGGCCAATATTCCTTCTGGGTCCTAGGGCCAGCTGAACTGCTGGAGGACTGAAGTAGCATGATCAGGATAAGACTTTGTTTGTTCATAGCCTGGCTAATCCTTGAGTACCAGACAAGAGAAATGGTGAAAGGTTTGAGATGTGCTGGACCCTGTGAACTTCAGTGTGTTCCAGGGACTGCCCTGAGGACTGGACAAGAACCTGTGAGCTGTCTACCTCTGAGGACTGTACAAGAATCTGGCAGTTGTCTGCTTCTGAATCCAGGTGACTGCTTGGTGGATTCAGTAGGGAACTGGGACCATGGAAGAGGATCCAGGGAATCAGAGAGACACCCAGAGTCTAGATGAAGAAAAGGCCTCCCCTAGGATTATTAATTCAGATTTGCTGAACACGGAGGGGTGGAGGGTTTGTGTAGTTTCCTAATGACTGTATTTGTGATTAATGTAATTAATTAGTAATTGTGAATCTAGATTAATGACTGATTAAGTTAATGGTTGCCTCATGAGTGGAAATTCAATATACTGTGAATTGATTTAATGATTACGTGATGAGGGTTTCCCCCTTAGGGAAGCCAGGTGATTCTTCTTTTGTTCCTTGTACTAAATATTGTGACCACTGTAGTGAAAATTGTGTGGCCATTCTAATGTTAAGCTGTTATGCACACTATATTGTTATTTTCTGTGATAAGATGTAATGTTGTGAATATTATATTGTAAATGTTTCCCTTTATTTGTAATGGAATAAACAGTGTTCACTGTGCTGTGTAATCCAAATCTTAAAAGCTGTTCACAGTAGCATTCTTTTGGGAATCTGCTGGTCCATGGCATTACAAATAATCTTTTAAAGAATCCATTGATTACTTCCTGAGATACCAAATTGAAAATGCCAAGGAATATTGTAGCCAAATTCCATAATTATCAGGTCAAGAAGAAAATATTGCAAAAACCCAGAAAGAAACAATTCAAATATCATGGAACTACAGTCAGGATCACAAAGCACCTTGCATCTTCCACATTAAAAGACAGGAAGGCTTGGAATATGATATTTTGCAAGGCAAAGGAGCTTGAATTACAACCAAGAATCAATTACTCAGCAAAACTGAGAATAATCTTTCAGGCAAGGAAGACAGACTTTCAATGAAATAAGGGACTTCCAGATCTTTTTTGACGAAAAAGGCAGAACTCAATGGGAAATTTTTTCTTTGAGTACAAGACTCAAAAGAGGTATAAAAACATGAACAGAGGAAAAAAAGAGAAAATTGTTATTCAATAAGTGCAAACTGTTTACATGGGAGGATGATACTTGTAAATTTTGAGAATTGTATCTTTATCATGACATTTAAAAAGGATATACATAGACAGAGAGTGTGGATGTAAATTAACTGATGTGATGACAAAAAATAATTAAGGGGTGCAAAGGGATTGTAATGGAAAAAGAGGAAAGCAGGAGGCATAAAGGAGTAAATTACATCACATGAAGAGGCACAACTCATATAGTAGAGGGAAATAAGGGAGGGAGATAAGCATTGTTTGAACTTTACTCTCATTGGACTAAGCTTAAGCAAACTCTTTTGAGGAGGGAAGAGGGGAGAAATAAAAGCATAAATGGGTGGAGGATAAGAGGATTGAGAGAAAGATATAGATAGTAATAATAACTGTGAATGTGAATGTGATTAACTCATAAAAAAGGAGGCAGATGGCAGAATGGATTAAAAACAATAATCCTACAATATATTGTTTCTAAGAAGTACATTTGTTAAAGTCATGCTGTGTCTTTTTAGATTACCATTTCTTATTCTGGGACAGCTGGGTGTCGCAGTAGATAGAATGCTGACCTTGAGTCAGAAGGACTCATTTTCCTAAGATCCAATCTGGCCTGAGACACTCACTAGCTGTGTGACACTGGACAAGTCACTTATCCCTGTTTGCCCCGCTGTCATCACACTTAAGCTGGAGAAGGAAATGGGAAATCATGATTGTATCTTTGCCAAGAAAATGAAGTCACAAAGAGTGTGACACAACTGAAAGATAACAACAGACAAGAAGATCATTTTTCTAAATGTTAATAAATTATGCCTTTAATAATATACTTTAAACTTTTGCCTAGAATCTTAACCAAGGTCCTCTATGTTTATGTTTTATGTTTTATGAATTTATGTTCTTTGTTTTAGCAAATGATTCATGGATTTTTTCACTAAGGTATATGGTCTTAATATAGGAGAGTACTTTTCTGCCCCCTTTTTATTTAGGTTACTCTCCTTGAATAAGGTATATACCTTCATAGTTGAATTATAATCATGAGTCCCATATCTATATCAATAGATATGTAGATATCTACTATCTGTCTATCTGTCTATCTATCTATCTATCTATCTATCTATCTATCTATCTATCTATCTATCGACAGATGTGGATAAATATATGAAATTAATATGGCCTTGCTTATGATCTTCAGGTACTCTTGATTATTTCCTATAATTTGTTCATTCATATATAGAAACCAAAAGACATGAATTTAATTACTGGCCCTCTTCATTTTTATGTTGAATCTCCTGGGAATTTCTGATCATCCTCATTTTTGTTTTATAGTCCCTGTTGTTTTCTCTTGCATTTGGCTTAGCAGGTGTATTTGAGACACACACCCATTTTAACCTACTTGATGATATTCCCAAACCTCCAAAAATATATATATTTCTACTGGTCCATATAAGCTATATTGGCTACCCTGGTGAAGAGCTCAGTGCTCCTTTACTCTAAACTATGGCCCCAAAATACAAATAGCGTTCCTAGAAATCATCTTACCTAATTGTACATGACTTAAATCTACCTTTGCTTATTAATTCCCTACCATAAACCATCAACAGTATTTAAAATAATACCTTTGTTGTAGACTTTTGTCCAAACATCTTCTTTCCAATAATGCTTACTGGTTTCCTTCTGGGGTTATCATTTATCTCCATGTTCATCATCAGGAATGGTTAATGGTCCTCACATCTGGCAAAGGACCATAGACTTTCTGTCATATCTCAAATGTATATTTGAGGAAGATAGAAGTTTTCTCCAATGTTGTTCTCAGATCTTTAGATGGAAGCCTTAATACTGCTTGCAGGGCATAATCAACCACTACTATTCAACCCTTCTTCCTCTGACCACTATTGGAAGATAATTTCCTAGCATCAGCATTGCATCTATACTATTGTTTCTTTTCTATAAGAAGTTGCTTCTTCTTAAGATGGCATAGCTCAATCACCATTATTGCACAGTTACATAACTCCAAATGTTCACTGGTGTTTCTTACCTTTCCCCTTATCACATTTTCCAATGTTCTGTGATGTTAGTGATTAGTCTTTTTCCCCTCTGTCTCTTAAAATTGTTTAAAACAAAATCATTTCCTAAACAGGTGTTCCACTCTTTTAAGGAATACTTCATTGTCCCTAAGATTCTGGACAGTAGAGTTCTTTTTTCCCTTTAAGACTTTCTCCTCCTCTAAGAGATACTTCTCAACTTTGCTTGCACATACATGGTACTACTATCTAGTAGAAATTAGAATATACCACACTTTTTTATGTAATTGGGTTTTTTTTCTCCCAGTGTTACAAAGCTAGTAAGTATATAGGATTGGATTTGAATTATGGTCCTCTTGACTCTAGGGTAAGTGTTCCATCCACTGTGCAACTTAGCTGCTCCTACCACAGCTTTCAGGTCACTTCATGATTTTCCTTGGCTTCTATTTTTGTGAAGCAAGATTTTCTCTCTTCAGTTATTTTTTTCTTAATTTGAACTCCTGTGGCAAATAGCCTGTTTGCTCTCTTTGGTTTCTTGGGTACTGAGAAACGCAATCTCTTAATCAAAGTTTTATGATGAGGAGTGGGGAAAGCAGGACAATTGAAGGTAAGTGACTTTTCCAAGATCACAAGGCTAGTATTAAGTATCTGAGGCCAAATTTGAACTCAGGTCCTCCTGGTTCTCAATTCACTGTGCCACCTTGCTGCTCCTTAATCAAAATTTTAATCACTTATTGAAGGCTTTCCACATTTTCTTGTAAGATGTTGTCAGATCACTCCTTGAACTTTCTCCATTAATATGTTCTTATCAAAACCCTAATCAAAATACTAGCTTTCTTTCACAAGAGAATTTCTAGAACAATACAATTGTTATTCTCTTTAGCTTATTTTTCCCTCTTCTGCATTCTATGCAACTTTTTAAATATTTTACCTAGGAAATTTCATAAATTAATTGTTAAATTCAAGGATTATGCCATGGTCATTGTTGTTTTCTCTCTCTATATATTAAAATGTGTTTGCGTCTCTATCATCTAGCCCAGAGCCTCACACATTGTCAAATTGGTTATTTTTGCATCTTCTTCAGTACTATTCAGTTTTCAATACTATTCAATATTTAGCAATGTTTCAATATTATGTACTCATTATGATTGTTGATTTATATGGATATCTACGTGATTCATTGAAAGGAACTTATGTAATACCAAAAAATCAAAGTATTTTGAAGATTTTAAAGGCCTCTCATTCTTCATTGCATTACAGTTATTTATAAATCAAAACATCTCAAATGCTTATGGAACCAAATATAGTTATAGAATTTCCCAAATATCTAATAAAAAGCCAAAGAAGTGTATTGTTGTTATATTGTCCAAAACAATGAAGATCTACTCCCTATTCAATCAAACAACAGTAAACTAGGTGAGAATGAGTTCTTAATCAATTTGAAAGGATCATAAGAACACTGGGGTCATAGGGTAAAAGCAGATGATGTCACACAAGAAATAGCTTGTGATGATTGAAGACAATCAGTCATATCTCTTATGTATAGAAAAGCAGTTAGTTCAGCGGCAAAGGGATCAACTGGTAGGCAGCATTTTAGAAGAACTCCCTAAGTTTAGGGGATAAGGATTTCATTTCTGGGGTTTGAATCAAATGTTTAAGATGGAATCATTCAAGGTGGAATAAAAGAGTGCTCTCTTTCTTCCCCTTCCCTCATCATTGGCGATACTCACTGCACCAGTAACAAACAATACATTTAGCAGGAAGTACAGATACACAAAAACATACCGAGGATGAACATCTTTTCAGAAAAAAAAAAGTATTTGAAGAAGGAGGCACCTGCAGGAAATGGGACAGCATGAATGAAAACGGATTTCTGGCAAAGAATTGTTGAAAGTACTTCCAGTAACAAGGAGTTGTGAATTTACCTTTGTCACATGTTTACCTCATTACCCTAAGTTTAATCTCTGTCTTTTCACAGAATCAGTGTATACTTTTGGGAGAATGTGCTTCAGGTTTTTTTATGAAAGTGTTTTATGACAACTTTTTTTAAACTATACCACTTCAGCAGATACCTTTGTTAAAACAATTTAGGCAACTGGTTTAATAAATGTGGGTTGTCTTTCAATCAATGGGAAACATACCAGTGGGGACCCTTAAGAAACAGGACTAGAACCTGAAACCTTCAGAGTTAAAACAACAACTAGGAAGTGAATATTAATAAGCATCACTAATAATTAGTAAGCAGACTCATTCTAGAGCCCCAAATTCACATAATAAGTAAAAGATGGAAGGAATGGCCCCAGGATGGGGTGCTATATTATTTGTAAGAAATGATTATCAGAAAAACTCAGAAATGTTCTAGTCTATCCTGGAAGATCTAATATTTACCCTTCTGAAAAGTAGTAATTATTAAGAGTGTGAGGCTAGTTTAAAATTTAGCCATGATTTCCATTTTGTGGGTGGGTAGGTTTTGCTTTCCTATGTGTGTATTTCAAGAGACTGAATAGACTTGAGTTTAAGAAACAAAAGAGCTTAAAAAGAAAAAAAAATCCTAACTTTTATATCATACCTTTCAAAAACTTGACATCAAAATGCTTTCTTTTACAGTGCTACTGAGAAGTCTTGCTAATGAAAACAAAATGTGACATTCCTTTGAAACGAGTTGTGTCCCATGGTGCATCAGTTTGTCAGTCTTAATCAACTGCTCTATTTAAGAAATTCTCATGGTTGCATCACCACATCTCCTTCCCTTGTGACAGTCACACAATTGTAAGCGTGTGAGGTGTAGAAAACCATATAGTTTTCAAATAATGAAGAAAAGTCAAAAGTCAATGTTAACTGGAATTACTATCCTTCCATTTATACTTTTATTTCTATTTTACTTAGAGTTCATGTGGCCTCTCATAATAGCAGGTATGATTTTACCGTGACTGATAGTTAGTCAAGCAGTAGTCCATCTGGCTCCAGAAACGCATGAAATTTTAAGTGTTTTATTTAATAAAGTAGATAAACACCAGCCAATTTGCTGTGCTTCAAACTGATGCTTCCCCAGTTGGCTTATGCAGCTTCCCTAGCAATTTGGCACAACATATACTTGATTTTCTCACCTTTTGTGTTTACCTCGGGAGCTGAATGCATCTGTTCTGTTTACTTGGTAAAGGATAATGTACAGATTGGGAGGGCAGATTATAGCATTGGTTATTTTGAGTAATTAGAGGTTTCCTCTTCTCCCCCATTCTTTCACTCTGAAGGTCAGATGACATAATACATAATTTTTCCTGAAATCAGAAATACAGAATTCAAACATTTCTGTCACTGATGTTTTTTAGAATGAAGAATTCTATTGATGGCAAATTCAAATAAAATCACAATTTTATTATGATCAAATTTCCTAGAGCAGAGATTAGCAAACCCATTTATATGTCCATGGAAAATAAAACTAGTCCTGTGCTTGGCAGTTATCCATATGTTATGATAAAAGGGACCTTGATAGGCTTCTCTAAATGCAACATAAAGTAGGTTTTACATGTGCACATAAATGCATCATGTGTATGTGTACACATTGTGGTATAAACCTGCGACTTCACCAACATAGGCAATTCCTAGTTTGAAAAAGAAATTTTACTAATACAAATCAACAACTTGTCTGTAATATATAATCTTAGACAATTTTGGAGGTACTAAGAGGTATAGTAAGTTTACTGTGGCTATACTCCCATGAGTCAGAGTCAGGACTTGAACTCAGGTGTCAATTCTAATGTCTTCCTTCATTCCTTCCAATGTATCATATCACCTTTCATTCTGATTTGCAATGTATCTGACTTTTCAAGTGTATCTTTTTAAAATATATTTAAAATATATGTGAAACATGATTTGAATCCAGGTTTTCTTTCTCTGAGGCCAACTTTGCATCCACTAGGCTGGGGCATTTAAAAATTTAGCTAGGCAAATTCTTACTGATTTTGGATCTGCCTTGTTAACTTAGAAACATATCAGATTAGGCCATGGTTATTCATTGTATGTTACTAGAAAGCACAACTTGAAGAATAAACATTAGACATTTAGATGTGGATTGGCAGCATGTTACTGGAAAGTCAGTAGTGTAAAGGTGTATACACACACACACACACACACACAAGTGCTGTGAATAATGGGGAACAAAAAGAGGTTCATCAATAACCAGAAGCAACAACATCATTTTGACTAGAAAAGTTTAGACACTTGATAAATGTGTCATATAGATAAGAAAAGAGGAAAATACAAACAAAAATGAATAATATGTTTTATGGAGACCCTGGAAAAGATACCCTTCATTGTTTATGGCATTAATACTATAAGATCCTGGCAAGGCTTCCTCTTTTCCATGGTCTCTGTTATTTCTGACACTTATTTGTGAAGCTTTCTCACAAAATCTAGCATTTGTTTTTGATGCTTGCTATAGTTTGCCTGAGTTCAAGTCCTGACTCTGACTCATGGGAGTATAGCCACAGTAAACTTACTGAACATGAGTTTCCAATTTCAGTTCTTCCAGGAACCAGCTAAGTGACCTTGGACAACTCATTTAAGTAAGTTTTCTGATATTTAGTTTTCTAATCTGGTAAATGAGAGAATTTTGACTAGTTAAGCTTTCTTTCCATTTTACTTTTAAAGTTTTTTTTTACTTCTGAGATTTAGTGTCAGAGCATATTTGGAACCGTATACTTAAAATAGTGTAAAATATTAAAATAAAGCACATTTTCAAGGACTCTAACATAGATTGAAAATGTAGTAGAGTAACATCTGATGTTTATACCTGACATTGACTCTGAACCTTTCTTCCCATGGTTATTGCAATTAAATGTGTTAGCCTGCTAATGGCTCAAACTATGACTTTCTTACCCTTCAGCTTGATGAATTTGGGATGGAAATGTGGTCAGAGACTATGCCTTTTGTGTTTTGTAAAACACCTAGCACACCGTGAGCACTTAATAAGCATGAAATAATGAGCAAGAAAAATAGGTAAAGGGCATAGGTGCAACAGAAGATGTCAGAACATTAGTCATTTGTACTTTTAGAATATTTAGAACAAATGAGACACAAATAAAGGATGTAGGAAGGGTAGAGTTATTATATTGGTTAAAAAATACTGAACTTTAAAAACAATTCTTTTTTTTTTCTTATTTGCTCTAGTCGCTAAGTATAGAACAAAGATCTGCATTAACGTTCTTGGCCCTTAAAGGCCCCGTTGGATCAATTGCACCAAAAAGCACATTAGAAAAGGATCCTTCTGAATAGATTTTGCATAAGTGATACAATTTTTACCTTGCTTATTGTCTATCTATTATCTATCTTATCTATCTATCTATCTATCTATCTATCTATCTATCTAGCCATCCATCTATCTATCTATCTATCTATCTATCTATCTATCTATCTATCTATCGATGTGAACTTATGTCATGCATTTTTCCCAAACAGATACCACTGATTCCCACTCAACCTCTCTTAGTTATGTCTTTTTTTTTTCACTTTTTGGAGGGGGGAGGACAGGGTAGTGGGCGTTAAATTACTTGCCCAAGAACCCACAGCTAGTAAGCTCACATGTCTAAGGCTGGATTTGGGATCAGTTCCTCTTGACTTCAGGGCCGCTTCTTTATTCACTGTGCCACCTAGTCACCCTCTTAGTTATGTCTTTTTCCTGCTGACCTCAACCGTTGATCCTTCTAGTCATTCTCTGACCTTCTTTTTCTTCCAAAAATAAGGGCATACTATTCCATTACCAAAGCAACAAGAGCTACTTTCTTTGCCATCAGTTCATTTTATCTCTCAGTCTGAAAACAAAACAAAACAAAACAATTTCATTAGTATGAGAAGAGCGCAACTATGCTGAGAATTTCTAAAGCCAAAACAACTACAACAAAAAAGTTCAATGGAAAACTTTCTTTTGCAATGGAATTTTTCCTTGTGTGATAGACAATGTCTGTCACTATCTGTTGTAAGTTTTCCCTCCATAGAAAGTCTATTATTTAGGAGATAGTCTTTTAGAATTATAGTTAGAAAACCATCACCCTTTGGTTAAGTTGCTTAAAAGCACATCTGAAGTTACCTAAGCTGGTCCTTATACAGAAAGAGCAGTTTTTTTTTTTCTAGACCCATACTCAGTCTTTCCAGTGTGCCTTGAAGTGCACTGGTATAGAATTCAAGAATTCTGAATCACCTGCCTACCATTATGAGGTATTACAATTAGTCTATGATGAATGGTCAATGCAATTTACATAAGAATTAAATTAAGGAATTAGTTATTAAACCAGTAAGAAAAGAGAATAAGTGCAAATAATCAATTACAGGATAATATATATATGTGTATATACGTATACATATACATACACACATAAACACACACACACATATGGTGAGTTTTGTTGTTATTTAGACATGCTTTATCTACTGAGCCATCTAGCAGAGCCAAATCAGTAATCTAGATGCTATGTATACCCAAAAAGTAAATAAATAAATAAAGTCCATGCTCTCAAGCTACTTAAATTTTCTTGGGGAAATAATGTGTACAAAAGCAGCTTTAAAGAGAAGAAATACAATATAAATATAAGGTACTTTAGGGAGAGATAATATGAACAGTTTAGGCAGATCAGGAACATTTTTCTTTTATTTTCTGTTGCCAGCACTTAAAATGGTGCCTGGTACATAGTAGGCCTTTAATAAATGTTTATTGAATTGAATTGACTTGAGATTTTGAGTCTTTTTCCTCTTTTCAATACTTGAATTGTCTTAGATGCTGCTTTGAAATTATCATTAGTTGTGTTCAGTTCTGTTTTATATAACATATACCAAGTGGTTCATTTTAACTCTGCTCATGTTTTTTAGTTACAAAAGTTGAAAATATTTTCCCCTGGAAGATGACGTTATATGAGAAAATTTCATTAAACATACTTTCACTTCTACCCCTGACAAATGTACATATTGGAAAATGGAGTCAGTCATTGCTTTCCAGTAGATTCTCCAAACAAGTAGATGCATAACAATGATGATACTTAGGCAAGCCACAACTGCTGCAAGTGACAGAGGAAATAATCATATTCATTTTTGTTATAAGGAAAAACAAAACAAATATCTAAGTGCACAATTTATGGCAGTTGTCTGTCTGGCTTCCAAGTAAAAATATTTCTAAATATATGCAGTTTATTTCCTTCAGTATAGGAATATTCAGACTTATGATGAGTTGGAAATAGAAAGCATAACAAAGATTAATAAATAAATGGAAACTATGCTGAGGAATTTGTCGTATTTGCACTTGATTTAAGAATATATCCTAAAAGTTAATATATCCTAAAAGTTAAATTTCTGAAAGATGGTATGATGTGATAGACATTCTAATAGCTCTGTAGTCTAATGAACTGTGGATTTTTTTTCAATTTTACTCCTGTGTGTAATTTAGAAAATCCTTTTAATCTCTCTGAAACTGTTTCCTAGTATGAGTAAATAAGAGTAAAATGCAAAATCATAAAATTTATGAACTTTAATGGATCTTGGAAATCATTTAATTCAAATCTCTCATTTTATAGGTAAGGAATCTAATATGATCAAATGACTTGCCAACAGTCAAAACTACTCTTGTCTTTTTGATACATTCCCTAATGCAATCCCATATTTAATATTATAAAGAAAACGACATATAATTGTCATTATAAATATTTCCATTGTAGTTATAGTTTCTCAAATGTTTTTGTTGACATCTTATCTTTTGAACTTCACCATAAGATTGTGATATAGACAAAGCAGGTGCTATTTTGACTGTTTCGCAGATGAAGACAGTTTCATGACTATTAAGCAGAAGAGGAAGAATTAGAATACAGACCTTCTGAGTTTCCCATTAAGTAAATCATGAGAGATTTAAACAAAAAAAATTGGGGTGGGGGACAGAACCAAGATGGTGGAGTAAAGGTTGGGACTCCTTTCAGCTATTCCCCACAAACCCATCCAAATTGCTTTAAATAATGACTCTAAACAGAGTCTAGAGTATCAGAATCAATAAAAAAGATGATGTGAAAAAATTTACCAGCACAAGACAGCTTAGAAAATTGGCAGGAAAGGTCTGTTGAAAAAAAAGTTCAGTCCAGGACAGGCCAGAGTAGCAGAGACCCCGCTCCAGCAAACAAGGAGCCAGCTTCCAGGTGAGTCAGTGTCAGCAGTGCTAGTTTCCAAACCTCCTCAGTTACCAAAGAGTACTTAAGAGGTCAGCAGGAAAGGTCTATTGCACTAGGGTGAAAGAGAAGCCCAGTATAGTCCAGGATACACAAGTGCAAACACTGTCCCAGCAAATCAGGAGCAGACCTTGGCAGTCACTGAATCAGTAGCTGCAGAAGCTTCTTCTGGAACTCCCAGCCCACATATGGCAAAGAAGTCAAACAACTGCTCAGAAGGAGATTAGAAAGGTCTCTCTATGGTAGGACTGAAGCAGGACTCTGATGTTTTGCCCATACTCAGTTTCAGGTTGCAGTCTTGGGAGGCAGTCTCAGGGCAAGGAGGAGCACTAGCACAGCAGCCTTGTAGTCACAGTGGAGTGCTGAACCTCCTCACAATTCCATGGCAGAAAAGAGTGCTTGTGGTGACACTCTGATTTGAGGACAGGACAAAAGAGCAGTAAACACTTCTTAGATCACACAACCATGAAAGAACTGAAAACTTACAGATCTCTAGAAATATCTCTGAAAACAGCTTGATAAAACGTCTGAAACTTGGTAGAGTGCATCTCTACCCTGGAAGTAGAGCCCTATTTTAACAAAGAGTTAAAAGATAAGCAAAAGGCAGGGAATATGAGCAAATAATGGAAAAATTTCTGAGCATAGAAAGTCACTATGGTGATCAGTAATATCAAAACACACATTCAGAAAGTAACAAAGATAAAGCTCCTATATATAAAGCCTCCAATAAAACTATGAATTGGTTTCAAGCTACAGAAGAGCTAAAAAAGCATTTTGAAAATCAAATAAAGGAAGTAGAAGAAAAATTGGAAGAGAAATGAGAGTGAAACAAGAAAATCAGACAGAAAGAAAGTTCAAGTTTTGTGGAGCTAGTCAGGAAAACACGAGATTTATTGACTTCAAAAATATAGGAGCAGAGGACTTGGAACATGATATTCTAGAGGTAAAGGACCTAGAATTACAATCTAGAAACTCCTACCCAGCAACACAGAATATAATATTCCATGGGAAAAATTGATATTTAGTGAAATGGAAAACTTTCAAGCATTCTTAATGAAAAGTAAAGAGCTGATAGAAAATTTGCCTTTCAAATATGACTCAAGAGAAGCATAAATCGGTAAACAGGAAAGAAAAATCTTGAGAGACTTAAAGTGTTTATATTTCTACATGGGAGATCATACTTGTAGCTCATAAGAACTTGGGGCAGTTAGAAGGAGTATACATATATATATATATACACACACACACATGTGTACACACACATACATATACATATGGCACATGTGTGAGTTAAATATAAAGAGATAATATTTAAAAAATAAAATTAAAGGATGAGAGAGGAATTCACTGGGAGAAAGGGAAAGGGGCAGGCAGAATGGGGTTAAAGTATTTCATATGAAAGAGGAAAGAAAAAGGTTTTACAGTGGAGAAAAAGGGGATAGGTGAGGGGGAGTGAGTGAATCTCCCTCTCATCAGAATTGGCTCAAAGAGAATATGGTGGAGTAAGTCATAAACCACTGCATCTCCCCTGTACTTACTTTCAAACAACCATAAAATAGAGACCCAAGAAAAATCCTGAAACAACAAAAGCAATAAAAAGATGTAGTAATATATATAAGCCCAAGAAACTTGGAAGAACAACAAAAAAAGTCCATCTCACTCAGGTGAAAAGGAAGCACAGACCAGGATGGGAAGCATAATAAGCAAGCTCCACCTCAGCAAGCCATTAGGAGATCCTGAGCCCTGATGGGGTAGAAGAGGAAAACACCAACACCGGGACCCCCAGTGTGTCTTAGCACAGCGAGTGGAACTGGCAGACTCCAGCCTCTTGAATTTCCACATGCTTCAGAACAGCCCAGGGCATCCAAGCATCTTCCACAGATCAGATCTCCATGTACTTCAGCGTAGCCCCCACGGAATGCAGAAAGAATGAACCTGGAATAAGCACATATAAGACTATAAGACTCCATGGCTAGGACCACAGCTCAGCAACAGGTAAGGTGCCAGACCCATATGACCTCCACAAACACCAGCCAAATTCCACCTTAGTCCTGCAGTGCAGCACCAAATATAAAGGTCCCCCACGAGCTTCAGGGAAATATCAGTGAAGCAAGAAGTAAAAAGATAGGGCTTGCAACCACTAGCATAAGAAGTTGGAGACAGTGCCCTCTTCTCCTGGAGCAGAGATTAAATGTAAAGGTAACTAAAAAGGCCAAAAAAATGGAGTGGGGGGGGACGGAATGAGCAAAAAAACAGCAACAACAAAAATATTCTAAACATAGTAGCTATTATATTGACAGGGAAGATAAGGCAGAAAGTCAGAAGAGGACAATATTAAAACTCCTTATGAGAAAAACCTCAAAGAAAAATGGAAGTGGTGTGAAGCCTGGAAAGATCTTATGTAAGAGCTCAAAAAGGAACTTTAAAACTATATGAAAAATAAAAGAAAAATTGGGAAAATAAATGACAGTGATGCAAGAGAATTATGAAAAAAGGACTCAACAGCCTTGAAAACAACTCTAAAAGTATAATTGGCTAAATGAAAAAATGAGATACAAAAATCAAATTAAGAAAACAGCTCTTTAAGGAATACAGTTGGTCAAATGTGTGTGTGTGGGGGGGGGAGCACAAAAGTTAATCAAGGAAAATAATATTGTAAAATTTAGAATTGTGGAAGTGGAAGCTAGTGACTTTATGAGACGTCATGAATGAATTAAACAAATTCAGAGGAATGAAAAAAATGGAAGAAAACGTAAAATGCATTGTGAGAAAAACAACTGATGTGGAAAATAGATCCAGAAGAGATAGAATTAAGTAAGATTAAATGACAGGCATAACCAAAAGGAGGATATAGACAAGAATCTTTCATCAAGGAAATCTTCAAGGAAAGCTGTCTTGATGTTTGGAGCCAGAGATGAAAAAGGGTATTGGAAGAATCCACCCATCACCTCAGGAAAGAGATCACAAAATAAACACCACAAAGAACATTATAGCCCAACTTCAGAACTATTAGGTCAGGGGAAAAATATTGCTAGTGGTCCGAAAGAAATAATTCAAATGTCATAAGTTCACAAATAAGATCATACAGAACTTGACAGTTGCAACACTGAAGGATTGTAGGTTATACAACAGGACATTCCAGAGGGCAAAGGAGCTAGGACTACAACCAAGAATCAATTACATAGCAAAATTAAGCATGACATATCAAGAGAAAAAATACTCATTCAATGAAATAGATGAATCAAACCTTCATGAGGAGAAGACCAGAATTAAAACAACAATTTTGAACTCTAATATCAAAACCCAAGAGAAGCATAAGCAGGTAAAAAAGGAAAATAATACAAAAAGGATTTAATGGAGCTAAACTGCTTATGTCCCTACACAGGAAGAGGATAATTGTACATCTTAAAAATTGTAACATTAACAATACAGGTAAAATAAAAATACATAGAAAAAATGATACAGGAATAAAGTAAATTTGAGGAAATGCCATCCTGATATTAGATAAAGCAAAAGCATTATATAGATAGATAGATAGATAGATATAGATATAGATATAGATAGAAATAGATATAGATATATACACACATGCACAATACATATATATGTATGAATGTATGTATATGTATGTATGTATATATGCACATATATACACATGTGTATGTGCATACTTATATGTATGTGTATGTATATATACCAGGACCAAAGTGGAGAGAGTATTGGTGCATGATTTTCTCTGCACAGATGATTATGCTCTCAATGCACTGAGATGAAACAAAGTGTAGATTTGCTGCTTGTGCTAATTTTAGCTTAAAAATTAATGTTAAGAAAGCACAGCTGCTCCAACAGCCACCACCACCACAGCATCCATATATGGAACCATCCGTTACAGCAAATGGAAAAGTTTTGAATGTTGTGGATAGGTTTACGTACCTTGGTAGTGTACATTCCAGGGATGTACATATGTAATGGAAAGCACAAAAGTAGTTCACACCTTGTTTCAACTATTGAATTGAGACCTTATTTCAGTTCAAGATTCTTTTGAGCCTTGTATGAAGCCTGTTAAGAAACAGAACATGTGAACCACACAAACTTGTGAACTCTAGAACTCATGAACTCATACAACAGGAAGGGAAGGACCTAATGACCATTGGAGAGGCTGCTACTGTGGGAGAGAGAAGAGAATTGAACTGAGACTGAGAAGAACTGAAAAGAGGACTCTTGTGGTGGCAGAGTCAAGAAGGAGAAAACTTGTGGTATCCTGCCACTCTGCTTGTCTGCTCTGTCTGTGCTGATGTTTGTTTGTGATACTTTGTACAGAAGCCCTGGGACCTTACTGGAAGGTCTAAAAGAGGATTTTCTGGATGTATGTTTACAGAAATCCTGGAGGAGCGTTTTGGATGTCCTTGGACTTCCCTGATGATTTATGCTGACCTCTTGTACCTTGTTTGTGGGTCTGTGTTGATTTCTATGTTGATGATTTGTGTTGAGTTCTCAGACCTTGTGTAATGGTAATATAATTTGAATTTGAAGATCCCTTTGTACTGGCAAAGGAAAGAGGTACTTTGCACTTAATAATAAAGTAATCAAGCCTCTGTTAAAGAAACAGAAGGTATGAACTCCTGTCTCCTGTTGCTAATTTAACAGGAAAGGGATGACCAGCTAGGGTAAATACTGTAAATAAAGAAAAGCCCCAGAGAGGGAGAGTCAGATCTTCTTGGAGTAAACTGACCTCCATGGAGGCAGAAGCAGCTGTTGGCAAGGAGGCTGAAGAGGAAGTACCGAGGCTGGAGAGAATGATTTTGATTTGGGAAACCTGGGTGAAATGATTTAGAGAATGTGAGACAGAGCTTAGAGAAAGCTCCATGGAAGCAAAAGCTGCTGCTGCAAGGGACGCTTAAAAGGAAAGTCCTCCCCTCTACTCCCCCCATGCCCCAGGCTGGAGAAAATGATTTTGATTTTGAAAACCTGGATGGAGTGATTTTTGATTCTGGAAACCAGCTGAAACTTCTGCTGAGTCTGATGCCCAGCCTGAGCTGCTGAGGCTGCTAAGGATTTCAGAGGGCCAGGTGGAGCTGAGGGCCAGCCAGAGTTGCTGAGGAGTTGCTGAGGATTTCTGAGGTCCAGAAGGAGCTGCAGAAGACTGAGGAAGCATGACTGTGATGCTGGTAATCTGTATGAACCTGTTGGTGGATTTGTTAAGTCTTGTCTTCCCAGGAACAGAGACTATGAAGTATTTGAGATGGACTGGACACTATGAAGTCCAGTGTGTAGCAGGAGCTGCACGGAGAGCTGGACAAGGACCTGGGAGCTCTTTGCCTTTGAACCCAGGTGACAGTTTTGTGAATCCAGGTTTTATCTGGGACCATGGAAAGGGATCCAGAGAATCTGAGAAACCACCCTGAGTCAAGCTGAAAGAAGATTTTATTTGTGTACTGACTGAGAAATTGTAAATTAATTCCCTAGTGATGTAGGGTTGGAGGGTCTCTATATTCTGATGATTGAATAGTGAATGATGAAGGATGATTGAGTTAATTGAATGATTGATTGACTAAATGATTGTACTTAGTGACTGATGACTGAATAAGTGAAGATCTCTCAGTGGAGAACTTTGACAGTTGTGCTTTGTGTTCCTTGAGGAGGCAGACCTCCTTAAGGATTATTGAATGATTGAGTTACTAAATGATTGTTCTTTGTTTAAAACTTTGTGACCACTGTGGTGAAAACTATGTGGCCATTTTCTGTGATAAGTTGTTGTGAATGCTATATTTTGATTTTCTGTAATAAGTTGTAACATTGTTAATGCTGTACCTTGATTCACTGTGAATGTTTTGCTCTGATTTGTTATGGAATAGATTCCTCACTGTACTGTATGATCAGAAATGTAAAAGCTATTCACAGTAGCATTCTTCTGGAAAGCTCCTAGTGATTGTTGTTACACCTTGTTGGTGCATCTGAGTGGATTTCACAGGCAGATAGTGAACTGATGATAGTGCCAGCACCTGTATGAATATTATTGTGGTTCTGTCAAGCTTTGTCTTCCCAAAAACAGGAACTGTGAAGGAATTGAGGTGGACTGGACACTTCAATATGGAACAGGAACTTGATGGAGAAATGGACAAGGAGCTGGACAAGGAACTGGGAGCTGCCTGCCTTTGAACCCAGGTGACAGTTGGAGTTGGGACCATGGGAGAAGAACCATGGAAGCTGAAAGGAAGCTTCAAGTCAAGCTGAAAGAAGTGTTTACTTGGATACTTTGTACTCACTAAGAAGATTATGATTTACTATGACCTAGGGTGGAGAACTTTAACTTTTGTACTTTGTGATTGAACTAAGAATTTTTGTGATTGCCTAAATAATAGTTTTTGTTCAAACTGACCACTTTGGTAAAAAAAAAAACTATGTAGCCAATTTAGGGATAAGTTGTTATGAATGCTGTATTTTGATTTTCTGTGATAAGTTGTAACATTGTGAATGTTGTACGTTGATTTTCAGGAAATGTCTTGCTCTGATTTATTATTGAATGAATACAGTGTTCACTATATTATAGAAAGAGAACTTTGGAAGTTGTTCACAGCAGCCATCCTTTGGAAAGCTCCTTCTGCATGGCTTTACAACATAAATGATGAAGTTGATGCATGTGTTGGTAGATCTAGCTCATTGATTGGGAGGTTCTGAAATAAAATTTGGAAGAGAAGGCTTTCTACCAAACTAAAAGTCTACAGAGTTGTTGATTGACCTCATTGTTGTGTTTGTGAAACCTGGACAGCTTAGTAGCACCTTGCTAGAATATTGAACCACTTCAATTTGGTCAGAAGATATCAAAGAAACTTCTTATTAGCCTTGGATAGGATGAAAATATGTATCACATTCTTCTAACATACATTTATATCTTTATAGTACAAAATTGTATTAAAAATGGAGCTTTGGGGTTTTGGAAAAATGTTATTTTAAAATCTAGCTATCACTGCTTTTAATTTTGCAAGCAGAAAACTTGAATAGAATTTGTTAAAACTTATAATTTCAATATTTAATATATTAAGCTAAGATGAATCTGTGAATCTGTTCTGTGTGTTAAATTTTGGTAGAGCTATTTAAGCAAGATTATTTGGAGCTCAAGTACCTAGAAAGTAACAATTACCAGTCATAGAGTAAGGTGATAGTCACAAAAGCAAAAAATGAAATCAAAGATGAATTTTCAAGCACTAAAATCTGTCTGATGGGAGGTTGAATTATGAAAATGTTATTGATGTTCTTTCTTGTTATGTGGTTTTTTATGGTACTTTGTCATTGTTATTTTGAAATTAAATCTGAATAATGATAGCATCCTTCTTCAAAGGGAAATTACTCAGGGACACATTGACCTTGGAATTCACAATTTTACCATAAGACTTGAATGGCAGTCTGACCTGACACCACAGCAAAAAATGTTTGAGTACTGCATTCAATATTCTAAAACATTAGACTTTGGAATTTGAAATAATTTATTACTGACATGAATTGTGAAATCACAGGCTGGCAAACTGTATCAATTTCTTTTTAAGTGGAAAGTTTTAATTTTTTCTTATTTTCTTTGTTTCAAAAAGTATGGGGTTTTATGTACCTATCCAATGCTTGAATAGCAATTAAAATTTAGAAGGAAAGAGAAAAATCAATCAACCACCAAGTATTTAAATAACTACAAAGGCACATGTACTGTGCTATTTAAAGGGGATACAAGTATTACAAACATGAGGCCATTATTTCCCTCAAGGAGCTTGCCTTTAATGTGAAAGAGAAGTATTAAACATGCATACACTATTAATATCAGTATCAACACTGAAACTCCCTTAATTGATGCATGTCAACATCATCAATTTGTAATCTAACAGTGTGCAGGGGCAACGAGAAGTTAAAAGACTTGTTTTAGGGAGACTTAGGCATTCTGCATCAGAGATGAGACTAGAACTTAATTATTCCTGCTAAAAAGACTAGGCCTCAACCTACTACCATGCAATCTCTCAAGGATTATTTTAAATCTTCTATATTATATTATACTATATTATATTATATTAT
>CM053601.1:97232335-97243500 GCA_028646575.1 Pseudocheirus occidentalis | reverse complement strand
AAATGCCTTAGTTAATTTTCATCACCTCTTTCAAACAGATGGCAATTTCCAGGATGTCAGAGTTTCACAAAGAAACTATTATTAAGCTCAAATAATTATGTGAAACTGTAAAAAGGAAAAAGAAAACCCAACAACTACCAAGTAATTACAGAATAAACCAAGCTCAGCATGTGCCTAATTCAAAGGTATTTTGAAAGAAACTGGAAAGGGCAGTGTCAGAGTTTGGGTTTAATTGAAATACATTATCATTCTTTGATGAGTTAGCCTTTCAGTGAGTAATTTGGCATTTCTCCATGAAACTGAGCAGTATAAGCATATCCCCATAGGGGTAATAAACAATGTGGCAGGCATTGGATTATAGCATTTACTTTACTAGACTTCCATCTCCCCCTCATCTCTAAAAATGATACTAATAATAAAACTGTCAATGGGCTACTTTATATTTACAAAACATCAAGAATTATTAAATACAAAGGAGCTTCCCTTGTCCTAGAATACATCATAGGTAGTTTGGAAAAACAAAACAAAACAACTTTTGTCTCATGTATTTGTCCTAAAATAGTAAGTACAAAGTGAGGAGAAGAAGGAAGAAAGCAAAATAAATATTTGAGTTGGGATAGAGGGTAGCTTTCTTATTGGGGAGAGGGAGAGAAAATGAGGATTATATATTTAGATTAAGAATTTAAAAAAAAAATTCCTTGAATCTTTATTCAGAGAATGTCATAGTTTTACCTCACCTACTACATCAATATACATGATAATGCCATTTTTTAAATTAACTGAACAAAAACAAAATCCCCTTTAGCTTATAAATCCTTTAAGACCTGAAAGCACAAAAGGATTTGGGGTGGGTGTCATATTTCTGGTTATATTCTGATCCAGCCTAATTTTCCTTCAAACTTGCTATGTAACCTTGACCGCTATACATTGGCTGCTGCAATGTCATAATATCCTTTTCCAACAACACAATTAGCATTTCTGTTTTATTCTTCTCATGGGTTTTTCATGCTATTTGGCAAATCTATATTAAACTAATTAGCTTTTTACATAAAATAAATTGTTAACAAGACCTGCTGTTTAGTACCGCAACTTTTTGAAATAAGGATTATGTCTTCAGAGTATGTTTTTCTTTTAAAAAGGAAATCATAATTTGAATTTTCTTTGCCTGGATTTTATTTTTTTACATCTGCTTTGGTCAGTTGATATTGTAAGGGGTTATGGAATTATTAAAAAAATAAACAATCTCAGAATGCTTTCTTTAGTAAAGCAGCTATTCTACTTTCACTTTTTATTGACCTGCTCATAGTTTCACCATTGGCAGTTTCATTAGTTTTCATCTTGCCGTTTAATCAGGTATGTTAATTAATGTGATTTTCAATTTTATTAACACAAAATATCCATACTCTTTCACTGTTAATCAACTAAAAACAATTTAATCATTTCCATTAGTAAATTTTATGATGTAAAATGCTACACATTTCTTCCTTTCTTGTGCCAGAGCTATGACTAGCAAATTTTGTACCCAGGACAAGTAATAAGGAATGATTATGGGCTTATCAAATATGCCTCCTAGAACCTGAAGCTGAATTGTCCTGATTAATGAATGAGTTACAAATCTATGTAATTTTCAATATCTTACACCCGGCACCAGATCATATTTCACATCCCATCCAGTCAGCCACTCTAGCTACCTTCTTACCTGCCTACTCACCTGCCTTCTTCCCCACCCTTTCTTCATTTAGGAATTCTGAACAACAAAAACAACCACAACAATTGTGCCATTGCTTCTGTAGAGGACATTTCAATCTGTTCCCTTATAGTTACACTCACCATTTCTTTCACTTCTAAGACCAAAGCACTTTGACCACTTATCACCACTTGTATTTTCTCCTTGTATTAGAATATGTACTTTTAAGGGAGTAGATGTCTAACTTTTTAATTTTTATCTCCAAAATTTAATACAGTGCTTGATACAAGTCAAAATCTTAATAGTTGATTTTCTTTCATTATTAAGCTGCCAAAATGGGGTGAAAAATTATGGCAAAAATGAGTACCTTGGGGTTGAGACCAAGTAGGGTACTGCTATTGTCCCCTAAATTTCCTACCTGGATAAAGCCTTATTATTGTTCTCTAGTTACAATTCTGTCATATATACAACATACTTTAATAAATTTGAAGTTCTATTTAAGCTACTGTCAATATAGTTTTAAAGAGAGTCAGAGATAAGTGACTTGTCCAGTGTCACACAGCTTGTAAGTTGTTTTATATATGTGAACTCAGATCTTCCTGACTTGAGGGCTGGTGCACCATTCCTTGTACCACCTAGCTGCCCCTACTGCATACATGCATCTGTTGTGTATGTGTATGTATATACACATATGTGCATACATACATATATACATGTCATAATTCTGATCTCTTATTTTTGTGCAGTTTTCATCACTGACTTTCTAAAATTCTTCTAAAAGATCTATCCAAAACACTGAAATTTTACTTGTGTTCTATTAACATTAAAAACATTTAGCTTTTGGTCTTTCCACTGATTATCATTCACTATACATAGCAGTTGAAAATTGGCCAAGATGGATGAATAGAAGAAGTAATAAGGCTCAAGTCACTCCCCCAAGTAGGAATTATCACTAGAGCAAGACATCATCAGAAAATCCAATGAAAAATTAGAATAATCAATTTTTACATGGCCAGGGAGGCACTGGAAAACAAACCAAGGAGTTCCTAGATCCAAAAAGGATGGGTCTAACACTGTGCATGGAACAGGAAAAACAGTGAAAAGGCAGTGTTGTTGCTTATTCTCCAGAGCTGAGTCACAGATATAGTGTATATTGAGGAAATGGCCTATCCTATGGATAGAGGATTGTAGAAAGGAGTCATCCTGAGTATGAGAACATGTACTGGTCGAGGAGGAGAAACATGCAATCAGCAGGTATGTGATTCTCATACTGGATCTGAGTCACAGATTCAATTCCTGTTCATATATGAGACCTGCCTCTGAGTAATCAGGATAATGATATTGTAATGGCAAGCAAAGAAGTACTTAGCACCTTGTTTATGCTATTTAATTATTTAGCCTTGTTTCATTCAAGTTTCTTTTGAGCCTTGCCCATGATTATATCAAGTCTTTGATCAGAAACAGAACTTGTGAAACCTACAGTAGGAGGCACTTGCCAAAGACAGGAAAAACAAGGACATAAGAAATGGGCAGAAGAGCTAATGACCATACTTAAGGAAAAGCCCAAGGTGGGAAAGATCAGAACTGAGAAAGGAAAACTTGTGGTGGCAGAGTTGAGAAGGAGAAAACTTGTGATATCCTGCTCTGTGTTGATTTATGTTTGTAATACTTTGTACAGAAGGCTTGGGAATTTACTGGAAGCCCTGAAAGAGAATTTTCTTGTCTATTTTCAGAAGTCCTGGGGGAGAGTTTCAGAGGTCCTGGGACTTTATTGATAATTTGTGTTGATTTCTATGCTGATAATTCATGTTGACCTCTTGGACCTTGTTTGTGAGTCTCTACTGATTTCACAGGCAAACAATGAATTGATGATGGTGCTGGCATGTGTATAAATATTGTTTTGGCTCTGTTAAGCTTTTTATTACCATAAATGGGAAATGCAAAGGACTTGAGGTAGAATGGACACTGTGAGCTTCAATATGGAACTGAACAAGCAGCTGGATGAGGAGCTGGGGGAGGATCTGTGAGCTGCCTACCTGTGAATCCAGGCGATGATTGGGTAGATTTAGGCAGGAGCTGGACCCATGGAAGAGGTATCATAGAATCTGGGAGTTAGCCTAAGTCAAGATGAAAAGATCTCTCCTTGAGTATATAATAATGCTGACTGAGAAGATCATGATTTACTATTGCCTAGAGTTGGGAGAACTTTTTGCTCTGTACCTTGTACCTCTTAAGGATGATTGAGTTAAGGATGATTAAAAACTAATCTAATAGATTTCACCAAGTAGACATGGTCATCTTTCAAAGTTTAGTCCAATTTATACAATATGACATTCAAATAGCATTTATAAAGCCTTCCTATCAATTATTATTTTAAAAGGAGGAAAATACAAGTATAAAAAACCTTTATTGCTATAGTGAAATGATTTTGCTATCCTTTAAGTTTGAAGGTCATTTAATCCACTCTTAAAGTAAGCAAGGTTGGTAAATTAGCTTAAAAAAGAATTTAAAATGAGCAGATGAACTAGAAATACATTTTACCTTTTGGGGTGTAAAGTAGACCATGAAATTAATATTCAGACACAGTAGAGTAGTCACTGTCATTACTTAAATTGGCCTAATTGGTGGTAGAGCAATTTTAAATAGCACACTAGAAGCACTCATAAATTAGGTACGCTTTCCTATGAATAATATAGCCATTATCTAATTCTTTCCCACTAATTTTGCTTCCTTTTAAAAAGAAGTTAAAGCTCCTGCCTTCTACTTAATAATGAATAAGATAATTTGTTATTAGTAATGAATGAATGTGGAAGTAAATGATGCTGGGTCACAAAATTGCAGGGCAAAGGAATCAATAAAATGGAAGGAACAGGATGCTGACATTTTGCAATTCAAAGGTCTTCAGCTTGGTCTACAATTTTTACCTTTATGATGACAGACAGATGTGGCAGAAGGTCTGATAATTACATTTACTGCTGATAAAAATAATTCTAATAAATGTAAAAACCTACACTTTATTTTCCTTTTCACTGATTTTATTCTTCATACTTCATTCTCCACTGGCAATGAACAGAGGATTGATTTAACACTGGTATTTTGAAGTTCAGTATAAAAAAGTTCTATATCATTTCCTTAAATTAATTTGTCATTATTAATTCATTAACAATAAGGTAAGCCATTAATTATTTAAATTATTAAATATATTAGGTTTTGCTTTTGATGTTTTTATCCTTCTATGCTTTTTCAACTAGTTGATATCTTTTTGTTTTGGAAAATGCCAAAACACACATATTAAAAGATTTCATAACTTGTATTTCCAATAGCTACATTCTAACCAACTCATTTAACAATAGTGAATTTATACATTTAGAGATAAAGCTCAATTATCAGTCAAAATTGGGTCACGAGGAGGTCGCTCCACAGAAGGATTGAAGTCTAAATAATGCTGGAGCACAAAGAACATAAGGATATAAACATATAGTGTGTATATTGTTAGCACCCTATATAGGGTCTAAATATAGACACATAGATCTGTGTATTTGAAAAGAAGATCCCAAGTAAGTAGCTTATCACAAGCATAAAATATCAGTAAGAAGCAAATATTTTAAATCAAAATTGACAGAGTCTAGACATCTTCTCCAACTACTCTGCAGAGGCAAGGATTCCACTAGTGTGAAACATGGAATGTAATTCAAGATTTTTTTATGTATTGGTTATACATTTTTTTCCCTCTTCTTCTTAAAAGCAACAACAACTACCTCCTGCCCCCCAAACCAACCTTGGCTCCAATGCAATGAGCCGTATTTGATTTATGCTCATTTAGGTATTACCAATCCATACAGTAATATCATAGAATATTCTTTGATGGATATAAATATAGAGAAAACTTTCTTCAAGATTCCCTAAATATTAATATTAGTTGAATCTGAATCAGGGAGACAAACTACATTTGACTTAGCATAGGGAATGTAACTCAGATCAAAGGATGGAGATGGGGGAAGAATAATATTAAATCCCTGGGACAGTGGAGTAACTCTCAGGCTCTAGCAGAAAGTACAGTGTTCAGGATCCAGCATAGTAGAGAAGTACTTAAACTTAGTATATACAGGTAGCATTCTCTATGTTGAATAGGAAGGTGGCATGTCTGCTTCAGCTTAGGTTGCAATTCTGCCTCCACCACACCACCTCTTACAGCCACTGTCACACCCTAATATTGCAAATATTTTACCATTGGAGGGAGACATGAAAGACAGAAAAACAAGGTGTCAATCCAAAGGGTTACATGTCCCTATACCCTATTTGGTCTCCACAGTGACTACAGGTGCAGCTTCCCAGGTCCTGAAGCCTCTACTCTTGCACCTCTGCCTCTTGTAGCTTGTGTTGTCCCAGCTCAAGCCTCAGCTACTGACTGGACAAGTCTCATTCTGATGGGTATCAGATGCCTTCAGTTGTTTCAGCTCTTCATTCTTAATTACCTCATACTTTACATTGCTACCAACAATTTCTAGATTTTAGGAGGGGAGGAAAGAAAGGAAAACCTACAGCCTTCTCCTTTGTTATAACGTCCATCAAGATAAAGTGGAAATTCTTCCCTCACCCCTGTTGATCATTTTGGTTCCACTGGGATCCAAAGCCTCTTCTTTGGAGGTGATTGGACTAAGTTTCACCTGAGAGATACAAGGGGAGTTGACAAACATCCCCATAAAGATGCAGGTACACATGATGAGATTAAGTTTTTGGTTAGTTATTCTAAGGAAGTAGTATTTTGATTTAGATGTACCTATCTGGCACAATTCCTTTCTGCTTCCTGGCTTCATCTTTGTGAGGCTTTTATATTGATGGTGCAGTCCTTCCAACAGTGATCCTACTTATTGGTCCTCGTACAACAATATTGAGATTGGAATAACAGCAGCTAAATTAATGTTGAAAGGAGGCCTAAAAACATCATTTTAAATATTCTTTGTCTTGCTCTTCCCTTCCTAAGCATTCTTTATCTGGTTTTTGTTGGTTTTCTGCTATATCCTCTCCATAGAGAAAACAGAAGATGTGTAAGTGGGTTACATAGGGTATGTGAAGCCCTTTAAAATATATTTTATCTATGTAATATAAACAACTAATTCTTCAACTAATACATAAAATGACCCTCAGACTCTCAGTGGTTAATTTGCAGGGTCCTTAGACAAAGGATCCAGTCTGTTTCTGAAACCACTCATAATATTGGCTAGCTCAGGATCACCTGCCTATCAACATGAGGAGCTGGAATAGGCCTAACATTTATATTGCCTTTTTGCAGTTTGCAGTTTATATAAATTTATTTATATGTACATATTTATGTAGGGCACAACATTTAATGTTAGCGAAATACTTACCTGTTTTTAAAAAAATATCTTAAGTTTTCTTTATGAAATCTCTAAACACTGATATTTTTTTAACACTCTCTCTTAAGTAGGTTCTGTTCCTGAGAAATGAAACACTTCCCCTAAAGAGAAAAAGTTGAGGGGACAAATTTCTATGGCTTGTGGGAGTGACACTGGTTCATATTTTCCCAATAGTCACACAGGGGCTAGCAAAGCTTGTGTTGCTAACAAAGAAGACATAGGACAGGAAAAACAAGAAGGATATGAACAAGAAGGAGATGAGAGGCAGGATCTTCTGACTTATAATTATTTTAAAAATGAATTCAGGAGAGACTGGGATCGGAATTCTAAGAGAATTGAGTATGTTGCTAGATGAGAGAGAAGCTGAGAATTTTAAATGGAAAAACCAAATAAGTATATTAAATTTAGGGAAGGTTTTTGACACAAAATATGTTGTCAGTGTGACCAGAAAATGTTAAGAATTAGAGAACGTGGATCAAAATATTCACCTAAACCCAAGTATTATTATCTTTAAATTTGATATTTATTTAAAATTTTTTAAGTTCTGTTTTAACAAAGCAGCAGTAAACATACTAATTCTAAACATATTGTTTAGATTAACATTTCTATATTGTCAGTTCTAACTCTAGCCTTCTGACTTGCTGATTACCTGTGTGGTTTGAGGGTATTAAGGATGACCCATGCCATTCCATGCTTCACTTTATCTTTGTATTTTCCTCGGATTCTGGATGATTTCCTTCAATAAGCTAAACACTTAACAAATATTTGTTAAAAGAGTGAAAGGCTTTTTGATCTTCCATAGCATTGCATTAAAAAAAAATAGTTCCTGAAATAGGTAGTAGTTTAAGGCATTTATACTAAACACCTTAAAGGGATTTCTTGGCAACTAGCTGAAAGTAAAACCCTAGGAGAATCCTGGAAAAGGATTAGCATTTGGGAAGTGAATGTTTGAGTGGGCTTGGTGCCAGAAGATGGAATTACTTTGAAGGGGGTAAGGTAGGAGTACAATGAAAACAAACTTCACTTTGCATTTTTATCTATGGCTAGTTCTGGAATCCAATAATGTAGAAGTCCTATGGGCATTACAAATATTCAAAGCCCTAAATTACAAATGCAATCTAAAACCAACAACCTCTGTGAAACTCAAGCTTGGAAGGAAAGAATGTAATCTGATGTTATCAGTACTTAGACAGGATGTATTTCTAATAGGTCTCTGACAAGAGGTCATTTATGCTGATTTTGAAGAACCTCAGGAGGAACTCACTACCACTTAAATAACTCTGTCCCTTTTTGGAAAGCTTTAATTTGTAAGTAGATATTCACTTCATTGAGTTCAATTTGTTTCCTTACACCTTCCACACATTACTACTTTTCCCCTTCATAATCAAGCACAGAACATGTAATTATATTTCAATAGATTACTTCTTCAAATTGAAGACATCTATAATATGCCTCCTCTAAGTCTTTCCTTCTCTAGGCTAAATGCCCTTATTTTCTTCAGCAAATCATCTAATGAAATGATCTACAGATTCCCTACCTCAGTTCCCTTCCTTTGGACAAGTGCTTGATTACCAATGTCTATGCTAAAAGGTAGTACCTGGAATTAAACACATTCTTCTAGATAAGGTTATATCAGAATATGATACAGTGTAATGGTACTGGGAATTTGAAGATCTTCCATTTCTCTTAATAAGCCAAATGTAATCACATGGAGCCCAAGGGGGGGGTAGTTGAAAGGGTAGAACAGGAAGAGTAATGCAGGAAGGAGCAGGGGAAAGCCACAACAGAGCTAGGAGCAAGCTGCATGGAGGCAGAGGAGCTAGCATGAGTGAGAGAGGGACATTTTTGTTTACAGGGGCCTGTTTTGTTTTGAAAGCCAGACAGAGGTTAGGCTTGGGAATGTGGATGCTTTCTGCATTAGTTATGTGTGCAAACTTCTTGGTTGCTATGATGTATTCAGCTTTTTGAATTAATGTTTTAATTCTGTCTTTCATATGGAGAGTCTGTGGCATTTTGTGATCCACTTCTACACAAGAATATTCATAGCCTCCATGCACACTATGGATACTGTATTGGCATTATATATAATGAGACTCTTCTATTGTTGCAGGTCAAGAATGGCTCAGTCTGGTCTAGTCATTCAACCCCAGGATTATAGCAAATAAAAAAAAAAGTAGTAGACCCTGTAACATTTAGCAACAAACAAACAGAGAGGAAGACAGGCAAATAGTCATATAAACAGATGAATTAATGAATGGATATATAAACAGACAGCTAAATAATTGATTAACAAAAACATAAACAATAAATTTCCTTAATAACAGTAAAGGACATTCAGCAAGGTTACAGCGTTTGTTCAGGTAGGTGTAGCTCTTCTTATCTTCACACAGAGAACAGTTGGTTCAAAACATCCATAAGATCTGAAGGGCATTGATTCTTCCTGAGCTATGCTTTCTGTGGCATGGGTGACCAGCAAGCTATGTCAATGAATTGAGTCATAATTCCATGGATCAATTTAATCATAAGGAATGGTTTCCCTTTCTTTTAGGGAAAAAAACCAATCATAAGGGCAGGGAATCTAAAAGATGTTGTTCCTACTACTCTTGCATGTAAAAAATAAAATATCCCAATGCATTTATTATTTTGAAACTATAAAATAATTTTCGATTTAACAGAAAAAAACACTACAGCCTTAAAGACTCTCCTCCAATGAGTTTTCTCCCAATGCTTCCATCAAAGTTCACTAAATGATATAATGACGAGGATCAGCTTGTTTCAAAACCTTTCAAACATCATTTCAAGAAAGACATAAAACAGGGAGAGACATATGATTGCCAAAATCTTCACTATCATCGAGGAGATTCAGCAGAGAGTCCAAATTGAATAAGTCTTCCCTATCTATGGTGAAGTCCTCCAGATACTCTTATCTGTAAATGAGATTGTATTCATTACATCAAACCCTGGAAAATAACAGAGCCTCCTGCCTAAGAGCTATAACACTGGTAAATTAATACATGATATATAGAAAGTAAATTATTGTTTGCAAAAGAGCCAATCAAGAGTAAGTCCAGGCCCTTATGAGTATATCCATTATAAATCAGCCAGGTAAGAAAGTTCTCACAGGATGACATAATTAATTTGGTGCACAGTTGCGGAACATATGGATTCATCATTTGCTATTTGTGGAATAACAAATGGGAATGGATCTAGTCTGGCAATACTACCTCCTATACTTTAGATTTCCAAGTCAAAGGGACTAGAATACAAATTATCAAAGTTTAACCCAGGGAAACCGGGCAGTCTCTGAAACACTTCCAGGTAGCCTCTGAGGTCAAAATTAATTTCAGAATGATTCTAATATATTTTAATTTATTTTTTAATTCCATAATTTATATGAGATAATTTACCTCAATCTATTTATCCTTTTCTTCTACTCCCAATAAATTCCTCTCCACATCTTAATTTTATTTTTTAGCTATTGTCCCTTCATACTCAACTCATCCTGTGCCCTCTATGCATACATAAACATACAAATGCCCAAACTCACTTATATATTTATATACACATATGTAATATTAATGAAATCAGAAGATCTTCATGCCCCTTTCTATTGGCACCTACTAAAGGCACTTAGCACCTCAAAGGCTTAGCTCCTTACTTCCAGTTAACTCCTTAGGAGTAGTTCACACCTTAATAGGAAGGGGCTAAACAGGGAGGAGCTACACTGTATGTGAGGAGAGAACCAGGAGGACCTTGAGCCCTTTTTCTCAGACACCACCTGGAGATTGCATCTTTTCCTGAGATCCTGCTTCTACAGCTTCTACTGAGAACTTCCAGGGACCAGGCTAAGAAACTGTCGTGAGTCTGAGAGGGATCCCTGATTGAGGGATCCTGTTCTATTTGTGAAGGCTTGGGAATGTGGGTGTCCACTGCGTTAACTATGTGTACCAACTTTGTGACCATTATAATGACTTTGGCTTTCTGGTTTTGGGACTTGTCCTTCTGGTTTTGGGACTCAGTGTTATGGTTTCTGAAAAAAGACCTTGGTTCTGCCTTCCATGTGGAGAGTTTGCTACATTTTGTGATCCAAAACTATACCA
>CM053601.1:97201802-97231835 GCA_028646575.1 Pseudocheirus occidentalis | reverse complement strand
CTTCCAAGTCACAGGGGAATCCACACCTTTTCACCAATGGACAGAGTTCTGGGAATTCACACCTTTTCACCAATGGACAGAGTTCTATACTTAACACTAGGTTACTAGGATCTACTTAATATCTGATCAAACAAATTAATTACCATTACAGCTGCCTTCAGTGGGAGATGTATTTTTCTGTAATTTTGTGGGTGTTGGACTTCTAAAATTTGTTTACAGTCATATTTTATAGGTATTGAGATGGTTATGGGGGAGGGACTCACAGAGTTCTCCTGCTTCTATGATGCCATCTTGACTCCACCCCTCGCTTTGTTTTGTCTTTGTGAAATCAGAGCCTCCCACAATGTCTGTTGGCACCTACTAAATGAATTTTGATTGATCTGTAGAAACTATGCCCATCTGTATTAATTCATTGGTTTTGTCAAGAGGTAGTAAAAATGGAATCATTTTCTTACTTTTTCCACATTCATACTATTTATGTTACATTTAACATGAATGGCTATGATTATTTAACCATAAACAAATTTCTTAGTAAAACCAAAGTGACCCTAAATTGATAGTGAATAAAAATATAAACATGAATATTACCTTTAATTTCTTCTGTATTGATTTCTACTGTATTGATTTTAAATGTAACTGATTTTATGCTGTATTTATTTTATAATTGATTCTGCATCCACCTAGCTATGTTCTCGATTTGAGCTCAGGACTTCAGCATTCACTCTGTGAGGTTATTATTATAATTAATAGGAAAAATTGTTATCTACCTTACCTTCACCTTCTGGGAAAATACCATGACATCTGGTATTATCTTTAAGCCCTGAAGCTAGCTCTAAGAAATACATTCTCCCTTAACTGTCTTTGTGCCATTCAAGATAGACTTATTTCTGTAAAAAAAACCTAGGTGCCAGGGATTTGGCTAACTGAGGTCCACTAACAACGTCTTCAATATGCAGATGAATCCAATAAATCAGACAAGCATTCCTCTAATACAGAGAGAAGTGGTTACAGGCACCACATTGGTGTTAGCCTGCTTTCCATGATGTAACCAATCATTTTGCCCCACCCCCATGATGCCCTCTACCCTGTAACTGATCACATTGTCTGCCCTATCTACCTAACTTTGTACTTCCCAAAACTATATGATAGGGGTAACACTGCCTTGAGGTCTTTGGACATTGAGAGATTCTTCATTGACCCACTTTATTGATGATTATTGAGCCTAACTAATAAATTGATCATGTTCAGACCATTGCTCCTCAGTTCATCTTAATTTTCAAAGTAACATGAACAAACTAAATCAACCATCAAAAAAAAACCTTTCCATTTTGAGTGCACTCTGGGTGATGATTTTCTTACAAAATCATAGCAATAAAATGTAAAATGGCAGATTAGAAAGAAATGTTTGCAAAATCATAGAATCATTTACTTAGAAGGGAACCTAAAGAACATCTAGCACAATTTTAACCCAAATCAGGAATACTTTCCAAAATCTGTGACAGATGGTCACCCAGTTCTGTTTGATCATTTTTAGTGCTGAAAAGTCCATTTTTTTTAAGATAGTCCTTTCCTTTTTTCATGCCTTTAATATTTACCTCGCACCTCCTTACACTTAGAATCTGCCTCTCTGTAAGTTCTACCATTGGTGGTGCTCTTGTCTTTCTTAATCTCTTTTTCATCCTATAGTTGAAAAAAAATGAAAACAATTATTCTTTATTTCTGAATCTTCTACATCTCCTACTTACTTAAACATTCTAACTTCATTTACAAGTTTTTTTGAACAACAAGCCACTTAATGTTCTAGTTGCCTATTATCCATAAATTATAGGTGGCTAATGTCCCTTCTGAACTATGACAAACAGAACTCATGTGGCCTGCCTGGTGCACAGAGCTGTGCACGTGGACAGTTACACCCCTCAGTATGAGTATTTCACTTCTGTTAGTACAGCCCAAGATGGTACGGACTTTGTTGACAGTCATCTCATGCGGCTTTGTAACCTTGTGATCTATTAAATCCTGTCAGAACTGTACATGTTCACATGGCAAGTACTCTTGTAATGTGTTTTTTTAAACCCACACTCTGTATTTTGCTTTGGTCATAGTTAAAGTTCACCTTTTTTACATTGGGCCAAAATTTTAGCTTATTAAGATAGCTGCAAAAAATCTCTATTCAGAAATTCATCAAAACATGTTCTATTCGCCAAGCTTTTTTGTTTCCTGAAAAATTAATAGGCATGCCTTATTTTTTTTATTAAACATAAACAACAAAAAACACCCTTTTATACATTCTGAGCATTACAACAATCTTAATACTACACCAAGACTTTTGGGACACCACGTATATGCATGTAGAAGAATGCTCAATTGACAGAATTATATTTCAGGTAAAGAAAATTTTAGCACCAATATCTGAATTTGCTGGAATTTTGTCATGAGGGAACTTCTCAAGGGAGAAAACCTACCAACTTCATATCATAATTCATCTATGACTGAATAAGTATGCAAATTTGAAAGAGGAAATAATAAACTGTATTGATAATGCTGCTCTGTGATTCTGGACAAGTCACTTATATTCTCCGTGCCCCAGGCAATGCTTCAAGACTATAAATCGCAGATTAGTTACCAGTCTGGCAAGGGGCATGAGAATACCCAATTTTCTGTGATTTGATTGCAGGATAATTAGTAGAATATATCTAAATCTTTCAGCTTACAATTTTTTTTAGCATGCCTCAGCCCATAGAGCTTTGCAAAATTGGAATAGGTCTAAATAACTGTGACAGTGTTATATAGTGGATAGAACACTGGAAATGGAGTCTGGAAAACCTGAGTTTGAATCTTGCCTTAGACATTCACTAATTTATGAGTTGGTCAATTTTAAAAATTCTTTCTATTGATGAATTCAAATAATGAATTCACAATAGTTTAGATTTAGACTTGGAAGAGTCCTTAGATATTATCTAATGACCCTCATTTTACAGATGAGGAAACAGACTCTAAAAGGTTCAATGTATAGACTGCAGGTTACTGAAATTCAAAGTGACTTCAGGGAATAAAAACAATATTAAAATTATCTTTATATGTTATGATAGGCTTGAATATTCTATGGTTTTAACCATTATTTCATAGAAGTTCAGTCAGAAGAATATTTCCCCCCTTTTGGCAGGTTACAAAATTGGCCATTAAAAAATAGAACCTGATCAAACTTATGGTTTGAGGTGATAATTTAGCTAATCTGTCATATTATTAACAACTTATGTGAAGTTTTGTGATAATAGTAACTCTGGAGATTCTGGGCCCATGGGAGGTTAATATACTAGATTCATTCTATGTTTTATACCCAGATATAAGGTTTAGATCAAATTTAATTCTGGGCACACTGAGGTTTCATGAAAGGAGGCTTGGTTTACTTTGGTGATATTGTCTGGCTCTGTAAAATTCCTTCCTGCTGTCCTGGAGATAATCTTACTTGTAACTTTGATGAGTATTCACATCTAGAGCTTTCCTCCAAAAGAAGAGCAAGAAAGATTATGTATATGCAACATGAATCAGGCATGGGGCAGGTGATTTCTTCCTGTTCACAGAAGAAATCCTAAACATTTCTAGAGTAAGGAAGACGAGTTCAAATCCAAATCCTGATACTGATTAGACATGTTATCCTGGACAACTCATTTACCTGGGCTATTCCTATCTCCCCTAAATATAAAAAAAGCCTTACAAACCCACATTAGACAAAACCACACCTGAAACAGAATTTAGCAACTTATTCTAAGCTACTGTTACAACTAGTAGGGAACCTAATCTTAAACTTTATCAGAACACAAACAGTTTGTAGGATAGTTAATTAGGCAAGATGCCTAGTATAAGCTGTTGATAAGATGTAGGTGTAGGCCTATTCTTTCATCACATGGCATCCTCTGTGATCCAAAAAGTTCTTTTGCGTCCAGTCAGCTCTACATATGAAATTCCAGTTTATGAGATTTTTTGAACTTGCCTTTAGTCCTGAGTAACATATTTAGAAACCTAGTCCAAAGGTATTGTGTAGTTGACTGAAACTAAGAATGACACTTCTTGAGTATACTCCATGGGATGGGCCCTATAGGTCCATTTCAAATTCAATCTGCATATGCTTATATTTAAATGTAAATAGAGGTTTTCCACATAACCCATTTTATAATGACCCCTCATCCTTAATTTTATTTCATCTAACTCAGCTTCTTTACCAGAGGTATTAGTTTTCATCTTGTCTAGTCAGGCACAGCAGTACAAACATTTTTCATAATTCTCATCAAACAGATTTGGAGTAACCATGAGGCATTCTAATTGAGAAAATGGCTCTATTTCGTGGATACTGCTTCAAACAAAATGAGGACATCAGATAATGGTGGTTTTGAAGGGCACAGAATTGTCTTAGTGCTTGGCAATGTATACACTCAAAAGGAATCCTCACCTCTCCCAAACCTTCACTTCAAACATCTAGGAATGTCTTAATTTTTTTTAACTTAACTTAGATTCTATAGGAAAAGCCATTATTAAGATATAACAACTCCTGGGTCAGTTGCTATGGCAATTTCATTTTAAAAATAGTTTGGTGGTGGAAAAGGCTTTGGAGTGACTAAATATATTTTTCTATATAAAATCTCTAGGCTTGATTTTGTTCTTTGGGCAGGAATCTATGGTTTAGGATCTTCCAATGAGATCTAGTCCTTAACCCCTGACTGCTTCTGATTGCTAATGAACAGTCAAAAGCTAATTGCTTGTGCACCAACATGCTGGTTTTCCAGATCTAAATATAGAAAGTTTTCATGATCCCCAAATTGAGTTGACAGTTCACTTAATTGTCCCCTCTCTTAATCACCTTGTGAATTCTATGAAGTCAATCTGAACAACCAGAACATCTTGCCCTTTATGTGTCTAAATTAAGGTTATTTCTTCATAGTTTTTCTGCTGTGTGAGACTTGCGTGACAGTACAGTCTCTTCAACAGCTCTGAATCAATACTTACTGAACAAAGAGTCGAGAAACTTAGTGAACATACTGTACTCAGTTTCCCCTCCCCTTTTGCCCCTGTTAGTGTTTAATTGTGTTTCTTGCATTTGATAAACATCCTGGACTAGCATACCGAGAACCCGTATTTTTGGCAGGAATACCAGCCTCTCATTTATACCACATACGTGACACTGGAAGAGTCACAACTTCTATCTGTTCCTAGGCAACTCTGATTTAATACCATAAGTTTCCAATTTGCTGACCTGTTTTTGTACAGGGCGTTTCTCAACTCCTGTGAAATCACCAAACCAATCCAATTCTAGAAAGATTAATTAAGTACCTACCTGCCACTCGATAGGTTGGGAGAGAGAATAAAAAAAATGTCCCTGATGTCAAGAAACTTCCATTCTAGAAGTGGCATGGGAGTTTTATGGAAGGGGGAAAACTTCTATGTTCTAGAAGTATGAGTGTGAAATGCAAATGAAACTAGATGAAACACAGAGTGAAGGATGACCATAAATTGAAAGCTTAGCTATGATGGAAATTTGAATTTTGTTTATCATGTGCTCTTCTTGAAGACAGAGATTATTTAAGATTTTTCCCCTCTATATTTGAGAATTTCCTTAGTGTATTATATATAGTAAGTGATTCTAGACTTTATTTTGTTATATTTAAGACATGTTTTATGCCACTGTGATATCTTTGTAAAATGTCACCCCCTAAGTGTTGTATTCTCAAGTAAAACAATCTACCTTCGTATTCAGTGGGAAGAAAAAAAGACAAAAGAACAACAAAAAACAGTTTTTTCCATGACATTTCTTTGGTTTCCCTGAATATTTTAAAATTGAATTACACGAAAGTATTTTGTTTCTTCTGATGAGCTTCCTAGAACCACATGGCTGAGACATGGAGTAACTGAGGGAACCAAGCCATAGTGTTTTCAGAACAAAGTAATCATTATTCCTGACTGATTTTTTTTTCAGTTATACCTGCCTACTCTTTCTATACAATCTTCTGTTACTGGTCCTCAGCTACCCAATTTCCTTCCAGAGGAATTGGCCACAACAGGATTGCTTAGGCTGATAGTTTCCATGAAAAAAAAACAGGACTCAGGAAGGGTTAATTGTCTGTGAAAAGGACAGGGAGACTGATAGAGAAGGCATCACAAAACCCACTGAGAGAAAACTTTATGTACAAAGATATGTAGTAGCAAAATATTACTGATTACAAGTCAAGTATGGGACTCTTTGCTTTAGAAATTATATAGATTTTTTTTATAAAATGGATTATTTATCCAGCTTTACAAAATAAACATGTGCACATGTACCATATCCTCATCATCTCTATTACTTTAAAAATAGAGTATCATTATTATTGTATAAAAATCCTTGTTTGTGGCTGTGATAGGATCCTCAGGTACTTTATAGATATTTGTTAAGTAGAAAAATCAACCCTATATTAGGGATAACAAAAATGCTATTTTAAATGCATTCCCCAATTATGTTTTTAAAATTTTAACATTCATTTGTAAAATTTTGAGTTCAAATTATCTCCCTCCTTCCCAAATCTCTTCTATTTCTTGAGAAGGCAAGGAATTATGATATCAACTGTATATGTGAAATCATGCAAAAAAATTACCTATTATCCTTGTTGACAGAGGAAATACAATAATAGAAAAGAAAAATAAAGTGAAAAAAGCATGTTTCAAGCTTCACTCAGAGTTCATCAGTTCTTCCTCTGTGGTCTTTGGAATTGACTTCAGTCATTGTCTTGATCAGAGTAGCTAAGCCTTTCACAATTTATCAGCAGTGTAATTTTGCTGAACAGTGCTATTAATTAGACTAGCTCATTAATGTACAAGAATACTTCAATCCATATCTTGACACCATGACTTTTGCATAGGCGTGGGTGGAATGCACTCCCTCATTTCTTCCTTACATAAAACCCTTTAACTTCAATCAAAATTCTGACTAGGAGTTATCTCTTTTAAAAAGCCATTTCAAGATAAGCTAGGTAGCACAGTAAATAGAGTACCAACTTTGCAGTCAGGAGGACCTGAGTTCAAATCTGGCCTCAGACACTTAATACTTATTAACTGTGTGACCTTGGGCAAGTGACTTAATTCCAATTGTTCTCCCTTTCCCACTCCAAAAAGCAAAAAAAAATGCCTTTTCAGAGCTCCTTAGCTGTAACTCTATCCTCCTAAATTTCCATGCATATACCTATCTAAACACATGCTCTATAGCCTCAGTAGAAGACACGTTTCTTAGAATGGTAACTGATTTTTCTTTGCAAAAAATAAAATAATCAGGATTGTGGACAGCCTATCTGGTTAAGTGAAAAGTTAAATGGAAAGAAAAGGTTTAAGCCAGAAAAAGAGTCTGAGGAAAATTTATAAACTGTGGATTTTTAAATTTAGGTTCTGTTACTGTTATTTGTATCTTCTCTTCACCTGTCTTTTTGCCTATAATGGTGCAATGGACAATGCAAGAAATGCAATCTTCTTAATATGTAAACATAATATAATAGAGGCAAAAACTATTCTTCCACTGAACAAAGATGCTAATAAAGTCCAAGGGTCCAGAGCTTTTGATGACCAAAAAACTCTAGGCTAGGTTTGCCATATTTCTGTATCATCTTGAGATAATATTCTCTAAAACATAATGAATCTTGGCATAATTTGAGGTCTAGTAGTCCCAAATCCTACTCCTTCCTACATTTGTTTTATTCTATTCATTCTTGGTACATCTATATTATGTGAATTTGAATAATGTTAAATGTCATATGTGCACTTGCTAAAAAGATATTTTATGAAGAACTCCCACATGGCAAGCACTCACATGATATTCAGAAAAAGGGATCCAAGGACACTCTCAAAGTCTCTCTTAGGGACTCTAGAATTGATGTGGGAGACACTATAAAGGGCTGCCCAGCATAGTATGCCCTCATCAGAGAAGATGCTGGGCTCTATGAGCAAAAAAGAACCGAAGTAGTTAAAAAGAAATATGAGATGCAACATTTAGAAAATCCACCCCAAATGTTCACATGCAAAACTGTTTTGCCTTACATGTGGAAGAGCATTCTGAGTTTGTGTTTGTCTGATCAGCCATAGTCAGATACACTGTAACATGACTCTAACATAGTAATGTCATTTTGGCCCTCTTTGAGAATAAAGGACAACAACCAATCACCACCAACCATATGGGGGTATATGGGCTGTTCAGCGAGGACTAGTACCTCTGATGTGGGATCTTGCTTAACTGCTCATCCATCTTTGGTATCCACCTTTCACACAACTCTCACATGTGTCTCTAAGAAACCATAACATGAGAAACAACCATTTCTGCACATGAGCTAATCCAGGTTGAAGGTAACCAACAGGACTCAAACTTGGTGAGCTAGGTGAAAGTCTAACTCAAATATATGAAGACTTCACCTGGTATAACATGTGTACAGGGACAATTTGTTCAAAAATTCATTAAGACAATTGAACGAGGCATTCAGCATCACTTTAGAGATTGGACAGACAGCCAATACACCAAGGTCATCCATTGCACCCTGAGTGATTGCCAGTTGTCCTGACTTTTGTCTTGCCAATGAACTTCTATGGCTCTGAAAAAGAGTAAAATGTAGACAGCTTTGCGTATCTCTGCCTCACTTAAATCCTATTTACACACAAGTCAAGACATCACCCCATGATGTCATTTGCCCTCTTCAAAAATGAAGGAACAACAACACAATATGTACATTACTACTGTATGCCTGTGAAACCAGGACAGTCTATTCTCACCACATCTACAAACTGAAGTATTTCCACTTGGAATGTCTCAGGAAGATTCTGAAGATAACCTGGCAAAATAAGGTACTGGACACTGACTTCCTCTCTAGAGCTGAATTATCAACCTTTCGAACTCTGTTGCAGAGTGTAACTCCAATAGGTTCATCATGTAATTCAAATACTGCATGCACATTTACAGAAAAAGATTATTTTATAGAGAATACAAACAATTTAAACTCTCATATGATGATCCAAAGAAGCAGAATGAGGACACTCTCAAGTTTTCTCTGAAAAAATATAATATTATGTGAGACATGGGGAAATACTGACATAGGACCATCCAGGAAAGCATGCCCACATCAAAGAAGACACTATATTCTATGAGCAAAGCAGATTCATAGAATATAGTTGAAACATTAGCTGTACAAATCCAGAGCCTGAACTATTGTTCAAATATTAATATACATTGATAATCTAATAATTATATATTACATAAATGTTTCTGTCAATATCTATTCATGCAAACAGAAAGGAACGTAGACAGATAGAGCTAGAGGTAGAGCTAGATCTAGAGGTAGAGGTAGTGGTGGAGGTGGAGGTGGAGGTGGAGGTAGAGGTAGGTGTAGGTGTAGGTGTAGGAGTAGATGAAGATGTAGATATAGATATAGATGTAAATGTAGATGTAGGTGAAGGTGTAGGTGTAGATAAAGATGTAGAATATAAATATTCTAATGTCCTAATGAACCACTTGTGCCCAATCTACAGTAGGGCATTTTGAACTCGTGTTGGACTGATCAGCTATAGTTGCACACTGTGCCCTGACTCCAACTTCATGATGTCATGGGTTTTCTCCAGAAACAAAGGATGAACCAATATATCTATATCTACACCTACATCTCCATCTCCATCTCCATCTCCATCAACATGTACAATATATCTATACCTACACCTACACCTACACCCACATCTACATCTACATCTGCATCTACATCGACAACTACAAAATATCTACACCTACACCTACACTTACACCTACATCTTCATCTACATCTACATCTACATCTGCATCTATATCTATATCTACATCTACTCCTGCACCTCACCTCTACCTCTACCTCTACCTGTCTCTATCTATCTGTCTCTATGTCTGTCTCTATCACTATCTATATCTCTGTCTCTAGCTCTAGCTCTAGCTCTGTCTATGTCTCTTTCTGTTTGCATAAATAAATATGGACAGAAATATTTATGTAATATATAATTTCCAGTGAATTATATTTTAAAATATAGAGATTAAACCATGAAAGTTAAATATTTTATATTCTTTCAACATCACCTTATTTATTGCGGTTTCCAATATTATGTCTTCTATTAAGTTCTTATCCTCTGCATATTATCTTTATTTATACTATTCAAATAAAAAGGCTAATAATAAATAGAAAAATATTGAAAATGTTTAAAAAATTCATTTATTCAATCATTTACAAATTCTATAATTTATCCCCTTGATGGCTTATTTTTCCATTTATTCATGTCTATCTATGACATCTAACAAAATTATTCTTCATTCCACAGTTTTATTTTTTTACCATTTTAAAGAAAGATAAAATGTTAATTTCTTTGGAGTATGTAAGGCAATCAAAGTAGACACTAAGAAGAACTACCTTTAAAAATAGTCACATTTTTATTTAAAGAGTATTGCTTCAAAAAGTTTGAATACTGATGTTATTTGAAGTCTGATAATCCCAAGGTCTATTCTTCCTACTTTTTCTCCCCATAAAATCTCTTCATATTATTGACCTTCATATTTCTCTAAATGAATTTTATTATTTTCTAATTCTGGGTGGAAAGGTTTGATTGGCATAGGACTAAATCAGAATGTTAAAAATATTTGGAGTAATAGTCTCATTATTTTGTGATGCAGACATAAAACAGATATGAACATTCAATATTTTGTGTTTGCATGAGTATTCTTCCATTTTTGTAAATAATCATTTCATAGCTATTTTAGATAAGGACTTTATGTGTATTTTATGTTAATTCTTAGATGTTTAATATGTTGTGTTATTTATAAGTGAATTTTTTGACTATCTCTCTCCATCCTGGCTTTTGATCATACACACACACACACACACACACACACACACACAAATACACACAATCATGTATATAATAATGTTTTATGAATTACATTTGTATCCTGTTTCTTTACTGAAAAAGTAAATTATCTCATGTATATGTATATGTATGCATGTGTCTATCTCTCTCTCTCTATATATATAGATATATATACATTATCAGCAAATATGCTTTTATCAGCAAATATGAATCTTTGGAGGAAATTACACATAACTGTTCATAAAAAGAAATCCAGTGAAACTTTCATTGGATTTCTGGGAGGTAGCTCTTCTCAGACACTGGAAGTACTTTTGTAATAGGTTTTGAAACAACAGAGTTGACTCAGAATCTATAGGACCTTTCTTCCTGTTGATCTTGAAAAGAATATGAAACTGAAGTCAAAATAAATGTTTGTAAATGATAGGAAAAAGGAATTCTTTCCTCATCTGGTTCATTTTTAATTCCTGGTGAGTCAAATTCACTTTTTGTATTCCTATTATGCAAAAGTACCTATTCTTTTCAACATATCTTTTATGGATTTCTTTATGGATAGCTTTCAAGAATTAAAGAAAAGCTTGGGGTTAAAAAATGGGTCCAATTTAGAAGCAATGGTAAAAATTGAGGCAGATGCAGTATGTGAAACTAACAAAACGAAAACATTGCCATCATCATCATCAACAACAAAACTTCAAATAAAAAGAAGACAAAACCATCAGCTGCCTTTTCCAAACTCATAGTTATATGTCATTGTTGAAATGGATTGTGTTTCACTGATTATTTCCTGTGTCTTTGAATGCAATTCACCTATAGTTTGTTACTAGTTAAAAGGCTTCGGAGTTAAGATTCTTCTCTGAAATTAATTGTAATTTTTGTTGTTAAATATTAATTGACTACAAAAACTATAATTTTCTAAGAAAAACAATAGGAAAATTGATCAAATGATGACCACCCCAATATCTGTGACTAAAGCAAACTTAAATTTTTCAGCATTTTTAATTATTGAAATGTTTCTTTAATAAAATCATTGCCTTATTTGTTTCTAAATTACTTAGTGAATATCTTTTTTTAAAAAATGCAAAGGAAGAATATCATCAAGCTATAACAATTTATCTCTCTGTATTGTATAACCAGACACAAACACAATCTTGTAAAAAAACACAAAGATTAAAGAGAATACATGAATTTTGAAATTTGAAGTGTATGTATTATTTAACATCTATTATTCTGTCACAGTAGATGTCAATGGAAAGAGTAAAGAATTTACTATTGCAGCAGCTATTTATTGTCTTTACCAAAAGAGGCTTTATTTATTTTCTTCCCAATAGCAATAGCAATGGGAAGCTTATTATATACACATGCTTCATCTTAAATTCTATCTGTAGCTGCACAGCACAAAAAGAAGGGGAAACAGATTAGTAACCTAATTATTCTCCTTTCTATGTAGTAAAATCAATATAAAACAGATGTAGAAAATTATTTGTGGGGATTGAATCATCAGTATTGACTCTTTGTCAGTAAATTTATCATTAAATTTGTGCTGTGATTAGAAAACCTGTGCCTCAAACTTTGAGGTGGATAATTTTCTTTTTTATCCCAGAAAACCTCCAAATTCAAATACTTTAAGCTGTAAGAACATAGATATCTCTAACAATAGATAAAAGAAAAAGTTTAAATAAGGTAAAATCCTTACCATAATCAAAACAAATAAGGCTAAATTTTCTTAAACAAGAAAAATTTGATTTTCTACTCAGAGATTTGGCAACCAAAGACAATATCTATTTTCAGGAAAACTTTGGTGTAAATCTTACAAAGAAATGTGATGAAAGTTTATGAGAAATGTAACTTACTGAAAACTTCTGGGTCCTAGAAGTATCTCTCTGATCACAGCTTCATTAAGACCACCTGAGACTTCGAAAGTCTACCCTCCACCCTGTAAACAGAGCCCAACTTTAACAAAGAGGTATAAGGTCAAATAGTATAATGGGAAAATGTTCAAACAAACAAAAAAACCCTCAAACTATAGAAACTTACTTTGGTAACAAGAAAGATCAAACCACACACTCAAAAGAAGAAAGCAAAGTCATAGCTCCTATATCCAGTCACCAAGGAAATGATGAATTGATCTTAGGGCATGGAAGAGAAAACCAAATGGAAAATAAATACAAAAGCTGACTGAAGGAATTAATTCCAAAAACATTAAAAAGGAACAAATGGAAACTAATGCCTTTTGGGGATTCAAGGAAAAATAAAAGAAAGTAAAACAAATGAAAAAAGAAAAGAAAAAAAGAAAATGTGAAATACCTCATTGGAAAAATAATGAATCTGAAAAATAGATCCAGGACAGACATCTTAAAAATTATTGTACTCCCTGAAAGCCAGAATAAAAAAAAGCTAAGACATTATCTTTTAAGAAATTACAAAAGAAAATTGTCCTTATATTCCATAAATTGAAAGAATCCACTAATCACATATTGGAAGAGATCACAAAATGAAGACTCTCAGGAATGTTGTAGCCAAATTCCAGAATTCTTAGATCAAGGAGAAAATATCATAAGCAGCTAGAAACACACACACACACACACACACACACAATTTAAGTGTTCTGGAGCCACAGTCAGGGTAAACCAAGATTTAGCAGTTTCTATGCTAAAAGACCAGAGGGCTTGGAATATGATATTCTAGAAGGCAGGTTAACTAGGATTACAACCAAAAATCACCTACCCAGAAAAATAGAGCATTATCCTTCCGGAGGAAAATGCATATTCAGTGAGATAGTGGACTTTCAAACATTCTATTTAAATTTTTAAAAAATTTTTTTAACTTTAAAAAATTAATCATTTTATTCATTTTTTGTTTACATCATTAATTTCCTGAGTTACAAATTTTCTCCACATCTTTCCCTTGCTACCAACTCCAAAACAGCAATCCCACTGTAAAGCCCCTCCCCTAATTTGAACTCTTTTGCATCCTCCTCCAACACCCCTCTAACTTTCTGGTAGGGCAGGTTGGGTCTCCCTACCCCAGGGCCTGTGTGTCTTAATTCCCAGTTGCATGTAGTTAATAATAATACTAATTATATATACATATATATGTGTGCATATGTGTGTATATATATACATATTTATGTGTGTGTATATATATTTGTATACACACACACATTTATTTATTTATTTAACATTTGATTGTAGAACTTTAAATTCCTTCGGTTCCTCCATTGTCACCCATCCCCACAGGAAGGACAAGCAATTCAATACAGTCTGTACATGTGTAATTACATAGGACATCTACACAGTGGACATATAGTGGAAGGCTGATTATATGTCCCTCCTTCCTATCCTGCCCCCTCCTTGTTCAATTCTCTATGCTGTCCCTGTCCTTTTACTGAAGTGTGTGCTTCCAGCAACCCTCCCCCCAACCCTGCCCTCCCCTTCATCATTCCACCTCTCATTCACATCCCCCCTACTTTCCTGTGTGGCAAGATACCCAGCTTAGAGTGTACATCATTCCTTCCCTAAGCCAAATTCAATGAGAGTAAATGAAAGTAAAGTTGCAACAGTTATTTCTTGCCTCTTCTATATGGGATGATTAACCCCATTTTGTCTCCCTGTGTCCTCTCATTCTACTCCTCTCCCACATCAGAATTTCACCTTTTAAAGTATTATCCCTTCATATTCAATTCATCCTGTACCTTCTATGTACAGATATACACACATGCTCAACTATGTATTCATACACATTTATAGCCTCCTATATAGATACATGTGTAGGTATACACACATATATGTGTATATATATGTGTATATATATGTATATATAAATACACACACATTTATATTTCCTTCACCTATCATACTAAGAAAAGTTTCACAAGTTACTATTACCATTTTTCCATATTGGCATGTAAATAGTTCAGCTTTGATAAGTTCCTTATGATTTCTCTCCTATGTATTTACCTCCTCTTGCTTCTTGTGTTTGAATGTCAAATTTTCTGTTCAGTTCTGTTTTTTTCAGCAAGACTGATTGGAATTCCTCCACCTCACTGAATGATCATATTTTCCCCTGGAACATTATACTCAATTTTGCTGGGTAGGTGATTCTTGGTTTTATTCCTAGCTCCATTGATCTCTGGAATATCATATTCCAGGCCCTTTGATCCCTCAATGGAGAAGCTTCTAGATCCTGGGTTATCCTAATTTTGTTTTCATAGTATTCAAATTATTTCTTCTTGGCAGTCTGTAATATTTTCTCCTTGATTTGGTGTTTTCAGAACCTGGCTATACAATTTCTAGGAGCTTTTTTGAGGAGATCTTTTTCAAGAGGTGATCAGTAAATTCTTTCAAGTTCTATTGGGCCCTCTGATTCTAAAATATCATGGCAATTTTCCTTGAGAATTTCTTGAAGGATGCTTTCCAAGTTCTTGTTTTGATCATGGCTTTCTGGTAGACCAATAATTTTCAAATTGTCTCTCCTGGATGTATTTTTCAGGTCAGTGGTTTTTTCAAGGAGATATTTCACATTGCTGTCTATTTTTTTTCATTTGTTTGTTACTGTTTAATAGTATTTGGTTTCTCCTAACGTCATTTGCTTCCATTTTCTCCACTCTAATTTTGGAGGAATTATTCTCTTCAGAATGCTTTTGAGATTCCTTTTCCATCTGGCAAATTTGACTTTTTAAGGCATTCTTCTCCTCATTGGCTTTTTGGACTTCTTTTGCCATTTGAGTTCATTTGTTCTTTAAGGTGTTGCTTCCTCCAGTTGGGTTGTTGACTCTCTTTTCATGACTTTCTCTCATCATTCTCATTTCTTTTCCCAATTTTTCCTCCACTTCTCTTATTTGGTTTTCAAAGTCCTTTTTAAGTGGATTTATGGCTTGTAGGCATTCTTCATGTTTCTTGGAAGCATTTGGCCCTCCTGAAATCTGCAGGCCTGGAGCTCTGAAGCAACCCTGTGAAGCCAGTTGCCTTCGTTTCTGCAGCTACTGCCACTTCTGCTGCTTCATTGCCCTGGGGGAAGTTTGACCAGACTGCTTTTCTCCCCCAAATTAAGCTGAATTCCACCGACCTTTCTCTTAGTCTTATTTATCCTTGATTGATAAATGTGGAAACTGCCTCAGCTGCTGATCTGCTCTCCTGAAGACTCCAGCTGTGGTTCCTCCTGACCACCCTGAGACCAGGCCAGGCTGAGCTGGTTTCAACTCCCAGACTGATGTGATGAGCCCTTTCTGCTGAGCTGCCTTCAGCAAGAGATGTGTTTTCCATATTTTTTAGATTTGGAGCCCTAAAATTGAACATGAAGGGATGATATTTTAAAGAATAAAATTAAGGGATTGGTGTGCAATGTACTTGGAGAAAGGCAAAGGCCAAGGTAGAGTGGGATCAATTATCTTTCATAAAAGAGGGCAGAAAAAGCTTTTCAGTTGAGGGAAAGAAGGGGTATATGGGGAAGAGTGAATGACCCTTACTCTTATTAGAAGTGACTCAAAGAGAGAATAACATACAAACTCTCTTGGGTACAGAAATCTCTCTTACTTTACAGGAAAGTAGGAGGAAAAAGGTATAAGAGGCTCAGGGAGGGGGGAAGGTGATAGAAAGGTGGGTAAATTGGGGCAAGATGTAGGCAGAAGCAAAACACTTTTGAGGAGTTATAGGGTGAAAGGAGAGAGAGAACAGAATAAATGGGGGGACAAGATGGAGGGAAATACAGTTAATAATAGCAATTTTTGAAAAATGAAGAAAGTTTCTCCAATAAAAGTATCATGTCCCAAAACATGGAGAACTGAGTCAAATTTATAAAAAAAAGCCACTCCCAAACTGATAAATGATAAAAGATATGAACTGTTTTCAAATGAAGTAATCAGAGCTATCTGTGGCCATATGAAAAACATGCTCTAATTTTTCATTAGATAAACGTAAATTTAAAAAATTCTGTGGAGAGGGTGTGGGGAAAATGTGGCATTCATGTACCATTGTAGTTGAGAACTGATTCAATCATTCTGTAGAACCATTTGAAACTATTCCCAATGGGCTATAAAATCACACATAGCCTTTGGCTTAGTAAAACTACTATTTTTCTGTATCCTAAAAGGTAAAAACAAAAACAAAAAACAAACAAAAACAAAAACAAAAGAAAAAAAGAATGTATATGGAGAAAAATATGTATATTGACTCTCTTCTGGTGACAAAGAATAAGAAATTGACCATCAATTGTGAAATGACTGAATAAGTTGTAGTATATAATTATGATGCAATATAATTGTCCTATGGGAAATGATAAGTAGGATGCTCTCAGAAAAGCCTGGAGAGACTTGCATGAGCTGATGCAAAGCAAAGTGTACTGTGTACAATGTAAGAACAATTTTCTAAGATTTGTGTGCATTGTTTAACAGGACATAAGTAGAATACTTCATCATGAATTTGGGAGACTCAGAGTTTATCGTTCTGTTGGTTAGAGTTCTAAAGTTTTTTAAAGTTGAATTTCTCTAAGACGTTATGTAATTGTATATACATTTGATGGGATTCTAAGAAAACTGTACCTTTGCTCCAATATTCTAACTTCCTTATGGGCTCCATCGAACAGCAGACATGTTCTGATTTAACCACACAATCTGTTTTAAACCATACCTCAGGTACTCAGACTAAATATAGTCGTTATCCTAGCTAGTCACTTCCCCCAGATCCAATTCACATATTTGAATGTGTACTTGTACCCAATCACAATCACATCTTACATTTACCCCAAGACAGGACCATGCATCACAAACAGACAGGAACACAATAGCTAGCCCATGAGAAAGCAGCAGAACCAGGATGTTTGACCATCAAAACATAGAAGGGATGCCTTCTCATCAACTAATTCCTTAACATGCCTTTCTAATATTAATAACTTCTCCCACATAATCGCCATCATTATATTATAAATTTGCCTATTTTGTCTTACTAAGTTGTGGCTTCCTCTTCTGAGGGGCACCAATCCTCAATAAATGCCTGTATTTGGATTTCAGGTGGTCTGACTCTGACTTCTTTGAGATAGTGCCACCACTACACACTGTGAAACCACAATGAATTGTTTTCCTAATTCTGGTCACTTTACTTTGCATCAGTTCATAAAATTCTTCCCAGTCTCCTCTGAACTTATTCATTTTATCATTTATTTAGGAAAATAATCAATTACATTCATATTACTATGATATTTTTAGACACTTTCCAAGAGGTGGATATCCTCATAGTTTTCTATTTTGGCTTCCAATGACAAGAGCTAAAATAAATATCTTTGAATACATGGAAATATATATTTTTTTTCTTTTTTGATTACATTTTTGGGGTATAGGCCCACTAATTTGATAGCTAGTTATAAAGCTATGCACAGCTCCATAACCTTCTGGACATAGTTCAAATTCTTTTCTAGAATAACTGGATTAATTCACATTTCCATCAATAATACTCTAATGCAGAAGTGTCTAACATGTTGCCTATAATCACTCACAACAATGGCAAAAATAATATTTAAATGAAATTGGGAAATATCTTATGAAATAAATAAAAATAAAATAGGACACACATAATGTAAATATGTTGTTTTCTAAGTCAATATGCATCCTGTAGGAAACTTTATGTATAGTTTAGTGGCCCCTGTTTCTCTCTGAGTTTGACACCACTACTTCATTGTATCAATATTTTCACAGCTCCTTCAGCATTTGTCATTTTCCTCTTTTGTAATTTTTCTCAGTCTAACAGTTTTTAAATAAAACAAAATTTCTTAATTTTATTTCTCTAATACTGATTTGAATAATTTTTCATGTGATCACTCATGTTTTTTATTTGAAAATTTTCTTCTAATATCATTTGACCATGAATTTATTGGGCAATATTGCTTATTCTCATATATTTCAACCAGTTTCTTTTATATCATATAAATTATACCTTTTTCAGACTTAATGGATACTTTTGGGAGGTTATTCATTTTTTAAAGAATTATTTAGTATATTTTTCACAAACTACATGAAAAAGCAATTAAAAATCTCTTTAAAAATTTGATTTCCAAATTTTACCCCTTCCTTCCTCTCTACCTCCTGCCCCATTGAGAAGGCAAGCATTTTGATATTGGTTATACATATGTAGTCATGCACAACATGTTTCCATCTTAGTCATGTTGTGAAGAAAAACATAGACTGAAAAAAATCTCTCAAGAAAAATAAAGTAAAAAAAAATGTTTTCAGTCTATATTCAGACACCATCAATTTTCATCTGGGGATGGATAGCATTTTTAATCTTAAGTCCTTCAGAGCTGTCTTGGATTATTGTATTGCTCAGAATAGCAGTCATTCACAGATGATCATGTTACAATAGTGCTGTTACTTTGAATGAGATACTTCTTACAAAGATTTTTCCCCCTTCAAGTTAATCATTCTTTTCTAATTTTTACTACATTTGCTTTATGTGTGAGAAATCTTTTATATATGTATATTTGTAACTTATCTTGTTATAAGGTATGAAACATTACTCTAATCACATTTTTTTTTCTCTGAGTACCATGATCTAAATTTCTCAGAAGATAGTGAGTCAGTTGCTCAGGAACTTGACTCTGGGTTAAATAATGCACTAAGCTATTGTGTTTGTTTGCTTCCATATTTTGTTTCCTTATTCTGTCCTAATTATTGACATCAAATTATTTTAAAAATCACTGCTTTGTAATATAGTTATAGATATGATATTTAGAGGTTTGTCCCTGCTTCTCACTATTTTTGTTATAATTCTCCAGACTATTGACCTTTTCCCCCCTTCATTTGAATTTTTAATTTGTTCTTCTATTTCTTTAAAATATTTTGGCACTGTGACAAATAGCTAACTTAATTTATGTAGTGTTGTCATTTTTATTCTGTTTATTGACTTAAACTACCCCTGGGAAATAAATGTTTATGAAGCATTAATGTTAGCTCAATTTATTTGTTTAGTACACATAAACATTTAAAATGAAGCTTAAGAAAGAACAACAGATGTAAGAAAATTAATTTGAAAATATTTTATAATAAAATCCATTAACCATCAAGGACTGTGGAGCTACCATATCTGGACTGGACTATCAACTTCATGGAAATTCCTATTAAAAAAGTAAAGCTAGCACTTAAAAATACAATAAAGAGTGAAAAACATCTGGACTAGTTCAAGTGCACATATACATATAACATCCATCCTGAAGTCATCATGGTTCTTAAGTCCTTTGGGGTCCAATCCACATCATATCTGACAGGATGTGACCAATTCTTAAAGAAAATCTTGGATGATTTTAACCCCTTCCTCCAAAAAAAGAACTGAGAAAACGTCAATAATCACTAACCAATATGATGTCTTTTCTTTTGAAAAATTAAAATAATTTACACAATTGTGAAAGACATCTTTCATATGTGTATTAAAATTTTCCTTTCTCATATCTTCATTAAGCCTATCATTGATTTAGGTCTAAGTATTATTATATTTGGTGGGAATGCAAAAATCATTATGTAGGATTGTTGTTAATATTTTCTCAATTGATTTCCTCTTTTAGTAATAATAGCTGGGATTTTGCCCCTAAGGGTTTAATCCCTTTCTCTCTTTTAAACATAAGGAGAATTTAATGTTCAAAATCTTCAAAACTACGTCACCATCTATATATACTCGGTCTTCTAGTTCAATTGTTCTCACCATTTTTGTTTAATTTAGTGCCTTTTCTACATATTCAAACAGTACATTTGGCACTATATTGTTAGAGTCCAAATATAGTGTTCAACTGTCATTTCTAGAACAACATTCTGTATAAAAAAGCTCTTTTTTCCCCATTGCTTATTTATTTTCCTTTAGCTTTCATTTTTAAGAGATGTCTCACCAGTTATTCTGCAAATGTGTTTGCCTTCACTATTCCCCACTAGTTTATGAGGAAATACTGCTCATAATTTTCATTTTCCTCTTTAAGGTTTTACAAATGATTCTTTCTATGTTTTAAACCAGTGCTGACCTTCACTGCCCTTTCTTTCTGCTTGGCAGAGCTTTCACAAGTTGGATGGCTGAATGGTTTCTAAGTCACTTGGTTATCCTCACTGTGGATATTTGTTTAAGTTGGTTAAAATTTCTTGAAGAATGATGGTTGATTATGTTGCTTTCTGTTCATTTGTCTATTTCCTACCTTTCTCGATAAACAGTTCACTTAACAAGGTTGGAACTGAATTATATGTCATTTGATCTACTCATTTTGATTATTTTTATTTGACTTTTACCTTTGTTAGCAGTAAGTGATTTGACTCAGTTGATATGGAAATGCACGTGTATTTAAGAGTAGTAATTACAACTATTAAAATATAACCACTTTCAATTTGTGTGATACCATTTCTTTTTTAACTTTCCATGTGCACTGTTTCTTAACTTTTTATTAAAAGGGATTTTTCATATGTGGATGGAAAGCTTCTAAATATTTTCCTTGCTCTTGATATGTCTCATTTCTTACTCCCAGGCCATATTTTTTTTTTGCTTTTTGGAGGGCAGTTGGGGTTAAGTGACTTGCCCAAGGTCACATGGCTGGTTTTTTTTTTTTATGTGTGTGTGTGTGTATTAAGTGTCTGAGGCCAGATTTGATCAGGCCATATTTTTTAAACATATTTTTCTCTATTCTCCTCAATGATGTTTGTAATTCTTATTCTATATTAAGAGCTTTTACATAGACACCACTGAATTTTGAAACACATAGATTTAACTTAGAGGATCTTATCTGGGTCTTCATGAAATTTCTTTAATTTATATTCAATAGATATGTGATATCTATAGAAAATGGTGCATTGCCTGCAACATGATGATAATTTTTTCTAAATATTTTTTTTCATGAGTATGGGGATACAAGATATATCATGAAATATTGTTTCATACTGCCCTCATATGAATGATGAGGACAATACTTCCAGCCCTTACATTTAACTCTACTAAGAGAATATCCAAGTCCTATTAGTTATTCCAGTCCTTACATTTAACTCTACTAAGAGAATATCCAAGTCCTATTAGTTATCTGTAACTAATTTCTTCTGCTTTTCTTTAAAATGATAATCTCAAAATTATATAATTCATTTCATATTGTGTTGTGATCACCTTTTGATTACTGGGATATAGTCACATTTAAGCTATCAGAATCTAAGTTAATATTTCAAAATTGTCAATCATTGTGTGATTCTTAGTACTTATGCATCCCTCCTTCCACCACTTAGCCAGTGTCAATGGTTCTCAACTTTCCTAATGCCACGACTCTTTAATACAGTTCCTCATGTTGTGGTGACACCCAACCATACAATTACTTTTGTTGCTACTTCATAAATATGATTTTGCTATTCTTATGAATCTATCTGATATGCAGAATGTATTTTCATTGTTACAAATTGAACAGAACCCACAGGTTGAGAACCACTGGTCAATGTTGATGCAAAAGTTGAAGCAAGACACATAGGGATCTAATTCATTTTGCATTTTCCCCTCATTTCATGAGTTTTTGTAGTCTAAGAATTCATCATCAAATATCCAACCTCTTGATGATGAACCTCTTTGTACTTAAGTAGGCTGGTTCTTGAAAAATATATTTCATTATTATCTTCAAAATCTTTTGAGCAAAGCATAATGGATGAATGAATCAATCATTCAAGAATGTCTTCAGCACACAATGATATTCAAAACATTTTATAGTTCTTTAAAGTTTACAAAGCACTTTACAAGTAATGTTTCATTTTATCCTCACAACAACTCTGGTAAATAGATGCTAATTATTGTCTCCATTTTACAAATGAGTAAATAGGCAGGCAGAAGTTAAAACACTACTTGTAAGAGTCTGAGGCTAGATTTTAATTCAGGAAGATAGTCCTTGGATGTATGAAGACAGAAGCAAGACATTCTTATTCCCAATGAACTTACATTATCTCAGGTTAAACAATGTGTATGCATATTAGTAAATATAAAATATAAAATGCAAAATATTAAACATATGAAAAGTGAATATAAAGGAATTTGGGTGGGGTTCTAGAACCTAACAGGTTCAGAAAATGCTTCACATAAAAATAATAGTTGACTTGAACTTTAAAGGATGTTAAGGATTCTGAGGGGTAAAGATAATAATAAGAGCTAATAATTATTAGAGATTACTATATGAAGCACAAAATACTAAGTTGACATTTTATAATCATTATCTCACTTGGTCCTCACAATAATCCTAGGACATAATTGCTATTATCATTACCTTTTTATATGTGAGGAAATTGAGCCAAAATGTTGGATGACTTGCCCAAAGTCACACAATTTAAGTTTCCATGGTCAGATTTGAATTCAGGTCTTCCTAACTCCCAGTGTTCTATCCATTGTGCCATTTAGCTGAAAAAAGAATGCTTTACAGGCACAGTGACCACATCTACAAAAGCTATGGCACAAGGAGACATAATGTCTTATGTGAGGAATAGCAACTGGGCAACATTAGAATTTTATTAGGAGTGTGTTAACGTAAATAATTTGTAATTTGTCTGGTAAGGTATATTGGAACAATGCTAAAATCTCTAAGTTAGAAGGAGAAAATATTGCCCTTTAATATAGAAGGAAGGTTGGGAATTTGCTAGAGCCTTGTTAGTAGGAAAGTATTTAAAATTTTTCATTTTGACAGCTCTATGGAGGCTGGATTGAAAATTAAAGAGAATGGAAGCAGGGAGGCCAATTGGGAGGCTCTTAGCATATACTGGCTGAAGGTAACTTAGAGGATGATGGAAATGAGATAATGAGGATTATGACTAAACACGTTATAATGAAAGTAGAGTGATGGGAATGGATGTCAGAAATATTATGAAGGTAGAATTGAAACGAATCAGGAACTAACTCTAAGATAGAGATGAAGGAGAGTGAAGATTCAAGCATGATTTTGAACCTGGAATACTCGAAAGGTGGTGGTTCCATGGAATTTTTCATGGCTTATAAGCACAATGGCATATGTATGCCCTAAATTATGCTAGTTATATTTGGTATTATACCCTTTATTTTTCTTTTTGTGTCAAAGTAATATTGAAAATTTCTGTCAGTTCTTTTGAATTAGAAGTAATTTTTAAAGTTCTGAGCTATAACAAATACTAAGAAATGGACTAAAAGTGTAAAATAATGAGAATTCAGATCACAATGTCATCTAGCAGGGAGCATGTTGCAAGCTATTTAGAATGTTTCTGGTGTGTCAGGTATGGCAAACTGCATATTTTCTACAACAGACTATAATGTAAAAAGTGTATTTCAGCTGCTGAGAGAAAATAGTTGTGTGGTTGTAACCTATCCTGCTTCTAACTGTTTTTTCTTTTCATAACACTATTCAAATTTTATGATATTACCTCTTGCTGTTTTGCCAATTAAATATTGTGACTTCATGATAAACTTCCATTGAAAGGATATTTGAGGTAAATTTTTTTATTTTGATGTTTTTTCAATTTGAGGATATACGGAAAATATTCCTATCTGAACCATCATAGACAATGGATCAGAATTTTCTTCAGCTTCTCCCAACTCTATTTAGATTGGGTGGAGAAAATGAAATTATGCCAATATCATGAAACCATGATCTTGGTAATTACTCTAAAGTCAGGTGGAATGAATTTGCCAAATGAAAGAATACAGACTGCAGCTGTTGCCTAAAAATTGAATCTCTTTACAAGAACATATCTGTTTAATCTTTCATGATGGATAATGACACAAAAAGCATCATGACATGAACTCAGCTTGACATTTGCCAAATTAATTCCTCATTTTCTCTCCAGGAACAAGAAATGCTGTTAATTTGTAGCATATTCATAGCATACAATGGTACTTATGTGATTATATAACATATGGCAAATGATGCAGTGATCCAAGCTACAATATTATGCTCTAAAAGATCACAAATTTGAGCAAGGCTCAACATCTCCATTCTCACTACCTATCAGTACGAGTATCCATTACAAACTTTAGAACCAGAGAATCTGCTACCAAAGTTTTCATCAGGCTAAACAGTAAATGGTTGCTAACTTATTCTATTTTCATGAGAAAACAACATAGTATTTAATGCATTTAAATACTATGACCATTTACTTTAAGTAAATGATATATGTTTGTGAAATGTAGGTATCTCATTCATATCTCCTCTATATCTCTATCTATCTATTTATCTATCTATCTATCTATCTATCTATCTATCTGTCTATCCATCTCTCTATACTCATGTACAGATACCCATGTGTATTATATGGACATGCATGTATACATGCATATGTGTGTATGTATCTATGTGTGTATGTATGTATATGTATTGTGAGTGTACGAAAATAGAAAATGACTAGAATACCTTAAGTAAATAGATTATTTCTAATAAATTACAAATATCTCATATCCCTAGATTTCTCATTCTCACAGAAAAGGACTTTCCTATTGTGTGTCTTCAATGAAGCAAAAAAGTGCTTGTTATTTTATTTATTTACATATTTTAGATTTCATTATCAGCCAAAGTTATTTTATTTTGGACTTCATCACCTAGAAACATAGATTCTTGTGACACAAATTTCAATATCTAAAGGATCTATGATCTTGGTGTTGTTATTTTTTTCTTCAGATGATCTAATAATAACTGCTTACGCTACAGTAGAAAGCTTTTGTGAGTTACTGTAAAAAAAAACTACTTCAAAGAAAGATTTCACCTCAATCATCCTTAAGGATCAATCCTCCTTAAGTGAAACAAAGTACAAAAGTCAAAGTCTTTCCACCCCTACGTCACATTGTCTTAATCTCTCAGTCAAAAAGCCTTCTTTCTTTTTGATTGGAGATTAGTTTCCAATCATCCTTAACTCAACCATCCTTAAGTTCTCCTACCTCTAGATCACAGTAAATCATGAACTTGTCAATCAGCACTAAATACCCAAGGAGTGGTCTTTTCATCCTGGTGTGAGGCTGGCTCCTGAATTCCATGGTTCTTCTTCCATAGGTCCCAATCCCTGGATCTACCCAACTGTCACCTGGATTCACAGACAGGCAGTTCTAAGCTCCTCATCCATCTCCCATTCCATATTGAAGCTCACAGTGTTCATTCCACCTCAAGTCCTTCAAAGATTCTGTTTCTGGGAAGACAAAATTCAGCAGAGCCATAATAACATTTTTACACATTATTGACACCATTATCAATTCACTGTCTGCATGAGAAATCAACACAGACTAACCAATAAGATCTGAGAACTCAGTATGGTCCCAGAACCTCTGAGACCCTCCTTCAGGACTTCTGTAAATAGACAACAAGAAAATCCTCTTTCAGGGCTTCTAATAAATTTCCAGGGCTTCTGTCCAAAGTATCAGAAAAAAATCAATACAGACAATACAGACAAACAGGATGCCTGGCCTCAGTTCTGCTTCTCAGTTCTGCTCTATCCCAGATTGTGCTTCTACTTTTCATATGGTCTTTATTACCTCCCTGTTACACCCCTACCTGCTGAATCAGCAAGTTCCTCCCACTGTGGTTAGTCTGAAATTTTGACTAATAAAATTTGGTCCCCTTCTTCTCCAAATGTCAGGTAAAATATTTTCAATGTATAAGTTTTATTTCTTGCCTTGATATTAATGTAAAGCAGAAAGCTTTAGTGGAGCCTCAGTTATACTCAAACATGTGAAAGAGATGAATCTATCTATTGTTTAAAAAATGCATGTTGTTCAGACAATATCATATTCTTAGAATGGCAATCAAAATATTTATGAATCACATTGTGAATATTAGACAAGAAATGTCAATGAATAATATGGGCCCATAATTTTTATGGAAATAGTAGAATTATCTGGATCATATTTGGGAACTATTCTTAGATAAAAGTACAAAGTTTTTTTTAACATTTTTATTTAAAGTTATATGTGATTTTGAAACATTTAAAAATATAAAAATTTACCTTAAAATAACTCAAACAACAAGGAGAAAACACATGGATTTAACCTGAATATAATATGACTTGTTTTCAAGTTATGTAATGTAAATATGCAAATTATTTTTGGAGATATAAATGACAATAAGGAGTGAATCACTCAGAGACAAGACAAAATAAAGGACAAGAGAAAAAGTAATTAAATAATAAATTGAACCCTTCAACATAGAAGAATTTGTGCACCCCAAAACTGTGTACAACAGAGAACCTTCCCCATATACTCAGAGGCTTCTAAATATAGGGAGCAGAAAAGAATGGTTTATCATGATCTCAAGAAAGGGCCACTTTCCTGACAAATGGTCAAAAAGGAAAAGCAATTTACAAAAGAAAATGGTGAAATTATAAAGCCCTAAAGGGGAATTTCCCCCTCCCCCCTTCTGATCCTTTTCTTCCATTGACTAGAAGTCATGTGTGCAATCTAAGTGAGGCAATCTATCTCAAGTACTGGAAAAAGGAAATGTAGACCACCCAATGTACATTTGAGAAAGCACTTCTGTCCTTATTTGGCATATCTTATTCTGAGGTGTCACTGAGTAAAGGGGTGACCCCCTATGGCTCTGAGTTTGAATCCTTGTAAATCATGTAATTTCCAGCAAAGGGGAACTATTTCCCACAAAAAGCCTTACTAGATTTTAGAGTATATTCTGAGAAGCTTTTACTTTTTTCACTCAAGAAAAAGTGTAGGGCCTCCTACAAGATGAATATATTCACTTTGAATTAATGGCAAAGATAGACAAGAGTCTTAATTTGTGAAAAGATGTAGATGATTGATTGAATCCCTATTAATTGATAAGGTCAAACCTAGTTGTAGTCATGTAGTATATATAGAGCTTCCTTCAAAACCAGGAAGATCTATGTTTAATTTTCCCCTCTGCTAATTTTTACTACGTGATTCTGATGAAGCCATTAAATCACATAGTTCTCTAAGCAACTTTGTAAGCCTGTCATCCAGGACCACTTTGTACCTATTCTCATTTTAGATGTACCCCCCTCAGATAGTAGATTATGCAACTTCATAATGCACCAATTGTACAACAACCTGATGGTTATACAAATTAAATTTATTTCCAAATGTCTAATTATTCAGAATGTACTTTTACCCCTACACATACTTTAGCTAGCTGTTTTGTGAATATACTGCACACTCTCTTGAAGATTATTTGTTCTGGAAAATCTTTATAATTAGAAATATATCACAATTGAAGATGCTCTGTTAAATGATTTTATGAAGAGATCATCAGATCATACTTTGATGAAGGCAAAGAACTTGAGGCAATTGTTTCTAAATTTTACATTGAGAATAGAGGTTGTGAATGACAAAGAAAAAACATTTGTTAGAATTCTGTACAATTAATTTGGATCATTCCTTACACTCTTCAACCGTCATGGGACTTTGTTATAGAATCCCATTTCATAGATATATGTTTGCACAAACATATTATTTCATGCACACACATACATGCATTTATTTCAAATATGTTTTTCCCCCCCTCCAAGTCCTTGGAGGTTTAGTCTTAATACTTTTCATTGGAGATCCCCGTTCTGCTTTGCTGAACATACTATGCTGGGAATTTCACTTGACAGAATGGCCTGAAGACATGTAATTTTAAAGCTTTATTGAATCAAGGAGTATTTAGCTTGAAGACTGTGAGGAAGGAAAACAAATGCTTTGCTCTGAAGAAAAATTTCAAAGGGCCTAATTAGTAGAAGTGAGTGTAGCATGTTAACATTATAACAAACAGGGCTCTAAATTAGTACCTTTAAGTTTGAAAAGGTCAGATGAACTTCAAAACCTCCATAGATTAATCATATTTTCTGAACAGTTTAAATAAGTTCAGTGAAGTGTGCCCTTCATTGGCAGAGCACTGTGTATCATCCATCTGTCTGTTATTTACTAAATATGTATGTAGTAGTAATTAAATATTTTTGGCGTAGTAATACCACTATGGATATCAGCACTCTTAGCATGTATTAATGGGTAAAGATAGCTACTACAAAACTAGACATAAAACTTATTTTTATCAGATTTTCAGAAAACAGAATTCTGGGAAAGATTGCTATTATTATAAATGAGAAGACAAAGATTGGGATAAAATCTTGGTAGGATACAATCCTGGGCCAAAATCAACAAACTGAAATTTGGATGGAAAAGTTGTAAAAACTTATATGTGCTTAAAAAACAAAAATCTCAATTTCCGGGGTGGATCCAAGATGGCAGCATAGAAGCAGCAAGGTCCTGCTACTCCCACACAGCCACCCTAAACACCCATAAAATATGACTCTGGATAAATTCTGGGACTCTGAAACTCACAAAAATAGAGAAAACACATCTCTCTTGGAAGGCAGCTCGGCAGCAGGGATCATCGTGGCAGCCTGGCTCGGCAGGAGGGGCTCATCCTGCAGGCCTGCAGGCCGGGAGCTGAGAACAGCCCAGCCTGAAACACCCATATGGCCAGGCTCCAGCATGGCCAGGAGGAGCCAAGCCTCCCAAGCCACAAAGTCAGAACTCAGACACCAAATGCTTCCAAGACACTTGAAGAATTCCTAGAAGCTATAGATAATCAGAAAAAGAACTTTGAAAAATAAATATGAAAAATGCAGGAAAAATTGGGAAGAAAAATGAGAATGATGCAAGAAAATCATGAAAAGAGAGTCAACAACATGACTGAAGAAAACAACACATTAAAAAATAGATTAACCCAAATGGCAAAAGAGGCACAGAAAGCCAATGAGGAGAATGCTTTAAAAAGTTGAATTTGCCAGATGGAAAAAGAATCTCAAAAGCATTCTGAAGAGAACAATTCCTTCAGAATTAGAGTGGAGAAAGTGGAAGCTAATGACTTCATGAGAAACCAGGATATTATAAAACAGTTACAAACAAATGAAAAAATAGAAAGCATTGTCAAATATCTCCTTGAAAAAAGCCACTGATCTGGAAAATAGATCCAGGAGAGACAATTTGAAAATTATTGGTCTACCTGAAACCCATGACGAGAAAAAAAACTTGGAAAGCATCCTTTAAGAAATCCTCAAAGAAAATTGCCCTGATGTTTTAGACTCAGAGGGCAAAATAGAACTTGAAAGAATTCACCAATCACCTCTTGAAAAAGATCCCCAAAAGAAAACTCCTAGAAATATTCTTGCCAGGTTCCAGAATACCCAGCAAAAGGAGAAAATATTACAGGCTGCCAAGAGAAAAC
>CM053601.1:97190686-97201302 GCA_028646575.1 Pseudocheirus occidentalis | reverse complement strand
GGGGGGGTGTGCAGGATAGGAGGGAGGGACATGCAGTTAACCTCTCACAATTTGCCCACCATGGTGATGTTCTGTGTAATTACACAGGTACGGCCTGTGTTGAGTTGCTGCTGCTCCCAGTGGGAGTGGGTGACAAGGGAGGAATTGCTAGAATCCAGTATTTAAAGCTATACAATTAAATGCAACTGGGAAATGATGGATACAGGGACGGGGTAGGGAGGAGCTCCCTGCCCTGCTACAAAGCTAGAGAAGTGTTGGAGGAGGGTGTGGAAGGGAGCAGATTGTGGGAGGGTTCTTGCAGTGGGATAGGTGTTCTGGTCTGGGGGGTGGGGACAAAAAGGGGAGAAAATTTGTGACTCAAAACCTTGTGGAAATTAATGATATAACCAAGAAAATAAATTAAAATTTAAAAATAAAAAAATTAAACAACTTCAAAAAATATAAAATAATTTGGAATCTACCTGTCCAAAGAAAAACAACCTTAGGAATTATTAAAAAACACTTTTGGCATAAAGACAGGTCTAAATAATTGGGAAAATAGGCATTGTTTATGGCTAAGCTAAGCCAAAAATTATAAAAATGAGAATACTACTTAAACTGATTGACTTCTTCAGTGTTCTAAATCCCTATTAGTTAGAGAAATGCACATTAAGAAAACTCTAAGATACCACCTTGGATCAATAAGATTAATTAACATGACATAAAAGGAAAAAAAAATAAAGTAGAGGTGATATGGAAGAATTAGCATACTAATGGATTATTAATAAAGTTGTGAATTGATACAACCATTATGGAAAAATATTCAACAATACCCAACAAGCAATCCAAAATGTTCATTCACTTTTACCCAATAATACCATTACTAGATCTGCATCCTCAAAATATCAAAGGAAAAGGAAAAGAACCTACATGTTCAAAAATATTCATTGTAGCTCTTTTTGTGGTAGCAAAGAATTGGATATTATGGGGGCAGAGACAAGATGGCAGTGTAGAAGCAAGAAAACTCCATGGCTCCCCCCATAACCACCTCAAATCCCTATGAAATATGTCTCTAAACAAATTTTACAACTACAGAACCCACAAAGTGACAGAAAGAAATAAATCTGTTGGAGGCAGCTTGGCAGGCAGACAGGAAGGGTTCATCATAGCATGCTGGGGAGCCTAGCACCATGTATGCCCAGGGTTTTAGTCCCAGGGTGGCCCCAAACCAGAAGCTGCAGTAGAATTTGGGAAAGTAGATCACAAGAAGCTGTGGGGGTTTCCAGAATTATCAACCCATAAATGCCAAAGAAAAAGTGAGAGGTCAGTGTAGACGTTTGTTGGAACTGGGGGTGAGGGGACAGAATGGGAAGTCTGGTCCCTGCCCCAGGCATAAAAGTGGCAGAGGTGTGGCCACCCTGCAGCTACCTCCATGTAGCTACTTCAGAGCCCCTGGCCTGAAGAGTGCAGGGGGTCAAGTGAACACTCTGAGGGTAATCGCTCTTCTTTAACATGCCTGTATATGGATCACAGTCTTGGGTGGTAGTCCTGAGGTTTGTGACCAGTGAGCCAGAGTTAGGGGGGAATGGAGAAACAGCACATTCCTAATAGCTCTGGCAGCTGTATATAACCCAGTGACTTATGGCAAATATCACCCCTCTGGAAGCAGAATTCTACTGTGGCAAAGAGCTCAAAAGTCAAGTAACTGACTGGCACATGAGAAAGCAAAGTAAGGGAAGGCAGGTTGGTTGGGAGGGTTGTTAGAAGCACACACTTTTGAAAAGGGACAGGGGTCAAAGTATAGAGCAGAACAAGGGGGGATGGGATAGGATGGAGGGAAAATAATCAGTCTTTCACAATACATCCACTATGAAAATGTTTTGTGTAACCGCAAATGAACAATCAATATTGAATTGCTTATATCTTCAGTAAGAGTGGGCCATGAGGGAAGAAGGGAAAGAATCTGGAATTCAAACTTTTAAAATAAATGTTTAAAAATAATAACAATTTTGTTATTATTATTTTTACATGCATCTGGGAAATAAGATATAAAGGTGCTGGGGTATGGAGATTCATCTTGCCCTACCAAAAAGTCGGAGGAGGGATGGGGGTGGATATAGAAGAGAGCAGATTGGGGGATGGGGTATACAGTGGGATCATTGTTTTGGAATGGTGGGTAGGGGGAAAATGGGGAGAAAATTTGTAACTTACAATCTTGTGGAAATGAATGATGTAAACTAAAATAAACATAAAATTTAATTTTTAAGAAATTTACTTAGAAACAACAAGGAAAATAAAAAGAAATTTATTAGACAAATTTTACCCCACAATGAAGTCTATTTTTGTTGATATAAGTCGTTGTCATAAAAAAAAAGAATTGGGGGTGGCTAGGTGGCACAGTGAATAGAGCACAGGCCCTGAAGTCAAGAGGACCTGAGTTCAAATCTGGCCTCCAACACTTGATACAAGAATGTAGTCGTGTGACTTTAGGCAAGTCACTTAACCCCAATTGCTCTCCAAAAAGCAAAAAAAGAAAAAAAGAGAAAAGAAAAAAAAAGAAGAATTGGATATTGAGGGGGATATCGATCCATTGGGGAATGGCTAATCAAGTAGTGTATATGATTGGGAAGCAATTCTACTCTGCTACAGGAAATGATGAGGACAGCTTCAGAAAAAAAAAACTGAGTACACATGATCTGGTGAAGTTACTTGAGCAATATAAGGAGAACATTTCACACAGTAACAATAATTTTATACAGTCATCAACTATGAGTGAGTTGAGTATTCTGATCAATGCAACAAATCTAAAAATATTCCAAGGGATTTTTGATGAAAAATGCTATCCACATCCAAAGTAAGTATTGGTGGAATCTAGGGGCAGATTTTACTATGTATTTTTATTTTCCATTTTCTTTTTCTTGCTTTTTATTTTGTAAACTAGATAATAGGGAAATATGTTTTGCATTATTTCACCTTTATAGTTTATATCATGTCCTTTGACTTCTCAATGGTTTGGGAAGGGGCAAGAGAGAAGGAGAGATTTCAGAATTTAAAAATAATAATGTTAAAATTGCATAAAGAGTAAATTTATGTTTAAAAAAGGAAAAATAGAATTTGCAAGATAAAAGAAATATCATCAATACTGTGACCAAGGGGTGGCTAGGTGGTGCAGTGAATAGAGCAACAGCCCTGGAGTCAGGAGTACCTGAGTTCAAATCCGGTCTCAGACACTTAACACAAAAAAACTAGCCGCATGACCTTGGGCAAGTCACTTAACCCCAACTGCCCTCCAAAAAAAAAAGCAAAAAAAAAAACCTTCACAAAAAATACTGTGACCAATTATTTTTTTCAGAGGACTTATGCTACTACACGATCCCTTCCTCCTGATTGAGAGGCAATGGACACAAGGCTTAGTGATAAATATTTTTGGACATGGCTCCTGGATGCATTTATTTAGCTTTGTTGTGCTCACTTGTTAGAAGATTTATTTTTCTTTCTTTCAGTTAATGTAGTGGAGAAAAGAGACAGTGATAATAATATCAACAAAGGAAGACAGTTTTGAACTTAATGTGTGTATATGAATGACTTCATATAAAAATCTCTTTTTTGGTAATCTGTGTTCATGAGAAAACTCTTTTTGTAACATTTAAAATCAAAATTAAAAATTAAACAAGAATTTTAAAAAGTCATACTTGTTGTAGGCAGGTTTTTCTCTACATAAAATCTAAACATTTTCTCAATTATACTAAAATCAAGCATGAATTGCTTTTTTAAAGTTTTTTAAACTAAACTCATTAAATAAAAAAAATTTCAAATAAGATTGCATTGTCCCTAATGAGGTTAAAGTTTTTATTGTCTAAGAGATAATAAAACTATGTTTGTGCTCACTTGATTGATAAAGTTTGATGGCTGCCAAAAATAGAATGAAAATAAAAATGGTAAAAAATATTTTTACAAAATAACCACTCAAGAAAAATATTTGACATTTTCCAATGAATACATATTATCTTTTTGGAATGCAGTACTATTAGTATTTCAAAGTCATATGTACATATACATATATATATTAGACTCACTATAATCAGAAACACTTTATGTCATTAAACAAATAATCTCTATACTAATAAGGACATCCTACTCAGTTCATAAGTTTTAAATTGCATGTGCCTCAAAAGTTATTAAGAATTTCACTATTTTAAAAAAGATTTTCCTTCCCTTCCTCCATTTAATAACAGAGGTCATTAATATACATTCAATTCTACATCTGGTATAGGTCGTTCTATTGTTTCTTCCTTGAAACTACATTTCAAAACATATTTCCAAACTTAAGAATGTGACTGTTTTATTTTTTTAATTAAGAAGGAAAGAGAAAATATTTTCTTCCATGGTTTAATATGTCTGTAGACTAATGAGTGTGGGTACTCTTCCCATTGACACAGCTTGTGACCAATTCACCCTTCCAGTTGCTGCATGTTGTGTGCACTTTGGGTCTACACTTTCTTCTGAATCCTCCAAAGAGGATATATCTCATAATATGGTAGCCTAACTCTGTATTGCTGATATTGCATATGTACCACTGTACATACTCTCATATCAAGCTCTCATTTGGTTTTTATGAGTTGTTGCCACCTATTCAGAAATTTCTTGTTCTATGCATATAGCCCCCTGATGATACCCCTTATGCTATTGCTGAGCAAGTCTTCATTGCCATTATACAATAGCGAGTTTGTGGCTACCATATGCTTATTATTTGCCCTTTGTGTTACAAATTACTTCATTTATGAATATATCAAATTATTTTACAATTCATATCTATTCACCATTGAAAGAACATAGGTATTTTTTTAAATAGAAAATTGTTTCAGGGAAATATTGGAGAGATTAAAAACATCATGCTATTCGCTTCAAATGCAGATCAACCCATTTGCTGTCTTCTATTTAATTCTGGGTCCAGTTCATTATCTATAAGAAGTGAGATATCATTTGTAAAGCACTTAACACAGTGCCTGCTACATACCAGGAATTATAAAAATGATAGTTATTATTATTATTGTCATTATTATTACTATTATTAAAGTTAAACAATCTGTCCAGATATTTATCAATTAAAAACTACATTCTTCATGGTAATAGTCAAAGTAAAATAGAATTTTCTTTTACACAGTATCTTAAGTTCCAAACAATAAAATGATTTCATTTTCACAGTTACTATATCTCAATTGATCTTCCTGGCAATGGCATTATTATCTGATTATGAAGATATAAGCATTTATCAAAGGCTAGAGCCATCTGTCTCAATTCCATGTAATTTCATTATGTATTCATCATTTAGACAGTCTTTCAGGATGACATAAGCTTTTGCTGACAAGTAATTCTAGACTTATTATCTCTTCAGAATATATGTAGATGGACATGAAACCATCAACTTCCATTAATCTACTCTTGATATAAAAATGATCATATTAGAAATAAGTGGCTGAATAGCCAGCTGTCACAGAAAGAAAAGTAGAATCACTGGCAATTCCTCCAAGAAGCTTAAAGTTATAAATTCATTGCTCACACTCAACTACAGATAGATGTCACTGTCTAATTCTTATTGAGTTGCAAAATAAAAACACTTCATACTAAATTCACACACATACACATTTAGATTAGGCATAGTTAGATTGAGAATTATAACATGGCAAGTACTGAGTAGGGTGATTATGAGCTAATATACATATTTTGAAATTTGATGATTTAATTTACACAAGGATTAAAAATGTACAAAAGGTAATCACTGAAAATCTAGAGTTTTAATAGTAAAATGATCTTAACACTTGCTAGCTGTATAACCCTGAGCATTTATTCCCATATCTGTCTTTGTTTCCTTGTCTGAAAAATGGGGATAATAAAAGCATTTCCCTCCTAGACTTGCTGTGAGAATCAAATGAGATATTTGTAAAATGGTCTACAACCTTAAAATATATTTTAGAGAAAACATAGATAAGTATGATAGAATTCAGAGAAAAAAAATCACATATATGAGAGATATGTTGTTATGAATGACAATGTTTGACAACTGATTGGGTATGTGGGGTAATTGAGAGTGGAAAGTCAAAGATGACACTAAGGTTTTGAACTGGAACCATTGTGTCATCCTGGATAGAAATATGGAGTTTCTAATACTAGTGACCCTGGGGAGAAAAACAAAGTTATGAGAGCTAAGATAAAACCCATCTCTGTCCCCTGACAAAACACTGGAGTCATCTTTCCAAGTAAAAATTGAGTCATTAATAGCTCATCTTGGATCAGGGAATTTAGTCACATAATTATCAAAAAATAAACTGGATGTCAAGTGATAAAGTGTAAAGTATAACAGACAGCTTGAATGTTGCACTGGTACCTATGAAACATTAAAACCAAAAACAAATAAACAGAAAAAAGAGGAAAGTTTTCAATGTGTTTGTTATATTCTCTATTATGGAAGGATGTAGACTAGAATCACAAAAGATAAGAGCATGTGGATGCATTGTTATCTAAAGAGATATTCTAGAGCTATTAAGTAGACTGAATGGCCTTTAGGAAACCTTAAAATTCCTTTAATAATGGGATTCTTCTCATGGAAATCAAAGTCCAACATTTTCAGACTGGTTCTTATGAATTATAGTTATCTGAGTTTGGATAAGGGATATGTTATCATATTTGATATTCATCACAGACTTTGAAGGTAGCTGAGATCCTCTAGTCCTCATATTTCATTTTACTAATAACATTCAGAGACATTTAATGAACTGTCCATGGTCATATGATGAATTCATTTTGGGGGTAGTTCCAGAATTACTGAAGGTGCTAGTTTTGTGTTCTTTCTACTTTATTATAGGAAGGAAAGACACAAGCATTTGTTAAGTACCTGCAATTTGTCAGGCATTGTGCTAAAGGCTTTACAAATATGATCTTACTTGAACTTCATAATAACCCTTTTAGGTAAATGTTATTTTTATCCTTACTTTATAGCTGAGGAAACTGAGACAAATAGAATTAGGAAACTTGCCCATGAACTATTGGTGGCCAGACTTGAACTCAAATCTTCCTGATTATAGGTCCAATGCTCTATACACTGCAATTTCTAGCTATAAACTCAGAGGATATCATGGTGAGAACAAATACAATTATTTTGTCATGTACTTGGATAGTTCTGCTGAAAATTCACTATAATTGCTGAATCTGTAGAAAAGTGCTTCAAAATGAATGTTCAAAATAAATTCTAACAATTTCCCTGTCGCTTTGGAATTATCAATATTGTCACTAGAACTTGTGTTTTAATGCTACATAATTATGTACTTCCATAGTTATTAAAAGCACTTTTCATACTAATGAAATGATGAAAGCTAGAATTTTTCTTTCACATAAGTCCCATAATAAGAACTCTATTAACAAGACAGGAAGAGCCATCGTGTAAAAAGGATTTTTCAAAAATTTGCATTTATGTGCTTTTTCATTCTTTCCTGGAGGAAACTGTATCTTGGTTTGTGGTAGCAATGAAAGAGGAGGGAAGGCAAAGGGAATCACTGTGGAGAGCCTTATTATGGATCTCATTACATCAATGCCTTGTGTGTTCAGAGTACTACATGCTTTAAAGAGGGAGCATAATAGTAGAGCTAGGGACAGAATTAAAGTTGGAGTTTATCTTTTTTCACATGGATTTTACTTGGCTAGGTTTTGTAAGTTCCTTTTTTACAAAATAATGGGTGCAATTTATTTTCTTTATCAGTGTAGTAGGATGTATCATATTCAGTTCTTATTAATCAAACCAATAGAATGTTTCAGATACTGATTTAGTCCATGGAACCTGCTGCTAGAATCACTTGCTAATGGTTCAAATTGATCATTTATTGGGAAAAAGGCACATATGGGAAGTAAGTGTCCTTTCTGCAGCACAGTAAGCTCTGCATCCCAAAAGTCCTAACCACTGAGATGAAGAGAAGGACAGATGTCAGAACTTTCCCCAACTGGAAAAGGCCTTTGATCTCATATGGAACAGCTAATGGATATTTGAGGTAGAAGATACAACCATCTACCCAGACTTCAACCTAGGTATAATTCTTGGCTTCTCATTTTCACACCCATTTCCAATCTGTTACCAAATCCTATATATTCTACCATTGTAACATTTCTTGTACATACTCCCATATCAACTCTGACACTGCCATCACCCTTGTCCAACCCATCTTTTATACATATAGTGTGTTTATGAATACATCTATGTGTTTATGTATACACATAGATATGTATATAGAATTATATGTGAATTAATATGTGCATATATTTGTTATATACATGTATATATTTATCTATATGCATAAATATGTATATCTACCTATCTTATATTAGGAACTAAGTGCATTTAAGGGAAATTTTCTACTTGTTTTTATTTTTATATAACAACCCAGGAAACCTTATGAAATGTTAACCTTGTCTGATCCAGTTACATTGACTTGCTTCCAAGTTGCAAAATTCTGTACTTTTTATATGGAGTAAATTAGTGGTGAAAGGGACAGGAGGGAAAAAAGAGTAGTTTTATGTGAAGATATAATGGTAATGGAATTTAAAGATCACCCTGTATTTGCTTGTTTTTTGGTCTGAGTGGTAAAACCCAGAGCTTGTGAATCCCACTTGTGAGATGGACTTTTTGACATGAAGAGAGAAGGCTGAACTGGGAGGAGCTGGTGCTTTGGATTTAGAGACAGACCCAAGCACAGGAGGCCAGAAGAATTTTGAGGGAGCCATATCATGGAGGCAGAGAGAGAGGAGAATTGCCAGGGGCCAGAGTTGCTGAGAGATTGCTGAGGGTCAGTTGGAGGTGCCCAGGAGTTTTGAGAACTGCCAGAGCTGCCAAGGACTGAGGAGGCATAGCTGTAATGCCAGTATTTTGTCTTATCTGTTTTAATGTTGTTTTGCCAGATTTGTCTGCTGGTGAAGAACACAGTTGTTGTTTCAGAGGTGCTCTTGGTTCAGAAGCCCTGAAGAAGGATTTTCTTGTGTGTGTACAGAAATCTCAGAAGAGAGACTTGCTGATGTTTTCAGGGGTTCTGGGACTGTTCTTCAGGCTGAGAGTGAATTAATGAGGACATTGACAATGTATATTGTGGCTTTGTTAAGCTTCATCTTCCCAGGAACAGAGATTTCTGAGAACTTGCCATAGGTCAAGATGAAGAAAAGACCTCTCCTTGGATATTCAATGCTTTTTGTGCTCTCCTGCTCCTTTTGAGAAAGTGCTTGGCATTAATGATTAATAGTATTGTAAATCAGTTATCATCTAAGAGTGGGAAACTTGTGACTTAACAAATGAATGTACTTTGTTTATGAGTGGAAATAAATCTCCATTTGAGAAAAGAGATTTTGTGACTTACTAAATGAAAGTGCTGCCCAGGGGTGGGCTACGTTGACTAATGTAATGGCCAAGGGTGGGTTACTTGTACCTTGGTACTTTGCAATTGAATTGAAGACTTACCAAATTATTGGGTTATGCTATATTTTGATTTTCTATGAATGTTTTACCTTAATTAGTCACTGAATATATGGAGTTTGCTGTGCTTGTAATAAGAACCTGGAAGTTGCTTTTGCTTGGCATTACAGTAAAAAAAATGTTATATCAGTTGTAAAAGTGCACAAGATATTGCCACCATTAGAGATAAATATTTTTATGACTAAAAGTAGGAGAAAATTTTAATAAAAACGACTAAGAAATGTGTTTGAAAAATATAGCTTTCAAATGAGATCTGTGTTGTTTTGTATGGGAAATGAATTGTGATATAAACATAAAGACTCACATCACGTTGTAAATAATTTGGAATGATAAATATCAAGTTGCAGATAACAAACAGTGAATAAGTGTTTGCTGATTTGACCTGTATATGAAAATTTGATAGTTCAGTTTCAGAGTTAAGCAAAACAAGTTGACCACATTTATGACCATATGTGTCTCTTTCTGCATATTTAGTCCCTCAGTTCTCTGCCAGAAGGTGAGTAACATTTTTCATTATTTGTCCCTTGGAAACATGTCGATAACCTTAAGATAAAACATTGAGGACTAGAGAGGTTAAGTGACTTGGCCAAATTAGAAAAGGTGCAAATGGCAACAATAGTTTGAGCACAGATCTTCTGATTTCAAGTTCATTGCTCTTTCTTTTGAACATAGAGCAAAGGCTAATCCTTTAGTAGTGAGCTCTCCAACATTTGAAAAAGACATGCATAAAAGAATCTTCTGCAGGCTTCTAATTTCATGAAACTCACCATCACAATCTCCCTGGTTTCAGTATTTGAGCCTAGAAGGTCTTTGATTCATTCTTCCTCTGACTTCTGAGATGTCCTACCCAAGGTAAGTCTCATTCACTTTTTTTTTATTATTCCTGCACAATGATATTATAGTAAGTGATTCTGAGAGTTTTGTTAAGTACCTCCACCTGGAGAGTAAGGGTAGGCAAATTGGTATATTTTTTTTAAAATGTATATTCAATTTTTAATTTATATTATAAAACAAGCATTTTCATAACATTGTATAATAAAAAATAATTGCATATGAAACTGCAAGTCTATTATGTGCAGCTTGCTATATTACTTAAATATATAATAAAGTTATCATGAAAATATCTTTT
>CM053601.1:97172842-97190586 GCA_028646575.1 Pseudocheirus occidentalis | reverse complement strand
CACTAACTTCTATCCTGAGTCCATACAGTTTTTACTTAAATAGTTCCTGGCCATTTCATTTTCACAATTCCACCAACAATTAAAAAAATGTCCCAGTTTTTCCAGGTCCCCTTCAACATGTTTTGCTTTGCAATTCAATCATTTTAGCCAGTTGGGGGTAGGTATGAAACAGTATCTCGTGGCTGTTTTGATTTGTATTCCTTTAATCAATAATTATTTAGAACATTTCTTCATATGATATAAATTGTTTTCATTTCATTGCAAAACTCCCACTTCATATTCTTTGACCATTTATCAACGGGGAAAAGACCCATGTTCTTATAGATCTGACAAAGTTCTTTATATATTTGAAATATGAGACCTCTGTCTGAGAAACTCTCTTTACATCTAGATTATGCATTCACTCTGACTTTATCTCAGTAAACAGTATAATGTACTGGACTATGCCTGGTTTCTGTCATAGTGGTTTCCAGTTTTCTAAATAGTTTATTTGTTTGTTTGTTTGTTTTTACCAAATAATGAATTTTCATTGCCAAATCCTAAGTCTTTACACTTGCTATTTTACACTTGTCAAATTTAAGGTTATTATATTTATTTACTACTATAAATTTTATGTCTACTCTTTTCCATTGATCTGCCTTTCTATTTCTCAGATAGCACCAAACAGTTTTGATAATTACTGCCTTATAATATAGTTTAAGATACGATAGTGATAAATCTCCTTCATCTATAGTTTTCATTAGTTTCTTTGATCTTCTTGACTTTTTGTTCTTCCAAATGAATCTTGTTTTTCTTTTTTTTTTCTAATTTAGTAAAAATGTTTTTGTGGTAATTTAATTGGGATAGCATTGACTATATAAATTATGGAAAATTGTTATTGGTATCTTTATAAAAAGATAAAGATAAATCTCACTAGGTCTTGGAGAATGATGATAGAGAATAAGAAAGAGCATTGATCTATGATTTCTGAAGTATAGAAAACTTCCAGGTGAGAAAATTCACTCTACCAGTATAGCTTGGTACCTTTTTGGCACTTTATATTCATAAAGAGTTGTCCAGAGCAGTGGGAGGTTCAGGGACTTGCCCAGGATCACGAAAACTGTATGAATAGTCCAATGATTAAAACCTAGTATAGATCTTCCTTGTACTGAGACTGGTTATCTATCACTGTATTATTCTTATTTTCAAAGGTTGGGCTTTAGTCAGAGAAGGCACTCCTCCATATTTTTGCTGATCTTTAAGAGAAAGTCAATGGAATTCTCTCAGTTTTTCACCTTTTGTATATTTACAGTATAGACCAGACCAAAGCAGAACAGCCCTTAGGTCCTTGGGTTTTAGTAGAAGACCTGTACATGTTCTGAGTTTTCATTTCACCTCACAAACTTTTGATGCCTGTCTAAGGGGAAAATAATGCAGTTGCATGTCTTTGCCCAAAACTTTCTGACTAGAAATCACATAATTGAGACCTAAAAGAAGACTATCCTAACCCAAAAGTAGACAATAATTAGGGTTTGGGGGTGAGAAGTGATAGTGGTAAAGTATTAAGTGCTCTCCAGAAGCACATAGCAGAGTTAAACAAGTGTTTGCCAAAGTGGAACACTATTATTGGATAGTGTACCATACTGGAACAGCAGGAATTCAAGGACTACCTTTCTTGTTGAAATGAATGTTTAAAATCATGATTTTGATATTTAGAAGATGTTTGACTGGGACTCTAAAAGAGCAGAGTTGTTTTCCAAGGAGAATCATACTTTTCAAAGGACTTGTTCCTTCAGCAGGCCAAACAACTGTATCAGATTACCATTAAAGTGGCTACTAAAGAGACAAGTCCTTTGAATCCAGTGTCTACCTTTTGATTTAGGAAATGAGAGTGTTGGTAGGATATGAGTACTCAAGCAGGAGAATGCTGATGGAGATAGCTCTAGAGGAAGAAAATATATATGTTTACACATACACAACCATACATACACACAAATATGTATGTGTGTGTCTGTGTGTATGTTGGTTCTCTTTCCTCACTAATTCTTCCATCTTCTAAAAAAGTTATGTATTTGTGCCACCTCAAATTAACATTAGTTCCCCCATAAGATAATCCAATTTTAGATAATCATAAATTCACAGAAAGCCTAACCCCAGTAGGAAACAGAAACATCAGAGAAAAGAACAAAATACATTTCAAAGTTAATATGTCTAGTGGTATCTGATGACTTTGGAATTTCTTCCCAATGTCTTCATAAAAAAGAAGTCAAAAGAGAATTAAAACCTCATTCTATAAGATAATAAAGGAAAATTAATCAACCAAACATGCAATTGTTTCTTTCAAAAATCTGAGGAAATTGGATGAAATCCTAATGGATAACTTCTGACTATAAAAGTGAAAAGATTTCAATAAGCAGAGTGACCATATAGACCAGACTGAAGTGACCCCTGTCAATAATAATTAGGTTTAGAGAGTCCCTTTCTTTAGAAAAATCAATATCCTCATTTATTTACACAATCATTCCCCAACACCATTGATTAACCATGTTTTCAATATGCACCTGTTACAAATTACTCACAATCATTATTTCAGAACAAAATTACTACCACTATTTCTCACATACCTAATTTTTGTACCTAAAGCCTACTTTAGTTGATGAATTTGGATGTGATGGATCTACAAATAAGTAAAATTTGTGAAACTTTTTTGTTTGATCTTTTAAAAAATTCTTGATGAATATTATCACATCCAATTAAATAATCATTATGAAAGACAGTATGGATAGAAAGGCAACCACAGATTCAGGACAACTTACAACTTGACTTCCATATGGGCCCCTGATACCTAGGGCAATTCACTTACCTTCTCAGTTCCCCAGGCATTACTTAATAATTTAAGTTCCAGAAGAGGTGTTGACCTAAATTGGTAAAGGGTGTTTCTTCATTGATGATTTCCTTTATCAATGACATCACTTTCAGGTGCATACCTACATATACATTTTATCACTACAAGATGTGTAGATCATCTCAATATCCATTTATTTCATTGAATGAAAGGCTTAATAGTTCTCCCTCATTGACAAATCATTACTTATAACAATAATATAAAAATAAAATCAGAAGTTAGATAAAATATTTGTGTGATTACTTCTATGCCTAATCAGATTATACATGATTACCAGGTAATTTATTTATTTTTGTCTCCAAACTATTCAAAGAGCTCCATTTATATTTATCTTTGGCCTGTACCATTCCCCCACTTTGTAAGCAACACATACTGCATCCCTCCAGTAGAGATGAATTTCTTGGATTGCGGAGGCTATGCCATGTTTATACTTGTATATATGTCCTTCACCTAATACACTACTCTCGCAATAGTAGGTGTCTAAGTAAGTAAACATTGATTCAAATTGAACTGTTTGTCAACAAATTTACTGGGATAATAACTCAGGAGCAGGTAAACCCACTGATTTCAGTAAAACTTGAAGAAGAATTCCATTTCAAATTTTCTTTCATGAAAACAATGAAATAAAATTAAGTATTATGAAAAGTTATTTGATTTAAGATCAGATTCCTTCAGACTAATGTTCAATAAAACCATTTATATCATAAAATAAAATATAACCCAAAATATGAAAACATGTACTATATAGATATTTGTAAATATTGTTTTAAAAATACTGGATGTCATTCTGATTTGATCATGCTGTTAAGTGATTTGTTCATATTTGCTGATAATTATACTGGATTCTAAATTCTACTATCTCTATGCTTTTTTAGGATACTTTGTATCTTTTGAACAACATTTCATCTCCCTGTCCTACTGCTGAAGTATAACAAAGAGTAATGAGCAAGAAATGAAAAAACAATGTAGTATAATCCAAGAACTTGGGGTAAAAAAGATAGAGTTTAATGTACTTGCTGTGTAACTTTGAGCAAATTACTCAACACTTCAATAGACCAGGCAACTCTGTGTCACTATTAATCTCAGAACAGTTGGTACATTGGTACAAAGAATTTACTTACTGAGAGTTCCCTAATGAAGAAAATTACAAGTCTAAACCAAAAGACAAAGAAGAATAAAAACTAAAGATAGAGAGAGGAAATGAGGGAAACACAAAAATATCTTTAATATGCATATCTAAATCAGTCACTGATAATAGGATGCCATGCCAAAATCATCTGGGATTTATCAATTTATCAATTTTTGTTGTTATTATTTTGGTTATGTCTGACTCTGTGTGATTCTATTTGGAGTTTTCTTGGCATCTGACTTGTTGTTGTTCTAGGTCATTCCCTCAGCCAACTGATGATTAGTATTTAATTATCTTGGAGAGAGAGTGATCTTTAAATGAGAAGTCTATTTCATGAGGTCCTTGACTACTGATCATTTAAATATATTATGACAAGATTAAAAAAAACATTCCTATGGGAATTACACACTTTCTACTATCTTCTATTTTGTTATAACCCAGAGATCAGATTCCTTTCCTAATCAAGCAAAAATTCAACTAGATAACAAATTTTCACATATGAAAAGTCATCATTATAAAATAATCATACTTAACTGATTAAAATATATTTACAATGTCAGGATCTACATGGCATTCATCCATTCATTCACCTTCAACTTCATTCTGTAATTGATTACCTTCATTCATAATTGTGTATCTTCATTAACATTTGTATGTCTATATTATCCCCATCTTGTCTCTGGCTCAAAATTACTTTTTTTTTGCTTATGTGTCTTCTCAATTTTCTTGAGGAATTATCACTCCCTTCTCTCTTATCCCTGAATTTGGTTTGATTCAATTTGTTTTCCTTAGGGTATATTTGACCATTTTGCTATTTAAATCCTAAAAAATAATTTTGCATTTGGAAAAAAATACATAAGAATGAATAATCAAATCTTAATTTTATCTGCAAAATATTGAAAAACGTGTTGGTATAAATATCTACATCACTGATTTTGTTAATAATCATAAAATCATACTGATGAGAATAATTATGTGTTAAGATTACACATGGTTAATTAGCCTTTAATTGTGTGTTAATAAATAATACTGTATCATAAGCAGAAACCTAAGAATACTTTAGAAATGTATAACATCATACATAGATCATAGAATTTATGTTAACTGGTTCTCTTTGTACAGTCTTTCAAAATACCAATCCAATGTACTTATTCCAGAATTTAAAAGTTTTTTATATGACAGTTGAAGTCATTTACCAATCCACATTATCTTATCTCCTAATATTTTCCTGGAAAAAACCTTTGGTAGGGACTAGAAATTTTCTTATTTATTTTCTGTATATCTCATGTACGCTTACTTCTCCCTTCCCATCTTTGTTCATAAAAGCAGTGATATATTTAGACTCTACACATTTTTTCTGAAACCAGCTTTTTTGGTTCTTTTTTTTTTATTCTACAAGTTCTTCGGTGACATTCTCCACATAATAATTGGCTAATAGACTATTACTCCAGAAATCCAACATAACAATATAGTTAGTATGCTTGACTAAGAACCAGCAATATTTGAGGCCCTTGTACCAGCTGTGAGTTCTTGAACAAGTATCTTATCATCTCTTTGTCTCTGTTACTTCATTTGTAAAAAAGAAATAACAAGATTGCCTAAATTACCTAGCTGTGAGGATCAGAAGAGGTTACTTACATAAAGATTATTTCAGACTTTAAAATACAATATAAAAATCAGATTATTTTTAATAAGGCTAATTGTGGAGTAGAAACTATTTAAGGCTTTATTACAAGTTCCTTGAATACAGGGAACAGTTTATCTAAATTTTGTATCTCCTTGAGTTTTAAGCAGTTGTTACTCCAAATGTCATACAGATGTGTTGTGAAAGAAGTATGAGAGTGACCAGAGATGGGGAGCCTGTGACCTTGAGGCCACATGAGACCCTCTAAGTCCTCCAGTACAGCTCTTTGACTGAATCCAAACTTCACACAAATCTTCTTTTATGTGAAGCTTGGATTCAGGGAAAGATCATTACTCAAGGATCCAGAGGGCCACATATGGTCTTAAGGTCACAGGTTTCCCACATCTGGATTATACTTTTTTGTGATTGTCTCAAGAAGCTTAAAGTAGAAATAATGGATTGATATTTTATAACGACCTAAATTTTGTATTTGATATAAGGAAAAGCTTACTAATAATTAGAGCTGTCAAAAAACTGGAATGGTTTGACACAGGAGATCACCAGCTCACCATTACTGGAGGATTTCCAACAGAAGATGATACTTGCTGAGGATATTGTAGAGGGAATTGCTGTTCAACCATAGGTTGAACTAGATGATCTTCGAGGTTCATTCTAACTGTGATTATGTGAAATGCTAAATTTGGATATATGTAAGGCCACTTAGTTCAAATATTTTACACACTTCTAAAGGAAAAAAAACAGTTAAACTCTATAAGAACATGTTGAATCCCTATGCAGAATGAATGAAATACAAATAAAATACTTTTTTCTCAGATCTTGACTGCAGAAAATTAACAGATGCTAGCTAGACATCTCATGGGTCTGAGAACTATAATTTGTTCTATGCCCTTAATAACAGATGCTGTGATTTTAGATTCTTCCCATATCATGAGGTTTTTTTTCCTTTTTATTATGAACTTAATAAATATCATCAACAGCAAATATTTTACTCTGAATAGAAGAAAAAGAAAGAGAATTGAATAATAAATTGTGAACTATTATGTCCTTTAAAAAGATATTTCTAAAAAATAGCTTACTATAATAATTTTGACAATAGGAGCTGTATTATGGAAATGAAGTGGTACCAGATCCTTAAGTTTCACAATTAAAATGATAATAAGATAGTAGCACATTTGCTTCTCACTTATTCCAAAAAAAAACTTTTCCTTTACAATAAGTTCTCAGAGATTCAAATAGAAAATATGCAAATTTAATAGAAATTAATGTAAAGTTAGCTATTCAATATACTGTGGATTTGAAAAGGGGAAAATGTGACAAGGGGGAAAGAGTGAGAAAGTGTGTATTATATGTAAAATGTCTTATTTTCATTTGAGTCTCTCTAAATATATTAATATATTTCTTTTATGTCTTAGTGCACAAGCATGTTAAAAAGGCAAAATTCTTCTAGTAGAATTTCTATTCTTTATGTCACAATAACTTGAAAAAAATTACCCAAACACAGAGAATATTTTAACATATATCCATCATTATAAGTGAATTGAAACAACAAAGTTTAAACACAAATTAATTCCAATCTTAAATAACAATGAGTAACTCTAAATTGTACCTTCAATTAGCAGCAAAATTCACAAGCAAATAGGGAAGATTTGTGGGTTTTGATTCATATTCAATTGAATTAACTTCAGTGACATCAGTAAAGAGTATGTGATTTGAAAAGATGTGATGTTTGTGGGATTCCACTCTTTTGAGAACATCATGTTGTGCTATCAAAGGCATGAAAGTCAAGTATGAAAACAAAATACGACTCTTCATGAGATCCCTCTAGGATGTTCAGATTGCAATTAGCGTGTTAGATATATATGCACTTTTTAATTTTGCTAAAGTTTTAAGAGTAATAATTAAAGAAAATGATTCACAAAGATAAAAAGAATAAAGAGAAAACAATGGAATATTTATCTTTTTTATATTAGTGACCAATCTGCCATTTAATTTATTACTTTAAAATTGTGCTGCTATAAGGAAGCAAATGTATATATATATCTATATATATATAGATATATATATATATATATACATATAGTTTCAGTTATTGGTGATTGAAGGAACAAAATTTTCTGACACATCCCTCTAAAGAAAGTTTCTCAGCATTATCTACCAATGTCTACTTAGTAGCCTATCTAATTTCTCCATAAGAAGAGAGACTGTTGGAGGAATGAAATCAAAATCCAGTTTCAGGTGGTAATCTGTGGTGCATGATGTTGAGGGCTAGATTTTCAGACACAGACCTGGGTTTCATCTCTTTTTCTGCTACTTAGTTATCCTTTGCTTTCTAAAACTCGGTTTTTTCACCTGTAAAATGAGTTAGAATAGCTAAACCTGTAAGATCTCTCATAGCTCTGAATACATTATTCTGTGTCTAATGCAGGCATCTTGTCCAATTCTTAGTCTGAGGAGCTAAATTCTTTATCTGAATTATTCCTTAGACACTCAACACATTGGTAACACTTTTTCCTAGCCATTGTTATTTTCATGAGATTATACTATGTGCCCAGGAATAAATGAAAGAAGCATATTTTCTATTTGGCTCACTGCACACCATGACCTTTCTAATGGAATTATAGGATTCACCTCTACAACCACCACTACCAACCCTCCCACAGATCTAACACCTAGAGGCCTCCCTGTTCCTCAGCCCAAATAGACAAACTTTTACCTTATCTTGTTAGAGCTGAAGCCTCAAGGCTGTTGTTTGATTCAGCTCTGAGTCACAATGGAAAGTATCTAACCCTATTCTCCTTTAAAATTCCTCTTCTCTCATTAAGATATAAATCCCTTGAGGGAAAGGCCTGTTACTTTCACTTATATTTGTAACCTCAATACTTAATATTATATCTTTTGCATAGTAAATGTTAAAAAATGCTCTGTTATCAATGTGTCTATCTATCTACCTACCTATGTATCTCTCTATGAGACCTCATTCCTGGCTTCAAGACATTTATTAAGGCATTGGAAGAAACATATTTATGCTAACTTAAGAAAAAAAAGTGTAAGATAGTATTGATTAAGTTTCAACTTTATGGTAGACAACATATGTTATTAGAGTTCAACAGTAATATCACAGATGGCTAATAGAGTTGGTTGAAACATTATGGAAGAGACAGCAATTGATCTGGGATTTGGAGAGGGGGGGAGGGAAGACATACCAAACAGAGGGGAAGAGAAATTGAATTAATACTTCTTGCACTTCTTATGGTGTAGTCATAATAAAATGACCATAACAGAATTTTCAGAATGAAAAGATGTAAAGAGAGAAGGAGATAGAGGGGGAAAGAACAAGCCAATGGTCTGAATGATTCTTACTTTTTTCCTTTCCAAATGAGCAAACTTAGGAGAGTAGTAACAGGATAAAAATATTAACATAACTTAGGAACATCTCTTTTCTGGCAACAAGTCCCATTTCTTTACTTATCACATTCTCTCTACCTGGAAAGCTCTCCTTTTTAATAAATACTCATTGAATCCTTCAAGGATGAGCTTAAATACCTCCTTATCCATCAAGTAAGCCTTAGTTAATAAGTTTTCTCGGTTTTTTTTTCTAGATCCTATGAAAAAAATGGGATCTTAGTTTACCTAAAGAATAAAAAAGCCTGTGAGTTATGTGTCATAGATTGCCAACAAGTGTTAGGTTAACCTAGGTCATTAAACTATGATTATTCCCTTACCACACTTACCTATTTTTGAAAGCCCAAGTATACCAATGGGTCCCCATAATTAAAAAAATAATGACAGTTTGCTCTTTGGAACAAGTTATTCTCATCTGCTCATGCTGCAGGGGAAAGTCTTCATATGCTTGGGGTAGATATCCCTCTAACTCACAACAAGTTTAAGGCCTATGGTTACTCTCAACTCAATTATAGACAAATTGTGATCTACATCAGCACAAGGATTTTCTAAACAAATAATTCCCAGAGCCTTGACATGTAATCTGGGGGAAAGTAAAAAGGATAGCTTGGTGGCAGACAGATTAGGTACAGGGAAGTACTTTAGGAAGGTATTGAAATATTTTAGGAATGGGATCATAAAAGCAGAGTCTAATGCAGGGACAGTAAGGAGGGAAAGTGAGCAAGAGATATAGGAGATAGTTCAAAGAAAGTATCAATAGTGCTTGATTACTGAACTTGATAAATATGAACTAAAAGCAAAATATTAAATAAACCTAGTCTAAGAGAAACAAAAATTAAAATCATATGTGAAAAAACATATATTGGAAAACTCAGATTTTAGGTAGTAGGGAGGCAATATAGTTTAATAGAAAGATTACTAGATGAAGAGTCAAGAAATGTGATCTATAATATTTAATCTATGACTGACTGCATAGAGGCTCTGCAAAAAATCACTTTATCTCTCTGGGGCTCAGTTCCCTTTACTATCAAATGAAGATGTTGGACAAGATGATTTTTAAAGCTCCTTTCAATTCAAACATTCTGTCTCTATATGCAAAATTATATTTAGGTACAAAAGAAAATATGGTTTGTAAAATTTAACAACTAGCTGACATAAGATTGCATTAACGCTAAAATATTTTATAATTTTCTCTTGGCTGAAGTATGTACTTGAAAGAGAAAGCTGTTGAACATTAATTTGACTGGTTTGTTTTGTTTTTTCTTCCATTTTCTTGAGGCTTCTCTTGACACATACATAATCACTTCTTTCAGTAAGAGTATACAGCACTGGGACAATATTAAAATATTTAGTATTCAACTGTGAATTCTTAATGTGGTTACATTAGTTTTGTTTGGATACTATATACAATTTTATAATTTTGAAAGGTTATATAAATGTTTAAATTAAGAGGATTTGTTTAATTCAAATTTTCTTTGAAATAAAAAGTACAATGTACATACAGTGAAATTAGAAAAATCCAAGGATTAAAACATTATTCACATTGGAGAAGGCAATATATAAATTGTGTATTTTTTTTCTCCTGGAAGTTAGCTTTATATTTTCCCCTTGCTGCTTCCTTTCCTTACTCTTCTAATTTTTTCAATTAATCTGGAAAAATACTTATTGGGACAAATCATCTACTACAAGTATCTACAAATACTATCATCACCTTTAACCCTCTTCTAGGACTGAATAATTGACAGGAAACATAAGTATTGGAATAACATGGTAGCTTGAACAGTTTGAGAATCTCAGAGTTGAAGATAAGAGTTGAACTATTATCTAGACCACATCATTTCATTTTTTACATAAACATAAAATGAGAGACAGTCAAATGTTTGATTGTTTAATAATACAATGTTATAGCAAACCAATAGACTAGATAGCACAGATTTTGCTATACTTATGTTATAGGTGAGGAAGTTGGGGCTTGGAAAGATTTAATGACCTCCAAAGTCAAACGGAAAATATCTTAGGAGGAATTTTCATCTATCTGTTCTTCATTCCAGGTCTAGTAATCCCTCCATATTGGCCTAGTGTCATACTGCCTCTCTCATTTATAAGTTATTTCAGGGAGTAGTAGTGATTTCCCCTTAAATAGAGTCCCTCCACCTAAAAATCTTTTATTTTATTTTTAATAAATTAATTTATTTTTAACATTCTTTCCTTTAAAACTTTGACTTCCATACTTTTTCTGTCCCTCTCACCTCTTTCCCATCAAATGAAAAGGCAAATAATATGTCAATTAAAAATGTGAAATTATGCAAAACATTTACATATTAACTCTATCAGAAAAAAATCACCTGCGGAAAATGAGAAAATTATGCTTCAATTTGCACTCAAAATTTAGCAGTTTTTTTCCCCCCTCTGGAAATGGATAGCCATTTTCATCATGTGTCCTGAATTGTTTTGGATTACTGCATTGATCAGAGTAGACAAGTATTCCACAGTTGTTCATCATTACAACATTGCCGTTATGGTGTACAATGACTTCCCAGTTCTCAGTTCACTTTGCATTAGTTCATATATGTATTGCCATGGTGGGTTTTTTTTCCCTCTTCTGAAACCACCCACCTCCTTATTTCTTATAATATAATTGTGATACATCATGATCATATACCACAAATGGTACATTTAGTCTTCAATTAATGTATCCCTTCAATTTCTATTTCTTTGTTATAACTATTTTTGTACACCTAGGTTCTTTTACTTTTCCTTTGATCTCTTTGATATACCAGTCTAGTAGTGATAATGCTAGGTTGTTCTAAGGGCATGTACAGTTTTGTATTTCTTTCCAGATTTATTTCCAGATTATACTGCAGAATAGTTGGACCATTTTGCTTTTTCACAAACAGTTCATTAATGTAAATATTTTCCCTCATCTCCTCCAGCATTTCCCATTTCTGATAGGTATAGAGTGGTACTTAAGAACTGTTTTAATTTGTCTTTTTTCAATGATGAGTTATATAATTTTATTATATAATAACAGATAACTTTGATTTCATTCTATTGATATCTTTTGACCATTTAGCTATTAAGGAATGACTCTTTTTATATACATTTGACTTATTTTCTTATATATGTTAAAATGAGGCTTTTTGCAGAGAAACTTGCTATAATTATTTGATATTACTTCTGTTTATGTTACCTTTTGGCAAAATATAGTTTCCCTGATTATCTCTTTGTATTAATTCTAATTTTGCTTTTGCTTGTCTAAGATTATGATTGTCACTCCTTCTTCATATCAAAGGAAATATAATAGACTATACTCTAGTTCTTCATTTCAACTCTTTGTCTTTCTGTCCCAAGCATGTCTGTTGTATACAATATTTTGTTAGATTCTTGTTTCCAAACCATTCTGCTTTCTGTTTCCATCATATGAGTTAGTTTATTCCATTTACATGCACATTTATGGTCACTGTTAATTTCCTCCCACACAGTTTTCTTTTGTTTGTACTTTTCTCTCTCATGTTACCTTGTCCTTCCGCAAAAGTCTGTTTTGCTTCTGACCACTGCTTCCTCCAGTCCTCCCTCCTTCGTAATACTTTCTACATACTTCTAATCTCTTTTTTAACCCAGCCCCCTATTAGGTAAGATAGACTTCTGTACCCAACTAAATGAGTGTGTGTAGGTATATATTTTCCATATTTAATCCAATTGCAATGGCAGTGAGGTTCAAGTATTGCATTCTAAGCTTCCATTTTCTTTTCCAATATAATGTGCCTCCTCTATATGAAACAGTTTTTCTCATTCTACCTTTCCCTTTCTCTTCTCCTAATTCATTCTTCTTTCTCACTACCACATTTTTTTTGGCAAATCATTCCAACATAAACAACTCACATTCATTCCATTTGCCTATGTAGACTACTTTTAACTACCCTAATAATAATAAAGTTCTTAGGAATTATATGTATCCTCCTCCCAAGATAAAAATGAAAACAGTTTAACTCCATTGAGTTCCTTATGGTTACTTTTTTTTTCCTTTTTTTCTTTTTGGAGGGGGCAGGGCAGAGAAATTTGTTTTAAGTGACTTGCCCAAGGTCAGACATCTAGTAAGTGTGTCAAGTTTCTGAGCCCGGATTTGAACTCAGGTCCACCTGACTCCAGGGCCTGTACTCTATTCACTGCATCATCTAGCTCACCCTGATGATAACTTTTTCATTTTTAGTTTTTATTGTTCTCTTGAGTGGTTTGCTTGAAGGTCAAATTTTCTATTCAGTTCTAGTCTTTTCATCAGGAATGCTTAGAAGTCCTCTATTTCATTAAACATCCTTTTGCTCCCCAAAATTGATTATACTCAGCTTTGCTGCTTAGGTCATACTTGGTTGTAATACTAATCCCTTTGCCCTCTGGAATGTCATATTTCCTATTCCCTATTTCTTTAATATGAAAATTGTTAAATTTTGCATAACCCTGGCTGTGGTTAACCAATATGTGATTTTTCTTCTAGCTGTTCTGTGATCTGAAAGCTATGCAGTTTGGTTATACTATTCTCAGGAGTTTTCATTTGGGGATCTCCTCCAGGAGGTGATCAATGGATTCTTTCCATTTCTATTTTACACTTTGGATTTTTGTTTTATTATTTCTTGAAGTCTCATGGAGTCATTAGTTTCTACTTTCCTGATTCTAATTTGTAAAGAATTACTTTCTTTACTAAACTTTTGTAGCTTTTTTTCTGTTTATTTTTTAAGCAATTTTTTCCTTTAATGAATTTTTGTTCCTTTTTTACCTTTAAGTCAATTGTTTTTCAAAGTGTATTTTCTTCAGTTTCATTTGTATCTCTTTTACCTAATTGTTTCTTTTACATACTTTTCTTGCATAATCCTCATTTTTCCCCATTTTTTTCATTCACCATTCATCTATTCCTTTAACCCTTCTGGGAGTTATTGCTGGCATTGGGTCTGATTAATATTTTTTCTTTGAAGCTTTGCCAAGTAGGTCTTTTTACTTTGCTATCTTCATCTAAATTTGTCTCATTCTTTCCTATCAACAGAGTAGTTTCTTATGGTCAAGTCCTATTGTTGTTGTTTGCTCATTTTCCCTGATGATTTTTCTTTTTACTTTTATGTTAAACTAAGGCTCTGTCCACCTGGGTTGTGTGGAGGACTGTGCTAAGCTTTAACAGTTTTTTGTGTTGCTGTTTTCAGAACTTTTCTAGAGAGTGAGCAAGTTTTCTAAGATTCCAAGATGGTATTGACCTGGGAGAGGTGTGGTCACTGATTTCTTGGTCTGCCCTCTGGTCTTTATTGAACAAGATTCCCTCCTCCCCTGTAGGCACAGGTACTAGTGCTCCTTTTGACCATAGAATTGTGACCAGTGTCCCTGCCCCATTGTAAAAGATGATGAACACTCCTCTCTGCCCTGGAATTGCAAGCCAGCAATGAATTTGGGAAACAGAGTTACCAACCAGCACCAGCTGCATCCAACCACCAATAAAGGATTTCTTTGTAATATCTTTCTGACCAGTTGTACAATCTCCTTACCCTCTATAGGCTTAGAGACCCCAAAGTTGTTGGCACTGCTACTCTTACCACTGCTATCACAGTGTCCAAGGCCCACCACTTGTTTTACTGCCCTGCTCATGCCTGCACCAATCCCATGTTACAGACTCTCCTGAAGACCTTCTAAGTTGTATGAGGCTGGATCTTTGTTCACTCTGCCATTTCAACATTTGTTTTGAAGAATTATAAGTTGTTTAGAGGGTAATGTTTGGAGAGTTCAGATGTGTTCCTACTCCACCAATGTTTGATCCTTAAGTGGTGTTCTATAAACAGAGCTTAGATGACTATTTGTAGGATATGTTGTAGGAGCATGTATTTTCACATATGCATATGGTGAAATGACTGCTACGCTGTGATTTTTCTACTATTCCTTAGAAATAAACAACATTATTGTTTCCATGGGAACAATGAATAGCATTTAACTCAAGAACTAAGAAAATGTCCATTTTGAGTTCATTTATAAACTTATCCTTTTCTATTATCAACCACCTAAACTATACCAGATTATATGTCCATCACTAAAATTCATTAATTTTTTTCTATTCAATAAACAAGGAATTTTTATTTCATTTTTAAATATGCTAGCAGAATCTTCTTATGGATACATCAATATAAAATTCTATGAATTGGCATTATAAAGCTTTATATAATTATTTTGTTTAGTTAACCTTACTAGCACTCTTGGTAAGTTGGTTAATGAAAAGAATTCTTAGCGATATGGTAAGTGCTATAATGTTCATAAACTTCTATACAAGTAAGAAAAATCTAATTTTGGAATTATATGTTTGTTTTGTACTCCACTGATAAAACTATCTATAAGCAAAAGATTTGAGAATTTAGATTTTATCATTACATTTTAAATTTTGTCTAATTCTACAATAACTTGTTGAGCACAATGTAGAAGGCCCCAGAGATTTAAAAAGAAAAAAGCAAAATGAAAACAATGCCTGCCCTCAAGTTGTGTTGATTGGTCATTTTCCTCCCTTTCCATTTTTTTTTCTTGCTCCTAAATTTTAAATCACATGCTGCACTGTTACCTTCACTGATGTTCTCCAGGACTGATTTATACCAAAGGCAATATATCAGGGTCTGGGTAGCTGGAATATTCTTAGATTCTCCAAAGGTATGTACCACCAATATGTATTAGTGAACCCAAGATAATTTGAAAAGAGACCTTAAGTATTAAATGGGAGAATCAGGAATGCTTTCACTGAAGAGTTGGCCTCTGAGTTGAGTCTTGAAGGTGACTGAGGATTTCTATAGACAGAGGAAAGGAAGGAATATATTACAGCCATTTTGAACAGCCTGCATAATCACACAGAAATGTTAGGTCCAATAATGAGTAGGCTAATGTGGCTGTAGTACAGATTTTCTTCAAGGAGTAAGAAAAATAATTTTGGAAAGGATGTCCAGAGCTAATCTGTCAAGAGTTTTAAATGCAATCTAGAGGCAATGGGGAGCCACTGAAGCTTTATTGTATAAGACAGTGAAATGGCTAGACCTGTACTTTAAGGAAAATTAGGATAATTTAAAGAGAAGGATAATTAACTTTGGTAGCTGTATAGAACACATATTGGGCAGGGAGAGTCTAAAAAACAGGGAGACCATTGTAATAGTCTAAGCAAATAGTTTAGACTAGGATAGCAGCTGTGGATGGATGTGAGAAGGCTGATGACAACTGATTTGATTTGTAGAAGGGAGTAAAGAAAAAAGTAGAAGATGAACTTGTATGACCAAAAGATTGACAATATCCTCCACAGAAATTGAGAAGTTTGGAAGCAGGCTACCTTTTCAGTGATCAAGGGAAATTTTCCCTCTTAAAACTCTTTGTATCACCAATAGTTTAGGTTCCTCTAGGGTAAAGACTTGATTGTAAAAATAAGAGGCACCTTTCAAATATTGTTTTCTGAGGGAGGAAAAAAGGATTAGATAGTGAAATTAAATGGTATTCTTTATTATTATTACAATAAGGATAATTATATTTATTAGGCAATTAGTTCATACACAGACGCTCTTTTGAGAATTAACACAAAGGAAGGGTTTTTTTAATTTTGTAATTTTTTTATCATTTGACAAAGGGAATTAACAAAGAGCTATTGCAATAATCTAAGCAAAAAGTGATGAGGCCCTGAACTGAGTGGTTGGCCTATGATATAGGAGAAAGAATTGGATATGAGAAATATTTAGGTGTAAAATCAACAAGATTTGGCAAATTGGAATAATCTTCAATAGATATGTATAGTAGAATTAGGAAAAATAATAAACAAAAAAGAGCATGGATGAGTTACGATCAACACTGTTCACTCTGAAGAATTACTGGGATAAACAAAGGAATATGATCTATATTATATTCCTCTTCGATCCAATTAAGAAATTCTTCTAGAGTTCTGTTATGAAGCAACCACAAAATAGCATAGATTTCATGAAATTTAAACAATGCTTTTCCTTTGATTGGAAAGCTAAAACAGTTCAAGGTCAGGAAACAACTTAAATTTTCCCTCCTTTTACCTAGGCAAGGGAATCCAGGGGCAGCTACAAATCATAGTGAACCTGGATTCATGAAAATATGAGTTCAAATCCAACCTCAGATAGTTATTAGTTATGTGACTCTGGGCAAATCCTGTAACTTAGACTTTCTTTGGTTTACTCAACTGTAAAATGGATGTAAGAGCACCTTAGCATTATGTACCTAGCAAATAATTGGCAGTGTGTAAATGCATTTTTCCCCCCTTACTTCCCCTAAGCTCCACCTTCCATTCTATTTCTCTCATTCCATTACACAGAGCATGTGACCATTAAACACACAATTAAAGACTATTCAGAGTGAAGTAAGTAAATAGAACAATTTATGCAATGAAATAATATTGTAAAGGCAATCAAATTTGAAAGGTTTTTACATCACTGAAGAGTATAATGATCAACCACTATCCCAGAGAACTCATGAAGAAAATATGTTACCTATCTTTTTTCTATTTAATAAACTTTATTTGCTTCTTGTGTACATCATTCATTTTCATGAGATTTTTGAATTACAAATTTTCTCCCCGTATTTTCCCTACCTCAACACTAAAAATCCCACTGTAAAGCCCCTCCCCTGATCTGCCCTCTTGCTTTCTGGTAGGGCATGGAGGTTCTCCCTAC
>CM053601.1:97151158-97172342 GCA_028646575.1 Pseudocheirus occidentalis | reverse complement strand
GAAGAGTTGAAAAGCAGTATAAAATGCAAAATTGATAATCTTGATTACATTACATTGAAAATTTTCTGTACAAACAAAGCCAATGTAACCAAGATTAAGAGGGAAGTGGGAAATTGGGAAAGAATATTTACAACCAGTGTCTCTGGTAAAGGCCTCATTTCAAAAATATACAGGGAATTAAGTAAAATCAATAAGAATACATGTCATTCCCCAATTGATAAATGGTCAAAGGATATGAATAGGCAATTTTCAGGGGTAGAAATTAAAGATATCTATAAGCATATAAAAATGCTTTAAATCACCATTGATTTGAGAAATGCAAGTCAAAACAACTTTGATGTACCACATATCACCAGTCAGATTGGATAAGATGACAAAACAGGAAAATAACAAATGCTGGAGAGGATGAAGAAAAATTGGAACACTAATGCATTGTTGGTGGAGCTGTGAACTGATACAACCATTCTGGAGAGCAATCTGGGAATATGTCCAAAGGGCTATAAATAACTGCATACTCTTTGACCCACTAATACCACTTCTGGGGTTGTATTCCAAAGAGATCAGAGAAGTAGAAGACCCATATGTACAAAAATATTTATTGCACCTCTCTTTGTGGTGGCAAAAAGCTGGAAATTTAGAGGGGCCCATCAATTGAGGAATGGCTAAACAAGTTGCGGTATATTAATGTAATGGAATACTATTGTGCTATAAGAAATGGGGAGGAGAAGGTCTTCATATTCACTTGGAAAGGCCTATACAAACCAGTGCCAAGTGAGAAGAACAGAATCAGGAAAAAAAATTGTACACAATTACAAACACATCGTATATGTGATGACCAACTCTGATAAAGTGGACTCTTTTTGGCAACTCTAGGTATAAGACAAATCTCTCAGTCTCAGGATGGAAGGAGATATCTACATTCAGAGAAACATCTAAAAGGACCAGAGTTTAAATGGAGACTAAAGAAATCCACATGCTATCATTCTTTTTAATGTTTGGATTTCTTTTTTCGCATTGTTCACTCCATTGGTTACAACTCTTCTATACAACCACTCTATTCTACAATGTGAAAGTATTTGCAGATCCTACACTTGATTGTATGCCACCATGGGGTGGGAGAAGGAGATAAAATTTGAAACTCAAGGGATTGTGGAACTGAATCTTGTAAAGTAAAAGTTAATTAAACAAGTCAATGAAAAAAAGAAAGTATATCTGTATTTTATCTATAAAGAAAACAAGTGTGACATTGACATTTCTAACATATATGACTGGATCATGGAATCAGAAGATTCTTTAATTGTATGTTATATATGGTGATATTTTATGTTTCCAAATGACTTCCTTTCTAATTGAAATATGAGTGCAGAAGGAAAGAAGAATCATCTCAGACTCAGATAACCTCACAAAGGTATGTATGAAGGGGTGGCATTTGAATCACACTTGATGGGTAGGTAGGATTTCAGGAGGTGAGATGACAGTGAGTAGAGTAAAATAGACATTCCAACTGTTTGATAAAAGCACAAAATTATTTTCAGGAAATAATAATAATGCACATTGGCTACTGAGTGGAAAGGATTTGCCTTGGAGATATGTAGAAGATTAAACTAAAAAACAATATTTGGGCTAGATTGTGAAGGAATTTGAATTGGAAAGTTTAAATTTATCCTTGAAGCAATGAAATCAAATGTAGATTTTTGGAAAGGGGAGTAAAAGTAGAAAGAGGTGCTTAAGAAACTTAATCTTTAGGAAATCTTAATCCTTTAAACCATTAGTCCAGAAGATGGTGGTGTAGAAGCAGGAAAACCCTGTCGCTCCCCCCATAACCACCTCAAATACCTATAAAATATGACTCTAAATAAATTTTAGGGATCCAGAACCCACAAAGTGACAGAGAAACAAATCTCCCACTAAAGGCAGCCGGGCAGGTGGACAGGAAGGGTGCATCACAGCACGTTGGGAGCCCACACCAGCCCCACATGAAGTCACAGTTTTAGCCCCAGGGCAAAGAGGACAAGCCATGGGTGGAGCATTTGAGAGAGTGGATCACCAGCAGCTGTGGTCATTTCCAGTATTGTCAACCCATATATGCCAAATACAAAGTAAAAGGTCAGTGTCACTTGGCTAGATTTGGGGGGGTATGGAGAAGTTGGTCCCGTCCTCTGCCCGCAGTGCCAGAGGTGGCTGACGAAGTGCCCCGCAGCTGCCTCCATGTGGCTGATTAAGAAATTCTAGCCTGTAGATAACAAGGGGGCCAAGTAATGATTGAGAGACTAAGTGCACATGCCTTAAAATACCTGGATCTGGATCACAGTCTTGGGTGGTGGTCCTGAGGTGTGTGACCAATGAGCCAAAGCTGGTAGGGGCTGTAGAGATGGCAGCTCTCTAATAGTTCCAGCAGCTACAAAACCCCAGACATTTTGGACAAGGATCCCCCTTCTTGAAGCAGAATTCTACTGTGGCAAAGAGCTCAAAAGTCAAGTAACTGACTGACAAAATGAGCAGGCAAAGGAAGCAAAGCAAGCATAGCCATACAACTTAGATTCCTTTTGGGGGGACAAAATGAATCAAAACATAGAACAGGAGGAAGAGAACACAGTCAGAACTCCTTCACCAAAAGCTTCCAAGAAAAATACAAATTGGTTACAGGCCAAAGAGGAGTTTGAAAAGAATTTTGAAAAACAAATAAGAGAAGTAGATGAAAAATTGGGAAGCAAAATGTGAATGATGCAAGAAAATCATGAAGAGAGAGTCAACAATCTGACTGAAGAAAATAACACCTTACAAAATAGACTGACTCCAATGGCAAAAGAGGCTCAAAAAGCCATTGATGAGAAGAATACCTTAAAAATCTGAATTATCCAGAAGGAAAAAGAATATCAAAATCTCACTGAAGAGAATAATTCCTTCAAAATTAGATTGCAGCAAATAGAAGCAAAAGACCTTATGAGAAATCAGGATACTATTAAACAGATTCAAACAAATGAAAAAATAGAAGGCATTGTGAAATATGTCACTGGAAAAACCATTGAGCTGGAAAAATGGATCCAGTAGAGACAATTTTAAAATTATCGGACTACCTAAAAGCCATGAGCAAAAAAATGACCAAGAAAGCATTTTTCAAGTTATTCTCAAGGAAAATTGCCCAGACATTTTAGAACTTGAGGGCAAAATAAAAATTGAAAGAATTCCCCTACCACCATCCCAAAAAGAAAACTCCTAGGCAAGTTATGGAGTTACCAGAACAAGGAGAAAATATTGCAAGCTGCCAAGAAGAAACAATTCAAGTATTGTGGAAATACAATCAGAAAAACCCAGTATCTAGCAGCTTCTACATTAAGGGATCAAAGGGGCTGGAATAGGATATTCTGGAGATCAAAGGAGCTAGGATTAAAACCAAGAATCACCTACCCAGCAAAAGTGAGTACAATTTTTCGGGAGAAAAGATGGTCTTTCAGTGAGGTGGAGAACTTTCAAGAATTTTTGCTGAATAAAACCGAACTGAAAGAAAATTTGACAATCAAATACAAGAAGCATGAGAAGGTAAACATGGAAAAGAAATCATAAGGGACTTATCAAAGTTGAACTATTTACATGCCAACATGGAAAAATGATAATAGGGGCAGCTAGGTGGCGCAGTGAATAGAAAACCAGCCATGGAGTCAGGAGGACCTGAGTTCTAATCAAGCCTCAGACACTTGACATATTTACTAGCCATGTGTGACCTTGGGCAAGTCACTTAACCCCAATTGCCCTCCAAAAAAAGGCAAAAAAAGCAAAAAAATGATAATAACTTATGAAACTTTTCTCACTATGAGAATAGGTGAAGGGAATACAAATGTATGTGTGTATGCATATATATATATATATACACATATATATGTATATGTATGTATGTATACACAGATGTCTATATAAGAAGGTATATATATATGCATATGAATACATATCTGATTATGTTTATACATGTGTACATAGAGGGCATGGGATCAATTGAATAGGAAGGGACAATACTTTAAAAGCTGAAATTCTGAGATGGGAGAGGAATAGAATGAGAATTCACAGGGAGAGACAGAATGGGATTAATCATCTCATATAGAAGAGGCAAGTGATAATTGTTACAATGGAGGGGAAGAACAGGAGGACAAAAGGGAAAGGGTCAACCTTGCTCTCATTGAATTTGGCTTAGGGAAGGAATGACATACACTCTAAACTGGGTATCTTGCCACACATGGGAGTAGGGGTGATGGGGATAAGAGTTGCGATGATGGAGGGGAGGGGAGGGCTGGGAGCAGAGGGTTGCTGGAAGTACACATTTCTGTAAAGGGACAGGGACAGGGTAGAGAATAGAAGGAGGAAGGGCAGGATAGGAAGCAGGGACATAAAATCAGTCTCTTTCAATATGTCTACTGTGGAGATGTTCTGTGTAACTACACATGTACAGTGTATTCAATTACTTATCCTTCCATTGGGAGTTGGTGATGAGGGAGGAAGGGAAAGAATCTAGAATTTAAAGTTCTGTAATCAAATATTAAAATATATATGTATACATACACACACACACACACACACACACACATATATATATTATTAATAACATGCTACTGGGAATTAAGATATACAGGTACTGGGGTAGGGAGATCCATCTTTCCCTGCCAGAAAGTCATGGGGGTGATAGGTGAGGACATAGGAGATAGCAGATCGGGAGATGGGTTAAACAGTGGGATGGCTGTTTTGAGGTGGTGGGAGCGGGAAATATGGGGAGAATTTTTTTTGGAGGGAAGTTGGGGTTAAGTGACTTGCCCAAAATCACATGGCTAGTTAGTGTGTCAAGTGTCTGAGGCCAGATTTGAACTCAGGTTCTCCTGACTCCAGGGTCGGTGCTCTACTCACTGTGCCACCTAGCCACCACAGGGAGAAATTCTGTAACTCAAAATCTCATAGAAATGAATGATGTAAACAAGAAAATAAATAAATGAATAAAGAATACTGAGTATGATGTTTCAGGGGAACATATGGTCATTCAATGAGATGGAGGACCTTCAACCATTCTTGATAAAAAAGAAAAAAAAACAGAGCTGAATAAAAAGTTTGACATTCAAGTACAAGAAGCATGAGGAGTAAACAGGGAAAAGAAATAATAAGAAACTTATCAATGATGAACTATTTGCATACCTACATGGAAAAATGATAATTGTAACTTATGAAACTTTTCTCAGTAGGAGAATAGTTGAAGAGAATATAAATGCTTGTATATGTATGCATACGAACACGTATGGCATATATGCATATGAATACATATTTGTGTGTGTGTGTGTGTGTGTTTGTGTACAGGTTTACATAGAGGCACAGGATCAATTGAATAGGATGGGATATTTAAAAGATGAAAGTGAGAGGTGAGAGAGGAATATAATGAGAGGAGACAAGGAGAGACAGATTGGGGTTAATTATCTCATATAGAAGAGGCAAGGGCCAACTGTTACAATGGAGGGGAAGAATAGGAAGGCAAAACGGTCAACCTTACTCTTAATCAATTTGGCTTAGGGAGGGAATGGAATACACTCTAAATTGGGTATCTTGCCCTAAAGGAGAGTAGGGGTGGAGGGGAAAAGAGGGGGGATGATTGTGCTGGGGACCCATTTAGGGGGAAGGTTGTTAGAAGCACACTCTTTTGTAAAGAGACAGGGACAAAGTAGGGAATAGAACAAGTCAGGAGCAGGATACGATGGAGGGAAATACAGTCAGTCTTTCACAATATGTGAATTGTGGAGATGCTTTGTGTAACTACACATATATGGCCTGTATTGAATTGCATGTCTTCCCAGTGGGGATGCATGACGAAGGAGGAAGAGAAAGAATCTAGAATTTAAAGCTTTGAAATAAAATGTTTTAAATATATATGCACTATTATTATCATCATCATCGTCATCATTGTTATTATTATTGATATGCAACTGGGAAATATGATATACAGGCACTGGGGTAGGGAGATCCATCCTTGCCCTACCAGAAAGTCAGAAGGGTGATGGGGGAGGATTTAGGAGAAAGCATATTGGAGTCTGGGTTATACAGTAGGAGCACTGTTTTGGGGTGTTGGGTAAAAGAAAGATGGGAAGAAAATTTGTAACTCAAAATCTTATGAAAATGAATGAGGTAAACTAAAATTAATAAATACTTTTTTAAAAAAGGAAACAATCTGGCATCAGAGCACTAAGGAGATTAAAATGGAAAAAAATACTGTGACTATAAATTGCAGCATAGTTGTCAATGATCAATTTTTCTAATTATTTTAATCACAACTTTGGACCCCCTTCCTAAGCCTTGCTCCACCTATTATTATTTGTAATAATAAAGTCAGCATAAGATAATATTCTAGAGACAGAGATAATCGCAGTATCAGGCATATGTTTGTCAATCTTGAACAACAGATGAAACATGTATGAATGTTTTTTTTCAAAATTTTCTTTTCTTCTTTCCATATGCTTCTATCATTCCATTATTTTTATTCAACACCAACCTAATTGCACCTGAGGCTATTGCTGCTTCCATCATTCCAGTACTCCCCCAGGAGGTGGTGTTATCCACTTTTGGAACCTCTGAATCGCTAAGTGAAATCAAACAAGATGAAATGAAATAAGGACAGTTGTAAATACTTCTTTGCATAAAATTTGCCTGAATAAGCACACAGGAGGTGCTTAGTAATGCTTTTTGACAATAAGTGCTAATTGACTATAATATTCACTCAACTAATTAAACAAGAAGCATTTATTAAGGAACTATTTTATACCAGGTACTCTACTGTATGTTGCCAATACAAACATAAAAAGTGAATTATTTCCTTCACTCAAGGAGTATATGTTTTGAGTAAAACAACATATACACACACACACACACACACACACACAAACACCCACAAATAAGTATACAATGCTGCTGTGTTCACATGCCTAATTCATCAATGATGGAGGTAGTCATATGTGAGATAGTAGGGATTTGCTTCTACCAAAAGAAATCTTGTATTTCTATTACATAGTGGGAACACCTTTTCTATTGTCTTTCTAGTCATAACAGGCTTCACTATTAAAACAATCAGACTGCAACTTTCTTTCTCTCTCTCCCTCCACCCTCTCACCCTCCTTACTGAACACAAGTCCAGGGATTCTTTGGTTGTACTACATTTTATTAGAACTGAGCTAAGGTCTGAACTGAATACTCCTTTCTTCTCCAGAGACTGAGGTTAAATTATGGAGGATTATGACTCCAGGTAATGGACTGGTTGAATTTGTATATGTTTATTCTTGTTATATTTTTTATGTAAATACTCAGTTGTAAAAGGTTATCTAAGTAATTCTTAGTAAAAGAATTAGTTAAATTAGTAAAATTCTTAGTAAAAGGTTATCTAATTAACTAAAAAATCTTTGGGAAAAGGATACATATGACTCCTAAAATTGGGGGAAACCAATCCATTGAGCCAACAACAAAGACTAAATACCCCATGGAGGATGAGTGAAAGGTAAAATACCTGGAATTCAGGCATTGATATTCCAAGATAAAGAGTGATTACTATTATAAACAAATCATATAAAAATAGATAAAAGATAATCTTGGGAGGTAAATGAATGTTACTCCCAATTTAGAAAAGATGGAAAGGCTTTCTTTTGATTACAGTTCACACTTCAAGGATATTAAGCAAAACTGAATATGATAAAAATAAATAAAATAAGCTTTTCCCTTCGTTTATTTTTCTCTATTTTTCTCTCCTATTATCTTACTCTTCAAAAATATTGTTGTTATTATTTTTATCCTTTTACATGTACTTCCTATGCTTATCTTTAAAATATGGAGGGAAAATTCACATGAGCTACACAATAAGACATGGAATGAAACAAAGGTTTCAATAAAGAGGCATAGAAACTATCAACTTTGTATGAAACAATGATGGGTACTGTACATGGGGGCTTGAAGAGGTTCAGTAATTAAAGGGTATGTGTTTTCTTTGAGATACTGCTTTCCTTTTTAAAATTAGGCCAAATCTTTTGTTCTCATTTTATTTATCTGTTATTTTCTATTATTTATACTGCTGTTGCAGAGATAGCTTAACAAGACTAGAAAACAGAGCCAAATGCTTAATAATTTGAAATATTCACTCCATACTTTAAATAGTCAGGTAATGTGAATAGCAGGGAATAAACCTGCTTGACCTCACCTACACAGGACAGGTGTTCTATCTGCTAGAAATTTAACTATGATTATCAACAAAGACTGTTGAATTTGGCTTGCTTCAAAGACTTATTTTTGCCTCATTTTAAGGGACCTCATTTGAAGGAGCAGAAAAAAAATAGTTAATACTACATCTATGAGGCTAATCGAAAATTATTCAACAATCTGGCTCTTCCTGTGTTTTCTTAATTTTTTCATGAATATTTGTAACAATAATGCAATATTCACAGCACCCATGGTGGTTATGAATATGCTGGTATAGGTTTGATTCACAAAAAGTAGCAAACTCTCTACATGGAGGGCATAACCAAAGCCTTTATTCAAATACTAGAAACCTGAGTCCCAGAACCAGAAAGCCAAAGTCATTACAGTAGTCATGAAGTTGATACACATGATTAATGCAGTGAACACCCACATTCCCAAGCTTTCACAACAATATAGGCTCCCTCAGGCAGGGATCCTTTTCTCACTCATGGTAGCTCCTCTGCCTGGTTCTTGGAAGTTCTCAACAAAAGTTGAAGAAGGAGGGTGTCATCAAAAAGTTCCCAGAAGGAGGATCTTGGGAAAAGTTCCAGCCTCCAAGTGCTCACTGAGAGAAAAGATTACTGTCCTGCTGGTTCTCTTCCTTATATACAGTATAGCTCCTCCCCATTCTGCCCCTTCCTGTTACATCAGCAACTACCTCCAAGGTGTTAATTAAGTAGCTTAAGCAAGGTGTTAATTTGAAACAAGGTGCTAAATACCTGCTTACTTGCCAATAGAAAGGGGTAAGGAAGATGTTCAGATTCAATTAATATTAAGATATTCTATATATCAAAACTTTAAAATACATAAAACTCTATTACATTTTGGCTGCCATATCTTACTGTTAAAATAGATTGAATTTGCACTAAAACATCTAGAATATTTTGAGATTTACTATCAAGCCATGCCTCTTCTATCTTATATTTATGAAATTGATTATTTGAACCTGTCTGCTAAACTTTATATTGAACTCCATAGCCTTTCATTTATTAGATTAAAACAACTTTATAACCATTGAATAATTTTTAAGATACTGATTCTATCAATCAAAAGGCTGGGCATCCCTCCAAGATTTGGGTTTTCTGAAGTTTTATAAGTACACTATATGGGGACATTTCTCAAATCATTGATAAAAATTAAATACCATATGTCTCAGGACATATCCTAAGGAGACTTGAATATGAATAAAGACCTCCCTTCAAATTGTTATTTATCCAATAATGACTATTTCTTTGGATCCAGCCATCTAACCTGTTCAATCTCCTAGCTTTTATCAATTCACCTTGAGAATAAGGGAAGCTTGAAAGACTTTGTAAAACAATATCCATTGCACAAATGCTTCAGAAAAATAAACACAATTTTACTTCAAAGAAGAATTAGCTCTTTTTCAGTTTTTCCTTTTATTAAAAATAAAATCTCAATTAGCAACTATCCATTTGATCATAGATTTAGAGGTGGATATTAGGAGTAATTTAGTCCATATGACTAAACTGATTTTATGGATAGGATAACAAAGGCAGACAGGTTGTTCAAGATACAGATTGTAAGTAACATGAGGATTTTAATCTCAGAACATAAGAATCCAGATCTAGCAATATTTAAGGTGGAGACATAGTACATGGCCACTTCAAATCAAATAGCTAGTCCTTTTTTCTTTTATAGACAGAATGCCCTTGGGGAATTCAGATAATCAACAGAAGGTGGCAGTCATTGAGAAACAAAGCACATGATGGTACTGGTCAGGAAGAATCAGTTCAAGCCGTAATACTTAATTTAAAAAATATATTCTTGCCTATACTATTTCAATATGGTATTTATTCACCTCTCTTTTTCCAACCTTTTACCTTTCCAGTCCATCTTTCACATGGTAGTTCAATTGATGTTCCTAAAACACTGGCCTATCTACATCACTCCCTTGTTCAAAAAATTTAGGTGGTTTCTTATTGCGAAAACAATTAAAATATCTATGATTTTTTTCTGTGTTAAACCATGTGTATTCAATGTGGCAAAGGGGCATACATCTAACATAAAACATTCTATCTTCATCATTCACACCTTTGTTAAGGTTGCCCCAAATCTGCAGTACTCTACCTCTTGACATTTGCTGCTTAGAAATCCTAGTGTCGCACAAGTATCAGTACAGTCTTTTCCAATTCCTCCAGGTTTTAGAATTCTCCTCTCCCATAAATCACTTTGTATATGGCATGTTTTACTTAAATCAGCTCATACTATATATCTTTTCTTCTCCAATAGAATATAATTTCTTGGAAGGTAGGTATTGTTTTGCTTCTGTTATTGTATCAAGCATTTACTAAACACTTAATATGTGCCTAGAAGTGTGTTTTTTACTTTAAATAAAAATGTCAAAACAAATTCAAGTTCTCAAGAGATTTTTAAGTGAAGGAAGATACATAGACAATGAAGGAACTAGGAAGATATTCTTGAAGTAGGTGACAATTTAGGATCTAGGTTTTCTAAAACCCAGAGGTAAGGAGGGAAAGAATCCAGGACTGGCTGTAAAATAAGCACATAGAGGGAAGTTTGAACATTACGTATAATGAAGTGGACCTTTTGCCAGAAAACATAGAAAACATGAGGATATATATATACTGTCTCCAAGATCTTAGAAAGTATTTGAGATTTAATAGCTTAAACCTGCTCTAAAATTTTAGGAACATCTTATACCACCAGTTTTGAAAGATATCCCAGAGCCAGGTTGTGAAGAGTTTTTCATGTAAAAAAAAAAGGAAAAAATATTTATTTTTGTCCTGAGATCGTTGTAAAGCCACTGAATCTTCTTTGGCAAAAGGATGCTAAGGGGAGACTTGAACTTTAGCGATTTTAGTTTGATGGCCGTATGGAAGATTAATGAGAAAAAATGATAATGTTTACAGGGAAATAGATAAGGAACATACAGAAGTAGGGCAGGTGAGAGGTGATGAGAATTTCAACTAAGGTTCTTGCAATGTGAACACAAATGAAATGAATAGAAAAGACGCACGTAGATTCAATAAGGCTTGGCAACTGAATAAATATGAGGGTGGGAGGCAGTAGTTTCATTCATCAAGGATGGCCCCCTGAATGAAAAGCTAGATGATGGAAGAATGTTGATACCACGAGTAGAAAGATGGAAGTTAGGAGGAGTTGTTTTAGAAGGAACTATGTTGAGTCCCATGTTGAGTTTGAAAAGTCTATTGGATATCCAGGTGGAGATGTCAAACAAACTGTCAGAGATATAATATTGGAGCTTGGGAGAGAGATTAACTTAAGACTGTATATGAAGCTCTGAGTGACATTTGTGAAAAGACGATAGTTAAATGTCCTCACAGTACCTAAGTATATAATTAAGGGAAAGCATGTAGAATGAGAAAAGATGTCTTAGAGAAGGAGTAAAGCATAGATGATAAACCTGAATGGGAGTCCAAGAAATATAGATCTGTCAGAGGTGGAGAAAGGGTAGCAGAACATCCCAAACAGAAAAACAAAATTTCTGAAGCTAAGATGTCACATATCATATTTGAAGAACAGCAAGAAGGTCAGTCACTGGAGAGAATACTTGACAGGGAATAAGGTGTAAACTAGAAAGACAGGGAGGGGCTTTGGGCACCAAAGAGAGGGTTTTGTATTTGATCTTAGGGGTGATAGTAAGTCTTTGGAGTTTCCTGAGTGGTGGTGGCATGGTTAGATCATCATTTAAGGAAAATCATTTTGACAGGTCTATGGAAAATGAGTTGGACTGGAGAGAAAATTAAGGTGGGTTACCAGCAGGCTATTGCTGTCATTCAAAGATGAAGTGATAAGTGCTTACACTAAAGTGATGGAAGTATAAGAGGAAAAGGGTACATTCAAATGATGTTGTTGCAAAGGGAATAGAGGGGATTTTTAAAATGCTTGTTTCATGTTTGCATTCAAAGAGCTCACTTTACATCAACAGAAGTTTATCTAGGGACTCGTTTCCCATACACAATTCTACCCAATGGAATCTATCCATCTTCTAATACTTTTTTTTTGTTTGAGGAGATACACATAGGTCAGGTCATCCCTAGCAACAGCAGAATCAAATGGATGTTTACCACAGGTTTCAAAACTTAATTTAATAACTACTCAGTCATAGTGATGACAAATAAAGCTTAGTGCATAATGCTAAGAAAAAACTAACATAAGGTGATACATTTTATATAGATTATAAGAAAGAACTACAGAAAAATAACTTCTCAAAGAGGTCAAAATTAGTGTTACATCGAACTAATCCAAATGGAAAAATTAATTTTCCAAAAAAGATTTGGAAAATAAAGGATGGGTTTAGTTAAGGCACTAGAAAAATATATTTTTTGAGCTGGAAGATGCTTCAGAGATATCCAGTTTAACTTCATCTTATAGATAGGAAAATTATGGCAATAATTACCAGAGGGAGCAGGAAATGACTTCTGTAGGAGGAGGTGAACTGTTTGTGAAGACTTGAGTTAGGCACAAATGAGGTGTACATACCTGTAAATTGGTACAAATGTTAAAAAAAGGAAAGTCATGTACAGGAAAAAGAAGTATACCAGCAAAATTATTATGATGAATTAATCTTTCCTTAGATTCACTGTACCGTACTATTGTAACTGAAGGAAGAATTTTCTTTGTCTCTTTTTTTTGAGGAGGGAAGGCAGGGCAATTGGGTTTAAGTGACTTGCCCAAGGTCACATGACTAGTAAGTGTTAAGTGTCTGAAGCTGGATTTGAACTCAGATCCTCCCAACTCTAGGGCTGCTGCGTTATTCACTGTGCCACCTAACTGCCCCAAGAATTTTCTTAATGATGTCTGTAACTATTTGTAGGCATTTTCTATATGTATTTAAATGCTCTCCATTGCTATAAGCCCCTTGTGATAATATGCTACATCACTGGTTAGGATTTTGCTTCCATTCTATAGTTGTGGAATTGGACTGAATAGGACATTGAACTCATTATCTTAGGGACATACCAGGTCAAGTTTTCATTAGAACTCTTTGTTGCTTCCTTGGTCTCCCCCCTTACAACTTTAAGCACGGAAAATTCCAAGCAGTAAGCAAAAATGGGCTATGGTATCATAGCTTTTGGCTTTTACAGAATTTGGAAGTGATAAAATATGCTAGCAATATAGCATAGGAGGACCCAGTTAAAGATTTAGCAAACATTATTCTTTCATCTCCTAACTGCTACCAAGAAAAGTTGTAATCGCTCTTTCATTTATAAATTTTGAAAATATTCCTTGGAATAAAAAAAGGTCCCATTAGTAACAAGAAAGACAAGCTACATAAAATCCATGGAAGGTCCCTCATAAGACTGAATCTTTTATTATTATGTTCTAATGATGAAGCTGACAAATCAATGTCATCAAACTGAGGACAAAATTAGAAATTTTCTCTGCTTATCAAAATGAGACAATTAATATTTATATTGCCATAATAGCATAATTTCCAAATGTATTTGATGGTATCAGTTCAATGAATTATCTTTGCCAATTTTATTCTGACCATAAATGTAATGTGATTTTTACATATTAAAATTTCCTCTGTTACTGAAAATTACTTTAAAAACCTTGCTTTTTTAAAAATTACATAGTTACTACTTTTTGAACTCATTAGATTGTGAGAACTACAAATCCAATTTTCAATTTTTCTCATTAATTCTCATGATAACAGCACAACTTTATATACCTCATAAATACCATATGCTAAATGACTTATCTACAAAAATTTGCACAAATTAAAAATACCAACAATTTTCTTTTGTGAGAAAATTATCAGAAATTTGAAAAATAGTAATACAAGTAGTTAATTATAGTGAAGACAGTTCGATTATGTGCTCATTACTTTATCTTTCCCATTAGATACTTGTAGAAACTTTGCAAGGCTATTGTATCACAAGTAATATTCTTGTCAAATTATCAGGAGGAAAAAGAGTTCTAAACTTGAAAACAAAGTTAAAATAACTTCTGCCAAGTGATATTGTTTTAAATTTCCTATTATTATTCTCTATGTTTTCTAAGAGGAGAAAAAGTTCAGGTTAAAATTTCTTTGAAAATCTTGATCCAAAATTTTAATTTCCTGTGTTTAAGGTACACAATTGTCCAATATGTAAGAAAAACCACTGAGGTATAACTCCAACTCAATAACACTTTATTATAGCGTCCATGCTTCCATGAAATGAAGTGAACCTCAGCTCTTCCTCATGATCTGAGATGTTTCTTTTTCCCCAGGATCTAATTTTTTTAGAGTTTGATACCTGGATAGTGAGAAGAGTCAAAGATAAATACAAAATCTCATTGAAGACTTTTTTTTATGGGCCCAAAATGATATATCAGCAGGGAGTCCCAATGTACATGAAGAATGAGACATCACAACTGACAAACTGGTTGTAAAAGGGTAATTTTTCATATTGTGAAAGAGACAGGTGTCAGGAAGCACAAAAATAAATTGGAAGATTTTCTATATTATATTAGAACATCCCAACTACTCTGAATTTTGTCATTGGCATTCTTGTTACTGTAAAAGTGAGTTTCATAGCTTTTTTTTTCAGGGTTTAGAAAGCATTTTAATGTATTATCTCATTTGATCTTCAAAACTACCTCATTAAGATGCTGAAATTATCCCATTGTACAGATGAAAAAGCTATGACCTAGATAAGAAACTTGTGCAAAGTCATCCGCAGCTAAAAAATATGACATGTGACAGAATTCAGGTCTTCCTAAGTTCCAAGTCCAGCACTCTATTTACTACGCCAAATGACTTATGGTATGCAGTAAACTTAACATTGATCCAGTCTTCAAGAGCTTTGACATAATTTACTTCTCATGTTTCTTGTGTGTGATTCTCAAATATTCTATTCAGTTCTGTTTTTTTCTTCAAGAATGTTTGAAAGTCCTCCATCTCATTGAATGACCATATTTTTCCCTGAAACATTATACTCAGTTTTGCTGGGTAGGTGATTCTTGGTTTTATTCCTAGTTCCCTTGATCTCCAGAATATCATACTCCAGGCCCTTCTCTCTTTTAATGTAGAAGCTGTTAGATCCTGGGTTAGTTATCCTGATTGTGTTTCCACACTATTCATAGTGTTTCTTTTTGGCAGCATGTAATATTTGCTCCTTGATCTGTGAACTCTGGAACCTGGCTATAATATTCCTAGGAGTGTTCTTTTTGGGATCCTTTTCAAGAGGTGATTGGTGAATTCTTTAAAGTTCTATTTTTCCCTCTGTTTCTAAAATATCTGGGAAATTTTCCTTGAGAATTTCTGGAAGGATGATTTCTCGGTTCTTTTTTTTTGATCATGGCTTTCAGGTAGTCCAATACATTTTAAATTTTGTTTCCTGGATCTATTTTCAGGTCAGTGGTTTTTCCAATGAAATATTTCACGTTGTCTTCTATTTTTTTCATTTGTTTGAATATTTCATTCTGCTTAATAGTGTCTTGATTTCTCATAAAGTTATTTGCCTCCATTTGCTCCAATCGAATTCTGAAGGAATTATTCTCTTCAGAATGCTTTTGAGATTCTTTTTCCATCTGGCAAATTTGCCTTTTTAAGGCATTCTTCTCTTCATTGACTTTTGGGGCTTCTTTTACCATTTGAGTTCATCTGTTTTTAAGATGCTATTTTCTTCAGTCAGGTTGTTGACTCTCTTTTCAGGATTTCCTTTCATCATTCTCATTTCTTTCACCAATTTTTCCTCCACTTCTCTTATTTGGTTTAAAAGATCCTGATTAAGCTCCTCTATCACCTGTAACCAATCTTTTCTTGGAAGCTTTTGGTGCAGGGGTTCTGACTGTGTTGTCTTCCTCCCATCCTATGCTTTGATCCTTTTTGTCCCCAGAAAAGGAATCTAAAGTTGGATTGCTGAGCTTGCTTTGCTTCCTTTGCCTACTCATGTTGCCAGTCAGTAACTTGACTTTTGGACTCAGTAGAACTCTGCTTTCAGAGGAGAGAGCTCTGTTCTAAGTTGCTGGGGATTTTGCAGCTGCCAGAGCCATTAGGAGGTCAGAGTCTTTGCAGCCCCCTCCACCTTTGGCTCACTGAAAACGCACCTCAGGACCACCACCCAAAACTGCAGTCTCAGTCCAGAAAGCTCAAGACAAGAGCACTTAGCCTCTGAATGATCACTTTTCCCTCCCCACCCCCTGCAATCTGCAGGCAGGTGCTCCTTAAGCAGGCACATGGAGGCAGCTGCAGGGCCATTGCTTTAGACTGCTTCTAGCTCTGGAGGCAGTTGGTCGGACCTCCTCCCGAAAATTTAGCCAAGTTACACTGACCTTTTCCTTTTGTCTTTGGTTCTTATGGGTTGGTCATTCTGTAAACACCCACAGCTGCTGGTGATCTGCTCTCTGGAAAGCTCCAACAGTGGCTTGTCCTGGCCTCCCTGTGGTTAAATCTGCACTGGGCTGGGATTTATTTCCAGCACAGTGAGATGAGCCCTTTCCATCTGTCTGCCAGGCTGCTTCAAAGGGAGCCTTGTTTCTCTGTAATTTTATGAATTCTGGACCTCAAAAATTTGTTTAGAGTCATATTTTATAGGTATTTGAGGTGGTTATGGGGAGATCCACAGAGTTCTCCTGTTTCTATCCAGCCATCTTGACTCTATCCACCCCAGTTTCATAGCTTTTAAAGAAAAAGAAGGACATTGAATTAAACTTTGAGGCCTATTATAAAGGCCTACTACAAGAGAATATCTTATCTAATTATTTTTATATTACTTATGTAAATTTTGCATTAATATGTTTATTATTCTATTATTCTTAGATGATTGACTGAATATATATTAATATATTAGTATATAATTAATAGTTGCTTATAATAACCCTCATTGCATCAGACTAAACGTATTGATTCTAACTGGAATAGAGAGGTTCAAATGAACCATTTCTCACATGTGATTGGATATAGTACATATAGTAAATGCCCACATTCTCAAGTCTTCAAAACAGGACAGGCTACCTTAGGCAAAGATTCTCTCCTCACTCACAACAACTGCTCAGTGTCCAAGCAGCCTGCTCCCAGTAGCTCTGGCCCCCCACAGTTCCTGTCCCTGGCAGTCCTCAACAGGTGTCCTTAGCAGAGGTTCTGGTAGACTCAAAGAAAAAGGAGTTCACACTACAGCTGCTGCCACTGCCACTTCTGCTGCTTCCAGTCAGCACAGTATGGAATGGATGTTAGCTTGGTTCCTGTTTTCTCTTGCTCCACCCCTTCCTGCTACATTAGCAAGTTCAAGGGGCATTGAAGATCTTCAATTCCCAGTATCATTACAGTATAGCAATTGAAAGAATTTTAAAAGGTCATCATCCCAATAAAATATTTGTTGACTCCTCCCAAGTTCCCCAGTCACTGTCAGTCTGGTATTCTTATCATCTTTCTATTGCTTCCATTATTATTAGGTTAAAGAATGACCTGTACTGAATTGAATTCTGCCACATAATTTCCTTTGAAAGACATGAAGTGAAACCAGAAAAACAACAACAGGAAAAGCAAGAGTACATCATTTTCCTTTCAGGCTTCCTTCACTGACTTTTCAATTCTGGAAAAAAAAGGAATTTTCACTTGGTTCCATGCAATCATTTTTCCTTCCATGTGCATATCTCTTATCTCCTCAATCGTGAAGTAAATTTCTGGTCAAGGGAACAAGAAAAAAATGCTGGCATAATATCTTGGACATAACATTAGTACTTTGCTATAGTCAGAAAATACTGAACAAAAATCAATAGAATAAATGTAGAAGGTATTTCTTAGAATGCCCTTTATTTTCTTAAATGCTAGCATACATCAATCACTCTTCATTTCATAACATTTCTGTCATGTAAAATCAGCACATCATTTAGATTTTAATGTTAAGAAAACTGCACCTGTATGTGGCCTATATTGAAATCATGCTGAGGAAAAAAATTGATCACTACTCTAAAAAAATTTGTTTTTAGTAACTTTGGGGGAAAAAAAATCTAAAGGTTCTAGGAAGATATGATTGAGTTGTTTTGTCTAGGTGGCCTTCTAGATCCACTCCAACTTTTAACTATTGAATTATTCATATATATAATCCTTGATAACCTTTATATTATGTGTCCTATTTTAAATATTTTTATTCTAATCCATTAGCATTTTTCTTTATTGAAGTTTCTCTTTGAAAGCTTTTTATAGTTCACTTAATTTAAGTCTAGCATCTAGCATCCAGCATCAAATCAACTCACATTGCATGAAAATCCTAGCTCTCCTTCAAAAGACATATCTAACTATTCTTAAACATCTGGATGAATTATTGAAGTTTTATTTTTTCATAATTATAATGAAATTAATGACACATTGTCATAATACCCACTATGGACAAAAGAAAAGAAAAAGAATAACCTTACCCTCAAATATCTATATTTTGACAATGATAAGATACACACACAAATATGTGTGTTATATACATACACACATATATATTTATTTTATATATATGTGTGTGTGTATGTATATATATATATATATATATATTATATAATCTTTCTGCAATGCATTTTACTTTTCAAAGCACTTCCATATATATAATTTCAAAGGAAAGAACTTATGAACCATATTGGAATACACAAATATACATTTAACTAACAATGGACTAACAGGGAGGCTATTGTCACCATTTTATCAATATGAAAACAAAAACAGAGAAATTAACTGAATTGTCAAATGACTACAACAAAAGCAGGGCTAGTGATTCCAGGAGTTAGGGTGTACTTGTTACACTCTATTGCATTTATTCCTGCAAGTCAAGAATTTACCCTTACTTTGTAAAGCTCTATATGGTTGAGCCCTTTTCAGTTTAGGAATAGCTCATTTTCTGTATGTGATGGCTTGTATCTGTATTGGCTTATATATGTGTTAATCTCTTGGGGTTTATATTTCTAAAATCAAAATATTCCTTTAAATGACCACTGAAGTCTCTCTCAATCTTGAATATAATGCTATGATAAAAATTTCACAATTTCAAAACCAGCCTTGGTTTAATTCAGTTCAATGCATATATAAGTGATGATAGCAAGCATTTCTGTAATGTCCAAGATACTATGCTAGTTCCCTTCTTGGTTCTGTGACTAAAAATTTGCATTATTCTCAAGGACATAAGAGAAATACTTAAGAAAGTACAGAAGATATCATGGAATCAACTGAAATTTTTTTTCTTCCCAGATCCAGAAAATGTGAAGAGAGCATTATATGACTAGAAATTACTTGATAATCTAACTTTTATATAATGAAAAAGGTCATAAGGGAATTACAATGGAGTAATTGAGTAATGAATCTAGGTAATAGTGGTATTCACATAAGTTCAAATAACACAGAGCTGGTATTAACTAATCCAGTGCACGAATGCATCAAAATCCAAAATGATCATGATAATCAAGAATATTTGGTCAAATTTTATAAGGTAATAAGTAATAAGGATTAATATTTACTCATATTTTTAAGTCCAAACATTGGTTTTACAAGTGAAAAATTTGGGGAATCATGATTAGACAGCAGTTGTTCTGAAAGATGCCGGGAGTTTTGATTTACTATAAACTCAGCATTGATTAACAGTGTGATATTGGAACAATGAAACTAGTGTGATCTTTGGGATATTAAGAGAAGCATAGCTTTCTAGAATAAAGAGATAATAGTCCTAATGCGCTCTTATATCATGAGGCATAATTTAGAATACTGTAAATCAATTATAGACATATCAGTTTATGAAAGAACTTGATAACCTGGATAGTTTCTAAAAGAAATCCACCATAAAGTTAGGCACCTTGAATTCATTTGATATGAGTAAGTGGGATTATGTAGTCCAGAGAACAAAAGACTCATAGAGTACATGATAGGTATGATCAAGAATATGAAGGATTGTCATCCTACAGAGTAAATGGAGAGTACAATTGGGAGTGAAGTATGAAACTTAAAACATGATGTAAAGTTCAACTTTCTAAGAATAAAGGCTATCTAATTTTGTAATGGGCTACTTATGGATGTAATTAGGTTTCCTATACTTCTTCACACTTTAGGAGTTCCTCAAGCAATATTTTAAAAGGGCAGCTAAATGGCACAGTGGATAGAGTTCTAGGCTTGGAGTCAGAAAGATTCATCTTCCTGAGTTGAAGGCTGGCCTCAGACATGGACTACTTTTGTGACCCTGGGCAAGCCACTTACTAGTTTCCTCATCTGTAAAATGAGCTGGAGAAGGAAATGGCAAACCACTCCATTATCTTTGCCAAGAAAACCCCAAATGGAGTGGCAAAGTGTCAGACATGACTGAACAACCAAAAAGCAAATTTAAAAAAGCATTTTGTATAGTGCCTGTCATGTAGAAATTACATTCTCCCCTCCTTTGCCCTTTCCCAAATCTTAATGACTACTCATTGCTTTTTTATAGGAGGGCTCAGATGTCTACTGAGGTCCATTATTAATTTGAATAGGCAAGCGACATTTTTAAAAAGTGTATTGGAGAGAATAACATGGTGGGGGTAGAACAATAAGAAAATTCAGTCTAGCCATCTCTGATTAATATGAAGAGAAGATTAAAAAAAATGGAGACTAAGAATATAACATCCTCTTGGGTTCTTGCAGGAATTTTTATGACTTAATTTTAAAAATTCCTGAATATATTTGTTTGGACTCTCTCAAAACAAATATGTCAAACATTTATTATTTATTAACTTTATCCAACACTATCTTAATTGTGACATGAATCTATGCTCGAACTTATGAATCTTTCTTAGTTACCACTGAGCATAATCATAAGGCTAACTTCCCCCCAATTCTTCTCTTTTCACATCTGGGGGGGTGACTTTCAGGGCAAATAGATACCCCCTTTTTTGCCAGGATTGTAATAATAGTTCCTTCCATGACATTAAGAGAGGCATTAGGACTCAGGGCCTATAGTCTCTTAGGTCAGTTAAACAGAGTTAATTGCTTCTACCTGCTCCT
>CM053601.1:97111367-97150658 GCA_028646575.1 Pseudocheirus occidentalis | reverse complement strand
TGCATCTTCTATATGAGATGATTAACCCTATTCTGTCTCACCCTGTCTCCTCTCATTCTATTCCATTCCCACCTCAGAATTACACTTTTTAAAGTATCATCCCTTCATATTCAATTGATCCTGTGCCCTCTATGTACATATATGTGTGTGTATGTATGTATATATGTATATATATACATATATTAACACATACTCAGGTATGTATTCATATGCATATATATATACCCTCCTATATAGATATATGTGTATGTATGTGTGTGTGTGTATATATATGTATATATATATATATATGTGCATTTGTGTTCTCTTCACCTATCCTCATACTGAGAAAAGTTTCATAAGTTACAATTATCTTTTTTCCATGTTTACAAGTAAACAGTTCAACTTTGATAAGTTCCTTAAGATTTCTTTTCCATGTTAACCTTCTCATGCTTCTTGACTTGAGTGTCAAATTTTCTTTCCAGTTCTATTTTTTTAGCCAGAATATTTTAAAGTCCTCCACCTCACTGAATGTTTGAGGATGGGCTGGTTCAGCTCCCAGCGTGCTGTGGTGAGCGTTTCCTGTCCCACTTGTTGAGCTGCCTTCAGTGGGAGATGTATTTTCCTGAAATTTTGTGATTTCTGAGGCCCTAAAATTTGTTTAGAGTCATATATTATGGGTATTAGAGGTGATTATGTGGGAGATGTGGAGTCTTCCTGCCTCCATGCCACCTTTTTGGCTCTGTCTCCCCCCCCAAAAAAGCAAGACTTTGGGGGGGGGGGGAATTCAGCAAACTTATGTGAAAAAGGTCTCATTTCTAAAGTATTTTTGGAGCTGAACCAAAATTTAAACCATTTCCCAATTAATAAGTATTCAAACTAAATGAAAAGTCAATTTTCAGAAGAAGAAATCATAGCTATTGATAGTCTTATGAAAATACCCTAAATCAGTAATAATTAGAACAATGCAAATTATGGAGCTCTGAGGTAGCCCCTCACAGTCATTAGATTGGTTAACATGAGAAAAAAAACAAGATAGCACATAATGGATAGATTGTGAAGAATAAATGCATTAAAGCACTGTGATGGAAACTATGAACTAGTCTAACTGTTATGGAAATCATTTTGGAACTATTCACAAAGGAATATACAACTGTATACCCACTGACCCAGTAATATTGCTATAAATCTGTACTCCCAAAGAGAATGAAAAAAAGCCATACCCATACTTAAAAGTATATATATATAATATATATAATATATATATATATATGTATATGTATATATACATTTATATATATGTTCTTTTATGTTAGCAAGTAATTGAAAATTGAGGCAATACAGTTCATTTGAGCAATGGTTGGACAATTCATGATGTATACCGTGATGGAATATCATTCTGCCATAAACATTTTTCTAAGGGACAGGATTTTAGAAAAACTTGGGAAGACTTATGTGAACTAATGCAAAATGATGTTGGAAGGTCTATGAGAATATTGTACAGTTACAAAAAATATTTTAACAATAACTATGAAAGACTTAGCTACTCTGACCAATAAAAGATACCATGAAAATTCCTAAGAACTCATGATGAAAAAATGCTATTTAATTAATGAATTAATTAATTAAATTAAGAGAGAATTAATTAAATCTGACAATATATTGAAGCACATTTTTTCCTCATTATTTTTCAAGGTATTTTTTTCTCCATGATATCACTAATGTGAAACTGCATTTTGCCTTATTTTACACATATAATAGATATGATATCTATTGTCTTCTCAATGGGTATTTAAGGGACTAAAGGGAGACAGAAAATTTAGAATTGAAAAAATAAAATTTTAAAAAGAGGGATTGAGAATACTTTTCTTTGAGAAAAAAATAAAAGAAGCAAGCAGCCTAGGATACAATGGAGATGAGAATTTCATCCCTTTATCTTACAATTTATGTGGTTTTGGTCAAATTATATCACCTCTAGACCTCAATATACCCACTAGAAAAATCTGTGGTCAGAGGGTAGGAGAGGGGTGACTGGACAGTATGACTTTTAAAGCCCTTTGAATTGTGAAATTCAGTTGTTTGGAGGATGTACTTCCTCCAATATTGACCAGAAGATAGACCTTATGAAGAAAGTAGTATTAAGAGAGGTCAGAAATATGGTTAACCCCAAATTATGGGATGACTTAAAGGCCAGGGAAAAGAAGGCATGCTAATTTTGTTCCATTGGCATGAAGGAAACAAAAGTTATTTTTTGTTTTATTTTGTTATAACAAAAGAATTACATGGTTATTTCAGCACTTGGAGAATATTATTTTGGTGATTACTTGGCAATGTGAAGGGTGATTTGGAAAGAGGAAAAATAATTCATTCTAGAAAATAATAAGAGTTCAGATAAGAACTATTGGAAACCTAAACTACAGTGGTGGCGATGTAAATTATGAAATGATTATGAAGGCAAAAATCCTAATATTATAATATTACAATATAATAATTTTAATTAAATAATATTAGCTTTCACTTGTACAAATGTTTGCATAGTACCTTAAATTGTATTACATTCATCATAACAAACTCATGAGTAAATACTGTTATTACCTCATTTTTTAATTGGAAAATAAGTTGAAGGATGTAAGTGACTTGCCAAAGGTCATACCATACCATTTTTGAGACAGAATTTGAATTCATGTCTATCTGACTTCAAGCACATCACACTAACTAACTACTTAAAATCTGAGAACTATTTGGATTTCAAAGAGGGAAGAATCAATAATGGTTCTGAGGTTTAAAGCCAGGATGGTGCCATGGTAATCATTATGAATATAATAAATGGGAGGAATGGAAAAATTATGAGAAGGAAAATTCAGTTGAAGTGATGAATCTGAGATGTTAGAGAAATATTTAGGTAGAACTATGCAGCAAGTAGTTGGAATTACTGGGAGAAGATTATTGCCTTAAAAGTCTCAGCATTTGTTATAATAACTTGCATATGTTAAATGCTGAAAAAATTGTTATGTGCTAATAAAAATATATTAAATATCAACAGTAAGCCATGAACTTTGATAAGTATTAGGGATGCCCCCCACACCAAAATTAAAAAGGCCAAAGACAAGGGCTTATCTCAAGAAGTCCATAGCCTAATGAGAGAAACATTCTGCAAAACAATTAAGTACAAACTAGCTAAATACAGTATCAATTAGAGATAAATGGCAAAAGGGAGCCATTGGAATTAAGAGAAACTATGAAAGGCTACCTATAAAAGGTAGTATTTTAACCAGTATTCGAAGGAAACCAAGAAGTAAAAATGAGCAAAGAAAGCATTCCAGGCGTGGGAGATAGTGAAAATTCCCAGAGTTGGGAAATAAATTATTTATTCAAGAACTGGCAAGGAGACTAGTGTAACTGGATTGTAAGATACATGGGGAAGGGGGAGTATATGGTGAAAGAGACTGGAAAGATAATGCAGGTAGGTTTTTAAGGGTCAAACTCTTTTTATATTTGATAGGAAGGTGATAGGCAGACACTGGAGTTACTTAAGTGTGAAAGACAGGAGGTGAGACCATCAGACCTGTACTTTATGAAGGTAACCTTGACAGTTAAACAGGGGATAGACAAAAGTGGAGTGAAACTGATGGCAGAGAGACCAAATGGACTTCCTGCCATGGTCCCACATGGTGTGATATGGAACTAGACTTGTGACCACTGTCAGAGGAGAGAAGAGGAAGAGAGATAGTGACAGGTCTTGGAAATAGATTAGCTATGGACGGCGGTGAAGATGAGGAATAGAAGATAATAACTGTCATAAGTGTTGGTGATTAGGAGACTAGTAGAAACCTCAACAGTAATAAAGAAGTTAGGAAGATGAGAGGGTTTTTGGAGAAAGATAATGAGTTCATTTTTGTACATGTTGAGTTTAAGATATAATTGCTTGAATTAAATTAAAGTTTGTATCCATTTAAATAAAGGTAAATGCAGAAGGACTTCGGATTCATGAAAATGACAAGAAAAAAATATAGAGAAGAAAGAAAAAAAGAGCAGGTAAAGAGGGGGAGTGTTATAATGTATGCAGTATGTCAACATATGAAAGTGCATCTATTAAGCTTGATAACCACAGGTTTTGTGCAAAGTTCTGGGAATATATGTACAAGTACAAAAAACCCAAGTCATTGTGCTCATAGAACTTACCTTCTAAGGGGGTGGGAGGGAACAAAATATAAAACAATTAAACAGAAGGTTGAAGCAAAATCTTCTGCATAGGTCATAGTAAAGAAAGAAGTGCAGAAAATCAGCAGTACAGTCAGGAAAAGAGTGAAAAAGTAAATATGTTTGGCTTGATTTTTTGCTTAAAATGGTGATTTCTGAAGGAATTGACTTCATCAGCAGAACGGATAGCAGGTTTTGAATCTAACAAGGTAAGAAACTTAAAGAGGAATCATAATGGAGCATTCTCCTAAAATGAGAAAGTGGCTTAGTTAAGATGACTAAATTTGGAAAACAAATGAGTGGAGCTGAGAGAGGAATAGCTTATATATGTGTGCGTGAACAGGTATGAATAGTTGCATATTTACATATAAGTATGGTGTGCATAGGGCAGCTACATGAAATAGTGAAGAGAGTACAGGCCTTGGAGTCAAGAATACTACTGGTCCTAGAAAATTCTACAGTAGCAAGGTGGGATAGGGGAAAGTGTGCTGGAGTGAGGAAGACATATTTTCCTGAGTTCAAATCTGACCTCAGATGCTCAGTAGTGGTATGACCCTGGGATTAAGCCGTGTGGACAGTGCTAAGCCTGTTTGCCTCAGTTTCCTCATCTGTAAAATGGGTTGGAGAGGAAATGGCAAACCACTTCATTATCTCTGCCAAGAAAACACAAATGGGGTCATGTAGAGTTTGAAATGACCAAAAAATGACTGAGCAACAATATGTTTGCGTATGTATATATGTGCTTGCATATATGTGCGTTCATGCATCATACTTTTGTAAGTGCTTTGAATCATAGAATTAGAGCTAGAAGACATATTAGAGATTCTTTAGTCCATTTATGACTTTATAGATTTTATTAAAATAAAAAACTTTTTTCATCTAATCTGTGTAAATCACTATAAAATCTTCCACAGGTATAAAGCCAAAATTCAAGCAGTTTCCATTAAACATATCACAGTCTTCTGAGGCCTAGAGAAATGCTATTACTTGCCCAAGGCCACATAACTATTTACAGGCAAAGATAGGATTTTAATCAAGGTTTTGCAATTCTAGATCCAAAAATGAAAAATTCTATTAAATGACTGAAAATCATTTTTAAAAATCTGTTAAAAATAATACCACAGGAAAGCAGGGCCTATATATTAGAATGACTTCATATATGCACCTTATTTTTAAATTTGCCTTTTTCCTAGGTTAGAGAAAAACACATTATCTCTACATTGCAAAATAACGGTAAAGAATTTTCAGAATCTACTTTTCTAAATTACAATTTAGCAGCAAGTCCTCTAATTGTTTCTTCTTGTTCATAACCTGCATGCTACTCAACCATAGGTATTCTCATTCACTTACCAAACCATTTAGAAATTAAATAATATATCTATATATTTGGATAGAAAGACCAGCATTGGGCTATGAACATTTCAGTGAATTTTAAAGGTGGTTTATTTTGGAAGTATTTTAACCATCACTGAACTGGTACCATCTGTGGGATGGAATACTGTTATGTCATGACAGCACTCTATTAATTTTATTTGCCCTTAGTTCATAAATTCTATCAAGTAAGAGTAAGTTGCTTCCTTAAAACAGTGAAAAGAAAAATGGAAAATTACCTCTCCTGGGTTAATTAATTAAAAAGTAACAGCGGATATGAGTAGTATTCCACCATCTTAAAAAAAATTTGGATGGGAAAGGATGCAACATATTGTATATTGTATCTAAGCTAATCAACTAGAGTAATAATGAGGGTCACAGAGCCTCAAGGAGTTAGCAGTTATTAAAGACAAAAAAATGTGATGGAATAGTTTGGAACTGTCATGTTCAATATATATGAAAAAATATCAATGAGCTTCAATTCAGCAGTGGTTATTACTTTCCCATTCTTTGCTATCTCTTAGATAAGAATGAAAGTTGAAATATGAAACAGTCCTTGCCCTCATAATGTTTGCAAGGTAGTAGGAAGATATAATGTCTACACAAATATACATATAACATAAGAATAAAATGTTGTCAGAGAGAAAAATGCTTTTGAGGTCTGAGGGAAAGAAAACTGCCAAAAAAAAAGATTTCTGGGAGGAAACATTTGAAAGCATTAGAGCTGGGTTTTCAGGAATGAGTGTAAATTCTATGGGAAAGGAATATAAGTCACAATACAGGTATGAATACAGTAATGTGAGATACTTATATGGGAGCAATCTTCTTTGACTGGATTGAAAAATCCATGAACATACGTAGAATGAGAGGAGGCATTAGTGGTAGATGGTTTCACATTGCAGAAGGCACTGAATAAGAGACAAAAAAAGTTTGAATATCACCAACATTTTTGATTCATTTAAAAGTTCCTGCATAGAGTACTCACACCATATTCTGAAGGACTTTTGGTATAATAGAGTCAGAAAGGTCACTGAAAAGTAGTTCATTGAATTGCCTAGATGGGTGGTAGCCAGAGCTTATGCCAGGTAGATGGCAATGGAAAATTTGGAATAGGGTCTATTTGAGAAATGTTTCAGAGATAGTAATAACTTATTAAATAATTAAACAGGGTGAGGGCTTTAGAATTCTCAAACAACAAAACCTCAAACAAAAAAAAATACAGAGGGGACTAGTTAAATTTTAGTAGACCTAGAAAAGACATTAATTCAGAGATATAAATAAAGTCAGAGAGATATTATTTAGATTTGAATACTATTGTAGGAACATTATCATGAGTGCCTTCTCACCCACCCCATTTCTGCTTAGACTATTTTTTTTCCTTAAAAGATATTGATATGCCTCAAGACTTGGTTGTTTCAGAAGGGTAAGGGCTTAAAGTTGATATCACTTTCTCATCACTTAAGTACTAAGTAATCCCAGTGATCTGGAAGGTCTCTCAGATATTTGTCCAGTGGCTGACAATAGGCCAATAGGCTCTTAGCTCATTAGGTAAATCAACTCAAGGGGTTCTCAATGTCTATCTTGTTCAATTACCTCCTGCTATAGCTAAATCATTAAAAAATGAACCACCTATGGGTTTCTCATTTTCTTACAAAATTGAACAATATTGAATACTTGAGGACTGGTCTTCTTAAGCCCACATGAAAAGAAACACATCAAATTTGAGGGCCTGTTGGAATATCTAGGTGAAGATGTGATAGGCAGTTGGATATTTGACTATGGGGCTTAGAAAAGAGGATATGACCAGAAAAATAAAGCTATAAACAATCTCTAGAATTAATATTTGAAGTCACATATACTTCATACCCAAAAGTACTTAAAAAATAAAATAATATACTCATGAACAGAACTTAAGGGATAGAAAGAGAATCAGCAGTCAAAGGAGTCCCAAAGACAGATTAAAAGTTAAAAGAATAACTAGGAATTTTGATATTTTGATAGTCAAGGAAGGATGCTATATCCAGAAGAAGTAGGTCATCAGCTGTATCTGATCATGTAGAAAAGTTAAGGAAGATCGAGAAAAGATTATTAGACTTTCATGAAGAACTGTAGTCCTTACTCCAAACATTCAATCTGATTCAATTCAATAAACATTTATTAAGTGCCCACTTTGTGCCAGCACTGCAATAAGCACTGGGGATATAAATAAGATGAAGAAAGACAGACATCATCCTCAAGGATTTGAGGGACATCTAGGTGACGTAGTGAATAGAGCACCAGCCCTGGAGTCAGGAGGACCTGAGTTCAAAGTATAACATCAGAAACTTAACACACTTACTAGTTGTGTGACCTTGGGCAAGTCACCTAACCCCAATTACCTTGCCTTCCCCCCTCTAAACAAATCTAATGGGAGAAAATTGCACATAGGTTATCTTGTTTGGCAGAGTTGAACCAAGCAGAGCTGCAGATGGCAAGCTGAGTGAGTTGAAATTCCAAATCCTACTCTCTATAAAGGAAAGCTCTGGGAAGATTTGAATGAAGCCTCCAGTCCTCCAACCAGAGATGAGAGGAGGCTGATGAAGGTGGGAAGGGTTTGAGTATGCAAGGCTGAGTTAGCAACGTGATGATGAGAGTAAAAATGACAACTAATCATAGGAGGGGCATGTTTTTTCTGTGGGGTTGAAACTACATAGAGTAGCAGATGGGAAATGGAGTGAATAGTAAACATGGGCCCTATAGTGTAGAATCAGGGAATTAGATTGAAGGGTTAATATGCCCAAATCCTCTGGAAACCAAAATCAGAATAGCCTGGGGAGATAAACTTTTAACTTATGACATTTCTGTCCTAACTGGTAAACCCTAAATCTGTGTGATTTGTATTTCAAGGGCTCTAATGCATCACTTACCAAATACCGGGATTGTTAACATCTTATAAACAAGAATGCTATATCTGGGTAAGTAGGGGATTCTCAAGTTTTCTCCCAATTGTGACTGAGGCTATTAGGGAAAATTTTATTCAGTGAATCCTGATCAAGGTAGAACTTCATATCTTAAAAATAAATGTTGAATATCAATTATCTATACTATAAACAGATCACCTCAGGTTTTAACAAATTGTTCAGCTTCTATGAATAAGCATTGAATTTCACTTTGATTTAATGAACTATCATTCCTATACTATTGTGATAACTCATGTCTTATATTACAAAAATTACCATAATACATACCACTTTAAAGGCCAGTTCAACCTACTAGGCTTCATTTTTATTTATAGCACTCAGAAAACTAACTAACTCCTACAGTAGGCAGCAAGTGCATAAGTACTTATTTTTATCAAGTCAGCCAGTCAGAATATTGGCAAGGTGTGTGAAAAAATGAGGGGTAATGTCTAACTAATCCCAGCTCCTCTATATTGCTTCAAAGTATAAAGTAGTTTATTAAATAAAGTAAAAGACCAATAAAAAGTAGGTGATAGAAATCCATTCAACATTCAAAGAAATCTTCCCAGAAATACGAAGAACTAAGCTACATTAATAAACAATGTTCTTCCCCCACAGGAAGTCTTCAATGCAAAGAATTATTCTTAAGGAGGGAAAGAAAACAATTTGAAACTGTTGAACGTAAAACCACAAAATCACAAAAATAAGATTTCCAGAAGTAGTAATTGAACAAACACAAACCTTCAGAGTAGTCAAAACATTGATCTCCAAACTTAAAACCATATCCTTCACATTTCCAAAATCAAAAAAAATTAACGTACACCAAATACTATACTAATATATTATTATTTTAAGGCACACAAGACATAAAATGGGCATTAGATAAAAATAAAAAATATATATTATTACATTATTTTTAAAGTACAAGAAGCCTTTTTTCAATTAAAATGATTTATAAATGTATATATGTTTGTTAAATATATTTATCATTATTTATAAATTAAAATATTTTAGTGAAAGAAACAGTTTTATATGCTTCATTCTTAGTATTTTTAGTTATACTCAGTGATACAACAATTTAAATTCTGTTTCAAGGTTCAGTTTATTTTGATAATTTGATTTTTGTGAATTTTAAGTGACAAAACTAGTTCATAGATATATTTACATCCAAATTGAGGAAGAGGCTGCATTTACTAAATGATTATACCCATTTCTTTCAATCCTATATGTCAATTGGGCAAAATATTTTTTAAATTCTCTAAATATTTATTTTCTCTGATGTCAATCCTTTGCTCTTGCAAATTAGTCAGTTGATATAGAGGAACACACATATTCATGTTTATGTGTATATATATGTGTGTGTGCATATGTATATACACACACATATGTTTATATATACATATGTATATACACAATCATAAAAATAACTTCAAAATAACTGAAGTACCTCATATGGAATGTTTTTTAATTTTCACAATGTTATGATTTTACGTGACATGTTGAATTTCATTTATTTTTTTCATGCTTGGTTCTCTAATTCATTGATTTTAAATCTTTTATCTTTTTTCCTTGATTTTGGAGAAAAGGTGGGTTTCTAAAACCTGATATAGTCTTACAGACCTAGAGATAAAACAAACTAAATCTGACAAAGGTATTTGTCTTTCCTGTGGCCTCTTCATATTAGGGGTGCTCACTTCATAATGACAAAGTCTTCATTTGATTAAAGTGTTCTCTGAGTTCTAATTTTAATTCAAACCTAGGAGTCTCTCTAACATAGTGGTTCTCAACCTGTGGGTGATGTTTAATTTTTAACAATGAAAATACATCCTGCATATCAGATATTTACATTGAGATTCATAACAGTAGCAAAATTACAGTTACAAAGTAGTAACAAAAATAATTTTATGGTTGGGGGTCACCACAACATGAGAAACTCTTTTAAAGAATTGTGACATTAGGAAGGTTGAGAACCACTGCTCTAAGGGCCCTGTTGTCTCACCACAAAATCACCAGAAAAAGAGGTTGAACAAGCCATCAGTGAGCTCCCTAAGGGAATATATATATTTTCAGATAGATTTAAAAGTGTATTCTCCCACACATTTAAAAAACAATTAATTCCAATACTATGTAAATTATTTTTAAAACAGACCAGGAAGCATTATAAATTCCTTTTATGACACAAATATGGTGCTGATAAGTAAACCAGGAAGAGCAAAAACGGAGAAAGAAAACTAAAGACTATTTCCCTAATGATTATCAATGCAAAACTAATTCTTAAATTATCTCTCCTCAATTCATTTTCCAAGTTAAGTGTTTCTTGTTTGTTTGTTTTTCAATGAGATATTTCACATTTTCTTCCATTTTTATTTTGGATTTTGTTTGATTTATCCTTGACATCTTGTGGAAACTTTGGTTTTGTATTTACAGAATTTTAATTTCTAAGATCTTATTTTCTTTAATGAGGCTTTATATCTCCTTTATTTGGCCAATTCTACTTCTTAAAGATTTTTTTTAGTAAATTTGTGTACATTTTTTCAATTTAACTAATTTTGCTTCAGTAGATTTTTGTGTTTCTTTTACCATTTGACCTATTCTATTTATTAAAGGTTTTGCTTTCTTCAATATTTTTATGCCTCTTTTCCCAATCTATTGACTCTTGCACCACTTTAATTTCTTTTCCCATTTTCTTTTGTCTCTCTCATTTGACTTTTAAAATCATTTTTGCATTCTCTCTTGATATAAGACCAATTCACCTTTTTTTTTGAGGCTTTTCATGTAGCTGCTTGTAACTTGATCTCATTGTTTTCTGAATTTATGTTTTGATCTTCTCTGTCACCATAATAACTTTCTACAGTAGTTTTTTTAATTGCTCATTTTCCTAACTTATTTCTTGACTTTTAGCTTTCTGTTAAAGTTGGACTCTGCTCTAGAGTATGTGGAGCACTATCCAAAGCTTTAGGTTTTTTTACATCCTCTGTTCAGAGCTAGTCCTGGGAGTCTGCAAGTTTCAGGTCTTCCAAGGCAGTATGATGTAAAAAAGAACTGTATTCAAATTTTTCCTGACCTGTGAGTGAAAACAAGCACTCTTTTTTGCCTTGAAATTACTACCAGGGTCCCTGCTCCTGCTTGTACTGCTCCTCATCCTGGGATTATGATCCAGAAACATTTACGGACAATGTAACAGAGTCCTGCACCCAGTGCCAGCAAAGGGTTTTTTGTAATCTTTTTTTTTTCTTACCAGTCTTTAGAATCCTTTACTGTCTGTGGTCTAACAGCCTTAGAAACTGATGTCTCCTCCTCTGATCTATTTGGCCTCAAGGTCTGCTACTGTTTTTTTGGGACAGGACCAGTGCTGTCACTATACTAGACTATCCTAGACTGTGTTTCACTCTCACCCAGGGAGACAAACCTTTCTTGTCAACTTTCTATGTTGTCTTGAGATGAAAAATTCTTTCCCCTGTCCTTTTATTTGTTCTGTCACTTCAGAATTCATTTTGAAGCATTATATTAATGTTGTTTGGAGGGAAATTTGGGATAGTTCAGGTGAGTTCCTTTCTTTACTTTCCCAACCTGACTCTGCCCCACACTTAGACTTCTTCTTGAAACAGTATGGACATACATTGCAAATATTTAAAGTTGTCCTAAAAGATGCTGATAATTTCAGTGTAAGAGTGTCACATTTTTCTGATCTAAAATATGTCACTTTAGAAATACAGTTGAATCGCAAGTTATGAGTCCTTGAAAAGTCTTTATTTTTCATGATTTTTCCTCTTATTTCACTTAATCATTGAATATTTAACTCCTTTGTTTCTATATAATAGGATAGGACCTGTAATACCTTTACTATGATTTGTTTCCTCATTAATTCTGACTTGAGGGAAAAGATGCTTAACAGATAGTGATTTTTTTTAATAAATGCAATTTGTTTTATAGGTCTTTTGGAGGCAGCTATCTGTGGTCTATCACTATGCTGTCATTTTAGATACAGTACTTTCATAAATATAGTTATAGATAACCATAAAGATAGGCAAAACATTTAAGAACAAAACATGGTAAAATATTAATAGCTATAAAAATATTTTGGGCCAAACATAAAAATATGTGTCAATTAAGTATTTGTATAATTCACTGTATGAAACTCCAAGTATTTCTATTTTGAAAGTAAACAAAAGTATCTTGGAAGTGACTAGAAATTCAATTTATAGAGGCTATTTATATAGAACTTTACAGAGTTATTGTAACATTGTTGCTCATACAGTTTGATTTGCAATGGGAGTTATGATTCATTCTACAGCACATTTTCTTAATGTATAGCAATGTAAATTGGGGTTGAGGGTGCATCTTTTATTGATTTTATATATCTATTATTAGAACAAAAATTGAAAGAAATAATTTTATTTGTTTCTGAATCTCAGTTGAGTCACCATAATTTTCTTCTTATCATTTGGATATCAATATTAACCACATCATTTGCTATACAAAAATAGCATCAATCTAGTACATTATATTGATAGTTATTAAATGAAGGCACAATGCCTACAGAAGTTCAAAGAAGGGTGAGCTCATATCAATCTGAGATCATTAAAGAATACTCCTCTTCAAAAGTGAGAGGTATCTGCTATCTCAAAAGAGTTTAGAATCTCTCAATGACAAATAGTAATGACAGAAATATATTTAAAATACTATTTATAAGTAATTTAAGTTGAATAATGAAATTTTCCCCTGTTTTCCCATGGACTCACAGGATAATTAAACTCAGTGCTAGAAGGGTTATCATTGAACATTTTGTTCTTTTCCTACATTTTGAAAATAAGAAAACAAGCCAAGATAGTTGAAATCTAAAGTTACAGGTCTAATGTTACAGAATGATTGTAAAATCCAAGATTTTCCCTCAGGTCCTTTGGACCCTCAAAATCAGCCCAATGTTCTTTAGACTGTACCATGGTACCTTTGCTTAAAAATAAAAAAAAACATTCCATCTATCTAAAAACCAACTGTCAATAACTGATCCTACAAATACTATTAAAATCTTTATAGGTATAAATCTCTATGCTAGGTTTCTGGGGTTATGAAGACAAAAATGAAATAATCCCTGCCCTTGAGAATCTCAAACATTCCTGGTGAGTTGCAACATTAATATAAATGAGTATATATGTAAAAATGAAGGTAGAGAATCTACTCTACATATGTAGAGAAGTTTGTAATTGTATAGCTCAAAGGGAGGCAGTAGAGACATCTCTAGCCTCTTCTCCACCCCAACATTCTCAAAGAAACTTTTATTTTTACCATAAGGGGAAACAGAAGTTTGGAGCCTATAATTATGCTATGATCAGAGAGAGGATGTACTGAACTAGAACTATATCAGTATGCTACCTTAAATAGTATGAATTTAGGAGATATCATTGGGTTTGAATTAACTTTCAATTACTTTGTCATTTTGGGGGGGCAAATGAACCCCAACCTATATAGCCAAGGCTTTACCCTTTCCCATTTAACACAGGTTCTGATATAACCACACATAGAGAGTAGCAAAGAAATCCATTTGTCCAAATCATACAAAACAGAAATGAGAGAAAGCATACATAAGAAATGTATGCCCAATAATACAGAGTGAAGGGGTTCTAACATTGGGAGCAAGGTAAATCAGTTCAACTAAGAGAGAAGGTCTTGGACTTTGCCCAAGGGGAAATTGACCAAAATCTCTGAAGCAGAAAGCTGGGAATAGGTACACAATGAAGAGTACACATTCTTCTCATGTCATCCAGATGATTTTCTTTCAGCAACCTGAAGTGGGGTCAACCTCTTCCATCTTCTCTCTTGGAGGTGGAAACTGATTATATACTACATTTCAAGAATCTTGAAGAAGACTCTCACTTGAAGATCCTCAAAGAGGATTTCCTCTTTAGAGTCCCCAAAGGGGAACTAGTTGAAAACTAGAACTTTCTCCACTTTAAGTTCACTCCACTCCTCATGCATGGCAGGGCCTTTACTGCAAAAAATAGAGAGCCCCATACCACTGGCCTTTGTGACAGAGGTTACATTTATGAAGAATGTGTATGTGTGTATGTGTGTGTAAGAGAGAGAGAGAGGCAGAAAGAGACAGACTGACAGAAACACACACACAGAGACAGAGACAGAGAGAGACAGAGAGACAGAGACAGAGAGAACAAGAAAAACAGTGAAGAGACAGACAGACAGATGGACACACACACACATACACACACACACACGCACACACACACACACACACACACACACACACACACACACACACACCATAAGATTTCTTATGGAACTGGATGAGGAACTGGACAAGGAGCTAGAAGAGGAGCTGAATGAAGCCTATCTGTGAATCCAGGTTGCAATTGGCTATATTCAGGCAGGAACAGGGACTATAGAGGCGGAACTTTGGAAGCAGAGAGCCAGCCTTGAGTCAAGATGAAAAGACCTCTTCTTGGGTACTTAATGCTGATTGAGAAGATTATGAATTACTGAATCCCAGGGGTGGAAAACGTTTACATTTGTACTTTGTGTACCTTAAGGAGGTTTATTACTTAACAATGAGAGTTAAGGCCTTAACTGAATGATATCTTTTGTTTATAAGTTTGGAAAAAAAAACTTTGTGGCCACTTTAGTGATAAGTTGTTAAGTCATAATATTGTAAATGCTGTACTTGGGATTCTGTCAATTTTTTGTCTTAGTTTATTACTGAATAAATAGTGAGTTCGCTATGCAATCAGAACCTTGAAGCTGTTCACAGTCCCCTAGAAAGCTGCTTGTGCTTGGCTTTACAGAAAAGAAGCCAGATAGCACAGTGAAGAGAGTGTTGGGTCTGGATTCAGGAAGACCTGGGTTCAAATCTGGTCTTTGGACACTTATTGGTTGTGTGACCCTGGGAAATTCAATTAAGTTTATTTTTATTATTTTTTGTTTCCTTGTGTATAAAATGAATTGGAAAAAAATGGCAAACCACTCTAATATCTTTACCAAGAAACCCCAAATGATGTAACAAAGAGTTGGACAGGACTGAAATGATTGAACAACAGCAATTTATGCATCATTTGATTCCTGAAAGTCATGTTAAAAAATAAGATTGTCATATTCCAAGATATGAGAAAGAAAGCTGCCTAGATAAAATTCATTAATCACCTCCTGAAACAACCTTCAAAATGAAAATTCATAGGAATGTTAGCAACAAAATCCAGAGCTTCTAAATCAAGGGAAAAATATTCAAATAGCCAAAAAGAGTTTAGCTAACAGGGAGCCATGTCAGGATCACACAAAATTACCAGTTTTTCTTTTAGTAGAGTAAGGGATAGAGAAGATATTGCCTTTAAACCAAGGAATAATGTATTCCACAATATTGAGCATAGTACTGCCAAGGTGAGGTGAAGTATATATAGTAAGGAGAATCTTCAGTGAATTAAAAGATTTCACAGCATTCCTGATAGAAAACCTAGATCAAAATTCAAACACAGAAGGTAAAACAAACAAACAAACAATTGAAAGGGACAAAATGTCTACATTCTAATGCTGTGTGTGTGTGTGTGTGTGTGTGTGTGTGTGTGTGCAGGGTAGGGGTGGGAGCAGGAGGGTTGTTATAGTGTCCCTTCAGAACCATGATGCCAAATAATACAAAATTAAAAGGAGTGGCATTTCCATATCCTGATTATCTGAAATGGAGAAAGGAAAAGTAATATTTTTTTAAAGAAGGATACACTAGGGAGTAAAAGATGGAAGTGGATGAGGGAACTTATTATCTCACAATCTTGATCTGCACAAGAATAAATCTTTAGAAACTACTGGTGAATCTTGTATCACTTTAGCCTAACTTTCATCTGAATTCATTAAAATAAAGTAAAGTAGATACACACATTTGATATGAATATTTTTTTCAGGAATATAGACGCAAACTAAGAGAAGAAAAATGGGGAGCAGTGAGAAAGAGGGAAGACAGATTTGGAAGGTATTATTTATAAACAAAAGTTTCCATAACCAAGAATAAAAGGAAAATTGGAATTTAAGTAAGAAAGAAAGGATAATAACAAAATATATTTGGCAGAAGAGAAGCATAAAAGAAATGCAAAAGGGAAATGCACGATTAGCAATCATAACTGCGAATGCAAATTAGAAATGGCAGGAGAATGGATTAGAGAAAAGAAGCCAACAGTACATTTAAAAGCAACATACTTGAAACATAAAAAGACCAACTTAAAAGGGTCTAGTGAAATTTATTATGCATTAGCTGAACTACAAATTAAAAATAAAAATTGGGAATAGCAATCATGACCTCAGACAAGATCAAATATACACAATAAAATGGGATAAACAGGTAAACTGCATTTTGCTCAAAGTTAGCATAGACTATTCATTGACTTGCATATATGAACCAATGGCATACTATTTTAATATTTTTCTTAAATATTCTTTTATTTTTCCCTAATTGTACACTAAGAAAATTTTAGCATTCATTTTTACAAGATTTTGTATTCCAGATTTTTCTCTCTCCTTTAATTCCTTCCCTTGTTCTGAAAATGGTAGGCAGTTTGATATAGTTTATGCATATGCTACCATATAAAACATTTTTCCATATTCATCACAGTTGTAGAAGAAGAAAGAAATCAAAAGAAAAAAAAACAAAGAAAGAATAAAGTGAATAAAAACATTTCTTTCATCTGCATTGAGTCCATTGGTTCTTCATCTGCATACGGATAGCATTTTCTTTCATGAATCCTTTGTATTTGTCTTGGATCATTGGATTGCTGAGAAGAGCTAAGTCATTCACAGTTGATCATCACAAAATATTGCTGATACTGTGCACGGAATTTTACTGGTTTGACCCATTTCATTTTATTTCAGTTTGTATAAGTCTTTACAGGGTTTTCTGAAATCTTCTTGTCCACAATTTCTTATTACACAATAATATTCCATTATATTTATATACCACAGCTTGTTCAGTCATTCCCTTATTCCCCAATTGCTGGGCAGTCCTTCAGTTTCCAAAATCTTGCCAAGACAAATAGAAATGTCAGGTATGCATGGGACATTTGATGAAATTAGACCAAATACTAAGGCATTAATATCCAACAAATAAATGAAGAAATAAAATTTTAGATATATCTCTTAATTAGCAAAATGTAATCTAATTAATTTTTAATAAAGAGCCCAGGAAAATAAGATTCAATTAAATGGAGGGAAAAATGTCTAAAGAATTAGTAATTCAAAGAATAAACCATAATAACATGCAATTCCACATAAAATTATGATGAGATGATATATTAACTTTTTAAAATGGTCCTTAGCAGAAATTTTATATCTATAAACACTTTTATCACCAAAAGGAAAATTGTACAAATGAGAAATTTGGTCATATACTTAAAAAAATTAAAATAAAACAACAATCATCAAATAGAAATGGTGTAAGTCAAATAGGAAATAAACATATTTGTATGGAGAAAAAATTAACAAATTTAATAGGGAATGGTTATGCAAGCATACCAACATATACATACATATATAAATTTTTCAATTTTGCTGTAAAATGATAAAAAATCAGTATCAAAAAAAGAAAAAATCACAAATAAAAAATAAATATTTTGGAAGCTTTTAGTCACATATATGAAAAAAAATTGAACAAGTTAAAGCAGACAAATATTCATAAAAAATATATCCATATTACTGGAATAAAAAACACACTCAAAGCATAGGGATTAATATACTTTTCCTTATCAGTGTAAATAGCATACATCTCAAATAACTCAACATATAGCTCAACATCATATGTAGCACAGATTAATAGAGTTCTTTCCAGAAAGATTAGGGGTAAAGCATGGATAACTATCTTCTTCACTAATATTTGATACAGTGGACACAATAACACAGCAAGAAAATAAAAAGAAGTTGAGAGAATAAGCATAGCCAAAGAAAAATGAAAAAAAAATTACCACTTTTAGCAGATAATCTCATTGTGTACCTAGAGCACTTCAATAGTAAGTTCAGCAATGTATTAGGATACAGCATAACATAAATCTACAGAAATCATCAGCATTTCTGTATAATACCAATAAAACCTAATTGTAGTTGACTTTTACCAGAATCCCCACCCCACTCCCCAATTCTTTTAAAATTTAACTTTGATGCAAATTTCCTCTACTGTTGCCTACTAGATTTCCATCATTTCAGTAGGAAAATCCATATTTTCTTGAAAATATCATCTTTGAGGAGCCAAGATGGCGGCGTAGAAGCAGCAAATTTTAACAGCTCCCACAAAGCCAACTTAAATACTCATAAAATATGACTAAACAAATTTTAGGACTCCAAAACTCATAAATATGAAGAAAACACATCTCTCATTGAAGGCAGTTCTGTACGTGGGGCTCATTGCAGCAGGCTGAGAGCCTAGGCCAGCCCGCTTGTCCAGAAACCCACGCCTGGCCCCAGTGTAGTCAGGAGGAGCTGCAGCTCAAGGCTACAGGAGAGTGGATCCACGACACTGGAGGCACAGGAGAGCAGATTGGAGGAACCTGGGCCAGTTTCTACATTTATCAATAAAGGAGAAATAAGGCTAAGAGAAAGGTCAGTGGAATTCAAGCTAAATTTTTGGGGAAAAAAGCAGTCCTGCAAAACTGCCCCCAGGGCAAGGAAGCAGTGATAAGTGGCAGGAAGGGGCAAGAATCGCTGCAAGAGGCAATTACCTCCATTGGGCTGCTTCAGAGCTCCTGCCTTCAGATTGCAGGGGGGCTAAGACAATTGATCAGTGCCAAGGGCTTTTGCTTTGAGAGGCCTGGATCTGTATAGTGGTCTCAGGTGGTGGTCCTGGGTTGTGCTTTCAGTGAGCCAAAGCTGGTGTGGGCTGCAGCACCCCTCTAATACATCCAGCAGCTGCAAAAACCCCAGTGATTTGGGACAGAGCTTTACTCCCTGGAAGTAGAGTCCCACAGAGCTAAAAAAAAAAATCAAGCAATCAATTGACAGGCCAACATGAGGAAAAATAAGCAAAGTAATACAATACCACTCTAGAATCCTTTTTGGGGGACAAAAAGGATCAAAACATGGAACAGGAGGAAGACAACACAGTCAGAACTCCCACACCAAATGCCTCCAAGAATATGAAGACTGCCTACAAGTCATAGATCAACTTAAAAAGGACTTTGAAAACCAAATAAGAGAAGTAGAGGAAAAATTAGGAAGAGAAACGAGGATGATGTGAGAAAATCATGAAAAGAGAGTCAATAACCTGACTGAAGAAAATAACCCCTTAAAGAACAAATTAACTCAAATGGCAAAAGAGACACAAAAAGCCAATGAGGAGAAGAATGCCTTAAAAATTCCAATTTGCAGATGGAAAAAGAATCTTAAAAGCATTCTGAAGAGAATAAGTCCTTCAGAATTAGAGGTGAGCAAGTGGAAGCTAACGACTTTATGATAAAAAAATGATACTATTAAACAGGTCCAAACGAATGAAAAAAAATAGAAGGTAATATGAAATATCTCCTTGAAAAAAACCACTGACCTGGAAAATAGATCCAGGAGAGACAATCTGAAAATTATTGCTCTACCTGAAACCCATGATCAAAAAAAGAATTTAGAAAGCATCCTTCAAGAGATCCTCAAAGAAAATTGCCCTGATGTTTTAGAATCAGAGGGCAAAATAGAACTTGAAAGAATTCACTAATCACCTCTTGAAAAAGGTCCCCAAAAGAAAACTCCTAGAAATGTTATAGACAGGTTCTGGAATCATCAGATCAAGGAGAAAATATTATAGACTGCCAAGAGAAAACAATTTGAATACTGTGGGAACACAATGAGGATAACCCAGGATCTGGCAGCTTCTACACTGAGGGATTGAAGGGCCTGTAATATTATATTTTGGACATCAAGTGAGCTGGGATTAAAGCCAAGAATCACGTATCCAGCAAAATTGTGTATAACGTTCCAGGGGAAAATATGGTCATTCAATGAGGTGGAGGACCTTCAAACATTCTTGCTGAGAAAAACCAGAACTGAACAGGAATTTGACATTCAAACACAAGAAGCATGAGAAGGTACACAAAGGAAAGAAATCATAAGGGACTTATCAAATTTGAACCAGATGCCAATATTGAAAGATGATAATAGTAAATAATGAAAGTTTTCTTAGTATGAGGATAGGTGAAGGGAGTTCAAATGTATATATATATATATATATACACACACACACACACGCACACACAAACACACACACAAATATATATATATGTATGTATGTATACCTACACATATGTCTATATAGGAGGATATATGTGTGTATATAAATATATATATATATACATATCTTAGCATGTTTGTGTATGTGTACATAGAGGGTACAGGATCCATTGAATATGAAGGGATGATACTATAAAAGGTGGAATTCTGAGGTGGGAGAGGACTAGAACGAGAGGAGATGGGGTGAGACAAAATGGGGTTAATCATTCCCTATGGAAGAGGCGAGGGATAACTGTTACAACTTTGCTTTCATTTATTCTAATTGAATTTGGCTTAAGGAAGTAATGACATAAACTCTAAACTGAGTATCACACCACACTGGAGAGTAGGTGACATGGGGATGAGAGGTAGGATGACGGAGGGGAGGGCATGGTCTGGGGGAGGGTTGCTGGAAGCACATACTTCAGTAAAGGGACAGGGGCATGGTAGAGAACAGAACAAGGTGAGGTAGGAAAGGAAGGAGGGACATATGATCAACTTCTCACAATATGTCCACTGTGGAAATGCCCTGCATGATTACACATGCACAGCTTGTATTGGATTGCTTGTCCTTCTAGTTGGGGTGAGTGACAAGCGAGGAACTGAAAGAATGTAGAATTTAAAGCTCTACAATACATGCAACCGGGAATTAAGACATACAGGGGCTGGGGTAGAGAGACCCTGCCTGCCCTACCAGAAAGCTAGAGGAGCATTGGGGGGGGCATAAAAGAGAGCAGATTGGGGGAGGGCATTTACAGTGGGATCTCTGTTTGAGGGTTGGGGGGCAGGGGAAAGACAAGGAGAAAATTTGTAACTCAAAATCTCATGGAAATGAATGATGTATACAAGAAAATAAATTTTAAAAATTAAAAAAATAGATTAACTGGAGATGTTGTGTAGGTGTGTAAATATGTATTTTTATATCTTCCCTCCTACATGTAAACTCACCTACTAAACATTTAAATTCCTTCAAAAATAGCATCTTTGAAATGATTTCACATCCAACATGACATTTTGCCTACTAAACAATAGATCAGGATCCTTTTGGGATGTCTTGCATTTCCATGGCTTTGTTGGTCTTGCACATTGAAAAGGAAGATAAATGACATTTCTAATGTAGTGACTTGGTAGCTTTGGTGACAATGTCCCTTTCCTCTGAATTGTGAGAAATATGAAGAAAACCTTATTAATTGTAAAAAGAACAATTATACAAAGTATTACACTATCTGTATGCACTTGTAGTAAATGCATTTCCATAATTTATTTCATTTTTATTTTAAAATCATTTGTTAAAATGAATTATTGATTATCAACACAACTGGTTTCTAGTACTTACATTTTTAAACATTAATTTTGGTAAATAAAATTTTGTAATGAATTTTCATTCATTTCCACTAGGTCCCCATCTGATCAATGTCCTTGATTTACTATTCATTTTTATTTATTTATCCTCTCATATGGTTGTAGTTAAGAAGCAGTATGGCATAGTGTTTTCAGTAGAGAAGACACAAATAAAATCCAGCCTCTACCACACCTGGAGTATGTGACTATGGGCTAAACTATGGAGCACATACCAGTACATATTTGCTAGTGGGGGTTTTCTTATCTGGAGGTCCCTATACTAAAAAATTCATAAATTCTGTATGAGAAATAAAAAAATTTGAATATCTGTTGTTTACATGGTTATAGTGTTTTCTCTTCACATTTCACAATGGTCTTTCTAGATACAGGTTATATTAGCACAAAGCTACATTAACTGTTCATTTCTGTCAATTTGATGAAGCAATAATTTGGTTTCATGACAAAAATTAGGCAAGCTGGGCAAAACTCATGTTTGTGTTGATGCACTTCCCATATCTTATACTCAGTAACAGTTATTTTCCTTGCCTAGAACAGTCTTTTAGAAGGAAATGAGAAAAAGAAAAGGGATCATCCTTTAACTATGTAGCAACTTGAATAGTATATTATTGCTGCTTATTCATTTAATGAGAACTCCTAGTTAAAAGAGAAGATTGATCCCTATATCACTAACAACAAACAATAATGCAGATTTCCCACAAATCTGCTCAATTGCTTGAAGCTCTAGAAGAATGAGAAAGAATAATTGCAGTTATTTTTAAAATGGCCATGGGCAAAATATGACCCATTTTAAAAGACGCATTAATGAAAAAAGCAAAAAACCACAGCATAATACTTATCTATTTTCTTTTTTTCTCCTTATTGAAAATGTTGACTTAAGTATCCCTAGACAATATTTTTCTTCGACATTGGTGGTTAATAGTAAAGTGAAAAGATAGATGGAAAGCATTTATGAATTCCATATGAAGAATGAATCATATTCTAATTACAATTTATAACTTAAATTTTTAGATTATTTTGTATTATAGTAATTTTCAGCAAAGGTGGAGGAAAGCAACTGATTTTTTAAAATAATGTTGTCTGAATCATGGAACTTAGATGTTAAAATGTTTTCTTTCTTTATTTTGGTCACTAAAATTGGGAAGGGCATGCTATTAGAAAGTTACTGAAGTATACCACCAATGACTTTTCAAGAGGGGTGGCAGGACAGAGTGTTTCAGTGTCAAGAGATTGCAAGTGAAGGGTGAGAAACTGGCACTAGAAAAATTGAGACATGGGTCACATGCAAGTGTTTGTGAATAGGGTGGAGATGTTTGAGAAAGGCAATAGAGTAACAAAGGTGGGGAAGGAAGGTTTCATGTGGTATATAAAAGAAATGCAGGTTAGAATAGGCAGGTCTTCTAGAGGTCAGGTACTTTGTAAATCTTTGTAGAGTAAAGCATCTCAAAGCACAACAAAGATTGAGTATTAAAGGTTCAGGGATACAATATAGATAAAAGGGGATCTATAGACCAGTCCAGAAAATTGTAACAGGTGATCAGAACCTTGACAAAAAACTGGTCAAGAGCTAGCAAGCAACAAGGCAAAGTGGGTAGAAGATGCAAGATATATCACATTGAGCTTATATTTCAACATAACCAGAGATTTCATGGTGGATTAATCTCAAATTTAAGTAGGTCAGCATATATATTTAAGTAGGAATACCTAGCTCTTGTGATACATAAACAGTTTGGGAGCAGAGAAATTCAGCTATGTATTGTTGGATCTTAACAGGGTAGATGATAAAATAATCATTTCCATTTGTCCCATTGTTATCATCAGAGCAAGACAGATGCCTTTTAGGGGCATGAACCAGGCTGGAGAGGTAAAGAATCAGGTGGCAAGTTGCTATAGCAACAGGGAGGAGAAAAGCATTGCTCCATTATGAAAGGAAATATAATTTTAAAACTATTAACAAAATTACTGATGTCTTTGGTTAACACTCATTATGGAGTTTATTATGAACTGAATGAATTCCATTTTAAGGTATGTTATGCTATGTTCATGTGAAAAATCTCTTGTTATTTTTAAGCTAGATAGAAGCAAAATTAACCCTGAGCAGTGACATTAATATGCAATCCCAATGCTTAATTATGCATAGGGCAACTTCCTATGGATTCCAATTCCTTGTGGGCAGGGGAAAATATTTTCAGTCTGTAGATTTAGAAATACCAGGTAGTAGAGATGAAATAGGAGTTTGACATAGGGTTCATCAGTTGTACCGTAACTACTTTTTTTTTCTAAAATAAATCTCTTCCTTTGTTTTTTTTTTTATCTCTATCTACATTTATTCCTAAGTATTTGATTCCAACACTGTCTGAAAAGACTATTCTGCAAGGGAAAGTTGGATTCCTGCTAGGAAAGGAAGCAGGCGGCTGACTCCTCTGCTCTCCTCCAAAAGAGGAAGTTCTGGGCTAGTATTTTATCTGTCAGATTTCTTAAATGTTGTTAGATTAGAGGAAGTAATTTTAAGTATAAACTCTACACTTTGTTGCCAATACTTAATGGTGACGGGTTGCCTCTTGGTTTTTTATAGAAGATTTAGTTCCTTTTCCATCAGATGATAGTTCCATGATAAACACAAGTAATGAATAGTGAATAAACACATTTACCCAAATATATAGCAAAGTAGAAATCTGAGCAACTAGGCATTGCAGAGTGTATACACTGGACCATACATACTGTAAATGGACTCTCCTATTAGCTCTGACATAACAACTCAACTGAAAGTCCTAGTTTTCAACCAAGGGGAAATTCCTCCATGTCTCTAGTGTAATAAGCTGGAAATAGGGATATGAATGAGGGGCTGACTACTCCAGTGTTAGCTTCTTCTCAGAGATTCTTTTTTTCCATTGTGGGAACTGAATAGAGTTTGGGACAATATAACTTCTCCTTCAAAACCTGAAAGTCAGAAGACCAGGATCTCTCTTCTTTCTAGCTCTAACCCATCCCACCCCTCAGATAAGTACATAACAGTGAATAATTAATCTCCCTTAAAAGAGAGTATTAAAATGATCTTATTATAATGATCTTTGATGCATATGATATATATGTATGTATAAAGAGAGATGTACATGCATAAACATATATGTAGTTTGTATTTGTGTGTTTTGCTATTGCTGTTCAGTCAATTCTAGTTGTGTTCAACTCTTTGTTACCCCATTTTGAGTTTTCCTGGCTAAGATACTGCAGTGATTTGACTTTTCCTTCTCAAGCCCATTTGACAGATTAGGAAACTGAGGTAAAGAAGGTTAAGTGACTTCCCCAGGGTCACACAGCTAGTAAATGTCTGAGACTGCATTTGCACTTTAGTTTCCCTGACTCCAGGCCCAGCAACCTATCTACTGCACCACTTAGCTGCCACCAGATAATGAAAAGGATATCTATGTATATCCAGAAGTTTTATATACACATGCATTTATGGATATGTTTATGTCTGTATATGCATATACAGACATGTAAGCACACACAAACACATTTTGAACACCCTGTTTAAAAGAACCTTATAGTTTTAAACTTTATTATCTTAAAACTGCACTAAGACTTTTGAGATAATATCTTTCTACCTATGGAATCTGTCTAGATACTGTATATAAATATTGATATAGATAATATAACTATGGATGTGACTGGAAGAACATTAAAGATGCTGGGCTAGAGAATTACCCTTGGAATGGAGCAAATGTAAAGATTAGTATGCTACTTATACTTCCCCAGTATAGATTGATACCCAGGTCCAATTGTGATCAAGGGTTAAATTCAGCTTAGTGATACCATATAAATCCAGGGTTCATGAGGCTGATAATTAATGCTTTTGCTTGCAATTTCCTTTTTTTGTTTGTTTGTTTCACTTATTTCTTATTCCATTACCTTAAATATATTCCTTTTTTATGTGAAAGCATTCCAAAAAGAAAAAGGGTATAAAAGAGAAATCCTCCTCCACACCTTTCCCATTGTCCAACTCCAGTACCTCTTACCAATTTCATTCTAATTCACTTTCAACAACTTTAAATCTTTTTGTCTGTTGAGATCTCATTAGCTTCAAAATAGCAAAACAAAACAAAACTCCAAGGTCTTTAATAACCAAAATATTTGTTTCTTTAATCATTGATATTATGGAAATAAATTTCATTCCTTCAAAAACCATTGCTTTCTCATTTTTGATATATGAAAAACTAAGTTGTAAAAAAATGTATAATATTGAAAAAAATCATTCTTCCTCAAGAAGAAAAGGGTAAGTGATTATAGAATTTCCACTAGGGAATTATTTGTTTGTATTTTATTTATAATGATTTTGTATATGGATGCATTGTTTAAAATAACTGAATTAGACATAAATGCTAATTTGAAATAGTTTATGCATAACAATTCATATGTTTTTATTTCAGTATGTAAATGCATCTCATTAATGTTGTCATTTCCTCCACAAAAATCAACCCCAGTCTATTCAGGCCCTCTTTTCCTCTATTGTTTGGTCGATGCTCTCCCACAGAACTTTAATAGAGCAGCTACAAATAACACTTAATACCTTGCTCAAGTTCTTCTAACATTTCATGAGTTTCAGGACAGTATTTAGGCAGTTCATCTGTAAATATTCCTTTGCTACAAGTTGATATTATCCCCTTTTCTGGTCATGCATATTCTGGATCATATCCTTTATAGAAGCTCCCTCATTACTGGTATTCTATAGCCTATTTATGCTAAACATGTATGTTGAAGCTGCCCGTTGAATAAAACTTAACTTCATCTCCTTTGCAATTGTAATGATCTATCATTTTCAGATTCCAATAGGATGTATTCAGATTTTTAAAATGGGTTCTTCTGTCAATCCCGCTGTGGATAATTAACTGTATTTCCCACTCTAGTGACTTTTTTCATTCTCTTAAATTTTATTTTCAGGACTTCCCACACTTATGTGCATATATATGTATACCTATATATCACCAATGTGATACCCCTAGAGGCTGCTATGAATATGCATATGTATTTCCAGGTTTGTATTACAAAATATAACAGACTCTTTTCTTGACAGACAAAACCAAGATATTTATTCATATATCAGAAAGCCAGATTCACCACGTTAATAAAGAATTTGGTACATATTACCAATTCAAGAAGCACCACCATCCCCAAGCCTTTCCTCCATCAGGCCTCCCCACAAACAAGCTCCCTTATGCAAAATGTCTCTCTCTCACCAACACTAGCTGCTCTGCCTCTTTCTGCCTCTTCCCTCTTCCCTCTCTCAGCTATACCTCACTCTGACACTTCCTGTTCCACCCATTCAGCAAACTTCTCCTACCACAAAGCTCCGTGTGACTCAGGCTCATGTGACTCAGGTTCAAAGCAGGACACATATACCTATTAATGAACAAAAAGGATCTTCCCATTCCATTAACAATACAATGTATGTGTGTACAAGTATGTATAAATATATATATATACAGATATATATATACAGATATATATATATGTACAGATATACACATACATACAGAGGTTCAGCTTCAGGTACGTGTTGGTGTATGTGTTCATATGTGATTACAGTTATATGCACATAAATATAGACATGCATTTTGCATACATGTAAATACACACCCACACACACACGCACATACATATATATTATGTACATGTTTTTGTACTTATTTATAGGTAAAATAATCTTATTTGTGTATAAATATCAAATCCTGAAACCAGAGCGTTACATTTTGATGATTAGCTCTGTGGGTTTCTATATGCTTGGCAATATTTCTTAGTCAATACATTAGACTATAAGTGCATCAAAGAAAGTGATCTAGGTTAATACTCTCCGTCCAGTAAGTGAATATTTGATGACGATGAGGATGATTGGGATAGTTGGACTTGCAATGATAATGGCTTCTGATTATAATGACCATATTCATTGTTATAGTGTTGGAAAGTCAATTGCTAAACATATTTAGAATTTAACATCCTACAGAAGAAAGGTTTTTTCTTAAATTTTATCAATCCCTTAACTTCAAAGAAACAATATCAAATACTGAATAGTAACATAAGCTTTAAAACTTTGTTATTGATCACACAAGGGAATTTGTGCCATAAACTTTGCTAACCAGAATTAAATTCTGTCAGATTCAAATTTTATGTTAATAACTAACAGATGTTTCTCTGCTCTCTGCAACAAAAATAATAATTTATGGATTGTATTTGGGGCTATGAATTAATTACAAATGGGTCAAGCTTTGTACATAATGGTACAGTATAGTATCCAGCAAAGACACAATGACCTCCCTTAATTCAGTGCCATGAATAATAGTTTTTGCAGAAACTGTAGCTTTTTTGAGATTAGGATCTCCATGTGATCACAAACCATATACTCTACAAATGTCCAACAGGGAGGTAGGAATGGCTGTTTGTCATGAATGTATTCATGAAATGAATGTAGATAAGCTGAGTCAGGGAAAAAGCTTGTGAGAGTTAGAAGTAAAAGTTCTTCACTATGAAGTCGGAAGTTGTATTTATAATAATATGCCCAAATTGGAGGCTTAACAGAATCATTTTCAAATACCAAATAACTGAATATGAAAGGAAAAAACAGTAATAGGAAATTTTGTGATGAAAAATTACTTTAAAAAACCTAGTCTATCTTCATTCCAGACTTGAGTTTACTGAAACACAAAAGAAAACTATGTAATTCTCTTTTATTAAAATCAGCATTTATTTGAATCTCAGAAATTCAAATTGCATAGAATCTTATGTTCAAATAGATGTTTGTTTTTACCTTAACTGGCTTGTTGATTTACTTGCCTAACGTGTATGTGTATTTGTGTTTGCATGTCTATATGCATGTGTTCTCCTAAACCTGTAATATATCTACTGACTAGAAAATCTCTTGACCAAATTTAACGAGCATTTCTCAATAATCATTCTCCTTGACTTTTCATTTTGTAATCATTTCCTTCACTTTTCGTTTCTGGACACTCTTTCCTTTCTAGGTCTTTATTACAGCGCTGTTCCTACTTTTTCTACCTCTTTGACTATTCCTTCTTGGTCTTCTTTGCTGGATCTTCATCCATGTCATAACCCATAATTGTGCATGTCCCTCACCAGTCTTGTTTGTCTTGTGTTCTCTTCACTTTTCCCTCTATATTATTTCGTTTAGTGATCTAATGATCTCCCTTGGGTTTGACTGTCATTTCTATGAAGGTAATTTCCAGATAAAGAGATACAGGCAATGATACATGTATACATATACATACATGTCCATGGATATATGTACAATAGATGCATATGTGTATACATGCATACTTATTATGTCCAGTCCACTCTGTTGAACCCCAGGCTTGCATCTTTTACTCTTTTTTCCTTACAATTACATTTGGTTATCCTGCAGAACTCATTATCTTTCCCATAAACTCTTCATATCTTCCAAAGATTCATATTAATTTTAAGAGTACCACTGTCATCCTAGTCATATGAGCTCTCAAAAGGCCCTCATAACCTGAGTCTCATCCTTAGACTCTTACTTAAATGTGTCACATATATCCAATCTATAGTGGCAAAACTTTTCACCTTTACAACATCTCTTTTAAAGTTCCTTTTTTTCTCCTTATAAACATGCTAAATACCTTTCACTTGGACTATTTCAATATTACACACACACACACACACACACACACACACACACACACATATACACTATTACTGTTTCCTAAACTAAAATCTCCAGTGACTCCCTATTACCTCCAGGATCAAATACAAAACTCTTTGGCATTCAATCCCTTCACAGCCTGGCCACTCCTTATCTTCCTAGTTTTTGTAATACTTTACTGCTTTTCACATAGTATAAGATCCAACTAAGTATGTCAACTTGCTGATCCTAAAAAACAGCATTCTGTTTTCCATCTCTTCATCTTTTTCCTGGTTGTCTTCTGGGCCTGGATTGTTTTCCCTCCTTGCCTTTGTCTTCCTTTGAGACTCAGTTCAAACCCCAATTTCAGCAGAATTCTATTCCCAGCTTCCCCATTAACTCCCCTAATGCTTGGTTTTTCCCTCTTTGAGAATACTTCTAATTTACACTGAATATATCTTATGAGCACAAAGTTATTTGCATCTTCTTTCTCGCACTTGAACATGAGTTCCTCTGCAACAGGCACCATATGCCTGCCTTTCTTTGTATCCTCCCTGTTTAGCACAGTGACTAACAAGGAGTAAATGCTCAAGGAAGGGTTGTGGAAGTATTTATTATCTTGGTATAGTCTCACAATGTTCCTTTAGTTGCTACTTTGATATTCATTGAAATAATTCATTTACTAATGCAAGAGAGAATATATTTGTGATACATATTGTTACCCTGATGGCCATTCTATCTTTCAAATCCAAGGTATCTTTTTCATTGTTTTCTGATCATGAGCCCCAAAAGAGATATAAATATAGATGGATAGATACAAGCATACATGGATAGAGAGAATAATTACTAAGCATTTCATGTGAGCCAGGTACACTGTTAAGTAGTGGGGATACAAATATAAATAAACAAGGGGAAAAAAGTTTCTAACATAGGAACAGAGTAAAGATTATATAATTAGGTATGTGATTTTATAGATGAGATTCCTATTCAGCCATATGACTTTTGAGGGGATTATAATTGGAGATAACATGAAGCCAGTCTTTAGAATTTGGATTACTTTTGACTTCCATTGTTCTGGGCCCAAATGACTTAAATAAATATTTTGGCAAAGCAAATGAGAGGACAACGATCTTCACTTTTGTCCTTTTCTTCCTGAGTAACATGATTTGTCTAACAGAGATGGGTTTCATGATCCATGGTGTGTATGTCTATGTGCATGTGCCTGTGTGTGAGCATGTGTGTGTGTATGAAATAAAATAAATCCACAAATATTTGTTAGTCATCAACATACCTAATATTGCTAGATAGATACTTGGTGGAATAAGAATCCCAATGCACCATATTTGTCTTTAATATATTAATATTTGGGCATGGAACATATCATATATTTAAAGTTCAATATGAAAGCACAAGAAAGGTCAGATAACAATCCAGTCTAATCCAATAAGCATTTATTAAGCAACTACTGTTGTACTAAGGTTAGTGCTAGGCACTGAAAGTATAAAAAACAAACACCCTCAAAAATGGAACTTACATTATATTGAGGAAATGATAATCATTTAAATAATAACATCATACAATCATAAATTTAGAGATGGAAGGTATATATGATGCTGTTTTCTCCAAACTCCTTATTTTATGGAAGAGAAACTGAAGTCCAGACATGCTTGCTGGAAAAAAGGATTTTTTTTACTAAAAAGGGTAGTGAAACAAATTCAATTTTTTTTCTCACAGAAAGCATACTATTGTGGATAAAGAGCCTTCCTTAGAGTCAGAAAAATCTGTCTCTGGTGGGGTATGGTATCTGTGTGACCATGGACAAGTCACTTCAACTTTCAGTGCCATAGGCACTATGAGACTAGGTTAATTCAGACATTCTGAAGAGATGATAGCTGCAATACTGTGTATCTCAACTGATTTATTCATTTGTAAAAGTAATTCTGTATCATATGCCAGAGCAAGGACAATGAATCAAACTTGGCCCTCTTAGATTTCAAGATACAGGCAATAGCATTTCCACCTTTAACTGTGGAATGTGTATTTTATCTTTGAGTGTAGTTGCTGTGAATATGTTTTGCCTTATGATATATTGAAATCAGTATGAAGTAACTTTGATTCAGTAGATGGCATATCTAGTTCAGTTGAAGATATTGCTGGTTCAAGAGGTGATGCATTTAGCTTGGCAGATAATATATCTCCTTCAGTAGTCAATACATCTGAATTAGTAGGTAATATATCTGACCCAGCCTATGACATATCTAATTCAAGAATTGACATGCTTAATTCATTCTGTGATATATCTTCTTCAGTAGGTAATCAATATTTTTAGTTTGTGATTTATTTTATTTCTTTATATATTCCATCATATTTCACTTGGATCATATCTGCATTTCCTGATGATGATGCATTGTCTCTTATATTTATCTTGGGAAACAAAACAAAATAAAATCTGAATAATCGTTTCTGGGAATGTTATTTATTCCCCCTCTATTTTGACTCCTCCTCCCAAGAAAGGAAACAAAGGAATTTGTTTCCTATTAATTTTTCATTTTTATAGACACAAATGCATGTCTTCTTATGATACATGCTTCATTAGTTGTTCAGTGCCTATTAGATGAAGTTCCAGTTTCTTCTTCTTTCTTTAAAGACCCTTGACAATGTTCATTTACATTCATTTCATGCTTTGTACTTCATTTTACATGAATTACAAACTCAAAGCCAAATGATTCACACTACACTTCATGAGTATATTCCAACTTTGTGACTTCTCTTATAACACCTTTCTATTGCCTGGAATGTCTTTTCTTCTCTGCTTAAATAAATCTTCACCTTCTGCTTCTAATCTAAATCTCTCTTTATCTAAAATTGTTCAAGGCTCCACCCAAAACCCTTGTTCTTTATGAAGACTTCTTTATCCACCCAATCCCATAATAGTCATTATGATTTTTGCTTTTAACTTATGGCATTTGGGTATGAACTTTTTCATGTTTTCTTTTTTTTTAATTTTTAAGGATTTTTTTTATATCCCAGCAAGACACCAAGAATGTTGCCAAAGGCAGAGGAGGCTTGATTCTGTCACTTTGTTTCATCATTTTTTTTTCTTTTAAGAGGCACTAATAAAATGGAAGGTAGGGATTACTGAACTATGTATCATAGAATGCAAATTCATTTGACTTGCCTGGAACTAGACCAACCTTTGGAATTTAGTAAGTCAAATGAATCTTTCAAGTGACTACATTGGCTCTATATTAGTAAGTCATGCAATCTGATAGGGAAATTGATTTATGATTTTGGCACCTGAAGGTTTTTCATTTTTTGAAATGCAAACTAAGACTCAGGATTGATTCATCTTTTTAAAAAGTTTTGCTAATTGCATTTAGTTGCTCTTTTTCAGAGCGCCACTTCCAAATGGGGAAAAACAAGGAAAGATAGGAGGAAGTTGGTTAACAAATGTACTCATATTTGGTCTTTATCATCTGATCTGTCTGTACTTTTTATGTTGTGTATGCACACACACATATGCATATATACACATAATGTGCATATGTGTACATATGGATATATAATGCATACACACATACATATATACATAATATACCGACATATGTATACATACATACACATAATTTATCCTAATCATTGCTAGATATGACTACAATGATAGTGATCATTATGACCATTAGATTTGGAATTCATTGTATAATGGGTACATCTTAGACTTTACCTAAGGATATTTAATTGCTCAAATACAACATGTAAAAACTTCATTTAAGAGGACTTATAATAATTAGACCATACCATGTGATCAGAGGCCAACTTTATAGTAAGACTCTAACATTGCTGTGTCAAGCATATTGACATGCTTGAAGAAATAATTTCTTAGGTTATCAATATTTTAATAGGTTCTCATATTATGATTGTAATTATTACATATACATGTATATATATAAATGTATATACACATGAGATTAGTTCTGTAGCATGAACTTTAATACAATTAAAGCATATATCCTTGTGATTATACAGGCATTAAGTTGTAATGTCTCAGGGGTCCAAGGTGATTAGTAGATGAATTAATTAAAATCTAAATATATCATATTGGGGTAGGGTAAGAATCTTTTGAAGCTTGAAGTTTTAATTGTTGATAAAAAATAAAGAAGTATGGCTTTTATTCGTGGTGGAATAAATTTGAGTTTTATGAAGAATAAAGGCAATGCTATTTCAGTACATCAACATCTTTGATTTTGTCCATTCAGATTAATTCAATTCTTTGTTATGCATATTAAATATTTACTTTGTTCCAAGCACAGTGCTGATATAAAGATAAAAATTAAATAGGCCTTACCTTCATGGAGTTTCCATTCTTATGAATAGAAATAATAATAATTGCTGTTTTATTGTTTTAATTGTTCTAATGATAGAATTAATAATAGATTGTTGTTCAGTCATTTTAGTCATGTCTCTGACCTCATTTGTGCTTTTCCTCACAAAGATTTTGGAGCAGTTTGCTATTCATCTTTCCTGCTCATTTTATTGATGAGGAAATTGAGGCAAACAGAGTAAAGTGACATGCCCAGAGTCATAAAGCTAGAAGGTGTCTGAGGTCATATTTGAACTCAGGAAGGTGAGTCTTTCTGGTTCTAAACCTGACACTATCTACTGAGCAACCTAGCTGCCATTTATACTGATTGGTGATTCGAAAATATATTTAAAAATACTTGTATTTCATTTCTGTGAGAATGTGGGTATTGAAATTTTTTTTTAATTTCTGCAAGTCCAGCCTCTCTTCTTTATCCAAACATCCTCTACATCTAGCTAAGCACTTCTACTTTAACTCCAGAGACTTCCTATTGCCACTAAAATAATGCATGAATTTCTCTATTTAGTTCTTAAAGCCCTTTGTACCTTGGTCCTAGTGTCTTTCCAGATACATTGTCCTTTATTCCTTTTCCTACAATCCAACCAAACCAGCCTGGTCTCTATTACCCACATACCACACTCCATCCTCCATTTCTATGTCTTTGCATTGATCATCTCCATACCTTAAATGTACTTCCTCTTCACATCTATCTCAGAGACATTCTCTTCCTTGAAGACTTAGCTAAAGCACCTATATGAATCCTTCCTTGATTCTCCTATCATCTAGTTCCTCTTTTTATACTATTTTGTAGTTCATTTCTTTGTATTTATATTTTTATTTATATATAATATACATTTATATAGATATATATTTATATATTTATATATTATATATAAATTTATATATTTTATATATATATATACATATATATATTTATAAATATATAAGCAATTTATACATTGCTTTTTTTTGGATGGTGTTGGGATTAAGTGACTTGCCCGAGGTCACACAGCTTGTAAGTGTTAAGTGTCTGAGGCCAGATTTGAATTCAGGTCCTCCTGACTCAAGGCTGGTGCTCTATTCACTGTGCCGCCTAGCTGCCCCTGAATTTATAGTCTTCATATTTATTATGTGTTGTCGTTTTGTCATTTCAGTCCTGTCTAATTCATTGTGAACCCACAATCTGAGGTTTTCAATGCAAAGATACTAAAGGGATTTGCCTTTTCCTTCTCCAGTTCATTTTATAGGTGAGGAAATTGAGACAAACCGAATAAAGTGACTTGTCCAGAGTAAAAAGGGAGGTAAATGTGTGTTACTGAATTTGTACTCAGATCTTCCTGATCTCAGGCCCAGTACTCTATCCACTGAGTCATCTAACTGACTTTATTGTGTATACATCTTGTACACATTGTCTTTTTTACTAACATTTAAGTTCCTTGATAATAAAGAATGCTTTTTTTTTGTATTTGTGTCCCCAGTGTACAGCACAATGTTTAACACATTAACACATCTCTTAGGAGATGTTTCGTTTTGTTATTATTATTATAGATGCATTTGAAATGCTTCTTTACGTGAAAAGGAAGTAGCATATTCTACACTTTTTTCCTACTACATTTTGTTGCAAAATTATAGAATATGCTCTCACAGACACATAAAATAGAATTGCCCATAGGCTCTAAGCTCAGAAGAAATTTGGCTAAGACTAAAAAGAGTTATGCTCTGGGAAAGGAAGAATTTTAATAAAAATGTAAATGATGACCTACCCCATTACTAAATTTCTTCAGGCTACTGTTGTAACTGCCACTGAACACATTACCAATTGTGCCATTTGCCAGAGGAGGCAATGATTAGGAACATTTTTATCACAGTTTTCTCTTCTTTAGGTTCAAGAAGTTGACTGAACTTATCTGTTTTAAATCTCTATATTAGTTGTCTATGTGACAGCTATACAAACATTACTACATCCATGTCCAGAGGTAGTCCATTCATCTACTCAAAGTAAAAACAGAAATATTCCTACAAAACAAGAATATACTTGCTGGAAGAGTCAAATTCAACTTTGAAAGCTAGAAATGAACTTGACTAGAAATAAAGGCTTAATAAATTATTTAAGAATTATAGCTGTTCTTTCTTTAGTTAACACTAAAAAAACAGCATGATTAATGAGTCATCCCATTTTAACAACTAGGGATTTTTCTTTTTTCTGTTTCTCTTCTCTTCTCTTCTCTTCTCTTCTCTTCTCTTCTCTTCTCTTCTTCTTTTCTTATCTTTCTTTTCTTTTCTTTATGTTTCTTTTCTCTTTTGTTTTCTTTTCTTTTTTCTTTCTTTCTTTTTTACAAAATGATAGTTCTGCAATTTAGATCTTTAGAAAATTAAAACTTGAGGTTTTTTTTAATACAATAAAATCTTGGCCAACCTTGTCCTGGAGAAGTGCTGAACTGGGTAGCTCCAAATCCTGGGTAACTGAAAATTAGGGCTCAAGGGAAATATGCATGTCGCTATTGATAATACAGAAACAAAAAGAAGATTTTTGTTGTTGTTGTTCTTTTTTCATTTGTGTTTTCTCTGGTAAGGAGCATTCTTTTTTTTAATAAACAGGATAGAAAAAAAATTGTGAGTATTTAGAAGAGAATTACTACTCAGGGGAAAAGTGGAGGTAGATACTAAGAAAGTAGCTAACTATACTTACTGATTCCAGGTAACTAGGTAAAGATGAGCTACTACTAAGAATATAAAAGATATGCCAAACAGGATTACTTAGCTAGTATACATCACCTTGAAACACTGTGAAGAAGAAAAATGCTATAGATGTGGAGAAGGGCAAATGTTGAACAATTAGAAAAAAAATGTTTTCAAAATATCGGACAATAAGCTTAACTTTGATATCTTGGAACATTCTAGAACATCTTACTACAGAAATGATTGGTAAATTCCTAGAAATGGAAGCAATGATCACCAAATAAAGATAATGTTACATTAAATTGATTTCTTCTTTGTAAAGGTAACAAGAATACTACTGCTACTGCTGCTGCTGTTGCTGCTACCATCACCTGGCATTTACATAGTACTTTAAGGTTTGCAAATAATCTTAAATAGGTTATCTCATGTCACCTTCACAGCAATGTTATGTGGTAAGTGCTATTATGATCCTTATTTTATAACTGAGGAATCTGGCTGAGATAATACAGACTTGCTCATTATCACACAATCTGCTTTGGCTTTTGAATGTTGGTCTTCCTGACTCCAGCTTCAATACTCTATACACCATATCAGCTAGCTATTTAAGCCAAGACAATTTTGTAGATGTGTTTTAACTAACATATTAACAAATAATAAATTATCAACAACAAATGATTTGATAACATCTCTCATGCTATTCCTATTCACAATATGAAGAGAAATGGAAGAGATAATGATATTTAGTTTCAAAACAGTTGACTAACTAGACCCATTAATGATTTGATATCAACATGTGAAAATACATCTCGCTGAGTGTCTCAGGGATATGTGTTTGACCATATATTATTCAAAATAAAAGCAAAAATATCATCATTATACAACAAAAATCAATACTACAGTGTGGAATGTGGGCTTTGTGATGATATTACCCTGTAAGAGTTACATAACAAGTAGACAATCAGAAAGACTTCTGAGCCCAAAACTGTTTGACATACCAGTGATCCTTTGCAAAGTGAACTCTAGCTGAATTTTGAGACACCTGCAGAGTCCAGACTAGAGTTGAATGGCTAAAAGGTGGCCCAGAACAGCAGCTACAGACTTGGGACTTTCCAAATACTGGAAACTCTCAGGATTATTATATCTAGAAATTGTTTTTCTCCTTTAACCTTCATGCTCTCCAACCAAAAGTCTTTAGAAACAATATTATCTCGTCCTTTCCCCACTTCCCTTTGATTCACTGAGAACTGTCTTCCTCTCCATTCCCTTGAAGAACCATCTCTTCCCTGCAAGCTTCTTTTCTCTGATGAAAATGACTTCTATTTGGTGTATCAGACTCTGTTTAATTTCAGCTAACTTTAAGTACATGGGGGCCCTTTGTTAATAGGAATTGTTGATACATAATAATTCTTAAAATGATCTAGGGATTCTGGCGTATTGCTGATTAAAAGTCAGTGGTGTTGTATAGGAGACAACAAAAAAAAGTCATAAAATTTTATACTGCACAGAGTGACCAAATCTATAATGGAGATGGGTTAATGCCACTCTGCCATTTTCAGATCCAATTTGAAGTCTTGTGCTTAATTCTGGCTTCCCCATTTTGGGGAGAACACTGATGAAGAATACTCAAAAAAGGGAATTCAGGATGGTGGAGGATTTTGAGATCACACCCTGTGAAGATAAAGTAAAATAACTGGAAATATTTAATTTGGAGAAGTGTAGGATGGACTTGAAAAATCTTTAATTTTGTGAAAAGCTTTTATATTACAAGAACAATAGTTTGCTTAGACCTCTTATATTTTTTAGCAATGCATACAAGTTACAATGAAAATGAATTCCTGGCCAAGATGGTGGCATAGAAGCAGCAAAGCACCACAGCTCCCACATAAACACGCTAAAAAACTCATAAAATGGGACTCTAAACAGATTTTCAATCTCCAAAACTCTCCAAAAGACAGAAAACACATTTGTTGCTACAGGCAGAGCATCAGGCAGGGCTCAGGCCCTGGGGCATTGGACGGGGAACCGTGTCTATAGGAGAGCACATGGGCTGCACTGGAGGCACAGTTACCACATTTATCAGGCCAGAAGACAAAAAGGCTAAGAGAAAGGTCAGTGGATTTTGCTAACTGGAGAGGAGAAAAGCCAGTCTGGCCAAACTGCTCTCAGGGAAAGGAAGCAGTGGGAGGCGGCTGTAGCAGCAGGAATGGAGCAGCAGCAGCTTCCACTGGGCAGCTTCAGAACCCTCAGCCTGCAGATAGCAGGGGGGCTGACACAATACATCCGGGCCAAGGGCTCTTGCATTGAGCAGCCTGGATCTGGATCTTGGTCTTGAGCGGTGGTCCTGGGGTGCACATTCAGTGAGCCAAAGCTGGGGGGGCCTGCAGCACCCCACTAAGAGCTCCGGCAGCTGAGAGGGCCCCAGAGATTTGGGATAGAGCTTTCCCCCTCCAGGAAGCAGAGTTTCACAGAGATAAAAAACCAAGCAATTAATAGACTGGCCAACATGAGGAAAAGGAAGCAGGCTAGGAACA
>CM053601.1:97084425-97110867 GCA_028646575.1 Pseudocheirus occidentalis | reverse complement strand
ATTTTGCATTAATCTATTATTAAGTCCTCCACCAGGAGGATGGGATTTCACTAAGCTCAAACTTAAAACAATTAAAAATGTTTCGAAGTATTCCAGAAATTATCCTCTTTTTAACACTAATTATGAGAAAGTTGAGACAAATGTGATACTAACTGAATAATGGAATAATACTCTTTGACCTACTTGTCACATTATTATGAAGAACTAAAGGACCCTGACTCATACAGGAATACTTATACTAAACCCTAAGCCTAGCAGCTTTATCTTTTAGTAACTTAAGGTGTTCCAGAATCAAGTAGATTTGCTATTGTTTTACTTAAAAACTTTTGATTATTGAAACTTGCCCCCAAGAATGGGGATAAAATTATAATGAGGGAACCATATTTACCCAAACTTCAGAATGCCAATTCCAGGCACAATGTATACCGTGCTGCAATCTCCATTGAGCCAAGCTTAAAGTCTTCCAGGTGCTTGCAGGGAAAACCACAGTAAGAAGAATCCTACCTCAGCTTATGTTGAACAATTGTTCCTCCGACCTTCATACCTGTATCTTATGGGATCTGGCACCATCAATTGGTGGCTTGGGTAGCTTAGGCAGCCTCCCTTAACACTCCTATCTTGAGGTGAACTCAAAGAAACAGTTAACAGTTCCATCAAGTCTTAACAAGCACCAACAATCAGCTTAAGATGTGATTATAATCTCTCATTGGTTAAGGAACATCTTTGAAGTAAGCCTCAAATAACCTACATTCATTCCTATATTTATTATTATTCATAAAAAAATCAAATCTCCCATTGGGATAATAAATTATTGCTCATTAGAGCATATGCTTCATAGAGCATATCTACTTCCAAACTTCTCTACCTCCTTATAATTGTGCTTAATCTGAGCTCATTTCTCTTCTCTCAAGTAAAGATGTCTCTGGTTTAGTCTCAACAATTAATTGTATTGATACCCAATTGCTCTTTCATAACTTTGAAATTCACTGGGGACCTCATTTCCCTCATATATACCTTCTCTACAGCAACTTTATAATCCCAACCTTAGTCCATGTGATGATTCAAAGTTGCATTTACATCCTTATTTCCTCTCCTTCTCAAATCTGATTAAGCCATTAATTACAAAATCAAGTTACAAATCTGTCTTTCTAGACACTTTCTCAAACTCTTTATCAATTAACTTAAAAACCTTTAAAATCAGTACCACCAATCCCGAGAGAGCAGGGCTTGGATAAACCCACATTTGACCCCAAACCTTCTCATACGCCTTCCATCAAATCTTTATTTATCCTTCCAAATCTCTCATACCCATTATTCAACCTATTTAGCCCTCCTTTACATTTTTAAGCATAAAAGAAGACAGCTCACAAGTTATTATCCTCTTACTAACATAACTGTTCTGCTTAGTCAAAACAAAGAGGTTAATGGCTAAACCTTACAAACTGGTAGATCTGAATTATCTGATCTTGTTATTCCCTCAGAAATTTCCACTCTGAGTCTACATTTTGCAGATAGAAATTTTCAACTCTATCAATACTTTGCAGATAGAAGTTTCCTATTTTTGAGTACAATAGTTATACAAATGAATTTACTTAAAGGAGAGACTGACTTCTACTCCAGTTTTCATAAAAACAAGCCTGAGAGGATCCATAAGTAATTGATCCCAAAGCAGTGCATATCAATAAACTGTTTATAATAAAAACGTGTTTGCACCACAGAAAACAGGTATTTTTTCCACAATAGTAACAAACTTTGAATGAAGTTGACCTTTCCATTAATACAAAAGTATTCCATAATTTACCTCCCTTTAAGAAATTTGCACTGTGAAACTCTTTTCCTCACATAGATGACATTTCTGATCTAGTTTCAGTAATTAAGTATTTAATACAATAACAACTAGGTCCATCAATCAGTTGTACCAACATCATTTTGAAACATCTAAGGACCTTATTCCATACAGACAAATAACTAGTGACCTGCAGATGATTAAGCCAAATACCCAGTTGCCAAATTCTTTAATACAGACACAAAAAAAGAATATGATCTGAGGCTGAATAGCTCAGTTCCTAAACACACATACATTATAGTAGCTCAGATGTATCCCAGCCTTAGTTTATGGGATAATGATTCAATATTGTGTTTGCACCTTTGCTTCACAAACTTCTTTTCCCTTGGTCTAATTATTCCCATATTACTCAGAAAACAGTGTTCTCCCAAGTTTATTCTTACTTCAGGAGTCTAAACCTTTTACTTATACATTCAATTGCAAATGTTAGCTTTTACTTATACCATACAATAACCACAAATTCAGATTAAAACAGTAAGATGCTTTCTGCAAAACATCCTTTCTAAAAGTATTTCTGTTCCCTAAAACAAAATAAATGTGAATTTATTCTGGTGTCATGAACTTTCATGAAAGCAACATACAGTATACCACAAAGGATTACCAGGACTCATATACATAATTAATTCCTGTTCTAAATTCCAAATTGGTACCAAAAACCAATTACTAGAAACCAATTATCCCAACTTTAAAAGGGCCAGTTTTAAGACTGACTCATCAGTGGGGCTGAGTGAGGCTTAGTGAGTACCTTCACAGCCTCAAGTAAATGCTGCCCCTCCCCATGCTCCTGGTGGGGAGTGGAGAAATTCTTTACTTAATCAAGATAAAGACTCTTTAGGCATTCAGCCTGAAATTAAAGTTCACAGTAAGTTTGAATATAACAAAATCTATACACAATTAATAAAATAACTAGAAATCTTATAAAGTCTTTGTATAATGACTAACTTTCCCTTTACAAATTTTAAATTTCAGATTGCCCCTATGGATGGGGTTTCTAGGGATCTCCTGACCCCTCCTTCCTCCCAGTTATTAATTAATAATTAATCTTGTGTCTTTAAAGGCACACAGTTAACTACAGATAATATCTAATGCACTAAGAGGCAGGTATCTCTACTTGCTCTTTCTTATCTTGTGTCCCTCAGTTTGTTAAACCCATAAACACCATAAAGCACCACAATATTGTGGTTTCTCCTAGCCTCCTTATCTACTAATCTGTTTGTTCCCCATCATCTTATAAAACATTTCTTAATAACAATATTTCCCTTTTTCAAAAACAATTTATCCTAATATCATTGACTAATACACAGTTTCTAAATTCTCTGGTCAAAAAAATCTTTCCCACATAATTGACAAAACTTAGAAGGTTTCACTGGTCTTTTCTTAACATAATTACCAATTATCACTTCTCACAAATATATTTCTTAAATGATAGCTGAAACTTACTTTTAAACAAAGAAAAACTTGAAAGTTTATGATTTCTTAAACTACAATATTTCAAAATATAACACAACTATTTACCAATAACACAATTATTAGGTTCTTACATTTAAACTTTTAATTTCAAAACCCTTTAAATGGCCAATCCAGTGACCTTAATTGAGCTGGATGTATTTTTCAAATTGAGTCACATCCCCCTATATAAATATATTTTTATTTATCTATATATCTATACATATGCATTTTTTTAATTTGCTCAATAATAATTCTACACAAATGCATTTCCAATTTACCTTGCACAGAGGATCATTCATAACTACAGGTAAAGATATACATATACCTGGTTTTCTGAATAGCAGAAGTAACTTAATATATAACATTATGTTTTAGACAATTTTTCTTCATCTTTTAATTTCAAACCAATTTAAATTAAAACTGAAACTATTCTTGGCTCACAATGGTCAGTTTTTACAATATACAAGGATTTTACAATTTAGATACCATTCTCCTCCCCACCCTGTCTCTTTTTTTTTCCAAGTAGGGGAAGGTTATTCCCTACCATTCCTAAACCTTCTCTTTCCTACCAGAATCTGATATTTAACTCCCATTACAATTACAGGCTGGCTAGGAAATATGAGGAAGTAAATTTTACAGATTTCCCAGATTACAATTATTAAAAAAAATATATTACAGCACTCAGGTCAGAGTGTCCCATTCCTCACTTTCTATTCCTTTGACAATATTTAAACAAAAAAACAAAAATTACTTTTATTGCACTATACCCATTCCTGCTCACATTTTAGATTAGTCTACAATATGCTAGGCTAATCATTCTAACTGCTTCTTCTTGGTTCCAGTGATAATTACAAATATCTTCCCCATACTCAGTGCCCATCTTTAAATTCAAATTTCTTAAGTAATATAGATTCCCAAACATTACATATTTCACTTATATCCAAATTAACATACACAACCATACCCTTAGATAAGGGCTTCTGAAATTATTTTAACATCAGAGTTCATAAATATTCCCCAATTACATAGTTTAGAAATGTTTAAAACTTATATTCTACTAAAAACTTCAGGTGAATGCATTTCCAAACCCCCTTACACAGGAATTAAATTATAACTTTATAATTATAGAAGTATTTTAGATTTTTTAAGTCAGCACGCCACATGCTTGTCTGTATAACCTCCATTTCACTTTCAGTGGAGGCTTGGGCCTGCAGAGCTGGCTGAACCCTGGGTTCCTCAGCCACAGGGGACTGGGGGAAAGGGGTGGAGGGTGGAGAGCACATGGCCGGGGGGGGGGGGGGGGGGGGGCGGCTCCCTCCTCCAGTCTCTCATCTCCTTCATAGACAAAAGGATTTGCATTAACTGGGTGTGGTTACCTTTTAACTCTCATTTGGGGCCTTAGAGATTTGATGATTATTCTGAACTTTTATAACTAAATTCCAATAGGGCCTTGAAAGGCCAACAGGCACCATCCTTGCTAACTTCCCATGACTTGGTTTGCTGATTTTCAAGTCAGGATAAAAATTCACCAGCACCATCTTCCAACCTTCTAAAGCTGATGGTGGGGGTTAACACAATCAGTCCCTTTTGCTTCTCCTCCTGCACCTCTGCCTTAGGCATTTCAGACAAACAGAAAAAAAGACTTCACTTGCCTATTATCTGCTAAAGATCTGAACTCTTTCTCTCTTTTGTTAGGCAGAGAAGGAAGATTTTTTAAACTTCCCAAGGCTTTTTCAGTCTAATTGGAAAAAAACATTTTTTGTCTTTTCATGAATAGACAAACTTCACACATATCCACACAAACAAACAAACAAAAGAAAAACAGAATAAACACAGTCTCAACTAACTTAGCCAAATTTATCTGCCAAGGGATTATAAAGGGGGTTTAAAGAAACATTTCTTCCTAATTTACCTAGTAGTTTGTGGGTAAAAGCTGAAAATTTCCCCTTGCCAGAGGCAGGTGGTGCCCCCTCCTTCCGGATCCAAGGTCTGGTCAGATATGTGGTCAATCTCTTGGTCCAGAGCTTGGGGTACCGAGGCATGCATGAATTCTGAGGAACCCTTGTCAGGGAGTGCTCGTCAGCTTTCTCCCTGAAAACTACCTCCCGGCTGCCCCAACTCCTGGACACACTCAATTGACCAGGTTGATCTCTTGGTCCAGGACTTTCCTAACTCCTGGCCAGACTGAGTTGACCCCACCCACCAAATCACCCAGGCCTCTCCTTACTTGTGTCTGTGCACAGACTTGCATGATTTTCAATAGTCTTTGTTCCCCCTTTTTGGCATTTTCTGCTCCCAGACTCAGAACCCCTTGGGCTTCGTTCTACAAAGAGGGGAATTGCTCCCCCACCTTACCAAAAAGGTCACTGAAAAGTGTCAGAGGGACATCCTTTACCTGTTGGTCAAGGCTGGGAAGCCCTCACCCTCTCCAGAGAGGAGTCTGAAATATCTCGGTGGGACCTCCAAGCTGTGTGAGATGAAGGAGTTCAGAGTTTGAATCTAAGGTTAGAAAAGTTCTTTATTCTTTCTCATAGAAAGGACCCTGTTCCTGCCACCAACATGGCAGCAGGGAGAGACCACAGGTAGGAGCCTGCCCATGATTTTTATAGTAAACCAACCCCCCAACTGGCCTTCACTCTCATTGGCCAGGGGGGCCAATCCATGACGCAAGCATGGGAATCTTTCTGAGACAAAGGACCTGGAAACATGTGGATGTCCAATGAAAGCAGTTTTAACCTTATTTGACTTCTGCTGAGTTGGCTCTGGGGAAGGTTCTCCATTGCTGTAAGCCCAAGATTGCTTGAAGGTCAAGTGACCTAAACCTAGGCCTGGTGAATACTGAAGCCATTCTAGATTTGATTTTTCAGAATGGGGAAACTTCACTATAAATTATTCTTCACATGAGTCTCAGGCCACACTTTAAGAAGTGCTGAAGGGGTCACCAGTGGAAAAAATTTAAGAAGTCTTGGACTAGTGAATCACCCTCAATCACCCTCATTGACAAGATAGGTTTGAGTTTTGTTAGACCTCCGTGCTACTTCCAATCCAGGTTTGAGCACCAGTTTCTGCCATTTCTTTACCTACGAGTTGAAGCATATAATAGAACCAATAACATCAATTTCTTCATTCTTAAACTTTCACTGAAAGGTACATATTTCCACACATTTTTACAAGTAGACCCATTGTCCCACCTTAATGACTAGTGATGACTATTTTACAATAGATGTCATGGAATTCTTCATATCCTTGGTCATTGTGGGGATGAGATATATGTAGTCATCAAAACATATGGTCACACAGGACTCTAACTTTTTTTTCACCTATTACCCCTTGCTCCTGACACCTATCAAGTCTTTGACTTTGTCATTTCTGTGCATGATAAGAGAGATGATACTGGAATTTCTTTAGTTGCTGGTCACAAGAATCTGTGCCAGAACCAAGGGCACAGGTCTATGATCACTGCATAGATGAAACTGCTAAATGGAGGCCTGGATAGTCTTACAGCAGCTGGCACTGCTATGGAACATGGTACACTGCATCTTGAAGATATTCTCCCACTCCAGCTCCTTCAACCTGGTGTCCAATGCCTCCTGTACCTATAGCTTCTGTGACTTTTCCATGGAGAATGTCCCAACATCTCCTTTCCCTCTTCCCACCCCTATTCCCTGCTTGAACTTACTTGCAAGTATTTTAATGAAATCTACTTCTATGCATATTATTTTTTCTTTGTTACCTATGGAAATAATCCTAGAAGTAAAAATTTTCTGTAAAGTTGCATATCTAAAATTATGTTGAAGGATTCAGTGAAGTATGGAATGGGATGGCAGTGCTCACTAGGACTAAGGATTAGGTAGATTGCTTCTGTCAAATCAATTTTGAAAAATCAATGGTAAAAGATTTCCCCAGGCAATGCATTAAAATAATTTGAATGCCCTTTCTATAGATTAGGTAATAGTATGATAGGCATTCACATATTACTTTATGATGAAAAATAATTATCTTAGGTACAACGCATCTAACAGAGAAGTGAATGATACTAGAAAGCAACAAAGATGATGGAGTTAATGTTTTATGGATAGGTATTTACCCCCCCCCCCAAATTTTTTTTCTAAGAATTTAATTCTAGAGAGTGAAGACTATTCCCACATTTTAACAAGGACTTCTTTTATGTGGTTTCAAGACCACCTACAATTGAGGCTTTTTTAATTATATGTGAAATTTCAGGGTTTTTTTTTCTTTGTTGAAAGAATGTGACTGATGTTAAGCTATTTTACCTCTCTCCTCTCCCCAATAGTTTAAAGCATCTTTCTCCAAGAAAAACAAGGTATTTTGGTAGTAATTATAAATATATGAGTTAAGCCAGAATAGAATATTGAACATAAGGAATTACTTCAAAGTAGAAGTTAATCTCTGTTGAAGAGTTCTTCCTACTCAGTACTATATAATGAGGACACACACGATGTAAGGTGGTTGACAATGTAGAGGATTAATTAAATTGAAAATATATGACAATCATCTCTGAACTCAGAATCAACTTTATAGTTCTGTCATTCCATTTTTAGTTTACTCCATGTGTGTATATACACAAAAATAATAAATGAGGCAGATTTATTTTAATTTCTAAGTAACACATAAAACTGTGAATGAAAAAAGATGCTTTTTAGTATTTTGGAAGGAGATCTAGGTGGCTTAGTGGATAGAGTGCAGGACCTGGAAGCAGGAAGACTCATCTTCCTGAATCCAAATCTGACCTCAGATCCTTAATAGCAGTGTGACCTTAATCAAGTCACTTAATCCTGTTTGCTTCAGTTCCTCATCTGTAAAATGATCTGGAGAAAATAATGGCAGACCACTTCATTATCTTTGCCAAGAAAACTCCAAATGGGGTCACAGAGAGTTGAAAATGATTTCTATAAAAATGGAACAATGACAAAAATATCTAAAGCATTATAGAGTATCTTTTAAAATGAGGTTACTATTAATATGATAATAATGATGATGGCTTTTCCCATCTAAAACAGAATGGGAACACAAGCACTAATCAAAGGATACTTCCCTCTATGGATCAGTATAACAACTTTGACCTGTTCCATTTAATAACAAATTTATTCCTTCTCACATACTTTGACCTTTCCCACCAGGTTGGCCTCTATCTTTGGTAATTTGGTAGGCTCTCTGGCTTACAAAGAATAACCACACTGATGCCAGACCATAAGGATATCCTAATGGCTTAGCTCATTGAAACTCAGAACTTAGGAGCTGGAGAAATCTGCCAGTTGATCAGCTTCCCAAATAAAGGCATTATTATTGCTAGATCTACTTTATTAACAAATGCACAGCAAAGTTTAATTGCTTGTTCCTTTACTAAAGCACTCTAAAAATATCTTTATATTTTATTTATTAAGATTTTTTTTCTTAAGTTGGTAAATCATTAATCAAAATGGTGCACAAAATGCTTACCATTATACATTTTCCAGCTATACGCTGAATATAATCACTATCTTTAGTAACAATTCCATTTGTTTGTAAACTTCTTTAGGGCAGTCATTGTCTTTTAGATTTTTTTGTATCCCCCCAGTGCCTGAAATATAATAGCATTTACATTTTTTATTGTCTGACTGACATATGCATTAGGATTTCTAAAAGCCTACTTCCACTCTAGGACAACTGATGAAAACAAAATTACATTCATTATTCTCTTTATTCTCCAAAAAGAACTCAGATGTGTGTGGTAACCATAAGAGAAAATACTGCTAAATTTTGAGTGTAAGAATGATAACTTAAGGAGGATATTAGAATTTTTTGTTTAGTAATAGATTTTTTTATTTAAAAATCAGACTGAAAATATGAACTGTTCAGAAGGTAATTTTTTATCTACTTTCAGGAAGGTATTTTAATATTAACAATATCTATGGAAAAGTGACTTATTTATTATAGAGGACAAAAAATAAGTTCATTATTAAATTATAATTCAACAAACATTTATTAAGTACAGTATAAGTTATCTTGCTATTTATTTATAAAAAATCAGTTTAAGTATCTCAGGCAACATAATTTTCATGAATAAGGATAAAATGTGTCTATCTAATACCACCAAATTGTTGTCATTAATTTTTTATCACATTTGAACATTCTTAGCCAACTATTAGATTGCAGTTCTGTGGATAAACACTAATTATTCTGAGTATTATGGTGGATATGGAGAAATGTTTGGGGTGTGATGGGTGACAAGTTTTATAGATGCTAAATCATCTAGTAGAACCTTAAATAATTACCTGAGGTCATATTTACACATAGTGTGATTCATAGATCTAGAGCTGAAAAAAATTCATTGTTCATCTAATCCAATTTCTCTAGTTTACAAAAATGGAAACCAAGACCTACTAATGTTTAGTGACTTGTCTAACATCACACAGCAAGTTAGCTTAAGAGGTAAGACTTGAACTCAGTTCCAGTTTTCTTTTCTACTGCACCATGTTGTATCCTATATACATACATACATTACACACACATGCACAAACACATATAACATGCATGTGTATATGTTTATATGCATACACAGTTTAAAATGTCCCATTCTTTATTGCAACAATTCCTCCCCACCTCTGCCCCAAAGGACTCTGTTGCTGGATTTATTTCTAGAGGATGTAAAATACATATAAATGATACAGATCTAAGATTTCATTATTACAAAAATATCTCCCTTGAGAAAAATCCCTCTACTATGTCAAATCAAAAAAACATTTTACATTTTACAGTTTGAGAACTGCCTGACATTGACAAGTTAAATGACACAGAGGAAGTCACAGAGCTAGTAGGCTCTGAGATGGCAGGCATTGGAATCCAGGTTTCCCTAACCTTGTAGCTTTCCATGCACAATGACACATAATTTCCTTACCAGCTACTTAAAAACACTTAAGGTGACAAGGTTTATACAAGATTAATACTCCTGTGCTTTGTAAGATTATTATTTCTACATATTTTGGTAATCCAGGAAGGACAAATTAACATTTTTCCATCTTTTGTTTTAGATTGTAATTGTCCAGTAGATAGTTTTATATATAGACTAGGTTCTTTGTGATAACTTCTGGTTGTTTGATACTTATATAGTAATATCTGTTGCATTATTATGCTCTGAATGAGTATTGTAGCTAATATAAGGAATACCTATAAATACTAAAATACTGGTACCTGGAATACGTCATCTCTCCCTCCTTCCCTTTGTTTTTACCCTTTTAAAGACCCATACTGTCCTGCTGTGATATCCTTATAAACTGCTATCATTAGGAGGATAAGATTTACCTGCTTGTCTAGTAATCAACACCCAGGATGTAGGCCTTTTTTCAAAATCACACAAGTTAGGGGCTTGCCTAATCCTGATTCCTTTCTTCTGGAAATAAATCTGTTCTTCTTACCTCGGGGGAGTTTAGAATTTCATTCAGATTGCTCTCTAGTGTCAGGGATACTTTCAGGAAGTTGTGGGTTCCCTATGTAATAGGAATCAAATTCCCTGGCCTTCCAAAAGAATGATTGCAGGTGGTATAGGAATATCTGGAAAAATGTTGACAAGTTCTATCCAGAGAAACTTTTTTTTTCTGGATTCCAGTTGATTTCTTCTGTGTGCTGAGGAAATCACAGAATAGTTTTTGTTGTTGCTCTTGATCAGGATACTCTGAGGAGGAGAGAATAATTTTTAGTAGAAATCAAATGCTAAATCCTTTTGGGGAAATTCCCAAATGTTTGGAGAAGTTCTGTAGTAACCACAGTTCCTTCTGAAATAAGAAACTTGATTTCATTTCCCTTTTAATTTTCTTTATTTCTGTTGAATGGGATAAGACTGTTTTTACAAAACAGTTCAAGACAGATCTTTGTGTCATATTAAATAATGACCAAATATGGATAAACATTATGAATTATTCCTCAATAAATTTGCATATTTTTTAATTGGGAGGAAAAATTGATTTCTGACATGATCGTGATTGTGTAGGATCTTTGTTTTGTTGACTCTTTTTGATGTTTCAACAGACCTCCTCTCTTCCTTTTCCTGTTCCTCTCTTCTTTCACTATCTCTCCCCCCTTTACACAACCTCCCCCCCTACACATGGGCCATAGCAAGATATAAAGATAATATGAATCCAGTATGCTAATTTTTGCAAAAGTGAAATGTTTTTACATTAACACAATATCTTTCAGTCAAATGTTCAATTTATAAGACAATCTAATTAACTTGCCCTTTCATGACACCTTTTGAGAGTATGTACTAAAAACATGGATAAATATTACAATACTTTGTGCTTGAAATTATAATTAAATGCCTTCCTTTCATAAGTATTTTTCTATGTCCAAAATTATCTGTATCTCATTTTTTAAGATAAAAAAATCTCTTGGTGGTTCTAGAGTAAATAGACATACTTCAGAACTTAATAATTCAAGAGTTCTTATAATCTTATTATCTTATAATAATCTTTTCATCTTATAATAGTATATTTTAATCTTAGGGAACTGAATTTTATGATTTTAAACATGGCCAGCAAAGTGTCATGAATTTTGTGATGATAGAAGTAAAAGAAATAGTTTATATTTCATCATTAAAGCATTGATTTGGCCAAGTATACCTTTTTAGAATAGGTCTTTAAGATCAGTAGTGAAAATAATAGTCATTTTATTTTAACATTTCAAACTGGAAATTTGGGACAAAAATGCCAACATTAATTATGTGATACCACTAACACAAAGAAAATGATATAAATATGAATGAGATGGTTTTGACTGTGTAGAACTTATATTCTTTTCAAAGGGGTGCCTTATTTACAATTTCTTAAATGTTTTAATGATGAGAGATAGAGGAATGGACTAGATTTCTGTTCAACATACATTGTGCTACACGGAAATTTCCTGATAATGCATATTTATTTTTTTTGTTCTGAATTATCAAATGCACATTGGTTTTTTTGTCATCTGGTATTATTTATAGAATGCAACTTTTGTATAGACTGTGCAATAAGAAGCAATAATAATGCTCACTGACTGTGAGTTTGATTTTTATTGCATTTAGTATTTTAAGTTTTACATCTCAAAGACAAAAGTTTACTCATCTAGTTAAGAAAACACACAGATTATATTTGGATGTATAAGAAGTGATTACGAAGGGGCACAGCCAAGATGGTAGAATGACCCCATGAACTTACCAGAGCTCCCTCTCCAAGCACCTCCAGTGTCTGTAAAATACACCTCCAAATAAATTTTAGAGCTACAGAAACCACAAAGTGACAGAGAAAAACAAATCTCCCACTGAAGGCAGCCTTGGAGGCCAACAGGAAATATTTATTGCACCAATCTGGGAGCAGAGCACAGACCTGTATGAGTTGTATGGGCCCAGAACTGGAGTGGCCCCAACCCAGGACACAGACCCCCCAGAGCATACTTCAGAAATGTGAATCACTGACAGCTGTTGCAGTTTCCAGATTTCTCAACCCATAAACACCAAAAAGAAACTAAGAGGTCAGTGGGGAACCCTACTAATCCAGGGTGAGAAGCAGAGGGTAACATAGAAAATAAAGAATTCACCAATTGCCACTTGAACAAGATCCCAAAAAGAAAGTTCCTAGGAATATTGTAGTCAAATTCCAGAGTTGCCAGGCCAAGGAGAAAAAGTCAGAAGCAGCCAGGAAGAAATAATTTGAGTATTGTGGAAAAACAATCAGAATAATACAAGATCTGGCAGCTCCTACATTAAGGGATTGAAGAGGTTGAAATATGATTTTCCAGAGGTCAAAAGAGCTATGATTAAAACAAAAAATCACTTACCTAGAAAAATTGAGTATAATACTTCAGGGGAAAATATGGATATTTAATGAAATAGAGGATTTTCAAGTATTCTTGATGAAGAGACCAGAGCTGAACAGAAAATTTGACTTTCAAAAACAAGAAGCAAGAGAAGCATGAGAAGGTAAACAGGAAAAAGGAAAAATAAGGAACTTATTAAAGCTTAACTATTTACATTCCTATATGGAAAAGCAATAATTATAACTCATGAGACTTTTCTCAGTATGAGGATAGTTGAAGGGAATATATATGTATATGCATATCTATCTACCTACTTATCTATCTATCTATCTATCTATCTATCTATCTATCTATCTATCTACCTGTCTGTCTGTCTGTCTATCTATCTATCTATCTGTACACACATTCATGTGTGTATAGGTGGGTGTGTGCATAAATACGTATATGAGTGTATGTATATATGTGTACATGTATATATAGACAGAGGGCACAGGATGAGTTGAATTTGAAGGGATGATATCTAAAATAATAAATTAAGAAGTGAGAGAGGAATATATGAGGTTAAGGAGAAAGGGAGGGAGAGAAGAGGGTAAATTAAATCATATGAAAGGCAAGAAAAACTGTTAAAATGGAGGGGAAGAGTGGGAAAATGAAAGAGAATGGGTCAGTCTTACTCTCATTAATGTTTATTTAAGGAGGGAATAACATACACACTCAAGTGGGTATTTTACCCTATAAGGAAGTTGGAGGAAAGGGAATAAGAGGGGAGTGATAGAGCAGAAGGCATATTTGGGGAGAGGGTAGTTAGAATCAAACAGTTTTGAAAATGGACTGGGTCAAAGTAGAAAATGGAATAAGTGGGGGGGGGAAGATAGAGGGAAATATAGTTAATCTTTCACAATGTAACTACTATAAAAATATTTTGTAATGTTTTGTGTAACTAAACAATTACAGCCTATATTGAATTGTTTGTCTTCCCATTGGGGATGGATGAGCAAGGAATAAGAAAAAGAATCTGGAAATCAAAGTATTAAAAACAAACATTAAAAAATTGTTTTGTTTTGTTTTGTTTTTTGCATGTTTCTGGGTAATACGATATATATGCAGTTGGGTATAGCAATCCATCTTGCACTACTAGAAAGTTAGGGGGTTGGGAGAGGATATAGGAGAACAGATTCTTGGGAAGGGGGTATTCAGTAGGCTTGCTCTCTTGATGTGGGGGTAGGGGAGAGACTGGGAGAAAATTTTAACTCAAAAACTTCTGGGGTGGCTAGGTGGCACAGTGAATAGAGCACCCACCCTGGACTCAGGAGGACCTGAGTTCAAATCTGGCCTCAGACACTTAACACTAAAACTAGCTGTGTGACCTTGGGCAAGTCACTTAACCCCAGTTGCCCTCCAAAAAAGCAAAAGAAAGAAAAACTTCTGGAAACAAATGATGAAAGCTAAAAATTAATAAATTAAATTTCATCAATGTGTGGATCCCTCATATTTGTTATTTTTCTTGTTTTACTCACTGGATATATAGATATTATGCAATGGCATAGGATTTGGAGAGCAAAATATCCTATTAAGTATGTTCTTAATTTTACTTAATAAATAGTTCAGGAATTAGTCTAATGCCTAAAGACATGGTTCAATATCAATATTTACCAAAAGTTGTAAGAACTATTTCACACAGTGAAAAATTATTCCGATGAATACCACCAGAATTCAATAGCAAATTGAATGAAAGACATGAACTTCATCATATTGGAATAGTAAAATTCAACATAAGTTAGGAGGCCAGCAAGGTAGAAACCTCCCATTGAACAAACTTTTTGCCCTCAAATCTTCATTTAAATACTCAAATGGTCCTATGTGACCTTGTTTATTCATGACCTTAAATTATTTAACTATCAAGCAGAGATTTTAGTTTCTTGACTTAAATTTCATGATTACTTGCAAGAGGGCATTATTATGCTTAAAGTGATGAATTTCTCTTGAGAAGCTTTGAGTATGACAATAGTCCTGCTTCATATGGGAGACAACAAGGACCTGCTTCTTGAAGAAGACTTTATGCATTTCCATACTTTGTGGATGAGAGATGCCTCTTTCAAGTGCTTGTGTCTGTATTTCTATTTTTTATCTTTTTGAATTAATTTATTTATTTTCAGTTTCAACATTTATTTCCAGAAGAGTTTGAGCTCCAGATTTTCTCCCTATTGCTCCCCTCTCCCCCAAGCTCAAGACGATTTGCATTCTGATTACCCCTTCTCCCAGTCTGCCCTCCCTTTTATCACACCCCATCCTCTTCCCCCTCACTTCCTTGTAGGGCAAGATAGATTTCTCTACCCCATTGCCTCTATATAGTATTTACCATTTTCATGTAAAAACAGTTTTTAACATTTGTTTTTAAAACTTTGAGCTCCAAATTCCCTCCCTATTTCCCTCCCCATCCACTCTCATTGAGGATACAAGCAATTCAATATAGGTTATACATGTGTAGTTATGAAAAAAACTTCCATAAAAGTCATATTGTGAAAGATTTACTACTTTTCCTTCTATTTTATCATGCTCCCAATTCAATATATTTATCCTTTGACCCTGTCCCTTTCCAAAGGGTTTGCTACCCATCCCCCATCTGCCCTGCTTTCTATCATCCCCCACCTTTATCTACTTCCTCTGCTTACTTTCCTATTGGGTAAGATGCCCAGTTGAATGTGTTTGTTATTTCCCCATTAAGCTAAATGTGATGACAGTAAGGTTAACTCGTTCCCTCTCACCGACCCCCTTACTCTCTATTGTGAACCATTTTTCTTGCCTCCTTCATGTGAGATAATTTACCCCCATTCTATCTCTCCCTTTCTCCTCCCAATATATTCTTCTCTCACCTGTTAATTTAATTTTTTAGATATCATCCCTTCATATCCAACTCACCCTGTGCTTGCTCTCTCTCTCTCTCTGCCTCTCTGTCTCTCTCTATATGTATATACATATGTATGTATGTATCTATCAATCTATCTATCAATCTATCTATCTATCTATCTATCTATCTATCTATCTATCTATCTATCTATCTATCTATCTACCTACCTACATGTCTACCAATTTCCTCCAACTACCTTACTAATGAGAAAGGTCTCATGAGTTACAAATACCATCTTTCTATGTAGGAATGTAAGTAGTTCAACTTTAATGAGTCTCTTATGATTTCTTTATCCTGTTTACTTTCTCATGCTACTCTTGAGTCTTGCATTTGAAAATCATATTTTCTTTTCAACACTGGTCTTTTCATAAAGAATGTGTGAATGTCATTTATTTCATTAAATGTCCATTTTTTTCCTTGAAGAACTATAGTCAATTTTTCTGGGTAGGTGATTCTTGGTTTTAAATCTAGTTCCATTGACATCTGGAATACCATATCCCTAGGTCTTAGATCCCTTAATGTAGAAATGGCTAAAACTTGTGTTATCCTCATTGTATTTCCTATTTCCACAATAGTTGAATTGTTTCATTCTGGCTGCTTACAAGATTTTCTCTTTTGACCTTTGAACTCTGAAATTTGGCTACAGTATTCCTAGGAAGGCTTTTTGGGGGTCTTTTGGGGACTCTTTCAAGAGGTGATGTGTGGATTCTTTCAATTTCTATTTTACCCTCTCATCTTAGAATATCAGGGCAATTTCTTTGATAATTTCTTGAAAGATGATGCCTAAGCTTTTTTTTTTATCACAGCTTTCAGATACTCCAATAATTTGTAAATTATCTGTCCCAGATATTTCTTCCAGGTCAGTGGTTTTTCCAGTGCAATATTTCATATTGTCTTCTATTTTTCCATTACTTTGGTTCTGTTTTATACTTTTTTCATTTCTCATAAAGTTATTAGATTCCATTTGCTCCATTCTAATTTTTAAGGAATTATTTTCTTCAGTGAGATTTTGGAACTCCTTTTCCATTTCACCAATTCTGCTTTTTAAGATAGTCTTCTCCTCATTGTTTTTGTGTACCTCTTTTGCCATTTGGGTTAGCCTAATTTTTAAGGGGTTATTTTCTTTTTTTATTAACTTTTGTTTGTTTTTAGTTTGCACCATTTCAAAGAGATTTTTCAGTAACAAATATTTTCCCTGTCTTTCCCTGAACCACCACTCCAAAACAGTGATCCCACTGTATAGACCGTCCCACAATCTGCTCTCTCCTGTATCCTACCCCATAACCCCTCTGACTTTCTGATTGGGCAAGATGGCTCTCCCTACCCTAGTGTCTGTGTATCTCATTCCCCAGTTGTATCTAAATAATAATAATTACATATAATACACATACATAAACATATATGTGTATATATGTATAAAAATACATACACACATACACATGCATATATATATATATATACATTTTTAACATTTGATTTTAGAACTTTAAATTCTAGATTCTTTTCCTTCCCCTCTCATCACTCAACCACACTGGATGGACAAGCAATTCAATATAGGCCGTATATGTGTAGTAACACAGAACATCTCTACAATGGACATATTGTGAAAAACTGACTCTATGTCCCTTCTTCCTATCCCACCCCCAACATGTTCTGTTCCCTACTTTGTCTTTGTCCCTTTAGAGAAGTGTGTGCCTCTAACAACCCTACCCCACAACCTGACCTCTCCTTCATCATCACCCCTCTAATCCCCATGTGTATTTTTACATACATATGTATGTGTACATATATACACACATTTATCTATATCTACATATCAATATCTATATCTATACATTTATATTCCCTTTACCTATCCTCATACTGAGAAAAACTTAATAAGTTATAATAATCATTTTTCCATGTGGGCATGCAAATGGTTCAACTTTGATAAGTTCCTTATGATTTCATTTCCCTGTTTACTTTCTCATTCTTTTTGTATTTGAATGTCATTTTTTTTCTATTCAGTTCTGGTTTTTTTTCATTAAAAATGCTTGAAAATCCTCCACCTCATTGAATGACCATATTTTCCCCTGAAACATTATACTCATTTTTGCTGGGCAGGTGACTCTTGGTTTGAAACCTAGTGCTCTTGATCTCTAGAATATCATATTCATTGTCCTTCTAACTCTTAATGTAGAAGCTGCTAGATCCTGAGTTATCCTGATTATGTTTCCACTGTATTCAAATTGTTTCTTCTTGGAAGCTTGTAATATTTTTCTCCTTGATCTGGGAACTCCGGAACATGGCTATAACATTCCTAGAAATTTTCTTTTGGGGATCTTTTTCAAGAGCTGATCAGCAAATTCTTTCAATTTCTATTTTGCCTTTTGGTTCTAAAATATCTGGGCAATTTTCCTTGAGAATTTTTTGAAGGATGCTTTCTAAGTGCTTTCTATGATAATGGCTTTAAGGTAGTCCAATAATTTTTAAATTGTTTCTCTGGGATGCATTTTCTTGGTCAGTGGTTTTTTTCAAGGAGATATTTCACATTGCCTTCTTCTTCCATTTTTTTTGGTGTCTGTTTAATAGTATCTTGCTTTCTGATAAAGTAATTTGCTTCCATTTGCTCCATTCTAATTTTGAAGAAATTATTCTCTTCAGTGAGCTTTTCAGATTTTTTTCCATCTGGCAAATTTACTTTTTTAAGGCATTCTTCTCTTCGTTGACTTTTTGGGCCTCTTTTGTCATTTGAGTTAACCTATTTTAAGGTGTGATTTTCTTCAGTCAGTTTGTTGACTCTCTTTTCATGATTTTCTTGGATCATTCTCATTTCTCTCCCCAATTTTTCTTCCATTTCCCTTATTTGATTATCAAAATCCTTCTTAAGTTCCTCTATGGCTTAAAACTTTAAGTTCCTCTATGGTTTATATTTTTCGTGGAAGCTTTTGATTCTGGAGTTTTGACTGTGGTGTCTTCCTCCCACTCTATCCTTTTTGTCCCCAGAAAAAAAATCTAAAGTTGCATTGCTGGGTTTGCTTTTATTACTTTGCCTGCTCATGTTAGCAGTAAATTACTTGACTGTTGTTCTCTGTATAACTCTGCTTTCAGAAGGGAGAGCTTTCTCCCGAATTGCTGGGGTTTTTCACAGCTGCCAGAACTATTATCAGGCCCCTGTCTCTGAAGCCCCTACCAACTTTGGCTCACTGATTACACACCTCAGGAATACCACCTCAAACTGTGATCCCAATGCAGGCAGCTTAAGTAAGGGAAGAGCACTTAGCCTCTGAATATTTCTTTGTTCCACCTGCAATCTGCAGGCCAGAAGCTCTGAAGCAGCCATGTGGAGGTTGCTTCAGGGACACCACTTCTGCCACTTCTCTCTCTGGGGAAGATGGCCAGACCCGCTCCTCTCCCATATAGTTAGCAGAGTTCCACTGACCTTTCACTTTGTCCTTGGTACTTATGGGTTGATAATTCGGGAAATTGCCACAGCTGCTTGTGATCCACTCTCCTGGATGCCCCAGCCATGGCCTGTCCTGGCCACTCTGAGGTTATACCTCGGGTTCATGCAGGGCTGTTGTTGGCTCCCAGGGCACTGCAATGCACCCTTCCTGTCTACCTTTGAGGCTCCCTTCAGTGGGAACTTTGTTTCTCTGTCATTTTGTATTTTCTAGAGCTCTAAAATTTGTTTAGAGTCATATTTTATAGGTATTTGAGGCGGTTATGGGTGGAGCTCAAGGAGTTCTCCTGCTTCTAGGCTGCCATCTTGACTCTGCCCCCCATGGGATTCCAAGGTGTTATTTTCTTCAGCATTTTTTGCATCTCCTTTAGCAAGCATTTAACTCATTTTTCATGATTTTCTTGCATCCCCCTCATTTCACTTCCCAGTTTTTTCTCCACTTCTCTTACTCTATTTTCAAAATAGTTTTTGAGTTCTTTCATGGCCCGCAACCAATTTAAATTTTTCTTGGAGGCTTTTGATGCAGGAGCTTTGACTTTTGTTTTCTTTTGGTTGTATGTTTTGATCTTCTTTGTAACCAAAGTAAGATTCTCTAGTCTGACTTTTTTACACTGTTTACACATCTTGACAGCTTGACTTGAATTTCTAACTCCCTGCCACGGCAGGACTATGCTTCCAGTGTGAGTGTGGGCACCCTAAGATTTCCTCCACCCTCTCTGTCCCTGGCACAGCTCATACTAGACTGAACTTTCCTCCCAGCCCACTGCAATATACCCTTCCTTTCAGCCTGTAAGGCTCTCCTGTGCTAGAGATGTATTTCACTCTCATTTTGAGGCTTCTGTAGCTCTAGAATTTGTTTAGAGTTATTTTTATAGGTATTTGGAGGGTTTGGGGACCAACTTTAAGCAAGTCCTTGTTTTTTACTCTGCCATCTCCCCCTCCCCATCCCCCTATTCCCTGTCCAGATTTAAAACTAGTAGTTATGCTCCCACTCTCCAGAGACAGCCAGGAGTGAATGTATAACCAGCATCATGGGTACCACGCACTAAGCTCAGTGCAATGAAAGGCTACCTTCTCCGTCTTCTTTTAAAATAATGTTGGGGCAGCTAGATGATGAAGTGAATAGAACATCAGTCCTGGAGCCAGAAACACCTGAGCTTAACTTTGACCTCAGACACTTAACACTTACTAGCTGTGTGACAAAAAAAGGAATTAAACTGTAAGGAAGATAACAGCAAATAAAAGATATACATTAAAAAAAAATACCATGACTAGGACTTTTGAGACCTTTTTGTTTGCTTGCTTGTTTTATTTTTCCTTTATTCATTTTATTCATCCCTAATGCTAATAAAAAGTAAGTTTTTAAAGAGGAAAATCAAATTAGCAATATAAAAGGAATGGAAAAAGGTGAAATCCTAAAATTAAAGAAGACAGAAGAGATATTATTAGAAACTAGTTTAAGAAAGAATGTATAAATAAATCTAATAACTTAAAAGAAGTGGCTAGGGGTGGACAGGTGGTGCAGTGAATAAGGCAGTGGTCCTGGAGTCAGGAGGACCTGAGTGCAAATCTAGCCGCAGACGCTTAACACACACACACTTACACACACACACACACACACACACACACACACACACACACACACACATACACAAAAACAAACACTAACCAGGTGACCTTGGGCAAATCACTTAATCCCAATTGGTCTGAAAGCAAAAAAAAAAAGAAGCAGATAAAGATTTTCAAAAATATATAGTACCCAGGTTAACAGAAATAATTTATAGATGAAAATTCAGTCCCAGAAAATGAAATTTAATAAGACATAAATATATTTCAAAAGTGTGGGTGAGAGGGGAAGGAGACCAAATTGATAAACAAATAAATTTTAACAAATAATCAAAATAATAATTAATTTTGATATAATACAAACTTTTTAAAAAAGGGAAAATAGAATCTGCTTATTTCTTTCTGTGCTGTAAATATGGTCCTCATACCTAAACTATAGTTATAATTTTTTATAAAAACAAAAACAAAATAAAATTTTGGAGGGAAAACTACAGGAGATAATCTTGCCCAAAATGCCATGGCTCTCAAATCTTTCTTTGAAACTGCATTATTACTCAAAATCTATTTCTTAGATTCATATTTGGAATTCTTCCAAGAACATCTAATTGCCATCAGTAATGAATGAGGAAAATACTTCAATCAAGCATCTCTCAAAATGAAAAGCAATGTCATGAATGAAGATAGTAATCATTTATTAAGGGCTTACTATATAACAGATAGTGTGCTAAGAGCAATTGATATCTATCTACTGTTTAGTAGTTAGGACACATGTCCAATCGACTAAATACAGTCAGAAATCATCAATAATACCATTGTGGGTGAGTTACAGGAATACCTTTTGTTATGATAAAAAAACACCCCATAAATATAAGAAACCTTTAAAGGCAGTGAGACAAAATAGGAAGGAAGGAAGAAAGGAACGAAGGAACGAAGGAAGGAAGGAAGGAAAGAAGGAAGGAAGGAAGGAAGGAAGGAATGGAATGGAATGGAATGGAAAAGACATCTATTGAGTGCTTATAGTGTGTCAGGCAAGTCAAAGCAGGACCTAACTTTAAGAAGTTCACATTCTCTTAGTGGGATAGTAGGTTAGTCTAGCAGTCTCACAACAGAGCTAGCATTAGTACTGGCACTAGAGGAGTATGGAGAGAAGCAGAAGTATTGGTAATAATTTTCATTCACATGAAAGAAAGGTTAGCTTTAAGGTTAGCAAACTACAAACATTTCATATGAGGCTAACTACCCCTTTGGAAGATATATACAGATGGGGAACCTAAGGTTGTGACTAGCCAAACATCACAAAATGAGTAATTGTCAGAGGCTAGATTTGAATTTAGGTCTTCCTAACTCTAGCACCAGCCATCTAACTGTCCTTGTGAGAAACAGAGATAATAGATACACTACCTATGTGAATGTTTGACATATTAGTAATATGAAGAACATTTATAACTCACTCAATTCCCTCTCCCTCCACCAAAGGATGATAGTTGTGCCAGGTTATTTGAAAGAGGTACACAGAATGTGAATACATGGATAGGTGCACATTGCAAAGATGAATGAAGAAGTTTTAGTGAATATGAAAACCCTGCAAAATTGTCTCATAGATTCTAAGTTGATTAAAATTACTTTCATGAGAAGGGATTCATGTTGAAAAATTCTTCCTTTACCCTTTTGTCCTTTTATCACCTTTCAAAGGTGATAATAAACTATAGAACACTGATGTTTTTCTATTCTACATCTTTATTTACTGGACATCCCTGTTTTCTTGCTGTTTAGAGTTTCTTGGCAAAATGAAACACTTGAAATTTAAAGTATCTAAAAGGTTACAATATATATTTATAAGTTTGACAAAATTTTATAGTCTTTAAAGACATGCTTTCCACACTAAAAGTGGTTGTTGGTCTTAAAATTGAATTTCAAAATAGAGATATGAAATATATTTATTCTGACGTGTGTTTGATTAACAAGACAGGATAAGTTTTTTGTAAATATGTTTCCTGAAAATGATTTCAGTGATTTTTTTTTACTATAATGGCATTTAACAAATGAGTGTAAGTGGAGGTGCTAATTTATCCAATTTGAGGCTCAAAAAAAAGACACTGGATGGGGACAGATAATGACACTAATTGGCTAAAAACATTGTTATGAAATGTATAGAAAAATAATACATACCCAGATGGGCAGCAAAATTTTAATCAAAGGTACACATGCACACAAAAATAACATTTAGTATAATGTATCAAATATACAGCAAAATATCAAAATTTCCCCCATGAAAGAATGATATGTCTGTTTTCTATGTAGCAGAGAAATTGAATCTAGGAAGTTTTTGTTGAGAGACAGAGAGAGCACCAGTGTGTTCACAAGTAAGATGAGGATCAGATAGATGAGGATGATATCTTTGTTCAAGGATGTCTTGAGTGATAGACAAGATGAAAACAGAATCTCATGAAAACTTGTTAAGAAAGGTAGCTTCAATGTCATTTTCTGGTCATCTGCTTTCAACATAATTACTCATTTCTTTCTTTTTCAGAAAACTGTGGTCATCTCTTTTGATTTCTTTTTGTTTCTTCTGAGAAATTTTTAATTTTATAATTAATTTTGAGATGAAATTTTCTGAATCCAACTCCTCTTTTTAATCTAGTTGTATTTATTTCTATCTAAATTACATGTAGACAAAAAATGAGACATATTTAAAAATTTTTTTTCAACTCCCAAATCCCCCCCATTTCCTCTGCTAATCCCTTTTTGAGAATGCAAGTAATTTGTTTCAGGTTATAGCAGGTGTAGTCATTCAAAACATTTTCATATTACCCATGTTTCAAAATGAAATGCAGAAAAAAGAAAAAATAAAGCAAAAAAAGAGAAAAGTTTTTATTTGTATTCAGATGCTATATGTTCTTTCTCTGGAGTTGCATAGCTCTTTTTTCCATCATAAATCATTCAGAATTTTCTTGGATCATTGTATTTTGGAAAATAGCTAAGTCATTCACAACTGACCATCACACAATTTTTCTGTTACCATGTACAATATTCTGTTGTGTTCATTTCACTTTACCTAAGTTAATGTAAGTATTCCAAGTTTTTTTCTGAAAGCTTTTCCTGGTCATCATCTCTTATAGCACATTCTATCACAATCATATGCCACAGCTTATTTAGCCATTCCCCAACTGACAGGAATTCCTTCATTTCCCAATTTTTTTCCACCACAAAAGAGTAATATTTGTTATGCAAGTAGGTCCTTTTCCTTTTTATTTAATTTTACTTTTTTGGATTATAAACCTAGGTATGGATTCTGGCTCAAAGGATATGCACAGTTTTATAGTCTTTTGGGCATAGTTCCAAGTTGCTCTCCAGAACAGTTGGATCAGATTAAAACTCCACCAAGAGCTGATTGGTGCAACTATTTCCACACATGCTCTCCAATATTTCTCATTTTCCATTTCTGTCATATTACACAGTCTGGTAAGTACCTATGAAGTGGTACCTCACAGTGGTTTGAATTTGAATTTCTCTAATGAATAGGGACTTAAAGAATTTTTATATGACTGATTTTTTTCCTCAAAACCAGTTTTAATTTTTCCCCCTAAAAGCTGCTTGTCCATATTCTTTATCCAATATGTTTATGATCACATATTCATATCCTTTGACCATTTATCAATTGCAATTTAGCTCAGTTTTCTATATATTTGAAAAATGAGCCTTTAGTCAGAAAAAATCCTTAATATATTTTGCTCAGTTTCCTTCTTTCCTTCTAATATTTGTTGCATTTATTTTATTTTTGCATTTAGATGAGATGTAGTTGAAATTATTTATCCATCTTGTTTGTTAAAAAAAATTTCTTTACTTATCCATAAGTGCAATAGGCAAAGTAGTCAATGCACTCTACTTCCCTAATGATATCACCCTTTATGTCTAAATCATGCACCAATTTTGACCTTATCTTAATATATGGTATGAGATATATGTCTGTAACCTAGATTTGGGACAGCTGGGTAGTGCAGTATATAGAGAAACAGACCTAGAGTCAGCATGACCTAAGTTCACATACAGCTTTAGCATCTTACTAGATGTGTGCCACTTGGCAAGACACTTAGCCCTGTTTGCCTCAGTTTCCTCATCTTTAAAATGAGCTGGAGAAAACAAATATTTTCTTTTTAAAGAAAACCCAGATAGTTTCATGAAGAGTCAGACACAACTGAAAGAACTGAAACAACAGTAAACCTTGTTTCTGCCTAACTGAAATCAAGTTTTCTCAGAAATTTTTCTTAAATGGTGATTACTTGTCCCACAATCCTGGATCTCTGAGTTTAACAAACACTAGATTACGATATTCATATACTACTATGCATTGTGTACCTAATCTTTTCCACTGATTCCACTGATTTCCACTGATTATTATTGAGTAACTTTCAGTTGTTTTTGACTTTTTGTGATTCCATTTGGGGTTTTCTTGTCTGAGATACAGGAGTGGTTTGCAATTTTCTTCTCCAGCTCATTTTACAATTGAGAAAATCAAGACAAACAGGTTTAATTGAATTGCCCTGTTTGACATAGTAAGTGTCTGAGGCCAGCTTTTAATTTGAGAAGGTGAGTCTACTTGCCTTTAGGTCCTGCACTTTTGCCATTGTGCCTTCTAGTTGGACAATTCCACTGATATTCCACTCTATGTCTTAGTCAGTACAAGAAAACTTTGATGATTACCACTTTGTAATACAAAAACATTTTGAGATCTGGTACTGTTAACCCAACCCATTTCCTTCATTTTTTTATTGACTCCCTCAACAGCCTTTACCTTTTTGCTTCCAGGCAATTTTAATTATTTTGGGGGTAGTTCTATAAATAATTTTTATCACTATTGATTAGATAAATGCAAATCAAAACAACTAAGAGCCTACATCTCACAAAGGTAACAACCAAACCTCTACCTCCCAACCTGAGAAGCTCAATACTTCTACACACCAGAAGCAGATGTCCACCCTAAAAATCCAGGACAAAGGCAAACACAAAGGGGAAGAAGAAAACTGAAAATGCTAGGACAATCAAATCTTTTTATAGTGAGCAAGAACAACCAAACTCGGAAGGCAACACGGAACCTATACACACATTGAAGACCACAGAAGGAAATATGAATTGGTCAAAAGCCCAAAAAACATTCTTGGAGGATCTCAAGAGGAATTTTAAAAATGAAATCAGAGAGAGAATTTGGAGATAAATTTAAATCTGCAGTGACCAAATTTGAAAAAGAAATCACTGAAGAAAACAAATTTTTAAAAAGTAACGTTGGAGAATTAGGACAGGGATTCAAAATCTAACTGGTGAAAATACCTCCCTCAAAATGAAAACTGTACTAATGGAAAAGGAGCTCCAAAAACTAATTGAGGAGAATAATTCACTAAAAATTAGAATCAGTCAAACTGAAGCCAAGGACTCTATGATGCAACAAAA
>CM053601.1:97064418-97074876 GCA_028646575.1 Pseudocheirus occidentalis | reverse complement strand
GACTGATTCTTGGTTCCTCATAGAGGAACTCTCTATAAGGAAGATTAATTGATCAGTGTTCTTTTTACACATTCTTAACAAGAAACAAAATATTCAAACATTGTAATTAAAATCTTTTAATGGATTTAAATGATTTGTTTATTGTATTTATCTAAATGTAAACAGCTAGCATGGAACAGTGGGGAAAACACCATGTCTTTCTTTCTCCAAGTCCATATGTCTATTCATTGTTTCTTGCTGCCTTTCAAATCTAGGTTCAAGGATTTAAATGATTCAGAGTTATAAAGTAAGACTAATTTAAGAACAAAATATTCAAATTACCAAAATTGTAAATTTGTCATGTTTTTAAATTAATTTTGTTAAAGTCTATATTCAGACTAGCCTACTTGAGAGTTTGTCCATCTGAAATCAAAGTAATTAACCTTTTGCAAATCCAAAAGAAGGGAAAGCAAAACAAATAAATATTCAGCAAACTTTGAAAGACCTATTTCATTAGAAACACATAAGTGATTTAAAAAAAATCTGTAATCTCTGTAACCTTGAATCATTTAAACCCTTGAACATCTATTTTAAAGCTCCAGATCTGGAACTAGGCAGCAAGGAGAAATGGATCTGGATTTATAATAAGGAAGAAGTGGGTCCAAGCCCTGCTTCTGACAAATACTAGCTTTCTGACCCCAAACAAACCATTTAATTTTACTCTGCCTCAGTCAATCTCTAAAATTATACACTGCAGAGAAGATAGAGATGTCCATTAGAAGAGGATGCTTCTTGAAGTTAGAGATATTTCATTCTTTCTATTTGTAACCTTAGTGCTTACCATATTGTCTGATGCAGAGTAGGTACAATGGCTTCATATTGCTTCACAAATTATAAACTCTGTTTAAGCTTTTGAAATCTATATAACTTTTCTGCAATCTATCTTTTCATTTTCACCATAAATTATTTCCCGTCTTGTATTCTGCAAACCAATTCTCTCTTTCTCTTCCTCCTATAATGCTCCATGTCCCTTCTCTATGCCTTTAGACTGGGTAACCCAAAATGGAACACAAAGCCTCCTTACCTCTACTTTTTGGAATCCATCTTTTCTTAAGATACAGCTCAAGTGCCTGAAGTCACTAGGTAGCCCAGTATAGAGAGATTTCAGCCTGGAATCAGGAAGACCTGTTTTCAAATCCAACCACAGATACTAGCTGTGTGACCCTAAAAAAGGCTAAACTATATGTTTGCTTTAGTTACCTCAACTGCAAAAAGGAGATGATAATAGTATCTACCTCACAGGTCTATTGTATCATAAGAGGTTTCAGTAAAAAAACTGAGCATAGAGACTAACATATAACGTATACTTAAATGCTGTTTTCCTTCCTTTCTTATTTACTAATTCCATCCCTATAAAACTATCACAAAATAAAAGAATTTGCATATATTTGTATTTGTTGTATTTATATTTATGTGGTACATATTTGTCAAATATACAAAATGTTTTTGTTTTTTTCTCCCATTAGAATATAAACTCCTTGTGATTAAGAGTTATTTTTTCTACTTTTAACCAGAGTATGTCTAATAGAACTCAACACTTAGAAGATGTTAAGCCAAGCACAAACATCTTTCTAGAGCTGCTGTGAACAGCTTTCAAGGTTCTGATTACTTATTATCTAAACTATTTATTCAATAATAAAATAGAGCAAAACCTTCACAGAAAACAAAGTATCACTTTCAGGATATTACAACTTATCACAGAAAATCAAAATACAGCATTCACCACATCACAACTCAGCAACTTATTACTAAAATGGCCAAGTTGTTTTCACGAAAGTAGTCACATGGTTTTCAACGAAGTGCATTCATTTACTCAATCACAAAATCCTTAATTCAGTGACAAAGTGCAAAGTTCTCCACTGCTAAGTCACAGTAAACCATAATCTTCTCAGTCAGTACACAGTATCCAAGTAGTCTTCTTTCAGCTTGACTCTAGGCTAACCCTCAGCTTCCGTGGTTCCTCTTCCAAGGTCCCTACCTGTCACTTGGGTTCAAAGGCAGGCAGCTCCCAGTTTCTTATCCAGTTCTTCATCCAGTTCCTATTCCATATTGAAGTTCATAGTGTCCAGTTCACCTCAAGATCTTCACATGTTTCTGGGAAGACAAAGCTTGGCAGAGCCACACTAATATACCTACACGTTACCAACACCATCATCAATGCACTATCTGCCTGTGAAACCAACTTGGAAGCATCAACAAGGTCTGAGAACTCAAGACAAATCATCAACATAGAAATTGACACAAACACACAAACAAGAGTCCCAAGAGGTCAGCACAAATCATAAGTAATGTTCCAGGACCAACAAACTCTCCTCCAGGACTTCTGTAAACATATAACCAAAAAATCATGGTTCAGGGTTTCCAGTAAGGTTTCAAGGCTTCTGTACAAGGTATCACACAAAACATCAAGACAGACAGAGAAGATAAACAGAGTGCCAGTATATCACAAATTTTCTCCTTCTTGACTCTGCCACAACAAAAGTCCTCTTCTGAGTTCTGCTGTCTCCAGCATGGGTCTCCTTATATATGGTCTTTACCTCCTACCCTTCCTGTTGCAGGAGTTTATGAGTTCTAGGGTTCACAAGTTGTGGAGTTCACACGTTCTGTTTCTTAACAGAAGATACAAGGCTCAAAAGAAACTTGAAAGAAACAAGGTGCTAATTCACTAGCTGAAATGAGGTGTGATCTACTTCTGTGCTTGCCATTACAGAAGATCATTAATAAATACTTATGGGCTGATTGATTAATTGATATATTGATTGATTGAAGTTTCTCACCAATACCCTCCAACAAAAAGGAAAAAAAAACAAAAAAGGTCCCAATGAAACACCACAACAGAAAACCTATTTAATAGTTTGTAAAATAGAAATATTGTTTGAAATACATTATGATTTTTAAGCTTTCTAGTATATCAAAATCAAGTATATTACATGTTTTTGACTGATATTTCTTTTTATAGACAGATAAAATCCAATGCTGCAGTGTTATGTTGCCAAAAGTAGTTTCTTACAAGTACAGTACACAGCAGTGTGATAATAGGTAAAGAAAATAATATCAAATGCAGAAGTGCCTGTAAATGGAATCGCTGTCACCATGGAATCCTGAGATGACCTTGAAACAGAATGGATAAAAACTCCTTTGGTAATTACACAAAGTATTCAACCCAAAAAGATTTCAAAAGCACATTTCAAACTAAAACAAAAAAGTATTCTATTCCTCTGACAACTTTTGTTTTCAGTATTAATTTTGCTACAATTAACAATGAGCATATAAATTTGAAAGTATGCTAAATGTGTTGTATTAGGACTCAGAGATTTTTCTCTAATTTAGTGAGCTACTACATTAAAAAATCTTCCTTATTTTAGCATTGCCTACAGATCCAAACTACCAGTGAAAGAAATACTTTTCAATGATAGCTTTTAGCATTAAATTAAATTCTCTTTACTCTGAGCAACATAGCCATGTAGCCAAATATATGTTTTAAGAATAATAGCAACAAAGTGTCTCTCTGGGCAATTTGATGGTCTACTTTACAATTATAAATGTCATCTGAGAATAATTAGCTTAATAATCATAGTTGTTAGTGCCAATATTGGAAATTATCTTTTTTATTTGAAAATCAAATCATCTGGCAAAAAGAAACATTTTATTTGAGATATGTATAGAATTAAGTAGACACCTTTCCATTTATTAAAATATGAAGGGTTATCATATTCACTACAACATGTTTTTGTTGATTCTCTTCTTGCTAAAATGTAAAGTTGAAAGCACAGGCATTCATAATTCAATGTCTAAATAGATATATAAATTAAATGTGATTTATTACTTAATACAATGTTACTCCATAAGATATGTAGTGCTTAGGTCCATTTGTTTAAAGCACACACATTTTTGAGTAGTTTGTTTATGAAGAAAGCTCAGTGTAGTAAATTGATGAAGGCAAAAATCTTATATATTACTTCAGCACATCAATGTTCCATATAACCTTCTTAAAAATGAATATAGGAATTTAAAAGCTTATTGAATAGCCTGCATTGTTAGATCATCTCTAAAGCATTTGCCAATAAAATAGTAGTGGTATTAGTAGCAGCAATAGCAGTAGTAGTAGGACTAGTGGTAGTAGTAGTTGTAGTAGTAATAGTAGTAATACTTGACAATTTTCGTATTCTTTTTTTTCAGAACACAGTATTTGACAATGCACTATCCTCATAAATTTATATGGCTTGTTAGATTTACAAAGAACACAATCTGATATACATTTCTTCAACAGAAAAAGGCACTATTACAATGCATCATATATGCATTTATTCCTAGAACAATGCCACCTGTCCACTCAAAAAGTGAATAAGAAGAAAAATCATAAAATAATTGGGTAGATGAAATACTATGGAAATCAACACTTTCAATGAATGTACCAGTTACCATGTTTTGATGACTGATACATACTCGTCTCTAATTACATTGTTATGGCTCATGTTTTTCCTAACCCAGAAGTAAAAAATGGAAACATGTGGGTTTGTTTTATTTCTACCTCTCCCCATGGTATATTCGATTGGTAAGCCACCATAGCTATCAAAGCTCATTTAAATACAGAACTGTAGTAAAGCTCAAAAGACAAAAACTGTGGCTAACCTCTGAGCCTTGTTTAGCTAGGGAACAGATATAGACAATAGTCCTAAGACAGAAACCTGCTAGCTAAAAGCAGCTTATTTCAAAGTTCCCAACTTAAGCAGCACCATTGTGTGAAATCTCTCCTTCGACAGTAGGAACCTCAGTGAAAGGCCAAATTTTTGTTTTGTAGTTATCCAATCCTCGGTAATAGCTGAGTTCATAGCACCATCATTCATGTGTGCAAAGCTGCATCTCATCACTCTTAGCTCTGACAAACCCTTTCTTTCCTTCCAAAAATCTCACTGAGGAAACCCATAACTGTGAAAAAGTGATTCCTTTCTTATTCAGCTGTGCCTGCTACATAGAGGAAATACCTGTGTGGCATATGTTTTCTTATGATACCTTTATCTTCATAATCTTTAAAGTCGTATTTTTTTTCCTTTGAGTGATCTAACTTTTCCCTCTTTTTTAATGAACATGTATGGGAGCACTTACAAATCTCCAGGTTATAGTTTTATATTTTCATAACAAATTTCCATTAAGATTAGAAGGACTTTACCTTTAAGAAAGAAGGTGTTTGCGAGTCAATTCAATTTAACAATCATTTATTAAGATTTTTTCTACATTCAAGTCACTATGATAGGCACTTGGGAAACCAAGAAAAGAAGAAATAGCACCATTGTACTCAGATAATTATATATAATATATTTTCAAACTGGAAAAAGCCCTAATAAGTAGGAGATGGAAGAAGTCAAAACATGGAAGATTATTCATAGGAAGTGATATCTGTACTGATTCTAGAAGGAAACCTAGGATTCAAAGAAGAGGTGAGAATGATAAATGGGGGCTGGGGTGGGGTCAGCCTATGAAAATCATGGACATGAAATATACAAGCAGAAAGGTTTTCATAGAAGAGCAATAAGGATGATAAAGGACCTTGAAAAGTTCATGCCTAGAATGAGAAAGACTTGAATTTAAATAGTATCTCTAAGTCTTCCTAGTAACTCCCACGTTCAAGTCATATACACTCTCAGCGTCTCAATTTCTTCATCAGACAAATTTTAATACTATCTCAGGTGCCAAGAGCAAATGGTTATTGTGAGGCACAAATGAAAAAATGTAGTTAGAGTGATATAGTTACAGTTATCAGTTATTCTTAAATACAAAATGGGCTAAAGTTTCAAATAACTGTTTTCACTTAAGAACTGAGGAGGAATGATTCCAACTAAAACATGTTTTACTTCTCTTTGATCTCTTCACATTTAAAGAATCTCAGTAACTTACTCCAATATTTTGGTAGATTCTAGTTTATGGAGCAGGGCACAGGATTGAAAATGTGTGTACCCTTTGGAATTATTCCAATTGAAACATATCCATGCGTACCCATCCCCTGTCACTCTCATTCATATCTTTGGATAAATAGGGAATCTATCCAGTGTTCAGGGCCTGGATGATTTCCTCACACTTTAACACTATGGGATTAACCTAAATGTGTGGTTACATAAAGGCCATGCATTGGTTGTTCCTTACTCTCACTACCTAAACAGTCCATTATTTTAAAACTAGGTTTTATTGGTGTTATTTGTTTTCATATTAAAACAATTTCTGGGGAAAAATATTCCTTTTTCACATTGCCTCCTTCAAAATGAATTTTCCATTTTAGTCTGAAAGTAAGCAAAAAAAAAAGAAAAGAATAAGCAAATTTGCCGATGTAATGAATACATCTGATGCACACATAATTTTTCATCTACATTTTAAAATTTATTTTGCTAAGTATTAACCAATTATATATCAATCTAATTCCCTTCACACTGATTCTTCATAAGTTTGACACCTCTGAACTAAATCTTGAAGCTTCCATACAATTCTAAATATGGAATATTTCCCATTCTCTTGCAGTGATGAGAGAGCCAGAAGTCCAGAGACAGACAGACATACAGACAGGACAGACAGAGACAGAGAGAGAAAAGAGAGAGGCTTTAATATCTGTTAGAACTCATTTGGGGTACTTGGGGGTGTATGTGTTTCTCTAATAACATCCTTTGTACATTCCCTACATGTTTCTTTATTTGTAATGTATGACTGCCAGAGCATTGTCACCATGTGCCTCTCTATTGAGTTTAGATGATTCTCAAACTAAAATTTTAATAGACTGTAGTATTCTATGATGTGCAATCAGGGAAGATCACAGGATAGTTGTTTATCTCTAATTAATTACTACCTAGTCATTAGACACTTTTCACTAAAGTTGTAAAGTTATAAAAAATGAATTTGTAAGAAGTATTGAAGAATAAAGAATTTTAGAACTACAAATACCAATTAATACAGCAGTATTATATTCTGGACTAAGATTTTAAGATTAGCAATATCGAGCTGAAAGGGGTCTCTTAAAGTCATCTAGTCCAGCCTCCTTATTTCAAAGATGAGGAAACTCTAACATAAAGAAGATGGAAGTTCAGTAGTGAAAATGGAAAGAAAATGATGGAGGTAGAGACATTGCAAAGGATGTTTTGATAGGACTTGGTGAATATCTGAGTACAGGAAATAATAGCTAGTCTTCAAATACAGTTTTAAGATTTGAAAACAGCTGTGCATATATTAGCTAATTTGATAGTCTTCACTTTCTGGAGAGAAGTCAGTATCTTAAAATTATTCAAACTTGAGATAGTATTTCTGAAACACAACACGTTGCCAAATATTATGGCAATCAATCAATATGTTCTAATTCTTAGAAACTTGCTTCGCACTATGTATGCCATTGTAACTCAGAGTTACCTGGGTAACTCACAGCAAAAACATTGGATATATATTTTTTTAATTTTTTAGGTAAACACAGAATTATTCAATATCTTTCAACTGTTGGATATGACAAAAACTATTAGCTCAAGGCATGAACTAGGAGTTCCATCATTACATCACCCTTTGATGACATTCTCAAATGTTTGAAATATATATTTTATTTGTTCATACTTTTATCAGAAATTATCAGTAATTTCTCATCTTTTTCAGTTGTGATATTTTGAGAAAACTTGGTTTCCAGAAGCTGTTTTGACAAAAAGGAAGTACTGCATTAAATCAGTGTGGAACAGCAAATAGACCAATTGATGTCCAGTTTGATTCTATAGTTTGAGAGGTTAGTGACAAATAGGCACACATATGACATTAATAATTGTGGTTATTTCAGAAAGAAAAAAAAATGCAATTAATATTATTTTTTCAAACAGCTATAAAAAGTTGCTGTGACATAAATACTTATGAAATTATTACACCCTACAACTTAATAGAAAGAACCATTATGTATTTATTTTGGTCTAGGAGAATTGTGAAAAAAAATTACTGAAAAAATAAGGTCATTCTGAACCAAGGCTACTTGGAAATCCATCTTAGATTTGTGATTCATCTTAAGCTTTTAGGGTTACTGACCACTAATATTTTTGTTTTATTATAAATCTCTTTGTTTCCAAAATAACAAACCACTCTACTTGTCTTCTTAGCTAACAGTTCTTTTTTTGTACCTTTTGAAATCTTCTCTTCATCATTTGCCACCTCCATCTAATTCTTGGCCTTTTTCTTATTATAAATAATATGTTTGTGTTTTCTTTGATTTTTCATCTATTTGGTTTTTATTTAAGCTACTTTTCCAACATGGACATATATTAAATCTTTCATCTGTTACTCATACCTTTGTCCTGATTTCTGGTGCTGACTTTCTAACTCACTTCTGGGCACTTAAACTACAATCTACTAAAAAGCAGTGTTTAAAATCAAACTCATCATTTTGCTACATTTTTGTTCTCTCCTAAGTTCCCTGTTTCTGTCACTGTTACTAGTTTCCAAAATCCAATTTATCATGACTGGACAACTTAAAGATAATTGACTTTTTTCTTTCCCTTGGCTTGCCTATGACCTGGCAATACTCCCTTTACAGAGTTTCTGGCATCCTTCACTTTCTTTCCATTCTCACTCTCCCTTTGCTATCATTGGATCACTAACTCTCTGTGCTAGTCTCCTAACTTGTCTCACCACCTCCAAATCTGTCTTTCTTCCAATATTTATTTTGTATTACTGATTTTTTAACTACACCTGATTTCACTGGTTCCCAAATAAAAAATTCCCTTTACCAAACCAAGGAAACAAATATTATTTACCTTATACTCTTAAAAACTATGTGGGGCACTGACAGATTAAGTGCCATGTCCTGTTTCACACATGTCAGAAATATAATGAAATTATCATGTTTTTTTCCTTTTATTTCTTCTCTCCCCCACCCTAGAAGTGGATACCAATAGAAACAAATATATCTAGAATCCTTAAATCATCCCAGACATATTTCTATTCATTGGATCTTTCTCTGGATACACATAGTCTTCCTTCATAAGGCCTTTATTGATTAATTTGGGTATTTATAATAGTAAAAGTATTTTTTTCCATATATTGCTATTACCATGAAAATATTTAAAAATTCTTTCAGCTTTACAAAAAGCATCTCAAGTATATACTATCATCTCACTCTGTTAGATCATTGGCTTTGCAGACTGTTAATGTCAACTTGATTTTTTCATGTGAACATCTCTCCAGCCATGCCTCCCCCTCTTGTTCTTGTGAGGTTGAATATTTGAATCAAAATGTGTCATAACTGGAATTTTAATGGACATTTTTATCTTGAAGACCAGAGAGGAAAAACAACAGAATAAAAAATGATCCAAATAAATGTGAGGAATAAGCTATTCTTGTGCTTATTCAGGTAATTTAGTTATTTATTTTGATAGACCACACTTTAACTATAACATATAGTTATTATTTAGTCAAAGGAAATAAGTGTCTACATATTAAGCTTCATCTGTTAAAATATGAACTATCTAAAAGTGCTATTATAGTATTGTATGCTATATAACCACATTTTTCTATAAAATATTTTGACCTATACAATTATTTATCTGCAAATACTAGTGAAGGATTTTCAGTTAATTAATTGGCATAATGTTGAAAGTGGAATATAATACGTGTTGATTGTTATTGAAAACAGGAAAACCATGTGTGTTGAACTGAGAGGCTTTAAGCACCAATTAAGGCACTATTTTATGACTACTTTGATAATGGATGATGCTATTATACAGAAGAGGAATAATAGTGATTACAAAGACGAATATAGGAATAATCTGAAACTTAAGAATTAGGGGGAGATAGAAAAAACTCCAAATAATGACTTAAAACTATGAATGGCTAAAAAAAGATTAATCAACAACTTTACATAACAATTTATATCCTCTAACTTGAAAAATACAATGTTTAATTATTAGTTTTAGCATTCTACACTCGTTTTATACATGTTATACCATTTCTTTTTCATTTAAAAGACAAAAAGGTGAACAGTGAGGAAGAGTCATGAAATTATACAAAGAACATGTTTTACCCTTTTAAATTATGGTGCTGACTACATATTAACATCCAATTGAATTTTAACAATTCAGTTGTGAAAAGACAAGAGCATCCCCTTCTAGATATGTCCTTCACTCCTTCTGCATAACACAAGTTGAAAGCTACTTTTTCCTTAAACTGGATTGTTATAGTATTAGGGCAGGAGCCCTACTTCATTAACCTTGCAGCACTTCAAGCCTCACTTAGATTCACATTCAAAATATTTAAGAATTAATGTAACCAAGGGGCAGAGCCAAGATGGTTTCACAGAAGCAGCAAAGTTTTGCAGTTCCCACATAGCAACCCCAAATACCCATAAAATATGACCCTAAACAAATTTGAGGGCTCCCAAACTCATTAAAATACAGAAAACACTTCTCATGCTGAAGA
>CM053601.1:97050463-97063918 GCA_028646575.1 Pseudocheirus occidentalis | reverse complement strand
GCATGGAGCGGACATTGTACTTCTGTCTCAGCTCCTTAGAAAGAGGAGAAGACATAATTTTCCTCCATATGTGAGAAGCGGCATTGAAATGCCTCTTGCGGTTCTTGCTTCGGTCAGAAGTCACAAAGGGATTGAACTTCATTTTGACCTCGGAGCCACCGCGGAAGAGAAAAGCCAAATTTATTTATTTAAGTCACAAATATTTATTGATTACTAACTCAACCACTATAATAATCATTGAAGGCTATACACCAATGAATAATACATTGTTTCTGTATGGGATCATATGTTAAGGTAAAGACAGAACTGTTTGGATAACTAACTCAAAAATCAGTAAAGATAAATTATTTAAATGTTTTACTAGTGGAATATTATCCCATGTGAAATAATTAAGAAGAAGGTCATTTCATTTGTATGTTCAATTTTAAGAAGAAAATTGAGAGAGGGGAACTGTAAAGAATTAGCATCACAGAGGTTACTTTGTTTTAAAAGTCAAATTTTATAAAGAGGACTGTAGGGGAGGAAAGGGAATATATTAAATTAGAAGCAAATTGCAATAGAAAATTTTCCTTTGGTTTTGGTTCTGAACAATTACTGAAAATATAACAAATGGATGCTTTAAAATGTATCATTGAATATGACTATTCTAAAAAAGAAGCTAAAACCATGTATTATATATGTGCACAACACATAAACATATATGCTAATACAATATATTTTATATGATATAACACAATATACAAATATGTATATACATATGAATGTATGTGTTTATACGCATGCACGAAAAATTGATCCATTTCAATATGGCAGGAAATGTTAGGAGAGTATCCCAGAGATATTTAGCCCCATACTTCTAAAGATGATTACCATTTAAGTAAGAAAGCCCTAGCTAACATTTGTTCAAAAGATTTCAGTTGATATGAATTTGGGAAAGATGTACATAGGCTATACCTTATAGTATGGAATTCAGTAAAGATAGATATAAATGCTTATGGTTGGGTACAAAATACAAATGCTAGTACAAAATACTAGCATTATACATGTGAGATGGCAGAGGTATGAATAGAGATCAGTTGTTCAATAAATTGTAAATTTTTGTGGACTGCAAATTCAATATAGGTTGGCAACACAAATCAGGAAGAAGAAAAAAACATCCTGAGAATTTTTATTGTTTTAAGAGCGCTTTAGATTCAAAGAATAGTAAAGTAAGTTTCATTGTACTCTAGCTTTATCAGACCTTCCCTAGAATGCTGTATTCAATTCTTGGCATAATTTATTAAGGTTTTGTTAAGCTATACAGTTGAACTACTTAAACTGGGATTCATCAACTTCTTGAAAGAATGTTAGCTATTTCAATATACTTGAATTTCTTTGTAACCTTATATATTTTATCACATACATATATAAACATTATCTAGGCTCCATAGACTTCATCAAACTGCTAAAGGAATCCATCTCTCTCTCACATACTTCCACGTGCGCATGCACACACACACACACACACACCATACTGGGCAAGTTAGAAGTTATAGATGGAGAGCATCTAGAAAAAGAGAATCAGAATCATGAAGGGTTATGGATACATGTCATATGAAGAAGAACTAATGGATTTCCCTGAGAAGTTTCAGAGGTGAGATTTTAGATCTCTCCCATAATTTAAAGGGACTGTTTGTGGTGAGGTAGGTCTGAGATGTCAGGGACTCACCTGAGCTCTCCCCCAAAGACATTTAAAACTACTTTAAACAAATTCTAGAGCATCAAAACCCACAAAAAAGACAGTGAAACAAACTCTTAACCCAAGACAACTTGGAAGTTTGGCAGGAAAGATCTATTATGCCAATATGAGGGTGGACCACATCATAGCAGAGGTCATGCTACTGTTGTCCTGGCCTCAGTCAACCCAGAGAAGGACATGGGAGTGACTGAATCATCCACAGCTATTTCTGAAACTCTCAGTCCACAGATAGTAAGGTGTTCAAACTACTGTTCAGAACATAGCTAGCACTGAGGCAGAACTCTGTTGCATTGCCCATGTCTGCATCTGTGTCATAGTCCTGGAAGGCAGCCCCAGCCCTCTTTCCAATTCTATGGCAGAAGAGAATACTTGTGGTCACTCACAAAACATAGTTTGGGCCAGGAGAGTACTAAACACCTCTCCTTAGATCATACCATCTGGGAAGAACTAAAAACTTATAGGTCTCTATAAGTTTCTCTGAAAACAGTTGTATAAAACACCTGAAATTTGGAACAGTGAGCCCTCTAGGCTGGAAACAAAGCCCTACTTTAACAAAGAGTTAACTAATGGGCTGGGAAAGTTAGCAAACAATGGAAACAGAGAAATGAACCAACTTTGATTATTGAATGTTACTATGGCAAAAAGGAGATCAAAACACACACTCAGAAGATGACAACAAAATTAAAACACCAATATCCAAAGACTACAAGAAAAAATGAATTTGTTTCACATCATTGAAGAGCTAAAAAAGGAATCTGAAAATCAGTTAAGAGAAGTAGAGGAAAAATTAGGAAGCGAAATTAGGGTGATAGAAGAGAATCATGAAAAGTTATTAAATAATTTGGTCATGGAAACCCAAAATAACACTGAAGAAATTAACAACTTAAAAAACAGACTAGGCCAAATGGTAAAAGAGGTCCAAAAAGCCAAGGAGGAGAACAATGTTTCAAAAATCAGAATTGGCCAAATTGAAAGGGAAATTCAAAAACTCACTGAAGAAAATAATTCCTTCAAAATTAAAATGGAGTAAATGAAAGCTAATGACTTCATGATAAATCAAGAAATTATAGTCCCCCAATCCAGGATTCAACTGGGGCCCATTGGTGGTGCAGATGTGTGGAGTGCCTGTCACACCATGAAGAGGAGGGTGGTCATGGAGGAGCCCAGCATGGTGGACCCCCACTAGCTCTTCCATGACACCAGTTTGGCCCATGGGCCAGGCAGCTATCCAGCCCCACAGACCCCTGGGGACCTGGTTTATGTTTCCCCTTCACAGACCGCCTTTCTCACAGACCCCATGTCCAACATGGTAGTAGCCTATGGGAGCAGTTTGGCTGGCTATGGCCAGGAGCTGGTGGACAGGAATATCGACTACTTCATTCTTCTCACCAAGCTTAAGTATTACTTTCCTGTGGACACTGGATGAAGGGAAGAAACTGGAGCTCTTGGTGTTCCCCTACCTTCACCAGGATTAGAAGGTACAGTACCATCAGGACATGCTGGTGGCCACAAGGTTTCATGTCAATGCCCCAGATCTCTACATTCCAGCTATGGCCTTCATCACATACATCCTTGTTGCTGGCCTGGAGCTGGGGATTCAGGACAGGTTCTCCCTGCACCTCCTGGGTCTGCAAGCTAGCTCGACCCTGTCCTAGCTCATGGTGGAGGTGCTGCTCATCCTGTTGAGCCTCTACCTGGTCACTGTCAAAGAAGACCTCACCAATATAGACATGCTGGCCGTATCAAGGTACAATTATGTAAGGATGATTGGTGGGGTTGTGACCGGCTTGCTCCTTCGGAGGGCTGACTATTACCTGGTGCTCAGCTGGTATTGTATGGCTATCTTTGTCTTCATGATCTGGATCCTTTGCCTGAAAATGATATGCAAAGTGGCAACTGAAGTCATTCTGATGTGAGGGGTGCCAAACCATCTCCACATGTACCTGACTATGGCCAATGAGGCCACCCAATCCCCCTTCATTTACTGGCTCACCTCTCAACTGGTAACACCCAGGAGGCTGTTCAGATTAGGAATGGAGATTGAAGGGGACCAGGCCACTCACCTCTGCAAATGCAAGAAGCAGGAAGTGGAGCCCCCATGGAGGGTTGGAGGTCTGTCACTCTGAACTGAGCCACCAGGGCCCCACTCTCCCTCTCCCCACAAATTTTCTGGCCCTTTGACTGGAGCCTGCCCCTCTTTCTCCACAAAGATTCCTCGCTTCCTTGCCTGTTAAGTGTGAGCCGAGTCCCTAAACCACCTGCCCTAGAAAAGAGCCTGTACCCCTTCCCCATCTCCTATTTTTCCTCCCTCAATACCCATACTATAAGGTGCTTAGAGATGTCTAACTGCACAACATGCTCCAAAATGGAGCTGCCACCAATGGGCATCTGTTAGAGGGAGAAATAAACTCCTTAGGGATGCTTAAAAAAGAAATTATAAAACAGAACAAAAGAATGAAAAAATAGAAGATGTTGTGAAGTATTTCACTGGAAATTCAACTGACCTGCAAAATAGATCCAGGAGAGATTATTTAAAAAATATTGTACTATCTGAAAGCCATGATTAGAAAAATAGTCTAGAGATCATCTTTCAAGAAATTATGAGGGAAATTGCCCCTTTTTTCTAGAAACAGAAGATAAAATAGACATTCAAAGAATTCACCCATCTCCTCCTAAAAGTGATCCCAAAATGAAGACTCCTAGGAATAATAAATCCAAATTCTAGAGTTCCCAGGTCGAGAAGGAAATATTGCAAGCAGTTAAAAAGAAACACTCCAAGTATGGTGGATCCACAGTCAGGATAACATAGGACTTAGCAGCTTTTACACTGGAGAGCTGGTGGTCTTGAAATATGTTATTCCAGAGGGAAAATGAGGTAGGATTACAACAAAGAATCACCTACCCAATGCAACTGACTATAATCCTTCAAAGGAAAAAAAAATGAATATTCAATGAGATAAAAGACTTTCAAGAATTCTTGAAATAGAAAATCCAGATTTTCAATACAAGACTCAAGAGAAGTATAAAAATGTAAACAGGAAAGGGAAATCATAAGAGACTTACTAAGGTTAAACTGTTTACATTCCTACATGGGAAGATATTTGTAACTCATAAGATCTTTCTTATTATTAGATAGTTAGAAGGAAAATAGATAAAGGGTACAGGTATGGGTCAATTATGAAGCAATGATATCTAAAAACATAAAAGTAAGGTGTGAGAGAAAAGTGTTATGGGAGAAAGAGAAAGAAAGAGATATAATGGGTATGTTATCTCATATATAAGAGGCAAGAAAAAGCTTTTGCAGTGGAGGTGAAGAGGAGGGAGATGAGGGATAGTGAGTGGATCTTTAATCAGAATTGAGTCAAAGAAGGAATAATATACACACCTAATGGGGCACATAAATCTATCTTACCCAATAGAAAAGTAGGAGGAAAAGAGGATAAGAGAAGGGTGGTGTGAAAGAAGGCAGCTCAGATTGGGGGAAGTTATAGTCAGAAGCAAAACATTTTTAAGGAGAGACAAGGTGAAAGGAGAGAGAATGGAATAAACAGGGGGTAAAATGAGTGGAATATAGTTATCAATATCAGATATGAAGATAATTTTGAAGCAAATTTATTTGCTAAAAGCCCAATTTCTCCCCCATATAGAGAACTGAATGTAATTTATGAAAATGAGAGCCATTCTCCAACTGATAAATGATCAAAAGACATCATCAGGTTTTAGGTGAAGTAATCAAAGCTATCTCTAACCATATGAAAAAAAAGTACTCACCTTTTTTTGATGGGGAGAAGGCAAAGCAATTGTTGTTAAGTGACTTAACTAAAGCCACACAGCTATTTAAGTGTCACATGTCTGAGTCTGGATTTGAATTCAGATTCTCCTGACTCCAGGGCTGGTGCTCTATTCACTGTGACACCTATCTGCCCTGCCCCTCTAACTCACTCTTAATTGGAGACATTAAAATAAAAACATTTCTGAGGCATTACCTCACAACTATCAGTTTATTTCATAGGACAAAAAGGTAAATGACAAATTTTGAGATGTGGGAAAAATGAGACATTAAAATATTATTAGTCTAGTAGTGAAATGATTCAACCATTTTGTAGAGCAATTTTGAACTATGCTCAAAGGGCTAAGCATATTCTTTGACCTAGCAGTACCACTACTAAGTCTGAATGCCAAAATAGATTAAAAACATAAAAACAAAAAAGAAAAGAACATATACACACAGCAATCTTTATGGCACTTCATTTTGAAGGGGTGGGACTTAGAAATTGAGGTGACGCCCATCACTAGGGAAATGGCTGAACTACTTGTATATGATTATGATGAAATGCTGTTGTACTATAAGAAATCATGAGCACAAAGCTCTCAAAAAACCCTGGAAAGATGTGCAGGGATGGATGCAAAGTAAATTGTGCTGTGAACAAAATAACAATAATATTAAGTGATGATCAGCTCTGCATGACTTAAGCTCTTCTCAGCAATACAATTATCCAAGATGACTGAAGAACTTATGATGGAAAATGCTATCTATCCCCAGAAAAAGAACTGATGCTGTGTTAATGCAGATTGAAGCATACTTCTTTTTTTTACTTTTTAAATTTTTCTTTAGTTTATTTTGTCAATGTTTTCTTTCATAACATGACTATTATGGATATATTTTGCTTGACTACACATGTATAACCAATATTTAACTGTTTGCCTTCTCAATAAAGGGTGGAGGGGGAAGAAGGGAGAGAATTTGGAACTCAAAGTTTTAAAAACGAATGTTAAATTTGTTTTTACATGTAACTCAGGAAAAAATGAAAACAGAAATACTAAGAGAAAATGCTTGCTGAAGTCCCCACCCCCCACCTCCTGAAGGAAAAAAAAATAATTTAAAGAGTATGTCACATGAAACAGAGATTAGACTTGCTCTCTTTGGTCATAAAGGGCAAAATCAGAAGCAATTGGTCGGGGTGCTAAAGATCAAAACTTGTGCTTAATTTCAACAATAATGTTTTTAAGATTTGGAGCTCTGCAAATTGGGAATTGATGTGCTTGAGAGACAGTGAGTTCCTCTTCTTTGAAAGTCTTCAAACAGAGGCTAAGACAATGACTTCAGATATGTGATAGTGTGGATTCTTATATATATATACATATATATGTATAATTTTATATATATCAAATTATGGCATGAGTGTATCACATAAGCTAATTTTAATTCAGCAAAATTTATTGAATATATGTGATATATAACCTACAATGATTTACTTTCAAAAGTCTGCAGTGGTAAAAGGAGTTCTCTACCCTGATGAAATTGATGACATTTGCTATATTTTAATATAATTTTGACAAGATGAGAAATTGAAAGCATTTATGTAAGGGGAACACATATATATGTGTGGTATGTGAAAATAGTAAGGAAGACACACCTAGGATGTGTCTAGGGAGAAGAGGAAAATGTAATCTGTCTGTAATGTATGTACATTTAGAAAAGGACTTGGAAATAAGACTGCAGCTATAGTTTGGAGACAGATATCGAATTTCTACTTAATTCAATAAATCACTAAACATTTTTGAGTAGGTAACTGGTATCTTCACAACATCATCAATCAATTGTGGAAAAGCTAAAGCAGGGATGGAAAAACTGTGATCTCAAGGACATATGTGGCCCTCTCTGTCCTCAAGTGTAGCTCTTTGAGTGAATCCAAACTTCACAAAACTAGTCCCCTTGAAAAGGATTTGTTTTATAAAGCTTGAATTCAGTCAAAAGGCCACACCCAAATACTAGAAGGCCATAAGTGGCCTTGATGCCACAGTTTCTGCACCTCTATAAATCATGGTGCTTCAGTATAACAATTTCTCAATCATAAGAAATTATAAATAGGGAGAATTCATAGAAGCATGGGAAAACTAATACAAACTGATGCAGAATAAAGCAAATAGAAGCAGAAAACTATGTTTATATATAATATACATATATGTATATATAAACACAATATATAAATGCATATGTATGCACACATATTGTGTATGAGAGAGAATGAGAAAGAAGACAGAGAAAGAGAGAGACAGAGACAGAGACAGAGACAGAGAGACAGACAGAGAGAGAGAGAGAGAGAGAGAGAGAGAGAGAGAGAGAGAGAGAGAACAGTACAAATGGAAAGACTGACACAATGAAATATAATGTTATGTCATCATAATGTCTAATCTTGACCCCCTCAAAGAAAATATGAGGAAATTGATTTTACATTCTTGTCAAAGGAGTAGCACTATGGATTCAAAACATTACATAGGATGACACACTAGTTATGAAATGGATAAAGGAGAAACCCAAAAACTAAGTTAATATTAAAATATAAAAATGCCAGCAACATTTTAAGTTTTACAAAATCTAGAAGTTTTCAAGTATCCATGCAATAGAGACGATTTTCAAAAGCTTTAACAATGACCACAATCTCTAAAGTAAAATTGATAGCTGGATCAACATTCTTTCCACAGACTTGTAAGAGAAACTAGAAGCTGTGATTGTAGAAAATGGAACAAATTAAAGAAACAATTTGACTTCTTAAAGTCATATCCCTTATTTTTAAAAAGGCACCTATAGACTGTTTAAATGTTTTAAAATAATAATGATAACTAGCATTTGCATAGTGCCTATTATCTCCCAAGCACTGTGCCAAGCCCTTTATAAATATCATATCATTTAATCCTCGCAGCAACAATGCAAAGTAGATGTTATTATCTTTCGTTTACAGTCGAGGGAGATAAGGCAAACAGAGGTTAATTGACTTCTCCAAGTTCACAATGCTAAGTGTCTGAGGCTAAATTTGAGCTCATGTTCCTGACTCCATTCCAGGGCATGGGATTCTTTATGTACTGAGACATTTAGCTGTCTTTTTTATTGTTGAAATTTCCTTTTTAAAAATTCCACTCTTTTAGAGTAAACCTTAATAGTGTTTGGTTGAAATTTAGTGTGATAAAGTATTTCCTAAATAAAAGAAAATAGACTGTACCATGCTCTTATCTATAATAGATTCAACTCAATTCAAAAATATGCCTATTGAATAACTTTGACATACAAGGCCATATTCTAGAAGCTAACAGGGATATGAAAATAAGGCTGGCACAATCCTTGTCTTTGAGGAATTTTCAGTATTATTCTTGTTTAGGAGAAAACAAGTATACATATCCCCATAGAAGAGCAGCAGAAAGAATGAGATTTGGAGCCAAAGGATGCAGTTTCAGTTCTGCTAAGTCCCATCTATGTAACTTTGGACAGATCACTTAATGTTTCTGGGCCCCAGTGTTCTTAATAAAATAAAGAAATAAAGTGGAGGAAGCAGATAATTCTTATCCTCATTTCCAGCTTGAATTCTGTGATATTAAATGTATAAATAGATTTAAATTAGTCAAAGACCCAAAGAAAAGTAGAGAGCAGTTATAAATGTGGAACTTTAGCTCAGGAAACAGATTAACACTGTTTTCAAGAGTAGAGCTCATTTCACAGGTACATACATTTGTAGTTAGAAGAGAACTTAGAAAACATTGATTCATAGTCCTTTATTTTACACATAAGGAAATTAAGTCTGATGGTGGTTATGTGAAGTACCAATGCTGCACATCTAATAAGTGATGAAGATAGGATTGCCACTCCTGTATTTTATAATTTTTAGTGCCCTCTCCATCATATGTCGTTACTTCAAATCTATCCCAATATATACAAATCGCTAATTACCTTTTATTAATGATTTAATGTTATGCCTGCAACATGCCTATGTAAGAAGTGGGGTATTATTTCAAAGGTACAGGGGAAAAAGGGAATGGAATCAATAAGGGGTTTCACCAGTGGTCTCTGACTTTAAATTCATTGTTAATCCTTCTAAATTCTGAACATCTCCCAGCACAGATGTAAGAGCTAAATCTCTTTGGATATCTAAGATAATAATGAGAAAGCAATGTGCAGAAATAAAAAGAGGGCCAAGGACAGAATCTGGTGAAATGGTTACATTCTAAAGATATGAAAAGTCAAGAGTAAAGGAAACTAAAAATAAATTTTCACAGATACAGGAGTTAAAACAAGAAAGTGCATGCAAGGATAGGGAGCAGATGTTTTCAAACTGAAGGGGCTTCAAGAGTATTCAGTACTAGTGACAAGTCAAGGAAAATGTGGACTGAAAAAAGCTATTCTCTTTGGTAAGAATGTCATAAATTAACTCCATGAGAAGTCTCATTAAAAGGGCCAAAATATACAAGACTGAGGGGTTAAGAACTGAAAAAGTTGTAGAGACTTAGATTTGAAGAAATTTGGCAATGAGAGAGGCAAATGAGAGAGATAGAACAGCCTCGGAAGATAGATAAATATGGACCTTATTCTTAGACTCTTTAGGGGAAATATATAGTAATATTTGGCTTGTTAACTTTAATGAAAGTGAACAGTTATTTCCTCCTTAGGAATTTAATAACAAAAATTATACTTTCCCAAAAGAAAAAAATATTTCAAAGAGTTTTCAGCACTCTTTTGAGTTTTTTTTAGATTTAATTTATGTTGCTTTTTTTCTGTCCTTGCTCTTTGCTTCAATAATTTATAAAGGAATATAAATGCTACTATTTAGAACAGCACTGCCTTCTTCCTACATTGCCCTTAAAATGTTACAATTCATTATTTAAGTAGTAAACAACATGGTTTCTTATCAGCTAGATGTCTTAAAATAACATGAGCTTCCATAATATATAAAGTATCCAAACTCTCCATATTGCTTTCATTTTAAGACATGTATCTTCCACCATTAAAAATAACATGAGAGCAATTGCTTGCAAATTGGACTTTTTCTTTTCCATTTATAGTATTATCTTTTGCAAGACTGTTATCAGGAGATACATACAATATTGTGAACCATGCAACAAGAAAGATCTGAGCTTATTGTAGCTTATCAATAACAACCTAACATGCTGAATAGTGACCAAGCAGTTACTTCCCACTTGTTTGGTGAAGAACAATTGGTTTATTCAACTTTAACATAAATCTAATGTTTTGTGAAGTATGTCATTGAATAAATGCCAATTGAAAAAAATAAGCAGTAAAATTTCAAATGTGAAAGGCCATCACTGAAATGTGACATCTTATTTAAATCAACTTTAAAACCCAAACTGAAGAAATGTAATGAAATATTGCCAGTGCAGTGATTTGTTTTTCTTGACTCTGTATATTTGTTGCAAAGGTTTGTTTTTTCCTTTATTTCCAATGGGAGGAAGAGAGAAAAGGAGGAAAAATAGATATTTGCTAATTCTTAATTAATTTAATTTAAAAGAAAAATGATATAATGAGTATGGTTGTGATAGAACAAAATACAAATACTAGTCTTTGGCAAACCAGATTCAAATACTTATGTTGTTTTAAGTCAATAAAAATTAATACACAATGACATATTCTGTTTATTTTGATCTAAATCACATTGTTTTCATTTCTGAAGAAAAAAGCAATCCAATCTTCAAAGGTTTCTATTTGTATTTCCTATTGTTATTTCCTGCATTCAAATGATAACCAGAAAACAGCTGTTAATTTTTCACATGTGTCTCTTGATCTGTGAAAGAGAATCTAAAAACAAATCGAGCACCAACCCTGGAGTTAGGTGTACCTGAGTTCAAATCTGGCCTCAGACACTAAGCACTTACTAACTGTGTGACCTTGGCCAAGTCACTTAATCTCAATTGCTCTGCCTTTCTCCCTCTAAATAAAGAGAGAGAATCTAAGAAAGAATTATGGAGACTTTGTTTAAGTCAAGCCTTTTACTAACTTATCATCAAGTTCCCTCCCATATCATCCTTTGCCATAGTTGTTGCATGAACGGCTCTTAGCTTCATGTTGTATTTTTAAAGATGCTAGTCATGTATCCTTCAAAACAATCTACCTATTATGGTAGTGTGTCAAAAGTTAGGCAGAAGTAAATATTTATATGTATTGACATAAAGAATAGGATGAATATATGCACATATATTTTAAACTTCTAATGTGTAATATGTCATTTTACTGCAGTCATTGGTTAAGAAAAGGTTGACACATAATTTATGAGAATAAAAAGTTGAGGCCATTAACTCTTTTTTAATTAATTATTTTATTTATTTTCTTCTTTATATCATTCATTTACACAAGATTTTGAGTTACAAATTTCCTCCCCATCCTTCCACGACCCACAACCCCAAAACAGTGATCCCATTGTAAAGCCCCTCCCCCAATCTGCTCCCTTTATGTCCTCCTCCAACGCCCCTCTAACTTTCTGGTAGGGCAGGGAGGGTCTCCCTACCCCAATAACTGTATATCTTAATTCCCAGTTGCAAGCAGTTAATGATAATAAATATATATATATATGTATATGTATGTACCTATACATATATACACACGCATACATATACACACATACACACACATATATATCTGTCTATCTATCTATCTATCTATCTATCTATCTATCCATCTGTCTACTTTTTAACATCTGATTGTAGAGCTTTAAATTCTAGATACTCTTAGCTCCTCTCTTGTCACCACCAACCCCTGGGAGGACAAGCAATTCAATGTAGGCTGTGCATGTGTAATTACAAGGACAACTCCACAGTGGACATATTGTGAGAGGCTGATTAAAAGTCCCTTCTTCCTATCCTGCCCCCTCCTCCTTGTTCTATTCTCTACCCTATACCTATCCCTTTACTGAAGTGTGTGCTTCAAGGAGCCCTCCCACAGACCCTGCCCTCCCCTCCATCATTCCAACTCTCATCCCAGTCCTCCTTACTCTCCGGTGTGTCAAGACAACCAGTTTAGTGTTTATGTCATTCCTTCCCTAAGCCAAATTCAATGAGTGTAAATGAGAGTAAAGTTCTAACAGTTATCCCTTGCCTCTTCTATATGGGATGATTAACCCCATTTTGTGTCTCCCTATCTCATCTCATTCTAATCTGCTCCTACTTCAGAATTTCTTCTTTTAAATTATCTTCCCTTGTTATTCAACTGATCCTGTATCCTCTGTGTACACATATACACACATGCTCAGATATGTGTTCATATGCGTATATACCCTCCCATATAAACATATGCGTAGGTCATATATATATATATATATACTTGTATTCCCTTCACCTATCCTCATAAGAAGAAAAATTTCATAAGTTACTATTATCATTTTTCCATATTGGCATGGAAACAGTTCAATTTTGATAAGTTCATTATGATTTCTTTCCCATGTTTACCTTCTCATGCTTCTTGTACATGAATGTCAAATTTTCTGTTCAGTTCTGGTTTTTTCAGCAAGAATGCTTGAAAGTCCTCCAACTTACTGAATCACCATATTTTCCCCTGGAACATTATACTTAATTTTGCTGGGTAAGTGATTCTTGATTTTAATCTTAGCTCCCTTGATCTCCAGAATATCATATTCCAGGCTGCCCTTTGGTCCCTTAATATAGAAACTGCCAGATACTGGGTTATCCTAATTGTGTTACCACAGTATTCAAATTGTTTCCTCTTGGCAGCCTGTAATATTTTCTCCTTGGTGTTGGGATTTTGGAACCTGGCTATAACATTTCTAGGAGTTTTCTTTATGGGATCTTTTTGAAGGGGTGATGGTCAATTCTTTCAAGTTCCATTTTACCCTCTGATTCTAAAATATCAGGGCAATTTTCCTTGAGAATTTCTTGAAGGATGCTTTGTAAGTTCTTTTTCTGATCATGGCTTTTCAGAT
>CM053601.1:97040112-97050363 GCA_028646575.1 Pseudocheirus occidentalis | reverse complement strand
TAATTTTTTCATTTGTTCATATCTGTTTAATAGCCTGATATCTCATAAAGTCATTTACTTCCATTTGCTCCACTCTAATTTTGAAGGAATTATCCTCTTCAGAATGTTTTTGAGATTCTTTTTCTATCTGGCAAATTTGACTTTTCAAAGCATTCTTCTCCTCATTGGATTTTTGGGCCTCTTTTGCCATTTGAGATAATTTGTTCTGTAAGGTGTTGTTTTCTTCAGACAGATTGTTGGCTCTCTTTTCATGATTTTCTTGCATCATTCTCATTTCTCTTCCCGATTTTTCCTCCACTTCCCTTATTTGGTTTTCAAATTTCTTTTTAATCAATCTATGGCTTGTAGGCAATCTTCATGTTTCTTGGAAGCATTTGCTGCTGGAGTTCTGATGGTATTGTCTTCTTCCTGCTCTATCCTTTGATCATTTTTATCCCCCAAAAAGGATTCTAGAATTTGATTAATGTTCTTACTTTGCTTCTTTTTCCTCATGTTGGCCAGTCAGCTAATTGCTTGATTTTTTAGCTCTGTGGAACTCTGCTTCCAGGGGTAAAGCTCTGTCCCAAATCACTGGGGTTTTCACAATTGCCAGAGGTATTAGTTGGGTGTTGTAGCCCCCACCAGCTTTTGCTGGCTGAAAGCACACCCCAAGGACCACCACCCAAGAGAACTATCAAGATCCAGGCCACTCAATGCAAGAGCCCATGGCCTTTGATCAATGGCTTTGGTCCCACTGCAATCTGCAGGCCGAGAGCTCTGCACCAGCCTTGTTGGAAGCCACTGCTGCTTGTGCTTCTTGCACAGCTTCCACTGCTTCCTTGCCCTGAGGGCAGTTTGGTCATACTGCTTTTCTCCCCCAAATTTAGCTTGAATTCTACTGACCTTTCTCTTAGCCTTATTTCTCCTGTCTTGATAAATCCAGAAACTGCTCCAGGTGCCCCTGATCTGTTCTCGTGTAGACTCCAGCTGTGGCTCCTCCTGAACACCCTGGGGCCAGGCCGTAGTTTCAGGCTAGGCTGGTTTCAGCTCCCAGCCTGTTGTGATGAGCCCTACCTGTGGAGCTGCCTTCAGCTAGAGATGTGGTTTCTATATTTTTTTGAATTTTGGAGCCCTAAAATTTGTTTAGAGTAATTTTTATGGGTATTTAAGGTGGCTTTGTTGGAGCTGTGAAACTTTGCAGCTTCTATACAGCCATCTTGGCTCTGCCCCTTTTCTTTCTTTTTTTAATGGTAATTTGTGACTTTTTAAAAAATAAAAATAGTTTGCTTATTTACTTTTACTTAACAACATTCAGTTCCACAGTCCTTGAGTTTCAGATTTTCTCCCCCTTCCTCTCCTCCCTCTCCCAATATTTTATGGGTATTTATGGTGGCTGTGCAGGAGCTGTGAAACTTTGCTGCTTCTACACTGCCATCTTGGCTCTGCCCAATTTCCGTTCCCTCTTTTTTGCTCATCTTCATTTCATATCCCTTAGATACCTTCCACTAATATCTTCTCCTTCCCTCTTGTCTTAGAGGAAAATATGATCTTTCTCCTTGATAAAGACAATTCTCTATGTACAAATTATCCAATCCCAATCCATTTTCTCTAGCAGATTATGTCTTCTATTATTCCAAAGTTCCTGCTAATCTTTAAACTTTCCTAGTCTCCTGGCTACTACCTTGAGGCCTATCTACATCTCTAAGTCTCCCCACCTCTAAGTAAACCCTCCCTTGATCCATTCATCTTTACTAGTTATCATGCCATGTCTCTTCTACATATCATAGCTAAACATCTTTAAAAGGTTCTCTTCAATAAATGCCTCCTTGTACATTGTTCTTACTCTTTTCTTAACTTTTTACAATCCGGATTCTTATTTCAGCATTTAACTGAAATTATATTCCTGAAAGTTAGCTTAATTATTAGAGTTTAGAAGAGTTAGTTATCTCTTAATTATTAATCTTTAGAAGACTAATTATTCATTAGTTGATAATTAATAATTACCATGTAATTATAATAGCATTATGTTATAATAAATTATATATTACACATATTATATATTTATTTATTGTACATATATTGTATGTAATGTCATTTAATATATTATATTACATTATATTATATATTTGCATATATTATAAAATATATAAATATAATAACACGTAATAAAATATACATTGCTGTATTGTTATATTATAACATTTTATAATAATATTAATTAATAATTACTAATTTTTATTAATTATTAGAATAGTTAATTTTCCCTTAATTGACAATAGTAATTGGCCTTTCATAACACTATTCTTTTTTACCTGATAAGAGAATCATTGAAAAGTTAATCCACTTCTTGATACTCTCTTATCTCTAGGGTTTTGTGACAGCTCTAACCTTCTGCTATGTGTCTAATGACTCCTCCCTCTCATTAGAGTGCTGGAACTAGAGTCAGGAAGACCTAAATTAAGTCTCAAATACCTTTAAACTATGTGACTATGTGCAAATCATGCAACTCTATTTGCTTTTGTTGTTCTTCTATAAAATGAACTACAGAAGGAAATAGTAAACCACTCCAGTATGTTTGCCAATCAACCTCTAAATGAATTTACGAAGGTTCAGATAAAACTGAAATGAGTCAACAAGAGCAACAATAACAATAACAACATGTTGACAACAGTGCCTCACTGTGCATGAGGGGTGAGGACTTGACCCAGAGTGGTGGCAAAAGAAACATGCATATTCAAGAGTAGTTGTTAAGGTGAAATCTACAACCCTTGGAAATAGGGGTGAGGAATAGTGAGTATATGAGGATACCATCTAGGTCATAAGCCTGTGGGACTGGGGAGGATAGTGCCCTACTCAATAATAGGAAAATGTAGAAAGGGAAGAAGATTAACAGGGAAGATAAATACTTCAGTTTTAGCTATGCTGAGTTTAAGATACTTATTGGACATCTCATTCAATATCCTTAAAAGGAAGTTGGGGATGTGAGGAAGGATAGAGTAGAGAGATTTTCAAATCATCAGCATAGATAAGATGATTAAATCATGGGAACTGATGAAAAAACAATTGAAATTGAAAAAAGGAGAAGAGGAAAGGACAGAGTTTGTGAGACACCGACAGTTATAAAATGTGATCCGAATGAGAATCCAGCAAAGGTGTGTTAAAAAGAACAGTCTGAAGAATCAGGAGAGAGTGAGGTCCCCAAAACAAAGAGAGAGAGAGAGAGAGAGAGAGAGAGAGAGAGAGAGAGAGAGAGAGAGAGGGAGGGAGGGAGAGAGAGAGAGAATGAAGAAAATGGTCAGTAGTGTCAAGGCTTCAGAGAGATGAAAAAGGAGTATTGAGAAAAGCTATTTGGAGATGGAAATTGTCACTTTTGGAAAGAACAATTTCAGTGGAATGAAATGCTTGAAAGTCAGACAGCAATGGGAAATGATGAAATGAGAGAAAATGGAAACATCTATTATAGAGTTCTTAAAGATATGAGATATAAAGGGCAGAAGAGATCTGGATAAAGTGAGGAGGGTCAAGTGAGGAGATAAAGAAGACATAGACATTTTGGTAGGCAGTAGATAAGGAGTCAGGAAACAGGAAAAATTCAAAATGTGAATTTTGACAATTCAAAAAGTGAAAATGACAGCGGGAACAATCTGTTGGAGGAGACAGGATGGGATAGGAATGAGACTGATTGAAACATGGTTGATGGAGAAGACAGTGACTGAAGACCCCTGACTGATATGAAATGAAGGAAAGGGAAAAAACATGTTTATGTTGAATGCCTTTGGTTTATTTTTGCTATAGATGATAAGGTAAGGTCTTCAACTGAGAAGGAGGCAAGGGTTGCCTTTGCATGTGTAAGGAGGAATCAAAAACTTGTGCTACTCTGGAGATTAGAATGATGAAATTAAAAAGGAGATGTTTCTGGACGACTTAGAAGTCATGAGAGTCCAGTTGAGGTTGTGTAACATGATTTTTAATTGACACATTTAGAAGAGTATCATGATTTTCTCCACCTTCATTTAATACCAAGTGTGTAGGATTAAATGGGGAGGGCGATGGGACTGACCCAAGGCTGAGACATGGCTGGGAAGAATTAGCATCATGATAAGGGGGACAGGAACTCAATAGAATAAAATAGGATAAAGCTGAACTGGTTCACCAAATGGGGCAAGTTGGGGAAAAGAGGAAGGAGTAGCTAGTGTAGAGGTTATAGTGAGGGAAAGAAAAAAAATAGCATGACGTATTGAAACAGTATGAGGTATTAGTGTGGGTGAAGAGTAAGATTTGGTAAGGGGAGGCAGAGGGAGGGTTAGAAAGCCAATAGATCATGGACAAATTCAGATTTGACTGCTCTCTAACATATGGTACATTTGTGGAACATGCCAAGATTATGTGTATTGACAATTTTTCTATGTTTTAGAGCTTCAATGAAGGACGAAGTCATGGGAAGAATGTTCTTAGATTTGGCAATAGTTTTCTGGCCTTTATGCCTGATGACTATATTATTGGGCAACTAGGTGACACAAGCGGACTAAACCTGAAGTCAGTAATACCTGAGTTCAAATCTGGCCTCAGTCACTTGCTAGCTGTGTGACCCTTGGCAAGACACTTAACCTCTGTTTTCCTCAGTTTTCTCATCTGTCAAAAGGGTGTGATAAAATGGCTGTTGTGAGGATCAAATGCTAATAGCTATAAAATGCTTATCATGGCACTAGGCACATAATAACCACTATGAAAGTGTTAGCTCTGTATGATGATGAAGATGCCTCATGCCTAGATTATTACTATTGTTTTCGTGTTGAACTCTTTGTCTCTAGTCTTTCCTCACTATACTCAGTTTTCAAATTGAAGTTCTTCTGTCTTTTTTTCAATTTTCCAAAAAATTTATTTAAAATTTTGAGTTCTAAATTCTGTCCTTCTCTCTCCTTCCCTCCCCCCAGCTGAGATGGTAAGCAGTTAGATGTATATTATATATATGCAATTATAGAAAACATTTCTCTATTTGTCATTTTGTACAGGAAAATTTGAATAAAAGGGAAAAAAGAAAGTAAAACACAGCATGCTTCAGTCTGTATACAAACAATATCAGTTCTATTTCTGGAGGTGGATAATATGCTTCATCACTAGTCATTGGCGTTGTCTTGGATCATTAAATTACTGAGAATAGCTATGTTACGCACAATTCTTAATCATACATTATTGCTGTTACTGTGTACAACATTCTCCTGGTACTGTTCACTTCACTATGCATCAATTCCTGTAAGTCTTTCCAATTTCTCCTGACATCATCCTACCTGTCATTTCTTAAAGCACATTAAGATTCCATTACAATCATATCCCACAGTTTACTTAGCTATTCCCCAACTGATGAGCAACACTTTAATTTTCAATTCTTTGCTACCACAAAAAGACCTGCTATAAATACTTTTGTACAAATAGGCCTTTCCCTGCCTTTTTGTGGAAATCTTGAGGATATAGGCCCAATAGTGGGATAGCTGGATAAAAGGATATTTACAGTTTAGTAGTCTGTTGGGCATAGTTTCTTTTTATTCTCCAGAATTGTTGGACCAGTGCACAACTCCACCAACAGTACATTAGTTTTCCTATTTTTCCACAACCCCTACAACATCAATAATTTTTCTTTTTTTTATGTTATCCAATCTGAGAGGTGTAAGGTGGTATCTCAAGGTGTTTCAATTTGCATTTCTCTGATCAATAGTGAGTTAGATGATTTTTATATGACTATATATAGCTTTGATTTCTTTATCTGAAAACTATTTATACCCTTTGACCATTTATCGATTGAGGAATGACTATATTTTTATAAATTTCTTTCTGTATGTATTTGAGAAATGAGGCCTTTTTGACAGACACATGTTGCAATTTTCCCCCAGTTTTCTGCTTTACTTTTAAATTAGGTTGCATTGTCTTATTATGCAAAAGATATTTTAATTTTATATGATCTGAATTACTTATATTACATTTTATAATGCTCTAGGTCTTTTATTTGATTATACTTTTTCCTCTTTTGCAGAGATCTGACTGTTAAACTATTTCATGCTCTCTTAATTTGCTTATGGTATAACCATTTATGTGAAAGACATGCATCCATTTTATTTGTATATGTGGTGAGATGTCAGTCTATACCTTTTTCTGCTATATTGTTTATCAGTTTTCTCAACAATCTTTGTGAAATAATTATACCATGTCTCAAAATTTTCTATTTTTGGGTTTGTCAAATACTAGAATACTATGTTCCTATAGTGCTGTGTATAAATTCCACTGATTTTTTTTGTTCTTGTTGTACAATCATTTTCTGTTATGTCTGATTCATTACCTCCTTTTGTCTTACTGATGTCATTGTCTTTAGGTAAATTATTTTTTATTTTTGAGGATTTGTTCTTTAACACACTAATTCTTTAAGATTACATTACTTAGTTTCCACTTAACTTCCAATCTATGTTTCGCTGCACTTTATTGAAAGTTATTTTTATTCCATTATGATCTACACAGGAAGCATTTATAATTTTTGCTTTTCTGTCTTTGATTTTGAGGTTTTTATACCCTAATACATAGTATTTTTATGTGGTTACCATGTGATTGTGAGAAAAACAAAAGTATATTCTATTTCCATTACATTTTTTCCCAAAGTTTATATAACATTTATAAAATTCTATTCATTTTCTTAATGTATTTCTTATTTATCTTTGGATATACATAGTTTGGAGAAGAGAAAGCTGAGGCCCCCCACTAGTATATTTTTACTGCTTTTCTATTTCCTCCTGTAATTCATTTAACTACTCCTTTAGAAATGTAGATGGTATACCATTTGGTGCATATATGTCTACTATTTGTATTACTCCATTATCTGTAGAACCTTTTTGCAAAAATATAGTTTCTCTGCTTATTCATTAATTTGATATATTTTTGCTTTTGCTTTGTCTGAAGTTATAATTGCTAACCTGCTTTAATTTTTTTATTCTACTCAATCATTACCTTTACCTTTACTCTGTGTTTCTTGCTTTGAGTGATATTTGTAAACAAAATATGACTGGATCCTGGTTTTTAATCCACTTTGATATCTGCTTTCTTGCCCACTCTCCGCCTTCCCCTCCACTGTGAAGACATTTCCTTCCATACCTCCTTTATGTTATATGATTTGCCCCCAATCAATCCTTCCCTTCCTCCTTCTGCAAAGGCAACCCTCTTTCTCAGTCCTTAATTTTATTTCCAGAAGACATCTAATCATAGAAAAATCTGACCCATGCCCTCTTTCTATGTATACTTCCAATTGCCTAATAATGATGAAGTTATTAGTACCTACATGTATCATCTTCATGTGAAGGAATGTAGAGAGTTTAACCTTACTGAATCCTTTAGGTTTTCTATTTCATGTGTGCCTCTTTCTACTTCTACTGAGTCATGTATTTAAAAGTCAAAATATATGTTCAGTTCTGGTCTTTCCATCAGAAATGATTGAAAGTCCTCTACTTCATTATAAATCCATTCCTCACATTCCCCCTGAGAGATTATACTCAGTTCTGCTTGGTATGCCATTCTTGCTTGTAATTATATCTCCTTTAACCTTTGGAAAATTACATTTAGCTCTTTTAATGGAGAAATACCTAAACAGTGTCTGATGCTGACTATGGCTTGACAATATTTTAAATACTTTTTTGTCCATTTGAAATGTTTTCTTTTTGATCTGGGACTTTTGGTATAAGCTTATAAGAGTCTTGACTCTTTTCATTTTAAGATCTCTTTAGGAGATGATTGGTGGATGGTTTCAATTTCTATTTTACCCTCTGGTTCTGGGATATCAGGGCAATTTTCCATGAAAATTTCTCAGAAAATGATGCCTTTACATCATGGCTTTCAGGTAGTGAAATAAGTCTTTTTTGGAAGAGGACAGCAGGACAATTGGGGTTAAGTGACTTGCACAAGGTCACACAGCTAGTAAGTGTTAAGTGTCTGAGGCTGTATATGAACTCAGGTCCTTCTGACTCCAGAGATTGTGGTCTATTCATTGTGCCACCTTACACCCCAAATAACTCTTTAATTGCCTGTTTGCTTGTTCAGTTGTTTATGTCATATTTCACATTTTCTTCTATTTATTTTTTTTATTATTCCTTTATGGAGTCATTAATTTCCAACTACCCAATTTTACAGTTGAAGCAATTATATTTTTAGTGAGGTTTTGTTCCTCCTTTTCCATTTGGCCAATTCTAATTTTTAAGGTTTTTCTCTTTTCATCACTGTGTATTTGTACATCTTTTTTTCCATTTGATCATTCCATTCACTGTTTAAGGAGCCCTTTTCTTCAGTGGACTGTTGTGCCTCTTTTATCATTTGGTCATTTTTAAAGGTGTTATCCTCCTCCATTACCAAGCTGTTAAATCATTTTTATATAATTTTATTGCATTAATTTAATTTTTAATTGTCCTCTTCCTTTATTTGATTTTGAAATACTTTTTGAGTTCTTTAAAAAATGTTTTGAGGTTTGTGACAAATTCACATTTTCCTTTGAAGCTTTGTATGTAGTTGTCTTCTTCTGAATCTGCGTCTTTATATCCCTTTTCACTATAATAACCTTTCATGGATGGTTTCATCTTTGTTGTTTGCTCATTTGTTTATATTTTCCTTGATTTTTAACTTTTTATTCAAGTTGAGCTCTACTCCTAGGGTGGATAGAAAACTTTCTCGAGCTTCACCCGGATTTTTTTTTTACTTTCCTATATGTGAAATTGATGCATGTAAATTCTAAGATCTCTATCATTTTAGAGTGATGAGAAGATATCTGTACAGAAATAAATTAGAGGTATGAGTTGATTATGCTAGGATGATATAAAAAAACTGGAGGTGAGAAAAAGGGATGCTTTGGGAGAAGAAGGATAGTTGAGGTAGAATGGGGTAAATTTTCTCACATAAAGGAGGATCACAATGAAGGAAGAACTTTCATAGTGGAGGGAAAAATGAATTGTGGTGAGCAATAATTAAATCTCACTCTCATCAGAATTGATTCAGAAAAAGAAGGGTGCATACACACACATATACTCTATTGGCACAAAAATCTTTCTTACCCAATAAGAAGATAGGAGAAAGAAGGGATAAAAATTATAGCAAGGTATAGTAAGGGTGAGGGAAGGCTGGATGAGACAATGGCTAGATGCCAGATACCCTCTCGAGGAGGGACAGGAAAGAAAGAGAGAGAGGAAGACAAGCAAAGAAAAATGGGGTGGAGAGAAATGAAGTTATTGACCATTGCTCTGAAAGTAAATGGGATGAGCTAACTGGTAGAACGGAAGCAGATAGCAGAATGGTTTGGAGGTTGAAAGTGAACAATATGTTGTCTTTAAGTGTCCCATTTAAGACAGAAATGAAGTTGCAATGAAAGACTGGAATAGGGTCTTTTATTCTTCTGATGAAGAGAAGTCAAATGTAACAATTATTTTTCCATATAAATAAAAAAATGAGAACTATTTGAAAGAGATTATCAGGAAAAATACATTTTGTAATAATGTACCATAAACAACAAAATAATATAAACAAAATTATGGCAAGTTTCTACAATGACAGCTTCATTGTTCAAATACATATGGAACTGAGTCAAATTTATAAAAAAAAATGAGACAATTCTCAAATTGAGAAATGGCCAAGAATATGAATAGGCAGTTTTCAGAAGAAGAAATAAAAGTTTTGCACGCTCATATAAAAAGGCTCTAATTCATTACTGATTAAAAAAGGAAAATCAAAACAACTATGAGATATTACATGAAACCTGCAGGAAATGACAAACTTTGTAGACGATTAGGTGAAATAGGCATGTTATTTAATTGTTGATAGGGTAGTAAGCATGGTCCAACCATTCTGGAGAACAATATGGAGCTATGTCTAAAGGAATATAGAACTGTATATAACCTTTGACTTAACATTACCACTAGTAGGTCTATACACTAAATAGTTCAAAGAAAAGGGAAAATGAGTTATATGTACAAAATTATTTATAGCATCTCTTTTTGTGGTGAAAGTATTGAAAATTGAGGGAATGCTCATCAATTCAGGAATTGCTGAACAAGTTATGTTATATGAGTTTCAGGAAATACTATTGTGATATAATAAATTACAAGGGGTTCTATTCTCAGAAAAAAATAAACATTGCAAGAATTACATGGACTAATTGACACCAAGTGAAAAAATAAGAACTGGGAAATCATTGTGCATGGGAACTGAACATCAAAAATGTTGAAGATCAACAATGAATGATGCGGCAAATCTGAT
>CM053601.1:97022211-97039612 GCA_028646575.1 Pseudocheirus occidentalis | reverse complement strand
CCAACCAAGAACACTGGAAAACTTAAAAACAAGACCAATCCTATGTCTCTGAAAGTAATATTAAAAATGGCACATGTAGTCTTCTAACATTTTTAAAGAAAAAATACAACACATGGAAAATTTAGGCAGGGGCAGAGTAATAAAAACCCTTTCCTCCTATCAGGATATTTCCTCAGAATTCCTGCTACTGGAATGAGTGCCTGACAATCCCCCTCCTTACTCTTCACTTTACCCCACCCCTAGTTGCACACTTTCAGGAGTTGGGAAATAATAAATGTACCACACATGTGCTACTCATCACCTTCCATTGTTACCACTGATCCACTATCACCACATCACCATCTATCAGCCTTCAACTCCCTATCAAGGCTGATTATCTTTTAGCACAGTACTATGAAGTAAAGCTTACCTGGGGGGGGCTGGGGGGGTGTTCTTTGAGAAATTTTTACCTAAACTCTAGTGTGCATAATGTACATCTCCATAAAGCAATAATTGCCTGTATATTTTGTATATGTACATGGAAACATGTGTTTGTGTGTTATATACATTAAATATGATTAAGGTTGTGATTTGAACTAAAGTGGCTAGCAGCATAATGGAAATTTCAAAAACAATAATGAAATTTTGAGGAGTAGATCTGAAAAAAAGATAATATTCTTGTGCATGCTGAGTTTGAGATTCCTGTGGGACAATCAAGTTTCAGTGGTATAATAGGTAAATGTAAATAATTGGAGAAATGTTAATTGCTCATGGGCAAACTAAACAAATATAATAAAATGAAAATGCTACTTACATTAAATTATTTATTCATTACCACACCAGACTACCAACAATTACTTTATATAGCTAAAAAAAAAAATAAGAGCAAAATTGATTAGGAGGAATAAAAGGTCAAGAGTATCATGGGAATCAATAAAAAAATGTGAAGGAAAGAGTCATAGCAGTATGAGATACAAATCTAAACTACAAATTGGTAATCATCAAAACAATTTGGTTCTGTGTAAGAAATAGAACAGTTATTTAATGGAATATATTAGATACATAATATTCAGAGGTAAATAGACAGAGCAATTTAGCATCTAATAAACCCAGAGATCCCAGCTATTGAGATAAGAATTCACTACTTGACAAAAAATTCTTGGAAAACTCAAAAGAAGGCAGACACAACTTGATATAGGCCATTATCTCATTCTGCATAAGCAAATAAGTTCAACAAAAGTATAAGATTTAGACATAAAGCATGCTATCATAAGAAAATTAGGAGAATGAGGATAAAATTACTTGTAAGAATTACAAATATGTGGAGAATCCATGAGCAAAAAAGGAGAGATGTAACAGGATGCAAAATTGATTATTTTAATCAAATTACATAAAAAGGTTTTGGATAAACAAAACCAATTCAAGCAAAAATGAAGAAAAACAGAAAATAAACAAATATTTTTGCAGCATATTTCTCATGATAACGTTTAATTTTTCAAATATATAGGGAATAAAACCAAATTTATTTTTTAAAGTAAAAGTCATTTATCAATTGATAAATGAAAAAAGTATATGAAAACACAGTTTTCAGAATAAAACAAAACTGAAAGTTACCAATAATTACACAAAATATTAAATCACTTGTGGTTGTGGTTGTGTGTTTTGTCCTTCATTCTCAAAGAGGGCTATGATATCATGAAGATGATGACATGACCTGTAATTGAATAGCATTTAAGTGAGGGAGGACTATGCAAAGTCACCAGTCTCACTTTCTCTTCCAGAGCCATCTGGATCCAGTGGCCAGATATAGATGGGGATGATCTGAGATGACCCAGGATGTTGTGGAAGACATTGGACCTTTTAGGCAAAAGTCTTTTTGAGGTCACACATTGAGTGAGGCAGCACTCATTCATTGAATAGATCTGTTTAAAAAGTCAGTCAAGTGATGGCCCCATTAGTAATAATAATAATAATAATAACAATAACAATAATAATAATAATAATAAACGGGGAATGGAAAACACTCAGGGTAGCTGACCAAAAGAGAATCAATTGTTTTTGTTTTTGTTTTTTTACATTCATTCTGAGCCAGGATCACACAAAAGTAACTTGAAGTTCATTAAGTGGTACTTGGGCAGGCACCTATTGTTGACCAATAAATGAGAGCCAGAGCGAACTACATTTAAGGCATGGTCATTGAGAAAAGAATCAAGCCAGTAAACCCCAAGAAAACTAGATACGTTTAAGCCATCAAAGTTTACGTTTCTTTGTGCAGAGCACTCTCAGTTAAGGACAGGATACACCAAGTGAGGAAAGGAGAGCCAATTCAATTGCAAATCATGTCATTATCTTCCTGACGTCATGGTCTTCTTCAAGAACTAAGGACAAATAACAATCTGTGAATTCTCTGAGCTTCCCCAAAGGGGACCTAGCTGTCCAGTTCCAATCGTGAAACTCAGCTCCAACTGTCCCCTCTTCTCCCCTCCTCTCATCTACTCTCTTTTCTTCTCCTCTCCTATCCTATATCCACATAGGTTAGTATAAATCACTAATAATTATGGAATTAAAAATTAAATCAGCTCTGAGGTACCACCACAAACCCATTAAATGGGCTAAGATGACAGCAAAGAAAAATGGCAAATGCCAGAGGGGATGTGGGAAAATTGGGGAACTGATGCACTATTGGTGAAGCTAAGAACTTGTCCACCTATTTGGTAGAACAAATTAAAACTATTGGGGCAGCTAGGTGGTGCAGTGAATAGAGGAACAGACCTAGAGTCAAGAGGACCTTATTTCAAATCCAGCCTCAGACACTTAATACTTACTATCTGTGTCACCTTGGGCAAGTCACTTAGCCTCAATTGTCCTCCAAAAAGCAAGCAAGCAAACAAACAAACCAGAAATGAATTAGAACTATGCCCCAAACTCAACAGAACTGTGCATATTGTTTGAGCTTATATAACTCAAAGAAATCAAATAAAAAGGAAGAGGACATATATGTACACAAATATTTATAGAATCTCTTTGTATAGTACAAAATAATTGGAAATTGAAGGGATGGTCAGCAGCTGGGGAATGAGTAAACAATTTATGGTATAAGATTGTGACAGAATACTGTTCTGCTATAAGAAATGATGAAGAATATTGCTTCAGAGAAGCCTGTTAAGACTTATATGAACTAATAAAAATGAAGTGAACAAAGGCAAGAGAACAATGTATGCATTAATGACAATATTTTAATGATGATTGATTCTGGAAACTGTAATATCTCTTATCAATACAGTGATAAGTAACAGTTCCAAATGACTCATGATGAAAAAATATCATCTCCTTCCAAGAGATAACTGGTGAATATGGAGTATAGAATATTTATTCTCTTAGAAATTGGAATGGAAAATTAAAATATTTTTCAAATAACTTGCCCTGGACATCATTTATATAGTTTTCCTAATTGAAGTTGTCACATTTCAACACTTTGGATGTCTTCTCATGCTTTCTCATACATACATAAATATGTATATGTAGATGTGTGTGAGTATATACCCATGTGCATATATACACATATATGTGTATATACATATATGATTCTTTATATAATGTATATATGTGTGTACATATTTCTTTATACATTTATACAATGTCTTAGTACAGTATCATATTTCATTACATTCGTGTACCAAAATTTATTTAACCATTCTACAATTAGTAACATCTGCTTGGTTTTAATTCTTTACTATCACAAAAGAATTGCTTTTATAAATACTTTGGTGTGTACAGACTTTTGCTTTTTTCTAGTGACTTTTGGAAAAGCTAGGTCAAAATTTTGTATATGAGGTGGTTAGGTGGTGCAGTGAATAGAGCCCTGGCCCTTAGGCCAGGAGGACCTGAGTTCTAATTTGACTTCAAACACTTAATACTTTGGGCAAGTCACTTAACCCCAACTTCTCTGTCTTCCCCCTTCCAAAAAAAGCAAAAACAGTATATATCCAATCATTTTTGGCATAATTCTAAATCGTTTTTTCAAAATCGTGGTACTAGTGCATAACTCTGACAGTGCATTAATATGTGCATGTTGCTACAAACCATACAACTCTGACTTTCACATCTTTTGTCACTTTTTGTTTCTGGATGTTATTTCAAAACAAAATGTTTTGGTTTTCATTTCTCTTTACATTTGTGATTTCGAGACTCCATTCATATTTTAATAGTTTACAATTGTTTTAGAATTATATTGTTTAACCAAATCTCTCATCATAGATGAAAATTAAAATACATGGAAGTTTATGACTTTTTAAAGGCACACAGATCACCAATAACAGGATTTGATACATTATTTGATTCCAAATACTAATGCACTTTCTGACTATGCCACATTACTTTTTTCAAAATCATATTGAGAACATAAATACACATGTATCAAAGTCCTAAAATTTTAACAGATCACTTAGTTAGAAGTTTTAAACATATCATATCAATGAATGCTTTATTCTAAGAAAAAAGTGTTACACTATTGACCTCTTTTTCAGTTACTGGTGAACAAATTAAAATTTGCATATTCAGATAATACATTTTGCATTATTAAACTGCTAGCAAACTACTCTTAAGAGTAGATCTCAAAGGTTATTAAAATATCCCCACAAAATTTGGTACAATTAGTAGTTTTGTAGTTGGGATTACTAGCTTGATTATCATAATTGTGTCAATAGAACATTTGTATGCTCTCTGAAACTATCAGATGTGTGTAATTTTTTATTAAGCATATTTCTAAATGCTTTCATTTATTAAATACGAAGATATTGCTGCATTAAATTAGTTAAATGTACCTTCATGTGGACTAATTTTCTAACAATTGTACCAGAGTTGCTTAAGTGTCATGCTACTCTTATATTTAATAACTTTGGGGATATTGGGATACAAGGTCTCAGTGGAGCCCCTTCTGAAGAACTGAAAATGTTGAGATTTTTTTCTAGTGCAAAATAAGATTTCAGAAAGATTGTTTCCAAACAGCAGGAGGGTTTAATTAAATTAAAACACCAAGTAAAGTAAACAGGTGACAAGAGAAGTGGTTTTTGACCAAAGTGTTTATGATGACTACTTAGCCACATACCTGGTATCAAATTAAAAAATGATGTATTTCTCTATCTATCTTGTATTTTGCCAAGTAAATTGTGATTAAGATTTTGTGGGGAGAAGATTAATTTTAATTGGCACCACTCTTTAATTTGAAATAATGCAATGGTGTTTATAATCATTATTGTCACATATTTGGTTTGGTCTATATTTTCATTTTGGTCTCCTAGGAACAGAAATTTTCAGTCATTTTGTCAAGATTTTTTCACGTGTGCAACAAATGTATAAAAAAACCTTTTGAAATGCTTTCCCTTAATGGCTCTTGGGAGATAGATTCACTAACTTAATATTCCTTTTTCATTTATATTATTTCTTATTCCTAATGAATTGTGGAAAAGTCATTACAATCACAAGTCTAATGATCTACATATTTTTTATTTTACCTTTACCTTGAGACTTATACTATCTAATTTCTCAATGCACCAAATGCAAAATGATGTTAAAATGCATGGATTTTCAGTTGCAGGTGATTTTTTTTGCACAGCTACATTTATAATTGCAATGCTAAGAAGACATATTAAACAAGGTGGCATGATTGGCCATATCAAGCAATAAATTTGACAGTTTTGTTCATCCAAATAAAAAAAGGAAGATTCATGGAATGAGTGGAAAAAGTTGAATATGTAGTATATAAAGAAAATACTGACCATAATAACCCCATTTCCCATTTTCCCAATCTCAAAGTTCAGAAGAAAAAAAAGACAGAATGCAAGTCAATTTTGTCTAGGCCATTGGACATTCAACTGAGCATGATTTTTCAATTTTATAAACAGTAGGAGGCTCAACAAGAAACAATGAAGGAAAACAGGACCATAAAATCAGTGAGCAGAGTAATTGTCTGATTCTCCTGCCATTTAATTTCAAATTAAACTGTTTTTAAAGTCAAAGCAGTCTGGGAATTCAATGATTTCTAACTTCAAGTGTATTGACAATATATTGAATCACTAAAATGCTCCATTTCACGTATTGTCCATTATAAAAATTCTGTTGAATTTTTAAAACTTGTTTCCATTTCAATGTTTAATATATGCTCAGAATTTTACATATTTTACATGTCCTTTTTCATATCCCTTGTGAAATTTGCTCTCACTTAATAGGGATCAATTTGTTAGTAACTTCCTCAAGTGATATTTTAGCTCTGTGCAAAGAATATGACTTTAATTTGATATTAGCTAGATGTTGCTATGTGTTAAAGCAATGCAGATTGAAGAGTGCATTTCACCTAGTTGTGAAAAGCAATCATAATTGAGGTGTAGGGAAATCGCTCAACCACTTGATTTTGAGGGTTTTCAAAATATCTCTTAAATCTAAGGTAAAAATATCAAAGTCACAATAACCTGGAGAGATAAATTAACTAATGTTGAGTGAGAGGAGAAGAACCAAGAGAACATTGCACACAATTTCAGACACATCCTATTTGTGATGACTAACTCTGATAGATTGGGCACCCCTCAGCAAGGCAAACTTATAAGACAACTCTAAAAGACTCATGTTAGAAAAGGATATCTATATCCAGAGAATACAACTGCAGAGTCTGAATGCAGATTGAAGCAAACTACTTGCTCTCTCTCTTTTGTGTTTTGGTTTGCTCCCTCCATTGGTTATAACTCTTCTTTATACTTTAACTAATGTTTAATGTGAAGCTATTTGTAGAACCTATATCAGATTGCATGCTGCCATGGGAGGGGAAGGGAGAAAAGGTAAGGGAGGGGGAGAAAATTTGGAACTCAAGGGACTGCAGAACTGAATGTTATAAACCAAAAATAAATAAATAATTAAAAAAAAGAATTCTCTCTCTTTGATCTCTTTTCCAGGTCAGTTGTTTTTCCAATGAGGTATTTTACATTTTTTTCCTATTTTTTCGTTATTTGATTTTTTTAACCAATGGTTGATATCTCATAGAGTTATTAGCTTTTGCTTGCCCAGTTCTGATTTTTAGCTAATTGTTTTCTTCAGGTAACTTTTCTATTCAGCCATTTGTACTTTTTAAGAAGTTATTTTCCTCAGAGATTTTTTGTACTTCCCTTTCCATTTGGTCAATTCAATCTTTTAAGGAGGTCTTCTCTTCAGTGAATTTTTGTACTCCCTTTTCCTTTAAGCCAATTTTATTTTTTAAAGAGTTGTTTTCTTCAGGTAATTGTTGTGTTTCCTTTTTAAATCTGTTGACTCTCTCTTTCATACCACTCTTTTCTTTTCCAATTTTTTCTTCTACCTCTCTTATTTGACTTCTAAAATCTTTGTTGACCTCTTTCCAGAAAGCTTTATGGGCTTGGGAACAATTCATATTTTCCTTTGAGGTTTCAGAGGTAGGTATATTGACAATTTTGTCTTCTTCTGAATTAGTGTTTTTATCTTCCCTTTCATCATAACAATTTTCTATGGCCTTTGTTCTTTTCAGCTTTTTGTTCATTTTGTTTTTGAGCTCTCCTGTCAGAGCAAGGGAGGAACTATTTCAAGCTTTTTGTGCTGGGGGACCAGGGCCTGTTCCCTGGCTTCATGTGGTAGGGCTTCAGGTGCAGACACCTGAAGGGTATAGGGGTCTGTAATCTTACCTGGTGCTGATCTGGGGTCGTTGTGGTGGTGTTTGCTGTATGCTGAGGCCAGATTTCTTTTTTTGCATTTCTTCAGGGATACACTAAAGTATGAGTAAGCTGTGCTGCTGGAGCATGTCTGCCTGCCCAGAGCTGTGCTGGAACATGTGGTGTTACTTCAGGCTATGCTAAGGCATGTGTGTGTTTATGTGTTGGGGGGAGGTGGGTAGGTCCTAGTGTTGGTGCTTGCCTGTTCCACCACCCTGGAGCTCAGGATCTCCCACTTGTTTGCTGAGGTAGGACTTTCTGCTGGATTGCTGGCACTCCTACCATCCTGATCTGCACTCCTCTTTTTACGCAAGTGAAATGAAACTTACTCAGAGATATTATAAGACCCCCGGAACAAAAGATTGCTTCTCCCTGTCACTCTATTGTCTGCACTGTCCCAGTATCTCCCCTTGGGTGTTATTCTATGTGTTCTTCAGAGGTCAGTAAGGTGGAGTGAGATCTATCACCACTTACTCCACCATTTTGGCTCCCAGAAGCCTCATTTTATGTACACTTAAGTAGAAAATATACAATCAAAGTTCATATTTCAACACTTCAAATGATCTTTTCTATATGTACATGATGATCTCAGTCTACTAAAAGTTAAGAGACAAGAAATACTGGGAAAAATCAACAGATTGAAGACACTAACATGAAGGAGGATGAAGAAAGCCTTGTACTAGTAGGTGGATTTTGGATTAGGTTTGAAGGAAGCTAGGAGAAAGAATTCTTGGAAGGAGGGACAGCTGGTGAAAGTTCTTAGAGTCAGGAATGTGAATATCTTGGACAAAGAAAAGTAAAAAAAGGCCAGTATCCATGTATAATAGAGGTTTTGGAGAGGAAAGAAGGGGAGATAGTTGTAAGAAACCCAGGAAGGTAGGAGGAGGTCAAATTTTGAAGAGCTTTGAACACCAAACATGTGATGCTATATTTGATCCTGGATGGGGATACGGAACAATTAGAGTTTACTAAATAACCTAAAAAGTTGAATGATGTGATCTCATATCTTTTTATGAACACTTAGGTAATCACTCTGATGGTTGAAAGTAAAAACAAAACATTAAGAAGCTTCTTGAGGGTGAAAGAGGGAAGCATAACAGCTTGCTTGAAGCTTAACAGAACAAACCAACAAAACCCTAACATATTGGCGACTTGTCCCATCACTTCTTTGAAAATGGGTGGAGAAAAAAATGGAATCAATACCAGATTTTGTATTCTTGGTCTCAAAGATCACTGCAGATTGTGAGTGCAGTTGCACAGCAATAAGACACTTGCTTCTTGAAAGGAAAGGTATGGCAAATCTGGACAACATACTTAAAAACAGAGACATCACCTTGCCAGTGAAGGACCATATAACCCAGCAATTATTTTTCCAATAGAAATATATGGTTGTAAGAGTGGGACTAAAAGGAAATTAGAGCATTGCAGAATAGATGCTTTTGAATTGCCATGAATTATAAAACTTTTAAAAATACTTTGGAAAGCAAGGAGATAAAATCAGTTAGTATTTAAAGAAATTAATTCAGACTATTAACTGGAAGGTTAAATACAGATTCCTGAAACTTAAATACTTTGGCTACAGAATGAGAAGACAAGACTGATTAGAAAAGGCCCAGATAATGGGAAAGAATGAGGGGAAAAGAAGAAGGGAACATCAAAGGATGAGATTGATAGAGATTCTTATGGAATAATGAACTTGGACAGACCTTGAGAAATGGTGGAAGATAGAAATGTCTGGCATGCTGGAGTCAAGAGGGTCACAAAGAGTCATTTGATTGAACTGAAAAAAAACAGCAGCAATAACAACAAGTAGTATTTAATCAATATTTATCTTTCAAGAGTTCTTATGAGTACTTTGTATTTGCATTTTCTCTCCTGTGAGACTCTGTGCTTCTTAAAAACAGTAACTATCTCCTTTTCTTTTTGTTGCCAGCAATAAACATAGTTCTTGGTACATAGGAGACAATTACTGACTTCTTTTATCCCTACTGCTTTTTCATCTACATCTAAATAGAGTAAGAAAGAAAAACACGGGTAATAGAGATTCTATAGAACCTATGGACATGTTGTGTCCAACCTTGTGACTCTCATCTTTTACTCTGTATTAGGTCACTTGGGCAACTAAATAATATAACTTTCATTCTTCTATAAATTACTTCATCACCTTTTTAAAAAAACACAGTATTTTGAAATGAATGCTTCATTAATATTGTTTTCTGTATGACTCATGTAAAAATAGTTCTGTTTCATTACATAATAGCTTTCAAAAGCTTTTCAAAGGTAGAATACAACAAAACATTCAGTGCAATTGAGAAGAACAAAGTCCTGAGTTTAGAAATTCTTAGGTGTTAAAAACTGATTTCATAAGTAATTACTTGCATAGAAGAAAAGGATGAAACTTATAGTTACATTTTGTTGCCAGGAATATGAATAATACAGGTTGAAATAACATAGGAGACTGAGAGATGCATTGAGGGATACAAATTCAACAATGGGGTAACACTAAAAAGTGTCTTTAAATGTGTCAATGTCACATACTGTATGATGAAAATTCAGTCATAATAAAGTACACTAGATATGAAGAACTGAGGATAATTAAGTAAGAAAAGACCACATCAAAAAATATCTAACAGTCATACTCACAAGCCCCTTTACAGAAATAAACCGCCTTTAGAACGGATTATGCATAGTTTGATTTTCAGGGCTACCAAACAACAATAGCAACAGCAACAACAACAACAACAACAACAACAACACCACTCACACCTATTTAGTACCAGATATTTTCTTATAATTAGACAAAATATTTATGTATCAAAAAATCAGTAGTTTCCTGAGGTATCTGTGACTTATCTCTCTTTCTATCCTTCTAAATATCCAAACTTATGAAGAGTTTAGATACTCCATAATGATATTCCTAGTTGTATACTACATTATGTAATGTTTTTTCAAACCACATTATAGGTTCTATTTTACTTGACCCACACAGCCACACTATAAGGTCATGCAAGGTTGATTATCCCTTGTTTTTTGACATTTGAAAAAAATAACATGACTCAGTTTTTCCAAAGTGTTACAGCCAGGTGACAAAATTACACATTGAGCCTTGAGTGGGAAATTATAAATCCTCTTCTGAAATGTCTTTTCAGAATCTCCAACTCCATACCTCATCATTCTACAAAAAGTGGAGGTGAGAACCAAAGAATTGAGATGATGTGCTCATAATCAAACAAGTAGCAAGCAACAGACATTTGGAATTTGGATCTAGTCCCCTCAACTCCATAGACATTATTCTTTCTCTTCTGTCATGCAGCCATCCTCTACAGAGGAGCTTTTGAAACCAGATCTGTTCCATCTTCAACCCAATAACAGTACGTTGTGTGGAAACTAAAAGCATGGTCAAATAAAATATTTTGTGCTGAAGGATCTCTGAATTAAAGCATTTCAAATTGAATATATGAGCACAAGATATTCTTGCCAAGTTATATTTGGCAATATGTGGCCCATTGGCTGACAGTTCATGTTCCCATCTGTTAAATTAATTCTTCATATATCTTCATCATTTCTTTATGAAAGACAAAGATTAGAGGTACTGATGGGTCTTGAAATGAACAGATGACAGATATCAATAAAAAATAATTCTCGTGCATTTGATTGACAAACAAGCTCCAATTATATTTTAAAAGTAAACTAATTTAGAACTTCAAAGGAAGCAACTTTCACCTCCTTTACTGCTATATACTCTCTTTATTTTTATTTTTCCATAAGTATATTTATTTTCCCTTAAGTATATTTTTCAAAGTGTCTATCCTAGAATAGGTTTCATTCAAGAGTGAAATCAATTATATCCTGATGGCAAAATTAATTGGATGACATCATATCATTCTGAATTTTACACAAAGCTTATAATTTGATCATAATGAGAACTAGCAGAACAACTTCCAGAGAACCCTTTAACTTCCTCACAAATTCTAAGCCAAAGAACAAAAGAATTCTTTTGACAAAGATTTACACATATGTACTTCATTGTATTCAATAGAAAAGTTTCTTGAATTTTGTAAGTTATTCATTTGGAGAAAATTAAATTGTATTTTCCCATTGAAGTATGTTAATATTTCAAAGGATAACTGGGTGGCAAAGGCAATGGAGTTCTGGGTCTGAAGTGAGGAAGACTCATATTCCTGAGATTAAATCTGGCCTTAGACTTGTACTAGCTGTGAGACTTTTCAAATCACTTAATCCTATTTGCCTCATTTTCCTCAACTTTAAAATGAGCTGATGGTAAATGGTAAACCATACCAATTTATTTTCCAAGAAACCCCAAAAGGAGCCACAAAGAGTGAGACATGAATAAGCAACCCTATTTCCAATATATTTTATCTTCGATTCAGACTTATTTTCACTTATCAGTAGTTCTTGACATGTTGCCTTTAAGTTTCACTACTCTCCAATCTCTCTCACACATTTTGGTAATGATCCATAAACTAATAGGTTATTTGTCATTTTATCTATTACCTTCTCCTCAAAGAGACCCTTCACTAATAATTTTTGTAATTTTGAAGAATCCCTTTTTAATGAAAAATCACAATTCCCCAACTTAACTCTTTTATAGCTTTCAATTTCTTACATGAGGAGAGAGAAATGTTGTATTTATGCCAGAAAAAAATGACACAGAATTCTTGTGACATAGAAAATATGTTTACAGAGGATCTGACCTATTAACATCATGTCTTCAAATTTTAAAAGATGTTATTGAAATTGAAGACATACTGGATAGTGCACTGTACTTGAAGTGAAAATTCCAGGAATTAATGTCTTGTTTTGTCCAAATGTGACCACAAGCAAGACACAATCTCTCTGATCCTCTGTAAAATGAAACTAACAATACATGTACTAAATACCCCACCTTGTTTTTTTTTCAACTAAACTGAGATAACGAGATGTGAAATATTTTGAAAAATTTCAAAGCATTACATGAAGGTTTTTTTGTTGGCAATCTTCCACAGTTGTATGGATAGAAATAATGAGCATAACTGCTCATTAATTCAAAAGATTTTAAATTTTCATGTCTTTTCCTTAAGTCATTCAAGTATTTATTCTTAAACTGCCTTATCTTTCATTGCCCATATAGAACTTTCATTTTGTTTGATATAGTTTTATTAATCATATAAGTCTAATTTTATGTGACTAATAATTCCTTAATATGTCTAGAAAGGATTTCTTTATCATACTTTCCTCATTTGTCTGCAATTGGTAACAAGTAAGAAAACAGGGCTTTTCAAAGCATGTTGATAATATTTAGTTAAATGTTTTTAATGCAGTTGATCAAATTTTGGATTGAATGCTTATCCCTCAGGCTATTTTCAACAACTAAAGTGGTTGTTTTTGATGGTATAGAATTTTTGTCACTGAGAATATTTCTCTAATATAATAGAGAAAGAAGAGAAGCAGGTGTAAAGCCAATCAGCAGTAGATTCCTAAAAGAATGCTACTGTGAGAAGCTTTTACGATTCGGACTACACAGTATTAGTGAACGCTCTGTTTATTCCATTACAAATCTAGATTCAGTACAATGTTCACAGTTTCAACAATTCACAATATTATATACAATCTTCAGAACAAGGAAAGTCTCAATATTATATCCTATTACAGAAAGGAACGCGGAACAAGAGAAGAATCAGCTGGTTTCCCTAAGGGAGGAATTTTTAGATTCAATCAGTCAAGTTAAAGGTCCAATCAATCAATTAACAAAAGGAATGACCTAGTTTCCCTAAGAGGTAGTTGATTCAATCAACAGTTAACAATATACTGATCTTCCACTCATGGGGCAACCAGTAACTTTAGTCTCCAAATAAAGTTCTTAGACAACCACACAAACCTTCCACCCCTTGATTTCCAACAAACCTCAGTTTAGTCCAAGGGGAGGCCTTTTCTTCATTTTGACTCTGGGTAATCTCTCTGATTCCTTGGGTCCTCTTCCCTGGTCCCAGCTCCCTCCTGAGTCTGTCAAATAATAACCTTGAGTCAGGAGCAGAAAGCTGCCAGGCTCTCATCCAGTCCTAAGAGATGAACAGTTCCCAGGTCCTTGTGCAGTCCTCAGGGCAATCCCCGGCATATACTGAAGTTCACAGGGTTCAGCACATCTCAAACCCTTCAGGACTTCTCTTGCCTGGAACTCAAGGATCAGCCAGGCCAAAAACAAGCAAAGTCCCATCTTGTTCATGTCTTCAGTCAGCTTCATGGAGGAGCCAAATCCAAAATATATCTTGACTCTTTAAAATTATTCCTTATAAGAACTGGCCTTCTCCCACGTCAACAGGAGAGTGTCTCAGCCAATAGCATTCTTCCAAGTCAACAGGGGAGTTCACATCTTTTCACCAATGGACAGAGTTCTATATTTAGCCCTAAGTTACTAGGTGCTACTTAGCCTTAAGTATCTGATCTACTTAGCCCTAAGTATCTGATCTAATTAGCCCTAAGTATCCTATGCACTTAGCCCTAAATATCCAACAAATGGATTACCATTACAGCAGGAAAAGGAGATGACAAGCCTAAAATGACCTTTGTGATATTGAAATTTAGAGCAATTTAATTTCAAAACATCCTTAGTAACATTACAGGATTGCAGAGAAGAAAAGCAGCTCAATTCATACCTCTCAAAAACTCTTATTACTTACCAAAACCTAGGAAGTATCATTCATTTTCACTGACTCTTTAAATTCCTTAAATCATTTTTTTTCTCAGCAATGTTTTGATGCAAATAGAAAATAACATCATTCTCTTAGTTGTATTGTGAGACATTAGAAGGAAGTAGAATACAGGGGAAATAGCATTGATGCCAGTGTCAGAAAACTAATGGCCAAATCCACTGTTATGTACCCATGAGACAGTCATTTAACCTCACCTAGGTCTTAGATTCCTCATCTGAAAAATGAAGGACATTGTACTAAATGGCCTCTGATGTCCTCTTCAACTTTAAATCTCTGATTCTATGTTCTGACCGACAACTTTCTAGTGAGTATAAGTAGCATTTGATTTCCTTCAAGCATTATTTTTATAAGTCCACTTATCAAAAGCTTTCTGCAAGATTTGCGATTTTATAAAGATATTCACTCCTTTTCATCAATTCAATTTTTGCACATGTTCTGCCATAACAAATAGTTCATAGAGACAACACTCATTTTGAAAGAACCCTTAGACTTAAGTGTTTTAACAATGGATTAGCACAAGTGTGGCACTGGAACTGTTCATCCCTTATATGTTCAACTTGAAACATGATTATTCCCCCATTCCTACATGATATCCTACTCAATTGCTGATAATAAACTATACCTTTCTTCTCTCCACCCTGTGTGTCTCGTGTTACATTTTGGATATCCTGAGAACTGAATCATGCAGATAATGTGATGTTATATGATTTTCAGCCATATATTGCAATTGAGAAAATTTTGGAGTTAGAGTTCTAGTACCAAGAAGGAGCTTTGGATGATTGCAAGTTCTATGGCATTCGTTAAATACAATTCAGGCTTCTTCTCCCTATACCCTATTTTTTGGGTGGGGGAGAGAGAGAGAAAGAGTGAGTGAGTGAGAGAGAGAGAGAGAGAGAGAGAGAGAGACAGAGAGAGAGAGAGAGAGAGAGAGAGAGAGAGAGAGAGAGAGAGAGAGAGAGGAATATAAACCAAATGTAAGAATATAAGGGGGAAATAGAAGGGAAGTGTCTACTGGCCATGAGTAGTCCATTGGCTACCATCTATGGTAGACTATAGAATACCATCCGTAAGTACAGATATGTTAGATAGGCAATATATATATATACCCCTGTGGGGTTAAATGTAATAGAATTTACTTAGGCAGTTCCTCAATACATAATAATAACAAAATAAAGCCTATTTACTCCCGCTGAATCAATTTCAATATATTTTATTATTCTGGGTTTTCTCTAACTGAATTAATTATTCATATATTGCAATGAGCATCTTTAAATAAATTCCTCTAAACAAAACCTTACCTTCTATAATATTTTAAATGCATTGAGTGCTGAACTTATTCTCTAATTACACATAGAAAAAGCCTTCTACTCTACCTAATACAGACTTCTAAGTTCATTGATTCAACAAATATTTGAATACTTCTACCTGTTATCAGACGTGAATTACGTGTACCATATCCCAGGTACAGAGTAGGCACTAAATATACAAATAAAACAATATATCATTCTCTGCCCTCAAAAACTTGCATTCCATTATCCAGCACAATCTAGAATCTCAAATAGTTCCTGGCATGTGGTAGACTTTTAACAAATGCTTGCTGACTTGATATCTGTCATGGGGAGACAACATGCCCATATGTATGAATGAGGTGATTCATGTTGGATGATAAAGGCAAAGCATAATGCTTAGAAGAATTAAGAAAAGTTTCACGTTGATTTTGGAATTGAGCTGAATTTTGAAGAAATTAGAGGATTCAAAGAGGTACAGTTGAGGAGAGGGTGTGTTCCAGGTATACCTAATAGATCATCAAAAATATTGGAACTGGAGATGTAGTGCCATGTTTAAAAAACAAATAGGATATTCAGGGAGGATGACTACTATTGTCATGAAGGTTTGCTGAACCCCTTTCAAAGCTGCTAGTCCATATTTAAAATGCACCTGTCCCTCAGCTCTCACTTGTAGTGTATTCAGTGACCTCTCCCTCCCCCTCCACCCCATATAATCATCTTTATAGAGGGGTTAAAACAGATTGAGGTAAGTAACTGTAATGTTAATGGAATATGAAAATCTTCCCCATCCATGAAAAGAACTGTGTGACTGCAAGTTTACAAACATGATGTCTTGCTACTTTGAAGTCCACTCTAACCATCATACATCATCAGTCACATAGATCCCATTGGGGGAGCAGCTTCTCTCAGAGAAGCTTGCTTAGTGGAAGTTTTCTTGTAGGAAAGATTTCATACCTTTTGGTAACAAACCAATTAGGCACTGAGTCACAATGGTTATGATGCCTTCTGGCTCTGAACCTGTTAGCCAAAACTGTATACATGATCTGAGGTTGGTATTTTGCTTTGGGGGCTCACACATGAGAAAGATCTTTTGATTTCCTGTATTGGACTCTGAGTAGATTTTGTTAAGAGTTGCCTCCTCCCATCCTCTCCTGTCCCTGCACTGTTCCATTTAAACTAGGGCCTGGTCTTTCCAGAGTTTAACCACAGTGAGAAGACACCATACCCCTATCCTCATCAGAGGTAGGACTACAGGGAAGAGAATATTAGTCTTGTGTTTTTAGTTGTTAAAGGAGGTGTTCACTCCTTTGAAAACTTCTTTGAAAATGAGACTTTGAACGTTTTGGTCAAGGTGAATGGGACTCTATAAAAGATCCAATACTGCCTAGTCCCCTCTTCCTCATACTGGAGAACTCAAGGTTTCATCTCTGATGTGTCTCTTGGTCAGAACACATTTCCAAATTTATCTTAGTGTCAAAGAGTAATAAATTCAATTACCTGAATCTATATTCCCAATGATATTGCACAGTTCTCTTTCTGTGACCCAGGAAAGGATTAAATACTAGACCTATTGCATCTGGAACTATGCGCAAAGGGCTATAAATAATATCATACCCTTTGACCCAGTAATACCACTTTTGGGGTTGTATCCCAAAGAGATCACAGAAGTGGGAAAGGGTCCCATATGTACAAAAGTATTTATTGCAGCTCTCTT
>CM053601.1:97009490-97021711 GCA_028646575.1 Pseudocheirus occidentalis | reverse complement strand
CTATGACCTTGATTCAATCATGTAACCTCTGTCTGTATCAGTTTCCTCATCTGCCAAATGAGTATAATAATTTCACCTACCTCCCAGAGTTGTTATGAGGTTAAAATGAGATATGTGTAAATACTTTTCAAGCCTTAGAGAACTATTTTATGTGTTACTATCACCTTTCCATGCCTTAATCAACTAAGAAACCATTCTAAATTAGTAGAGGAAGTTTTCTTTCTATTATGTTCCATAACCAGTTGCAATGGTAATGAGATTTAAAGATCTTTCAAGCTCCTTGTATTGGCTAGCTAACAGGTACTTAGCACTTAGTTTCAAATTCATAATTGTGTCAAGTATTGAGACCCAGAGTTTGTGAATCCCACAGTGGGATGAACTTGCTTTTGAGGTAGGAGGGGGTGGGGCAGGAAGGAGGTGGTGCCACTGGATAAGGAGAGGCCCAGGCCAGAGAGGGAAGAGATTTTGAGAACAGAACTTATGGTGGCAGAACTTCTTCTGAGAGCCAGACAGAACTTCTGCTGAGAAGTGCTGGGTACAAGAACTGTTGGGAACCAGAACTGCTAGGAGCGAGCTACATGGAAACTGAGCAACTACTGTGAGTGAGGAGAAGAGGATCCTTGCTTGAGGGAGTGAATGAGGAGAAAAGGATCTTTACCTGAGAGGGCCTGTTTAGTTTTGAAGGTTTTGGAATGTAGGTGTTCACTGCACTAATTATGTGTGCCAACTTTGTGGCTACTGCAATGACTTTGACTTTCTGGTTTGGGGATTTGGCTTTCTGGTGTCTTAATAAATGCTTTGGCTTTGTCCTCAAAAAAAAAATAAATAAAAATTAAAATTAAAATTAAAAAAAATACTAGACCTATTGCAAAGTGCAGCTTTGAAACCCGGCTCTCTTTGATCAATCAAGTAACCCCTTTTTTTTTCTTAGATAGACCTTAGGGGAGAAGTTTTCCCTTCTCCTTTTTTCCACCTGCCTTTCCACTTCCAGAACTTGGCTGGAGTCTAAGGAAGTAGAAAGAGAGATTTTTTTCCAACCACTTTTCTTTAAGAGACCATCAATCTTCCTAGCCCAGGTACAGTTTTTTTTTTCCTTTTTGGCTGGCCTCATTTTGACTCTTTCAAAGTGGCAGACTCAAAGGTTTTTACATGGACATAGAGCATATAGATACAAAAAAGAATGCACAGAGAGAAATAACTTTTCTTGATCTTCCAGATTACACAAATACCAGGTTCTATTACAGTTTTGAAGTCCCATTGGATGAGAATTGAGACTGAATGCCAATAAGCCTAAGGAAATTTCCCCTATAGCTACATTTGTCTCTTCAGTGGCATTCCACGGAAGGATGAAGAGTTGAATTCATAAAGAACTCCCTGCAAAATTCTCAAGCAGAATGTCTTCTATGTAGAGGGAATTTGCTATCCATAAGGGCCCAAGTGATCCAGTCAAGCCTTCCTACGTGCTTGAAGGACTTCCCAGCTAAGAGAAAGGAAAAATATAGGCTTACCTTTGGATTATAGGGAATCCAAATCAGAGACTCTGCTCCACATGGAGAGTGAGGTCAGAGTCAGAGACCCAGTCCCACCCAGGGACGCCAAAAAAACTGTTGTGCTTTAAACACAGGGACACCAAAAATTGTCAGGGTTTCATGATCTGTTGTGGTAGAATCAACTCAAAGAATTCAGAGTTACACCACCTCTAATCCAAGTACAGACATTTATTGAGATTGATCTCTCTCATGAATTGGGCTAAGTTCCAAGAGGAGCCAGCTACTTTAGAGAAAGCAAACATTTTATAAGGTATTGATGCAATTACATAACAGAAATTTACATAGAATAGATGCATATCAATAATTTTAAAAAGGCAGGAGGAGTTTCTTAAGAGATTAGGTAATGGAGGAGGAGTCCCATCTATGGTTCAGTGGTTAAACATTTTGGTCATTATGCTCTCTAACTAGCTAGCTATTGTGGTCCTGTACGGTTAAGGCAGATGGTTGGGTATTGTGGTCCTGTCTTGGGATAGATGGATAATGATATGATTGTGACTGAATACAAGAACACACCTGTTTCTGTGGACATGGGTGTGGAGGGCAGTGACTAGGTAGAGGCAGTAGCTAGGTTCCCACCACATGGACACAGCTGCTGTTTCTATTGGATTTAAGAATTCAATGACACCTGTTGTTCCAGTGAGCAGTGAGGTATATACAAAGAAATTAGGACATTGTTGGGAAAGCCGGGTAGGTTCAGTGGGCCTGCTGTTCAGTTTGGCTAGGCCTATAATGAAGTTGGAATATTGGGCCTGGGGGCAGATTTATTAGTATTCCATCACTGCTACTCAAATGTTGGTGCTCTCCCTGTCTGGTTGTGTATGTAGGTGTTCCAAAACTGCTTTTGAAACACAAAGACTTGTATCAATTTTTTGCAGAGATGATAACATTCATCATTGGTATATGGAATGTTTGCACATTTATAGACAACACAAAATCTAGTAGACATGAAAGATGAACAGATTTTGTCTTGAGAGAACTAAGTAGGTTTCACATTCAAATAACAGCCCTGAATGAAATGAGGATGGCAAATGAAGACAAAATACTAAAGTCAGAGATGAACACACATTTTTTTTTGTAGAGTGACTGCAGTAATGTAGAGCACTGTGAAGCTACTAAGTTTCAATATCAAAGAAAGACTAGTCAACAAATATATGTGGTTTCCCAAAGAAGTGAATGACAAATGCAAGACAATTCAATTCCCCGATGCAGGAAAGTGTCAACTCCATTTTCAGTGGATATGCTCTTACCATGTGTAATGGTAATGGAATTTGAGTATCTTTCATGCCCCTTGTATTGGCAAGCAAACAGCTACATAGCACCTTTTTTCAAGTTCATGATTGTGTCAGATATTAAGATCCAGAACTTGTGAATCCCACAATGGGATAAACTTGATGATTTAACAGGAAGGAACAGAACAGGAAGGAGTAAATACCATATATAAGGAAAAGCCCAAGCTAGACAGCCAGACATACTTCTGAGAACCATATTGAGAACTTCTGAGAGCCAGCCAGAGCTGCTGAGAACTTCTGAGAACCAGAAAGAACTGTTGGGAATGAGAACTGCTGGGAGCTGGAACTGCTGGAAGTGAGCAGCATGGAGGCTGAGGAGCTAACTTGTGTGAGGAGAGGAGAATCCTTGCTTGAGGAAGTGAGTGAAAGATGACAGTCTTTGCTTGAGGGAGCCTGTTTTGTTTTGAAGGTTTGGGAATAAGTGTTTGCTGCATTGACTATGTGTGCCAACTTAGTATTTATGGTAATGACTTTGAATTTCTGGTGTTGAGACTCAGTTTTCTGGTATTTGAGTAAATGCTTTGTTTCTGTCCCCTATGTGGAGAGTTTGTTATGTTTTGTGATTCACAATTACACCAGCATATTGACAGCCACTGTGGGTGCTGTGAATATCATGTTGCTGGTACACCATCTTGAACTCTGATAAGATTAAAGAAAAATATTGTGAATATGGAGGTTCTAGAACTTCCAAATGAAGAAGAGATTTCAAATCCTTTAGGATCCTCTCATTTGGTTAAGTGCTTGGTGCTCATTGTATCTCAACTGAAATTTGCAATGTAAGGAGTCCACTTCTCGTACAAAAGCTTACTGAAATCTACTGGGTTTTATATCAAGAAGAGGCTATCTCCTAGAAGTCCAAGGATTCCTTTATTGTTCATCCTTATAATGGAAAAGAAAATAGGTTGTTTTGTGACAACTACGGGGAGGAGGTGTCATTAGTCATTGTTGATAAGATCTTAGTCATTGTTGGTAGGATCATTGCTACAGTCCTCCTTCACCAGCTGATCCTTCACCTGGAAGTGGTCATCTAACCAAGAATCAGTGTAGCTTCAAAAATATCTGAGGAATGATTCACATAGTTTTTGTTGCTTGATTACTCCAGGAGAAATGCCAGGAGCAGAACAGAGGTCTGCATACAATGTCCATTGTACTAAACAACACCTTTGATATTGTTAGTTGTGAGTACTTGTTGAATATTATGGAGAAAATTGTCTGGAGTTCTTCAGTATTGTATGTTTGTTTAAAGATGCTGTGCTTCCATGGTTTCTGGAAAATGAGAATGCTCTCACGCTTTTCCAGTCAACAGGGCAGTGAAACAGGATGGTTTGCTTGTTCCCATGGTTTTCAACAATGTTGTCACATACCTTTAACAAGGATGAAAATGACATCAATGTCAACTTGAAAAGGCTCTAAACAAAGACTAAAGTGGAGGGGGCAATTGTTATATGATTGAATGACTGAACCTTGATATAAGGACATTATCTTGGTCCTTTTTGAATATTGAAGGCAAAAAAAGTTTATTTTATCTGGACCGTTGAATGCAGGGGGTGAAGTAATCAATAATAAGACGAAAAATGTAAGTTGGAGGCTGGTTATGAAAGCTTTTAGATGCCAACCAGAGGAATTTGTATTTACTCCCAGATTCCCTAGTGCATATTCAGTAAGGAAGTAACATGGACATACCTGAACTTTTTTAAAGTCACATTGACAACTGCATAATGGATGAGATAGAAACTTGATACAGAAAAAACATATTTGAAGGCTATCATAATAGTACAATTGAAATGTGATGGTCGCCTGTACCAGGATGATTGTTGTGTGAATAGAGAAACAGATGTGATAGATGTGGTGGTTGAGAGCATAAAATTTGGGCATTGGTTAGATAAGTCATATGTGTAAGAGTAATAGTTTGGAGGAAAAAATTATTTCAGATTTTGGACATGTTGAGTTTAAGAGAAATATAGATTTATGAGAAATCCAGATCTCTAATAGGGAGTTGGAAATGTAAGAATGTATGTGAGGAAAGAGATTACAGGAAGACAAGTAGATCTGAGGCATCTAAACAGAGATAAAAATATGTTTAGATACACAGAAATTAAAGATTCAAAATAGGTAAAGAGAACAAAATGTTGGGGGCAAATCATTGAACAAACCAAAGGTACATTGGTAAAAATTGCACATAGGCAGCTTGCCCTTTGTATACTTAAATATCACTTCTTTATTAAAGACAAATTTAAAGAGGAAATAATGAGGACTGAGTGTATGGCATCTTGAGGTGTAGATGGGGAAAGGAAATAGAGCTTTTAACAAATGTATTCTTTTTTTAATGATACAAATGCTTCATCTGAGAGGGTCAGGAGAGGAGACTACATGGAAGCCTTGAGAATACAACATGTGGAACCAGTTGGTGCAGGGGAGAGAAGAAAAAAAATAATTAATGATGGGTAAAAAATATAGCCTTGATACAGTGGGAGCCAAGTTTTTATGAGATCCCATAAATTTGTATTGGTCCCAGTTAGTACAACTGCATGACTTCCTTGCAGCACATTAGTAGGAGCAAAGGAGGAAAAATGTCATCAATAATTCAAAGTTGGGGTGTGATGAGGCATAAGCTGTGGTATAAAGCCAAGCATGAGCAGCTTCCAGGAAGAACACTGCTATGAACAGCTTTTAAGGCTTTGATTACATAGTATAGTCAACACTATATATTCAATAAAAAATCAGAGCAAAACATTCACAGTAAATCAAGGTATAGCATTCACAATGTTACAGCTTATCAAAGATAATCAAAACACATCATTCACAACAAGTTATCACAGAAAATGGCCACATAGTTTTCACTGCAGTTGTCACAAAGTTTTGAACAAAGAACAATCATTTAGGCCCCCAGTCATTCAATCATCCTTAACAGGGCTTGCCTCCTTAACAGACACAAAGTACAATGGTCAAATTTCTCCACTCATGGGGCATACTAAGTTACAAATCAGTTACTTATTCAGTCATGAATCACTAAGTACAATCATTTAATCAGTCCATCATCCCTTATGATTCACTATTCAATCATCAGAAAATACAAAGATCCTCCACCCCTATGTCACTAGTAAATTATAATCTTCTTAGTATGCAGTATCCAAGTAAAGTCTTCTTTCAGCTTGATTCAAGGTAGTCTCTCAGATTCCCTTGATCCCCTTCCATGGGACCAGACACTACCTGGATTCATCTAACTGTCATCTGGGTTCAAAGGCAGATAGCTCTCACATCCTTGTCCAGCACTCTGTGTACTTTCTGTTCTATTCTAAAGCCCACAGTGTCCAGCCCAACTTAAATCCTTCACAGTTTCTGTTCCCGTAAAATCAAGGCTTAACAAAGCCACAAACAGACTCATACAAAGTACCAGCATCACAACCATATTTCCTCAGTCTGTGGCTGCTCCAGCTAGCCCTTGGATGTCTTCAGCAGCTGCTCAAAAGAAGCTCCAGCTGGTTCCCAGAATCAAAATCAATTCACCTAGGTTCTCAAAATCAAATTTTTTCCCTCTGGCTTTGGGGATCCTTTCCTCTTCAGCCTCCCTGGAGTAAGCAGCTTCTGCCTCCACAAAGCTTGCTCCAAGAAGATCTGTCTGACCCAGAAGGGGTTTATCCTTATATGCACACATGGCATTAGCATCTTCCCATTTCAGCCAACCCCTTTCTGTTATGTCAGCAACGTGGAGTTCATACCTTCTGTTTCGTTAACAGAGGCTTGATTCATTACTAAGTGCTAAGTACCTGTTGCCTTTGCCAATACAAAGGAATCAAAATTATATTACTATTACTCATGGTTTGACTTGCAAGTAGGTGAAGGAATTCAGAGTAAAGGACAATGTCACATGCAAAGATCTGTGCTAAGTTCTCTGTAACATGTAAAGCTACTGAAATACTTAGTCTCTTGTCTCAATGTGTTTGAAATAAAAAGGAAGGCTACTTTATATATAAAATATGAAATATGGGATAATGTCTTACGTGATTGCTATAAACAAAGTGTTGTTGGCTCGCAGAGGACAAAGAAACAATTTCTGTCATGAAGAAAATAGTCTTTAGTCCTTAAATTAATTACATTAATTTCACTAAAATTAAACTTGATAACCATTTAATACTAAGCATATAATATCTGACAAATGAAAGGTGATATTCTTGATAGAGAGCTGACCTCAGATTAAAGAGGACCTGAGTTCAGTTCATATCTGTGACATATAATCACACAACCACTTATTGCACAATCAACTACCTTTGACTATGTTAGATTAGCCGATGGTCTCAGGGGGGAAAGGACAATGCTAAATCAATAAAATCACAGGCTCATACAAATATGCCAATCACTTTGTTAGGCATTTGGAATACAAGGACAAAAAAGCAGCAGTTTCCAATTCTCAATGACCATACATTGACAGTTATGAAAATAGTACTTTCAGGGGCAGCTAGGTGGTGCAGTGAATAGAGCACCAGCCCTGGAGTGAGGAGGACCTGAGTTCAAACCCAGTCTTAGACACTGAACATTTGGTAGCCCTATGATTTGGGCAAGTCACTTAACCCAATAGTCCTGTCTTCCACCCTACAAAATAGATCAAGAAAAGAAAAGAAAACAGTAGTTTCATACATTAAAGTGCTACATAAGCATAATTTATTATTTTTAATTTTGTGAAATAAGAATAAAAGGTTTTAGAAAATTTTCCCCAATAGATTCTGTGAGGTAGGTAGTAAGTAGGAAGATGATCACCCCCACTTTCATTATGAAGAATCACATTCTGAAGTTTTAAGAGACTTTATCAGTCTACACAGGGAAAAAAAACATGGTACTGGGGGACAAAACTTAGCCTCTTGACTCAAAATCCAAAATGCTTTCCAATGAACTAAAATGACTTCCAGGTAGAGTTTAATTTAAGATTAAGTTTAACCTTTCAATAGGTGGAGATGAGGGGAAGACACTACAACTACTTGGAGTAGTCTAAATATAATCAATAATCTGGTTAATTATAGGAGTAGATTGAAAGCATAAAAATTCCCATACTGGGAAGCAGTGAAAAATAATTCATACGTTGACGATCCCTCTGGTTGTTGGTGTGATTTTTCTCTTTGTTTATTATTATTATTATTATGCTTTTTTGCTTTTTGGAGGTGGGAGGGCAGGACATTGGGGTTAACTGGCTTGTGTGAAAACAGAAAAAAAACTTCGGCCTGCACAGAGTGCAGACCTTACTATTGTCCCTTAACATTTTTCCACATAGCCCATTCAGTAGCTACAGTTACCAGGGACTGTGGTCTTTTAGAATTGCCAATTGTATGGTCAGTAATGACAACCCCAGAATTCCTCTTGGGGTTCCCAGGTACCAGATTCCCCCTTCATATATATATATATTTTTGAAGAGCAGTTTTAAGGGTGCAGTTTTTTTTCTTTCAACTATAGCTTCACCAGTGGGATTATAAAGCATGGTAAATACCCCATTGGAGGCAGAATATACATGGATATAATTCAGGGGGCCATTGGGGTTAAGTGCCTTGCCCAAAATCACAATGTCACATTTGAACTCAAGTCCTCCTGATTCTGGTTATTAAGAAAAAGGCTTTTGGAGGATCCTTATGTACTTAATTCCAAACCCATAAGTTGCTTCTAATAAAACATGCTTGCGCCATCTAGCCAAAAACCAATTACCAGAAATTACATCACTTTAAAGGGCTCCTTTAGAGACTGACTCAGTGAGGGACTTCATAGCCTGAAGTATTTTCTTCCCCTCCTTGCCTCCTTCCTAGTAGAGAAATTCCTTACTTAATCAAGATAAAGACTCTTTAGGTCATCCGCCTGAACTTAAACTTCACAGTAAATATGAATCCTTTAACAAATTTTAAAATTCTTATTATCATTTTCCTGGGATTGATGATCAATAAGGTTTCGAGGGGTCACCTAGATGAGGTCAGACTCCAGTAGTGAGTAGTTAAGGGTGGGAAGTTGCTGGAGGCTACTGGAGACTATAGACAATGGTAGGCCAGGCCAGTTCAAGGGTGGAAACAAGAGCAAGGCTGGGAAACTATTGGAACAAGGAAGGGCTAAAGACTTGGGCAGAGTCACCATTTAAGGTCCCTGACCTCAGGCAAATGTCTTCCCTGAGGGGGTCCAAATATAGGGGTCTGATTCTCCTTGTCCCTTTATCTACTAATCTTTTTGTTCCCCATCATCTTATAACAAAAGTTCTTGTAAGATATTTCTTAATGAGAATATTTCCCTTTTTTCAAATATAATTTATCCTAGTACCATTAACTGATTGACAGTTTCTAAATTTTCTGGTCAAAGAAATCTTTCCCACCTAATTGAAAACGTTAGGTTTCACTGGCCTTTCCTTCACATAATTGCCAAAAATTACTTTCCACAAGTACATTTCTTAAACGACAGCTGAAACTTCCTTTTAAACAAAGAAAAATTTGAAAGTTTATGATTTCTTAAATTACAATATTTCAAAATATAACACAACTATTCACCAATAGCACAATAATTATGTTTTCACATTTAAACTCTTAAATCCAAAACCCATTTAATTACCAATGCAGTGACCAATATATATATATATATATATATATATATATATATATATATATTTTTGCTTTGCTCAATAAGAGTTCTACAAAAACATATTTCCAATTCGCCTTGCAAAGAGGATCACCCATAACTACAGGTAAATGTTTATATACCTGATTTTCTGAATTGCAGAAGTAACTTGACACATAACATTACATTTTACACAATTTTTCTCTATCTTTTAGCTTCAACCGAATTTAGGTTAAAACTGAAACCATTCTGGCTTACAATGGTCAGTTTTTACAAAATATGAAGATTTTTACAATTTAGATACCATTAATTGCATTTCCAAAAAGAGTAGAGGCTTTTCTCTGCTCAAGTGGGGGAGGGTAATTCCCTACATTCCTAAAACTTCTCTCTCTTATCAGATTAAATGAATTTTAATAGATTTCCCAAATTACACTTATTTCAAAAATATTACAACAGATGGGTCAGAGTGTCCCATTTCTCACTTTCTATTCCCATTTAAGCATGTTACATTCCAAGGGTTTATCAATTTGCCCAGTTATTTGGAGAGTGGAATGACTAAACATTCAGATTGACAACAGCAAAATTTCACATGTGCATTGTGCTCACATCTTTCACTTTGACTTATTTTGATTATACAACTTAGCCAAAAAATGAAAGCAAGGACTTGATTAGATAGCAAAGTTTCCAACCATGCATCATCAATTTCACCTCATAGCCAGGCTCATGAATAGGTGTGAAATATTTCCTTCCAAAGGAACACAATGGGTAAACTGAGTCAAGGTCCCATCCTAACCTGAGGCTAGGATTGTCCTCTCAGTTTTTTCCAACACAGTTAGCTGTAAGAGTCACATTCCCTGAGTACCTTGTTACATTTCTCTTCTAAGGTGGATTATTGACTACTGACTATTGATGTATTTTAACGATCCATCAGACAATTCTCAAAACAGAATTCATTATAGTACCAAGAACTTTTACTTCAGATGGCAAATTTAACTAATCAAGAATTTTACAAGGACACATATCAAATTTAACTTGTCCTCATGTGAAAACTAATAATTAGAGATGTTTATTATTATATATTTGTACATTCAAGGCATGCCATCTTTCTTGGTCAGGAACTGTATAACCCAAACAAGCTCTTTGGTGATCTTATAAAATGAGGGAGGGTGGAGAAAGGCCCCCTAAAAAGAGCCGCCTTTTCCACCCCATAGAATGGAGCTGCCATGGGCTGTGTTTTTTGACTAGCCCTCAGGGATGCTCTGAATGGCAGAAGAATCCTCCTTTGCATACAACACACAGAGTAATCAATTCATACTTTTATGTTTCAGCAGTAAAACATAACCACAATCTTATAATTTTCATAAGTAATTGGCAAATTTGTTTTAGCTTATGGCACAAACAAGAAGCTTCAGATGATATCAGTTGTATTCGCAGATTATTTTATTGGTAAAAGGATGGACTGTCTTTTACCTAGTGCAGACAGCTGTTGGCTTCTTGTCTCATGGGAGGTATTTCCAGGCTTTCTGTGACAGGCGCCCAGGGCCATTACCAGCCAGGCCCCCAAGTTAGCTGATTCCCCTACCCCCTCTTTCTTTTTCCATGTGGGGGAAGGATCAGACCCTTTTTTCCTAATCTGGTCTTGGATAAAAAGAGTTAATAGAAAAGCTCCAGAGTTATTTGCAGTTGCTAAGCTGTTTCTAACTTTTCCCTTCTATGACCATCCCTTAAAATTTTGAGTGGGATGATGAATATTAAGACTAGTGCCCTTTCTTTCTAAGAATACCTTAAGGAGGAATCAGTGACCCTGTTTTCCTGAAATCACCTATTTAAGGCTACAACAAACCTAGGAGTGAAACTCAGAAAATTCACAGTAGATTTTAATATAATTGTTAGCACTATCAAATTATCACAACAAATTAGCTTGCAAATGAAAAATTTAGTAAGCCATGAGAATCACACAAGATTTTGCAAAACATTTCTTTGTAAAGAGGATTTTCCTTTCCTTAAAAAAAAGGTTTACAATTTATCCTGATGTTAAAGGAAATAGCCACTAAACCTTGGTATAGAACTTGCAAATTAACTTTCAGTAGAGTCTTTAGATATTCACAAAAACAGTGAGAGCATCCACACAACAAGATTATACTTTCCTTGCATACCTGCCTAATGCCCTTGTAGAAATGGGGAACTAGAGTGCCAAGACCCCATAAATTCTTGGCCCCCAACACCACCTCTCATCCCCATGCCCCCTTCTCTCTTGCGTGGCATTATGCCAATTTAGAGTTTATGCCATTTCTTCCCTAAGCCAGATTCGATGAGAGTAAATGAAAGTAAAGTTGTAACAGTTATCCCGTGCCTCTTCTACACGGGATGATTAGCCCCATTTTGTCTCTCCCTTTCTCTTCTCATTCTAGTCCTCTCCCACCTTAGAATTTGCCTTTTAAAGTATCATCCCTTCATATTTTATTGATCCTATGACCTCTATAAGCCCATATATACACATATTCAGATATGTATTCATATGCATATATAGCCTCCTATATCTACATATGAGAGAGTATACATATATATCCATTTGTATTCCTTCCACCTATCCTCATACTAAGAACAGTTTCATAAGTTACTATTATCATTTTTCTGTATTGGAATGTAAATAATTCAAATTTGATAAGTTCCTTATGACTTCTTTCCCATGTTTACCTTCACATGCTTCTTGTGTTTGATTGTCAAATTTTCTGTTCAGTTCTGTATTTTTTAGCAAGAATGCTTGAAAGTCCTTCACTTCATTGAATGACCATATTTTCCCCTG
>CM053601.1:96983284-97002052 GCA_028646575.1 Pseudocheirus occidentalis | reverse complement strand
AAAAAAATAACTTTAAACAAATTTTAGAGCTACAGAACCCACAAAGTTACAAGGAGAAACAAATCCCCCACTAAAATGAGCCTGGTGGGCCAACAGTAAGGACCTATTGCACAAGGCAGGGAGCTGACTGCAGTTCCCACATGAACCAGGCAGTTCTGGCCTTGGGGCAGCCCCAACCAGCAGCCAGGTCAGAGCAGACATCAGGAGAGTGAATCACAAGCAGTTGTGGCAATTTTCAGACTTTTCCACTCATAAACTCCAAAGAGAATGTCAAAGGTCAGTCAGTAAGTCTGTTGGAAGACGAGGATGAAAGAGAGTGTTCTGAACCCCACCCTCAGGGCAAGAAGTGGCAGAGGCATGGCAGATGCAGCTGCTGCCTCACGGCTGCCTCCAGACCCCTGATCTTCAGATCACAGGGGGACCAAGTGACCATTCAGAGGGTAATCTCTCTTACTTTGACCTGCTTCAATCTTGATGGCTGTCTTAGGGGTCCTGGAGTGTGTGGCCAGTGTTCCAGAGCTTGTGGGGCTGCTAATAGCTCCAGCAGCTTCAAAAACTCCAGTGAGTTTGGACAAAGCTTTCTCCATTCTTAAAACAGAGTTCTACCATGGTGAAGAGCTTAAAAGTCAAGTAATTGACTGGCAACATGAGCAAACAGAGGAAGTGTGATCTGAACATAGATTCCTTTTGGGGGGACAAAAAGGATCAAAGCATAGAATGGGAGGAAGACAATGAAATCATAACTCCTGCATCAAAAGCTCCCAAGAACAATACGAATTGGTTACAGGACATGGAGGAGCTCAAGAGAGATTCTGAAAATCAAGTAAGAGAAGTTGAGGAAAAATTTGGAAGAGAAATAAGAATGATGCAAGAAAATCATGAAAAGCAAGTCAACAGCCTGACTGAAGAAAATAACATGATAAAAAATGGACTAACACAAATGGCAAAAGGGGCACAAAAAGCCAATGAGGAGAAGAATGCTTTAAACACCTGAATTTTCCAGATGGAAAAGGAATTTCAAAAACTCAGAGAAGAGAATAATCCCTTCAAAATTAGATTGGAGTAAATGGAAGCTAATGACTTTATGAGAAATCAAGATACTATTAAACAGATCCACACAAATGAAAAAAATAGAATACAATGTGAAGTACATCACTGGCAAAACCACTGACCTGGAAAATAGATCCAAAGGAGATAATTTAAAAATAATTGGATTACCTGAAAACTAGGATATAAAAAGAGTCTAGAAACAATTTTTCAAGAAATTATCAAGCAAAAATTACTAAATAATCTAGAACCAGAAAGCATAATAGAAATCAAAATAATTCACTGATTTCACTCTTGAAAAAGATACAAAAAAGAAAATTCCTAGGAATATTTTACCCAAATTACAGAGTTCCTAAATCAAGGAGAAACTACTATAAGCATTCAGGAAAAAAAGATTTTGAGTATTGTGGAAACACAATCAGGATAACACAGGACCTAGCAAGTTCTACATTAATCGTTTGAAGGGTTTGGAATATGATATTCCAGAGATCAAAGGAGCTACAATTAAAACAAAGAATCACCAACCAGCAAAACTGAGCACAATGCTTCAGGGGAAAATATGGTCATTCAATGAAATAGATGATTTTCAAGCATTCTTGATGAAAAACAGAGGTGAACAGAAAATCTGACTCTCAATTAAAAGAAGCAAGAAAAACATGAGAAGGTAAACAGGAAAAAGAAACCATAAGGAACTTACTAAAGTAAAACTATTTACATTGTTACAGGGGAAAAATGATAATCATCGCTCATAAGACTTCTCAGTATGAGCACAGTAGAAGGGAATATATTTATGTATATATGTGTGTTTGTATCCATATATATGTGGATATATATACACATATGTGTGTATGTATGGATATAAATCTATATATGTGTGTATATGGATATATATGGATATAAACATACATACATACATACATACATATTTGTGAGTGTGTGCATGTGTATGCATAAACAGAGGGCATGGGATGAGTTGACTATTAAGGAATAATATCTAACAAAATAAAATTAAGAGGGGAGAGAGGAAGATATTGAGAAAAGGAGAAAGGAAGTCAGATTAGGGTATATTATCTCATATAGAAGCGGCAATGGATAATTGTTACAATGTAAGGGAAGAGCAGGAAGGTGCAAGGGAATGCGTCAACCTTACTCTCACAGAATTTGGCCTAAGGAGGGAACAACATATAAACTCAAATCGGTATCTTACCCTACAGGAAAACTTGGGGAAAGGGGATAAGAGGGGAATGATAGAAGGGAGGGAAGACTGGGGGGAGGGTAGTTAGAAGCAAACACTTTTGTAAAGGGATAGACTCAAAGGAGAAAATACAAAAGTCGGGGGATAGGATGGAGGCAATTACAGTTAATCTTTCACAATATAACTACTATGGGAATGTTTTGCATAACTACACATGTCCAACCAATATTGAATTGCTTATCTTCCCAGTGCAAATGGGTGAGGGGAGGAAAAATGGAAAAAAATCTGGAACTCAAACTTTAAAACTAGATGTTTAAAAATAAAACCAACTACTATGTGAAATCATTAATTCATCACATAGGTCAGTTATGCATAATTTTATGCTTTATGCATTTGATTGGTTGATAGAAAACTAAATAAAGAAATGGTATGTAGAAAATGAATCTATATTTTTTAATTAGCAGAACCTACAAAAAGAATGAGTGAAACAAGTACCCAGTCCAAGGCAAATAGGAAGGTCAACAGTTAAGGTTGCATAAGGTTAAGAGAGGAATGCAGTTCAGCACAGGTCTCTCTGGGGCAGACTGAACACTAGAGAAGCAGGAGGAGGCTTCTAGGAAACTGAATTGCTGGCAGCATTGTCAGTTTTCAGACTTTTTGTCCCACAAATGCCAAAAATAACTTTGAAGGTCAATGCGAAAGATCTGTTACACCTGAGTGAGAGAGGAGTGCACTCCAGTGAAAACTGGACTAGCACAGTACCAGCCCTAGCCAACTAGGAACATTCTTTGGGAGTGACAATCAGTAGTGGCAGTGGTAGCTCATCCCACTGATGGTAAAGGATTGCACAGCTGATCACAAGGAGATCACAGGGGTATCTTTACTAGCCCTGGGGCAGGACTCTGTTACTTTGCCCTTACTTGAATTGGGGTCACAGTCCTGGATGGCACTCCAAGGGTGAGCAAGAGCACTAGTATGGTAGAACTTGTGGAAACAGTGGAGAGAAAATCCTCCTTACAGTTCCAGGGAAGAAAAGAATGCTTATGGTCACTCACAGACCACAGAACAGGCCAGAAGAGAGGTAAACATGCCTTCTTAGATCATACCACTTTGGAAGAATTCAAAACTTACAAGTCCTTAGAAGTATCTCTTGGAACACTGTGCCCTCCACCCTGAAAACAGAGTCCTACCTTAATAAAGAATTTAAAAATCAATTAATTGTCTGGAAAAATGAGTAAGAAGTATCAAAAAAACTGACTATATAAGATTACTTTAAACAAGGAAGATCAAAACACAAACTCAGAAGAAGATTAAAAAAAATACTGCATCCAAAGCCTGCAAGTAAGATAGGAATTTTTCTCAAGCCATAGAAGACCTCAAAAAGTATCTTGTAAATTGAGTAAGATCAGTAGAGGAAAATGCGGAACAGAAACGAAAGTGATCCAAGAAAATCATCAAAAATGAATCAGCTTAGTAGGGGAAATACAAAAAAAAATACTGAAAAAAATAACACGCTAAAAAATTGAGGCAAATGGTAAATTATATCCAAAAAATGAGGAGAAGAATGCCTTAAAAAGCAGAATTGGCCAAATGGAAATGGAGGTTCAAAAGTTCACTGAAGAACATGATTCCTTAAATATGAAAATGGAGCAAATTTAAGCTAACGACTAAACAAGAAATCATAAAATAAGGCCAAAAGAATGAAAAGAAATAGAAATCTAAGTGAAATATCTCATAAGAAAAACAATTGAATTAGTAAATAGATCCAGAAGAAATCATTTAAAAATTATTGGACAACCTGAAAACCATAATGGAAAAAAGAGAGCCTAGATATCTCATTTCAAGAAATTATCAAGGAATACTGCCATGATATTCTCAAAACAGAAGGTAAAATAGAAATTGATAGACTCTCATTATCAAAATGAGAATTGCCAAGAATATAATAACCAAATTCCAGAAATTCCAAGTCAAGGAGGAGATAAATTTCAAGTAGCCAGAAAGAAACAATTTAAGTATTTTAGAGCAATAATCAGGATAACCCAAAATTTACCAGCTTCTACATTAAAGGATCATAGGGGTAGGAGTAAGATATTCTGGGGGATAAAGGATCTAGAAATAAAACCAAGAATCACCTACTTATCAAAACTGAGTATAATCCTTCACAGGGTGTTGGAGGGGGATGGACATTCAATGAAATAGAGAAATTTCAATCATTCTTGAGAAAAAATCAGAGCTAAATAGAAAATTTTTCTTTCAAATTCAGGCCTCAAGAAAAGTATGAAAAAGTAAACTACAAAGAGAAATCATAAGAGACTTATTAAAGTTAAGCCATGTATATTTCTACATGGAAAAAAATGATATTTGTAATTCATAAGACTTTTCTCATTTTGGGGTTATTCAGAAGGAATACACACACACACACACATATATGTATATATACAGAGAGAGAGGGCACAGGTGTGAGTTGAATATTAAAGGATGATCGTTAAAAATAAATAAAGTATTTATTGAGAGAAGAATGTACTGGGAGAAAGAGAAAGGGAGAGGTAGAATGTGGTAAACTATCTCACATAAGAAGCAAGAAAACACTTTTTCAATGGAGGAGGAGAAGTTGGAGATGAGGAGGACTGAGTGAACCTTACTCATCATCAGAATTGACTCAAAGGGGGAATAACATACACACTCAATTGGGCATGGAAATGTATCTTGCCCTATGGGAGCATGGGGGAGAAGATGGGTGATGAAATAAGGGAAGTAGTAGTCAGAAGCAAAACACTTTTGAGGAGATACATGGTGAAAGGAGAGAGAGAAAAGAAGAAATGGGGGAAATAGAATGGAGGGAAATACAGTTTTTCACATGACTATGATTAAAGTGTTTTGCATGACCACACATGTATAACCTATATTAAATTGCTTGCCTTTTCAATTATTGGTTTAGGCAGGAAGGGACAAAATTGGGAATTCAAAATTTTAAAAATGAATGTTAATATTGCTTTTACATGTAAGTGAGGAAAGAAAAAATACTAAATAAAAATGAAAAAATTATAAAGTGAAAAAATTAGTAAATATATAAATCAGCAAAAATAAGAAAACAAAAAAATATTACAAATATTAGTCTGACAAAGAATAAGTATTACCTGTGGACATAATAGAGGAATGAATTGGTTCTGATTTCTTGTAGCATTTATTTGATTTTCTACAGCATGTCATTTAATCATTCCTATTTCAAAAAGAATAATGCTTTTTTTTCTATTTGGCTTTTTTGGAGGGGGAAATGAGGGCAGTTGGGGTTAAGTGAACTGCCCATGGCCACATGGCTAGTTTTTTGTGTTAAGTGTCTAAGGCTGAATTTGATAGGTTCTCCTGACTCTAGCGCCAGTGCTCTGACCTATTCAGTGAGTCACCTAACTGGCCCAGAATAATTATTTCTTAAGACAATGTATATCAGGCACTTTATAAACACATCAAACTCTGAACCCCATACAAAACATAAAGAAAAAAAGTGCAATACATAAGAAGTGGGGGGGGGGAATGGAAGATGCCAAAGAAATGTTGGCATGTAAATAAATGTGTAAGATCTGACAAAAGAACCAATTTTGAAAGCTGTCCTGTAATGGATCAAAAAATAAAAGGATACTCTATGGTGAATAGAGTAGAAAAATTACTACAAGGTGGAAATTTTCAAATCAGTTCTTATTTAACATAAATCAAATCCATTCATAAATGGACTATCATCTGTAAGATAAGAAATTGAGAGTTTAAAAGGCCCAAGGAAGGGAAAAAAGAAACAGACCCAGATCCAGGCCCAGACCCCAGAACCAGTCACACAAAGAGAGAGAAACAGAGAAAGAATGAAGAAATGATGCTGCTGGGTTGAGAAGAGAAAACAAATGTAATAATAGGGAATGATATATTGTGTATATATCATAAAATCATCAACCAACTTCTAGGTTAAGGAATACTGAACTTCACTCTGATTTACCCCTGAAGTACAGGAAAAGAACATACCTTTCTATTATTCATTTTGTGTTTGTTTGATTTGAATCTCAATGAATAATCACGTTCTCCTCTTTGTTTTGTCATTGTTGAGTAAAATGTAATGGTTTTTAAATGATTGTTTTGGGCATTCTTTTAGAAATATAAACATAATGAATTTGTTTCTCTTCATCAAAAAATAGTGCACATTTTTCACACTTTCATGCATAAGCAATTCCACTTTGCTGACAATACTCTTCTTTAAACCATTTTCTTTCACACTGTTCCACATTATTTTTCCACAAATAAAATGGAAATAAAAATATAATCTCACTCTCTGTCTCTTACTCTCCATCTCCGTGTGTATGTGTGTATTTCTGTAACATATTACAAACTGTTATTTATGTCTTTTTTTTTATTTTTGAAAGGGGGAAAAGTAGGGCAATTGGGGTTGTGACTTGCCCAAAGTCACAAGCTAGTTTTGTGTTAAATGTCTGAGGCCAAATTTGAACTCAAATCCTTCTTACTCCAGGACCAGTGCTCTATTCACTGCACCACCTAGCTGCCCCTGTCATTTATGTCTTGTCACCAACAAATCATCTGTCTTAAACTTCCATTGTATTTTACTCATGGAAACTATCAACAAATGATTTTTCAGAAGTGAATTAGATTTTTTAAATGTAAAGATAATCTTAATAAATCAACCCCACAAATACAAAAATGTTACCTTTTTCACTTTTATTTGTTTCCCACCATCACAATGCTAAAACATTTCATAACTTTCTTTTCCAATTTTAGTGTTGTAAAATTACATACATAGTCAAACACTCCTAGGTCCCAAACAGTAATTTTTAAAGTAAACTTTGGATTTAACCTGAACTTTTAACACTATTTACAAGAAAATAATTTAGTTAAGCTTAAATCTGTTGTCACTGAAAAATTGGCAAAATAGCCTGTCTTTTTCAATATATTTTTCCACTATGTTTTGCACATAAAGTACAAATCTGGATTTGGCACTTACTTCAAAGAATCTCAGTAAGTATTTTTGGATTTTAAAAGATTAAACTAATGGAAAGAAACTGACATTTCTATTTCTATTTTAAATATTCTATGCCAAATTCCAAAGTGGCAGTGGTGGGGGTCCAATAGTAAAAGACCTTCAATTTTCCTCTACAAAGCTTTGCTTGAATAAGAAAATATTTTATTTCTACATTGTGATTATTCCAAAGACAGTGTTAGTGTGAAAGACTTGGTACTTAATGGTGACAAGGGGAAAATGCAGGTATGTTGACTGATAAAGCCAATTAATAATTAAAATTTAATTAGTTATAGTTAAAATTTAAATATAAGTGATCATTTCTGAAAAAGGATATTTTTATCTAGAGTATTTGAATTAGAGTATTTTAGGATTCTTAAATGTCTCCTGTAACATATTTCATCTTGGTTCAAATAGATAATCAAACTGAAATTTTAATCATTTTATCACTGTTTACCTGTCCTGATTAGACCATAGCATTTATTCCAATAAATTGTTTAAAAGTTCATTAAAACATGTTTTTACTTCTTGAGAAAACCACCTATACTGGCTGTCAAACTTTGTGTTCTCAAAGAATAAAGATGTTCTGGTACACTTCAAGTCTATGAGAGAGTTTGTAGACTTCAAGTTAAAGGGTAACACTAAATTCTAATTTTATTCATATGAAAAAATACTCCCAAATTATGGGCAAATTATACTGATTTCCCTGAGTTTCATGATAGTCTCAACTAAGAGAGAAAAAATCTGTGCTCAGAACACGTTCCTCTACTCTGATCTACCACCACATGTAGAGAATTACCCTTTCCCTAAATTTTACACCTACATTAGCATTCACATGTAGCATATAATTTCCTATTCTTGTCTCCTAAAATAGTATTATTTGTATAGGCTGCTCCCATAAAAACTAAAGAATACATCAAAAAGAAAAGAATTTAACTCTGTGAATGTCAAGCGTTACTCATTTCATAGCACAAAATCAAAGGTTATATACAGCTGGAAAAAAAAATCCAGATGTACACTGAAGCTATGGGAAGAATTATAAAACGGTTGTAAATGAATCATAAAGTACAAATATGTTTTCCTGTGTTATTAATTTTCTATTTTAATACTATTTATATTTTTAATTGATTTGTTTATTTACCTATAGTTTACAAGATTCAGTTCCGCAATCCCTTGAGTTTCAAATTTTCTCCCCTCCCTCTCTCCCCCACCCCCCAATGGTGGCATGAAATCAAGTATAGTATCTGAAAATACTTTCACATTGGACGTGAATCTGGTTATATAGAAGGGTTGTAACCAATGGAGTGAACAATGGGAAAGAAGAAAGGAAAGCAAACATTAAAAAGAACTCTAGTATGTAGATTGCTTCAGACTATATTTAATCTCTGTTCTTTCTAGATCTTTCTCTGAATGTGGATATTTCTTTCCATCCTGACACTTGTAGATGTCTTATAAGTTATATTGTCTTCTAACTGTGCATTGCTGAGAAAAGTCCAGTTCATCAAGCCTGGTTGTCACACATACGATGTGTCTGTGGTTGTGTACAATTTTTTCCTGGTTCTGCTCCGCTCACTTAGTATAAGTTTGTATAAGCCTCTCCAGGTGAATATGAAGACCATCTCCTCCCCACTTCTTATAGCACAATAATATTCCATTACATTAATGTGCCACAACTTGTTTAGCATTCCCCAATTGATGGGCATCCCCTTAATTACCAGTTTTTTGCCACCACAAAGAGAGCTTCTACAAATATGGGTCTTCCTCCCACTTCTATGATCTTTTTGGGATACAACCCCAGAAGTGGTATTACTGGGTAAAAGGGTATGTGATTATTTAAAGCCCTTTGCACATAGTTCCTGATTGCTGTCCGGAATGGTTGTATCAGTTCATAGTTCCACCAACAATGCATTAGTGATCCAATTTTTCTCACATGCTCTCCAGCATTTGTCATTTTCCTCTTTTGTCATCTTAGCCAATATGACTGGGCATTTGGTACCTCAAAGTTGTTTTGATTTTCATTTCTCAAACCAATAGTGATTTAGAACATTTTTCTGCATGCTTATAGATGTCCTTATTTTCTATCTCTAAAAATTGCCTGTTTGTAGCGTTTAACCATTTATCAATGGCGGAATGACTTATATTCTCATAGAATTTGCTTAATTCCCCATATATTTTAGAAATGAGGCATTTATCAGAACACTGGTTGCAAAAATTCTTTCCTAATTTCCCACTTCCCTCTTAATCTTGGCTATATTGGCTTTGTTTGTACAGAAACTTTTCAGTTTAATGCAATTAAAATTACACATTTTGTATTTTATAATGGTCTTCAACTCTTCTTTGGTCATAAAGTATTCCCTACTCCATAAATTTGACAGGTAAACTCTTTCTTGCTTCCCCAGATTACTTACAGAATCAGCCTTTATACTTAGATTATGCACCCATTTAGGTCTGACTTTGGTGTACGGCATTAGATGATGGTGTATGTCTAGTTTCTGCCATACTATATTCCAATTTTCCCAGCATTTTTCATCAAATAGTGAGTTCTCATTCCAAAATTTAGGGTCTTTGGGCTTAACAAACAGTAAATTACTATAATCTTTGACTCCTGAGTCTTTTGTACCCAATCTATTCCATTGATTGACTCCTTTCTTTCTTAGCCAGTACCAAGCACTTCTGAGGACTGCAGCTTTATAATACAGATTAAAATCTGATACAGCTAGACCACTTTACCTAGCATTTATTTTCATTAATTGCCTTGATATTCTGGACTTTTTGTTCTTCCAAATGAATTTTGTCACTATATTATCTAGTTCAATAAATTAAATTTTGGTAGATTGGTTGGTATGCCACTAAATATGTAATTTAATTTAGGTAAAATTATCATTTTTATTATATTAGCTCAACCCAACCATGAGCAATTGATATTTTTCCAATTAGTTCGATCTGATTTTATCCATATGAAAAGTGTTTTGTAGTTGTGTTTGTAAAGGTACTGGGTCTATTTTGGCAGGTTGATTCCCAAATATTTTGTAATGTCTACAGTAAATTTAAATCAGGTTTCTCTTACTATCTCTTGCTGTTGGACTTCATTGGAAATATATAGAGATGCTGAGTATTTATGTGGGTTGTGTGATTCATTTTCTAAGATTGAAAACAGGAATAAAGGGCAGGGAATTTATTCTGATAGTAAAACATTGAGTTCTTTTAATATATAACTTCACAATTATTTTATACCAAGTATGTTTAAAATAAATACAACAGCTGATGTCTAATATCCACAATTTAAAGTCATTATAAGCAATTAATGGTTCTCAAAAGCATAACAGAGACAGTTAATACTTGGCTAAGTACAGAAATACTAAATAGGTCAACATCTTGAAGTTTTGGAAAAGTCAGCAAAGTATCTCTGTAAGTATGTGTGTGTGTGTGTGTGTGTGTGTGTGTGTATACCCACAATATAAACTATTTGTACCTAAAAGTTTCTTTCAGCATGAATAAAAGTATACATTTTTATTCATCTTTCAAAAGATTTCTTCAGTCAAGATCGTAAAGAAAATAGTCATTTTAATGAATTATAACCATTTGAGAATTTCTTGAATAAATTATACAGTTTGGAATAATTTGTAAATAATATACTAGATTTTTTAAAATTCTGTATCAATGGTTCCTCAAGGTAAAATACAATCAAAGAGAAAGACATTTTAAGGAGGGAAGAAATAAAGGGAGAGAATGTTCATTGATTGACTTCATTAATGTTCATTAGAAACTCATTTGTAACTTAAAGATTTAGGAATTCTCTTAAAATACTGGTAAAGTGTCATGCCTATGTAAAAATAAAAAAAAATGTTTGCTATATACAAGGGATTCTGCTAAAACAAAAATAATAACTCATATGATTTTTAAAATTTCATTTATTTAACGTACTTTTAAAGAATGAGTCCCATGTTATTTCCATCCCCCCCCCTCCTTAGTCACTGAGAAGGCAACAATGTAGTATCAGTTATACATGTGAAATTATGTAAAAATATATTTCTATATTAGCCATATTTCAAAAGAAGAAAAATAAAATGAGGAAATTATACTTTAATTTGCATTCAGAGTTTACCAGTTCTCTCTCTGGAGATGGATAGCAATTGTCATTAAGACATCTTTGTAATTGTCTTGGATCACTGTAGTGATCTGATTAGCTAAGTCTTTCATTCTTGATCACCATTACAACATTACTGTTACTGTGCACAATGATGTCTCATTTCTTCTTAGTTCACTTTGCATCAGTCCATGGTAAATCTTCCTCTGTTTTTCTTTTTTCTGAAAGTACTCATTTCTCAAAGCACAATAATAGTTCATCACAATCATAAGCCCCAATTTGTTTAGACATTCCTTAATTGATTAGCATCCCCTCAATTTTAAGTTTTTTGTCACCACAAAAATATTATTCTTGTACATATAGTTCCATTTCCTTTTATCTCTTTGGGATGCAGACTTGGTAGTGAGTCTGCATACGCTGGATGAAAGCATATGTACAGTTTTATATCCCTTTGAGCATAGTTCCAAATTGTTCTGTAGAATTACTAGAGCACTTCACTGCTCCTCTAACAGTTCATTAGTGTACCTGTTTCTCCCTTATCTTCTCCAGCACTGTCATCTCCATTACATCTGAGGTGAAACCTCACATATTATTTCAACTTGCATTTCACTAATCAGTAGTGATTCAGATATATATATATATATTTTCAAATGCCTATAGATAGCTTTGATTTTTTCTTCTGAAAACTGCGTGTTTACATCCTTTGACTCTTTATCATTTGGGAAATGGGTCTTATTTTTATAAATTTGACTCAGTTGGTGCTTAGTACATTCTTGGGAAATTAACACTGTCAGATAAACTTGCTTGTAATTTTTATATGACTTCACTCTCTATGACTGTTTAGTATAATGCGGTTTCTCTGTTTGTATCTTTTACTTAGGTTATTTTTTTCCTTTTTCTTTGTCTGAGATTATGATGGCTATCACTGCCCCTCCTTTGTTTACTCCACCTGAAGCATCTTAGATTCTGCTTCAGTTAATTTATTTAACTATGTATTTCTGTTTCAAGTGTTTCTTTAGCTGTTTTTGCATTGTTGGGTTTTTTTCTGAATTGATATCTTTGTCTTCCCTGCCAACATAGTTGCTTTATATGATAAAATTCTTTGTTGTAGTTTCCTCATTTTCCAACACATAATTTTACTTTAAACTTTACATTACTGTTAATCTCAGTTTACCTTGGTTTGAGGAAGCACTGTCCCAAACTTCAGGTTTTTTGGTGCTGCCTTTTGAAAAGAGACTTCTGGGCATCAGTAAGCTTTTAGTGCTTCCAAAGTAGTATGATCCTGGGAGCAGTATCACCGATTTTGTTGTCTGAGCTCTGATTTTTACCCAGGAGGAGTATCTGGTTTCCTGCATCCACAAGCACTATCCTTCTTCTTTGTTTTGGTGCTGTGATCTGGGCCAACACTCCACTGTAACTGATGTTCAGCATTCCTCTAAGTCCTGGAATTGTGGACCGGAAAATTTTATGGGCCGTAAAGTTGTCCATCAGTATGAGTTGTTCCCCATGTGTAATGGGAATCTGAAGCTCTTTCCTGCCCCTAGACCCTTTGCTTAAGTGGCTCCAAGAATGTTCACATGGAGCACATGGTGAGAAGCTTGTTTTTTGGGGGGAATGGCCACATCTTGTTTCTTTGTAATTGGACAGTGGGTCAAGAGGGATGACTCAGGAGAAGCCTATATATATATATGCCCTGATGGGAGGCTTTGCTTTGGGACTCACTTTAAGAAGAGTTGTGTGATTTGACCAGATGAGACTCTGGGAAGCTGTTGAGTCCCCCGGCTTTGAAAAAACTCAGATGTTGTTGCTTCCCTTTCTGGTAACTTGAATAGGTAATGGATGTGATGTTCAGATGGTTGGAAGCCTATCTGCTGATCTGTTTCTTGGTCTGCTTGTAACTTCTGTTTGTAACTTATGCTTGTAACTTGGGTTTGTATTCTCTAGAGTGCAGGGTGCTGAATTTTTCCTCTGAACTAGGTAAATGATATGCTTGTTTGAGTAAAGAAAGATTGTTAACCCATTTTGAATTGCTTTCCTTTAGTAAAGAAGATCTAAGAACCTGTGCTAGCAGCCACCCTGGGTATGCTAGGGTGCTTGCTAATACGCAATGCCAGCAAGGAGTCACCTTTTAGCTCTTTTTGACCAGTTAGCTGTCAGACCCCCTTACAACTCTGGGGTGAATGCCATAAATTTTGTTATTGCTGCTGTTCTTGCTATTGCTGCAGCCCCTGCCTATGGCAAGCTCCATACGGGTTTCTATTATAGTGACACAGATTTGGGGTCTGACCTGTCAAGTTTTCTTAGGCTGGAAAAAATTTCTCATTATAACCTTTTGTTATCTCTACTGCTCTAAAATTTGATTTTAGACATCATTTTAAAGTTGTTTTGATGGGATCATTTGGAGAATTCAAATGGTTTGCTACCCCTAATCTATATTCTTGGTTCCCTCATATGATTTTCAAATTATTACCAATTACCTCCATGAAAAGTCTTACTCTAATACTTCATTATAGTCTTAAGGCAACTAGCTTGTAAAAAAAACCAGCAATGAATTTGAATGCTAGATTTAGAGAGTTCTACAGAATCATCTCAATATATTTCAAGTATGGTTCCTTTAGTAGAAAGTGCCTGCTAAATGAAAAAAGAGAAACTATTTGAAGAACTCAACAAAATTCTCCAGTATGTATGTTTTCATATATAAATGCTGTGTGATTAAGTAATGAAACAGATCAAAATCTTGAAGCTTAATCAGAAGCCTCAAACTTAGATTATAAATACATTCTTTAAGAAGAAAGCCTGAGCATAGTGAACATTGAGAGTATTTCTGACATTACAAAGATCTGAACTTCTTTTAGTAGACATCAAATGACTTGTTACTGTCATTGGAGTTCATTCAAGATCAGTTGTCTGTGACTATCAGATCATAGAATGAAGTCAAAAATGGCATCAAACTGGGAGATAAAATGATGTATTTCAAACAATTATGGTAGCCCCAACCTACTTAAAGAAAATCCTGGCTGGAAAAAAAAACTGAAAAATATACAAATATAAAAACAACGCAAAGAATTAAAACAATTTCTGGAGAAATTTACCTGTTACAAAGCAATCAAACAAGAGACCTAAAAAGGCAAGAAATGGCTTCATCCAGAAAAAAATCTTGTCAAGCAGAAAGATGTGGCAGTCATATGAAGTATTTTTCTATGTACAAATGCAACTGGAAAAGGTTACAGAAAAATTTGGGAGACTGAGAGTAGTTTTTGCCTCACACATCATTTAAAGCAATTTATAGGAAAAATTCTTCAGACAATTAGCAAGGACACCCACCTAAGACAGAATATCTTGAAGAAAATTATAAATATAATTTAGAGAACAACAAATATATGTGAAGATGATGGTGGGATACAAGCAGCAAGGATCCAAAGCTCCCACCCAGCCACCCAAAATACCCATAAAATATGACCATAAACAAATTCTAGGACTCTCAAACTCACAAAAATACAGAAAACACATCTCTCGCTGAAGGCCAGCCCAGCCCCAAATCTGAACCATGGCCAGGCCTCAGGGCATTCTGGGAGGAGCCGAGATGCAGCCAGTTTACAAGAGAGAAGATCTACCTCACCTACAGCAAACTCCACATCTAGCGAGGGGTGAAAAACAAGGATTAGAGAAAGTTAGCTCAGCCGGAGTGGCTGTTTTAGAGTTGGGGCAGGGGAAAGACAGGGAGACAATTTGTATTTTAAAAATGTCATGAAAAAAAATGATGTAAACAAGAAAACAAAATTTAAAATATCATGAAAAACAAAAACAAAAAAAAAACAAGAGAGAAAGAATAGATCCACAAATTTAGGGCACAGAACTTAAAAAAAAATCACACTAGACACCCAACAAACTAAAAACCTCAAGGAACACCAAAACAGAAATTTTAAAAATCAAAGCTATCAAATATCAAAAAATCAAAAGCAAATCAAACAAATAAAATTAGGAGCTACCTTTAAAAATAAAATACATAAACCATTAACAAATTTCAGATTTAAAAACAAAAAATCCCAAATTATTCTTTTTGTGGTGGCAAAAAAATTGGGAATGAATTCCCCATCAACTGGAAAAAAGATTGAACAGATAAAAGATGAGAGTGGTTTTAGAGAAGCCTGGGAAGACTTCTATGAACCAGTGCAGAGTGAACTGATCAAAAACCAGAAACCAATTTATACAAAGTTAACATTTTAACTGGAAAATAATGGAAAGACTTGAGAACTTCAATGAATACAATGACCAAGTGCAATTCCAGAGGACTAATGAGAAACCATTTGACCCCCTAACAGAGAAATGATGAGCTCAAAATGGAGAAAAAGATACATATTTGAACACAGTCAATTTAACAATTAACTTCCTTCATTATGTACGTTTGTTCAAAGGATTTTTTTAAAAAAATAATTCTTTTCAAATGAGGAAGGGAGTATGTGAGAGAAAATAAATGCTTGATAATTGGGAAAAAGGCAAAATAAAATAAAAATTGAATTTTTAAAAGATAAAAAAATGTGAAATTTAAGATATTGGCCAGAATTTCTTTAGAATAGTATTTCATCATAAATACCCATGGAACTACTGAGTCTTGAAAAGTGAAAATACCAATTAAGAAAATCAAATAATGATTAGGAGCTTGATATGACCAAAATAAAAACAAAGGGAATTCATACTGGAGGAGAAAAAGACAAAAGTCTTTCCTACATTGATTTTCAAAGTATTCCAGAGAATGAACAATACTAAAGGAACGGAAAAGTTTAGGATTAAATTTTCAAGAAGATATAGAGCTAGAAAGATCTTAGATGTCATCTAATCCCATCTACTTACATTGTAGGAGAAGAAACGAAGTCCTCAGGAGGTAAAATAACTATTCTAGGCTCATAGAAATATTATGTATCAGTCAGTATTCAAACCTAGGTGTTCTGACTAGAAAGTCAGTACTCATTTTGGTTAACTGTTCTGCTATTAACTCCTAGAAGACATCATAAAATACACACTCATAAAACTACTTTCATATGTCTGTACAATTTTTATAAGAATGTGTTTTACATCAGTATGATTTGTTTTTCTTGACACCTTTTCTATAGAAAAATACATCTTAGGATGTGCAAGTGAATGAGAAGTGTAGCATGAATGAGAAATATAGAAACACAAGATCCTTCTATTTTTATTTCTTATTGATCACAAATAAGCCACTTAACTTGGCAGTAAAATGAGTTTGATTTATATTCTAAACTCATGATTCACTAATGAATTCAACAAAACAGTTAACAATTTAATAACATCAGCAAAAACAATAACAATCACAAAAAAAACCAAAATTACTCCTTCAAGGTCTGCAAAGTGCTTTACAAATATAATTTCATTTTTAAATGACAATGTTGGGAAGTAGGTGACATTATTGTAGTCATTTTACAAGATAAGAAACTGAAGAATACAGAGGTTATGGTTTGCCTAGGGTCATGTACCTAATAAGTATCTAAGTCCAGATTTGAACTCAAGTTTTTGCATTCCAGGTCCATTGTCCTACATACTGGACCACCAACAAATCATTTGTGCAGATGAATATTAAGGAAGTAGGCTGGCATGGATGAAAAGGTGTTTTGTTAGTTTCTTTAATGAAGGTGAGGGAATTCTCCACATACTCCTATTTGAAGATAATATTGTATTGATTTTGCTGAGAATTAGAACACTATGAAGACTTATAAATGAGTCCTCACTCAGAAGAAATTGGCCTAATAATTCATATAGGAAAAAAGTGTATCAAATACATTTGGCATGGAGTGTTTATTGATTAATGGGACAATTATCTAGGAAACTGTCAGAAGTCTCTTTCCCCAACTAGGCTACTGACTAGGAAACTAGAGATGAATGGGTTCCAAGTGATCTTTTGAGTTTTAAAAGTCCATGGGGAGCCAACATTGCTGTTGCTCATTCTTCATTTGTATGTGAATTGGATACAAGTGAGGCAAATTTGCACAATCATCAGTCTCTAGTCAAAGAGTCACCAGATTCTTTTCCAGAGTCATCAAAGTGCAGTGTCAAGACAAAAGGTAATGGCCCAGTATGCAGTGGATGACTTTGGCATCTTTGATGTCTGGCTAAGCTCTAAACTCTCCACATAACCTATATCAGCTACCTTCATGGCTGTTGGAACACATTGTTGTCATTTGCCAGTTCTCCTGGAGGAGGTCTTCACATTCTTGGGGGTAGATATCTGCCTTAATCAATGGTAGATTTAAGACCTGTTGATTATCCTCAACCTACTTTAGCCTGTCTACCAAGATGTATTACTGGACTGTGACCACAATGCATGTTACTGTTTCTTGGTGCTGTAATGCCATGGACAAGCAGTTTCTCAAAAATAATCCTACTTTAAATAGCTTTTAAGGGTCTGATTACACAGTATAGGGAACACTCTATTCAAGAACAAATCAAAGGAAAACATTCACAACAGATCAAGATACAGTATTTACAGCATTACATCTCACCACAGAAAATCACAATATAGTGTTCACAACAACTAAACATTAAATGGTCACATAGTTTTCACCAAAGTGGTAACAGTGCTTAGAAGAAACAACAAAAGAACAATCTTCTGGTATCCATAAGGAGGTTGGCCTCCTCACTCAGTCATTCAGTCATCTCAAAATACAATAGTCAGTCTTCCATTCATGGGGCAATCATAGGTTAACTTAATCAGTCACTTATCTAGCAATCAATCAATAAGTATTGTAAATCATTAAATACAATAATTATAAAATTACACAAACACTCCATGCTTCGGTCTATAGTAAACTCCAGTTTCATCACAACATTCAATATCTAAGGAGAGGCCTTTTCTTCATCTTGACTTGGGGTGGTCTCTCCGATTCCCTGGATCCCTCCCATGGTCCCAGATCCTACGTGAATCCACTAAACAATCACCTGCATTCAGAGGCAGACAGCTCCCAGGTTCTTGTCCAGTCCTCCAGGAAGTTCTTGCTAAACTCTGAAGTTTACAGACTCCAGCACATCTCAAAACCTTCACAATTTCCTGGGAACTCAATCTAGCCAAAAAAAAGTATTAGGATCTTGGTCATGCTTCTTCAGTCCTTGGTCAATTTGAACCTAGAACCCTAGTACCCAGAAAAAATCTGGCAGCAGCCACTTTGATCTTCCGGGCAACCTTCTCGGCAGCAACTTCAGGCATCACCATATTCTGGTCTCAACAAAATTCTCTCTCAGTTCTCAGTCAGCTTCCAGATGCTCACTGAGAGAAATTCTCTGTCTCTGTCTCTGTCTCTGTCTCTCTGTCTCTGTCTCTCTGTCTCTCTCTCTCTGTCTCTCTCTGTCTATCTCTTTCTGTCTCTCTGTCTCTGTTTCTCTGTCTCTCTGTCTCTCTGTCTCTGTCTCTCTGTCTCT